>CM066041.1:197759486-198396262 GCA_033557465.1 Ichthyophis bannanicus | reverse complement strand
CATTCCAAAGTACGGGACTGAGGAAGAAAAAGGTGGCACATCGAGTCTGTTCTAAATGGGCTTTGGAGGGGGAAGGTAAGGATAGCCGATTTGCATGCAATGAACGGAGTTGACGATAGGGGGTGTGGAGAGAAATGAGATCAGACAAATAAAGTGGGTTCGCTGTATGAATAGCCCGATGTGTCACAATCAGGAATTTATATTGGAACCTGAAGTGAAGAGGCAACCAGTGAAGATGGTAAAGGAGGGGGTAATATGATTGGACCAGTGAGCATATGTAATAAGAAGGGCTGCTGTAGTCTGTATTAACTGTAAGGGTTGAAGCTGATAGGAGGGTAAATTGGCAAGGACTGTATTACAATAGTCCAACCTACTTATGACCAAGGCTAATACTAGAGTAGTGAGTGAACTGGGAGGAAGCAAAGAGCGAATTGCCCTGATTTGACGCAGAGCAAAAAAGGAACAGCAAGTAAGAACATAAGAACATAAGATATGCCATACTGGGTCAGACCAAGGTCCATCAAGCCCAGTATTCTGTTTCCAACAGTGGCCAATCTAGGTCATATGTACCTAGCAGTTTCCCCAAGGGACACAGGTTCCACAATGCTTGTATGGTTCAAGCATTGATATCCTGGGTCCCTTCTTAATAATGGTTTATGGACCTTTCCTCCAGGAACTTGTCCAAACCTTTTTTAAACCCAGCTACACTAACAGCCTTTACTACATCCTCCGGTAACAAATTCCAGAGTTTGATTACACGTTGAGTGAAAAAATATTTTCTTTTATTAGTCTTAAATAGTTTACCCTGTAGCTTCATTGCATGTCCCCTAGTCTTTCTATATTCTGATAAGGTAAACAATCGATCTACGTTTACCCGTTCCACTCCGTTCATTAATTTATAGACTTTTATCATATCTCCCCTCAGCTGTCTCTTTTCCAGGTTAAAGAGCCCTAACCTTTTAAGCCTTTCTTCATAGGAGTATCCTTCCATCCCCTTTACCATTTTGGTGGCTCTTCTCTGAACCTTTTCTAAAATCGCTATATCCTTTTTAAGATACGGTGACCAGAATTGCACACAATATTCAAGGTGCGGTCTCACCATGGAACGATACAGAGGCATTATAATATCTTTTGTTTTATTTTCCATTCCTTTCCTTATCATACCTAGCATTCTATTTGCTCTCTTGGCCGCCGCTGCACACTGGGCCGAGGGTTTTAACATGGTAGCCACAATGACGCCTAAATCTTTTTCCTGGGTGGTGGTTCCTAATGTGGAACCTTGCATCGTGTAACCATAGTTTGGGTTGTTCTTCCCTAAGTGCATAACCTTGCACTTGTCCACATTAAATTTCATCTGCCATTTTGATGCCCAGTCTTCCAATTTATCAAGATCCTCTTGCAGTTTTCCACAATCCTCTTGGGTTTTAACAACTTTAAATAGTTTTGTGTCATCTGCAAATTTGATAACCTCACTCGTTATTCCACTTTCCAGGTCATTTATGAATATGTCAAAAAGCAGCGGACCCAGCATAGATCCCAGGGGTACTCCACTATTCACCTTTCTCCATTGGGACCCTGTGAAGGGTGTTGCCGAAAGGCTAAAAAGGACTGAAAACAGCCCGAGAGTAATTTCAGCAACTACTGCTCAAAGCCAGCCGACAGGGTCTCTTGAAGCCCAAAGGAGCCCACTGGCAACTCTGTGAGAGCCACAGCCTCGGATCAGGCAGCTGTGGAGGAAGAAGAGACCCCGTAATTGTAGGGTTGCCAACTGGCTCCAGATGCGCCCGATAGGTTCAATCTAGTCCTGGGTTTAACTCATTGCATGCAGGGATATGTAGTTCTGATTTCTTTATTGCTTCCATAAGAAAAGAAAACTATAAGTAACTGCATGCAATGGGGTAAACCCAGGACTGGAGCAAGCCTGTCGGGCGTATCTGGAGCCAGTTGGCAACCCTACGTAATTGTCATTGGGCCCCAGGCCCCCATGGATGGTCCCAATGGTGCCAAAAGTCCAGGTCCCTTATATCCTCATCACAATGGTGACAAAAGAAACCCACCATGGAGCTGATCCAGAGCATGCCCTTTGAGGCACAGCAGGAGACATGCGGCATGCTTGCCCTGCTCTGTGCAACTACCAGGTAAAAGACTGCAAAAACCCACAAAAAAGGCCTGCTGAAAAAAACGCAGTGTAAGCCATTAATAAAAGTCAGACACACCATAGTGAAAAGGGAATCCCGATCAGGAGACAAGTGCCTGAAGTCCCAAACTGGCTTCTTCAAATACCTACACAGGTCCAGGAGACCCCAGTGCCAGAGAAGGCCCAATTTTTTTTAAACCAACTTTATCAAGCAGATAACAGAACCAAAAAGAGCCCAATAATAATCAATAGGCAAGAATTTAAAAGTAAAAAAAGCTTGCATGCAGATAAGAGAAAGCAAGAGGGAAGGGGAGGACTTGGCCCAAAATACAGGCCCCTCTCAGGGGTCTCATGGGGTCCTCCTACTCCTCTTTGGCCCACCAAGTACTAATAACCCATGGGAAACAGTGCTGGATCCTGGGTGGCCTTCAGCTCAAGTAGTTAAGGGCATACCCACACTCTGAGCACCACTGGGCCTTTCAAGACAATCTCAATGACCACTGCACCAAAGTGTGGGCCAGGAGAGAGTCAGGCCTATTTGCACTGCTGCATCAATCCACACACCTTGACACTTGCTGGAGACAGATAATTACTGTTTTTTCTCAGTGCTGTACCAGTGATTATACCTTCTGATGATATCATTGAAAGATGCCTGGCAAGGGAGCATAAGCCAACTCATCTGCATGGTCTAGCAAGATAAGGAAATAGTCTTTAAATCTAGAGGCATAAAGTACAATATATGCCTATCTAACCAGTCATTTCCATTCATAGCAAGTATCTCTAGAGAGAAAGGTATACAAAGTATACCTGATGAACTCCGTGTGTATGTGTTTCATACAGAAAGTCTTGGGCCAGCCCTATGGATCAGACTATAGAACAGTAGTATAGAGCAGTGATTCCCAAGAATGGCATTGACTTCCTCCCCAGTGCTTGACAAGCAAGGGGAGAAAGTCAACTGCACAGTTATTTGGGGCAAGGGTTTAAAGAGAGATATAATGAAACATTTAGCAAAGCACTGGTATTTCATTCTCTCCAGAGATAAAAGTGTGATACAGCGTTCTGAACAATTGGTCCTTTGAGTGTTAGATTACCACATAGGATTCAGTCTTGCCAAAATAGTAAACTGTATACACAACCAAAATACATTTACAGCATTTAAGAAGAACAATAACATGACTTTTAAAAACATCTTTCAGATACTTGCTTTTCTGATACAGTTTCTGAAATTGTTTTTGAAGAATAAGAGAGATGCAGATCAGTTCAGTTTTACCAATACCTATTTGTTAATATGAATCAGGAGTCAGTAGAACATGCTTGCACAAAATATCTCCAAATTTGAACAAATGCTTTGTTTTGATGCTCTTCATAGTTTTTCTTTTTTCAGCAAATGTAATTTTATATTAAAAACTTTGCAGTTTTCCAGATTAGGCTGCATCTTCGTAACTGAAACCGATGTTTCAACCATCATACTGTGGCTTTCTTCAGGGTGAAGTGGTTGAGCAGTGGATGTCTGTTCTTTTATATGGTAGTCCTCAAACTGGATTGGTTGGATTGAGGCAGGAAATTTGAATTTGAATTTTGGAAGGAAAGTCTGTTGGAGAAAGGCTGGAGACCTCTTTACCCATAGATCAAAGTTCTCTGGTGAATTTAAAGATGCTTTCCCCGTAGAGTTTCTTTAAATGTTCTTTTTTGCTTCTGCAGCTAGTATGATAAATGAATAATTAGAGCTTACCTGCTAATTAGCGTTCCTGAAGGAACTCCAGTCCAGTCTCTTTCCTCTGGGTTGTGCCTCCCTTCCAGAAGCTTGGAGACTGAGTACATCATCTTTTTTGATGACCCTGGAGTATATATATCACTGGCACCTCCCACCAGCTTCAGTATCCCATTGGCAAAGCAAACTCAACAGAGAGACAGTGTAAACAGAGTCAACCAAAAACTCCAACTATAACTGGGTAAAAAACAAAACCAATTTTACATAAATCCTTTCACCAGATATACCCCTTCCCCTTAAACTGTAAGAAGAAACTCCCACCTCCCTGAAGAGGAGGCGGCTTACCTGAACCCTGACTTGTCCCCCCAAAAGACTCCAGACAGGGGTACCCACTGGTCCACTCCGCAACTCTGCATCCACCCTCTCGGCGATGAGTCTTCTGAAAGAGAACAACACTATAGCATAGAAACTCTTCGGGCAGGCGATGCCTGTACCCCACTATACAGAAAACCTGGGTGAGATCAGGGACTGGATTGGAGTTCCTTCAGGAATGCTAATTAGCAGGTAAGCTCTAATTATTCATTCCTAAGCATCCCTCCAGTCCAGTCCCTTTCCTCTGGGATATACCAGAGCAGTTCATGAATGGGAGGGACCCGCGATACCGGGCCAAAAAACCGCTCCCCCAAACTTGGCATCTCTGGCTGCCTGAACATCCAATTGATAGTGCTTGGCGAAAGTATGCAAAGAAGCCCATGTAGCTACTCTACAAATGTCCAGCGGTGGAACCAGACTGAATTCTGCCCATGAAGCCGCTTGGGCTCGTGTAGAATGCGCCCTGAAAACCCCTGGCAAGGGCTTTTTCTTGAGAATGTATGCCAGCGCGATAGCTTCCTTAATCCATCTGGAAATTGAAGCCTTGGCCGCAGCCTCCCCTTTCCGTGGACCCCCGAACAAAACAAACAATCCGATCTACAAAAGGCCTCTGTCCTGTCAATATATCATTTCAGGACCCTGCACATATCCAGCCGGCGCAAACGCTCATCCCTGGAACCGCGCTCATCCATTGGGAAGGCCGGCAGAGACACTGGCTGATTCACATGAAAATGAGAAATCACCTTGGGCAAAAAGGAAGGTACTGTCCCTTAAGACCACCTTTTCCTTGAAAAAACTCAGGAATGGCGGCCGACACGAAAGTGCCTGAAGTTCAGAAATACGTCTGGCTGAACAGATCGCGACCAAAAATGCTGTCTTGAGGGTCACATCCTTCAGGGAGGCTCGCCCTATAGGCTCAAAGGGATCCCCTGTTAATGCATCGAGCACGAGGTTGAGATCCCAAGGAGGAAATGAGGAACTTTGTCAAGGCCGTAGGCACCTCACCACCTTAAGGAAAAACCCGACATCTGGGTGTTCCCCCAGGGCTTTATCTTGCACTTTACCTCGATAACAGGCAATCGCTGCCAGCTGTACCTTTAAGGAACTGGCGGCCAGGCCTTTCTCAAATCCGGCCTGCAAGAAGTCCAGGACCTCCGAAACTGAGACTGCCAAAGGTCTCTTCTCCCGGTCCGCACACCAGCCCTCTAAGATGCGCCAACCTCTCACACAAGAGAGACAGGTAGAACGCTTCCGTGTGTTTAGTAAGGTTGTAATCACCGGGCCGGAGTATCCACGCTTTTGCAGCCTCGCCCTTTCAAGAGCCAAGCCATAAGCGAGAATCGAGCCACCTGTGGCATCCAGATCGGACCCTGCATTAGGAGGTCGTCCCTCACCAGAAGCCGCCAGGGGCAATCGGCTAGTAGCCTCATTAGGTCGGCATACCACGGTCTCCGTGGCCAGTCCAGGGCTATCAATACCACCAGCCCCGTGTGGGCCTCTATGCGTTGAATGACCCTGCCAATGAGAGCCCACAGAGGAAACACATAGAGAAGCCCCTCCGAGGGCCACCTCTGAACCAGAGCGTCTAGGCCCTCCGACATCCTTTCTTTTCTTCTGCTGAAGAATTGGCTTGCTTTGGCTGACCCCAATCTTGCCATGAGGTCCATTTTGGGCGGACCCCACCGAAGCACCACCTGTTCGAACACCTCCAGACAAAGTTCCCATTCTCCATGATCCACCTTGACCCGGCTCAAGTAGTCTGCCGTGACGTTCTCTACCCTGGCTACTTGCACTGCTGACAGTGCCTGAAGATGAACCTCGGCCCAATCGAGCAGCTGCTCTGCCTCCTCTTCCAGGGAGGGGCTGCTCTTGCCGCCCTGCCGATTGATGTAGGCCACTGGTGACGTTGTCCGAGAACACCCGGACCGCCCTCTGTCAGACCCAGCGCTCAAACGCTCCAAGTGCCAGTGCTACCGCCTGCATCTCTAACCTGTTTATTGACCACTGAGCTTCCTGGGCACTCCAGCACCCCTGAGCAAAGTGTCCCTCGCAATGAGCTCCCCAACCAAGTAGGCTGGCATCCGTCGTCAACTGAACCCACCACGGGGACTTGAGGGGCATGCCCTGCTCCAGCTTCCCTGGCTGAAGCCACCAGTCCAGGGCTTTCCTGGTGACCGGAAGACAAGGTAACACCGTGTACAACGGCTGACGCTGGTGAGACCAACGATGGAGAAGGGATCTCTGAAGCGGTCTCATGTGGGTCTTCGCCCAAGGTACGAGCTCTATCATTGCTGCCATGGTTCCCAGAACGTGGAGATAATGCCAAGCTGTGGGCGCCCCCATGGTTAGAAGCTGATGCACTAAACACCGAAGATCCCTTGTCCTTTGCACTGGCAAGAACACTTTGCCTAAGCGGGTATCGAATCTTGCCCCAAGATACTCGATCTCCTGGGAGGGAACCAACCTGCTTTTGGACAAGTTGATTACCCACCCCAGGCTCCTCAGGAGATTGACGACTTTGGCCGTTGCCTCCACACTCTCCTCCTTGGACATGGCGCGAATTAACCAGTCGTCGAGGTACGGGTGGACTAAGATCCCTTCCTTGTGGTGGCCACGACGACCATTACCTTGGTAAAGGTCCGAAACACTGGCGCCAGTCCGAACGGTAGGGCCTGAAACTGAAAATGCCACATAGGCACCACAAACCGCAGGAACTGTTGATGAGACTCGCGGACGGGAATATGGAGATACACCTCCGTGATGTCAAGAGAGGTCAGAAACTCTCCTTGCCATACCGCCACTATCACCAATCTCAGGGTTTCCATACGAAAGTGAGGAACCCTGAGACAGCGATTGACCCGCTTGAGGTCGGGAATTGGGCGGAAAGAGCCCTCCTTTTTGGGAACCACAAAATATATGGAGTACCGACCGCTGCCCCACTGGCTTCTGGGAACTAGAACGACTGCTCCCATGAGTAGAAGCCACGCCAAGGTTTCTTTTACTGCTGCAGCCTTGGCCCGCAGGGCGACTGCACGAACGATGGAGGGATTGGTCTTACCAGCTCTAGGGCATACCCATCTCAAACTACCTCCAGAACCCATTGATCAGAAGTGACTCGGACCGAGGCGGAGAAAAACTGCCACAGGCGCCACCCCCCCCTACCAGCAGCACTCTGGCCCGGGTCCCCCTCACATCATTGTGGCTTCCTAGGACCCAAGGTGGAGGAAGAGGCTGCAAAGCCCCTTCCTGCTCCTCGAAACCCCCTGGAAATTCTGACCCCTCTCGGGAAAACATCCCCTTTGAAAGGTCGTCGTACGAGCTGAACGAAACTTACGAAAGTCGCGGGGCTGTGAGCGCGAGGGCGTGGTAATACAACTTTGCTTTGGTCTATCCTCAGGGAGCCTGCCACCCTTAGACTCCCCCCAGCTCCTTAACCAATTTTTCCAAATCCTCCCCGAATAAAAGCTTTCCCTTGAAGGGAAGCCTGCTGAGACGAGACTTAGAGGATGCATCTGCCGCCCACTTGCGGAGCCACAGATAACGACGAGCGGCCACCACTGAAGCCATGCTCTTGGCCAGGCTTCTGATAAGGTCATAATGGCTATCAGCGAGGTAGGCCGCCCACGACTCAATCCTTGCTGCTTCTCTAGCTGACCCACCAGGAAGGTCCTCCGGCAGCTGAAGCTGTTGAAACCATCGAAGGCAAGCCCTGGCCACCCATGCCCCGCCCACGGAAGCCTGAAGAGCCAGGGCGTTAACGTCAAAGGCTTGTTTTAACAATGTGTCCAGCTTCCTGTCTTGAGCATCCTTAAGGGCTGCACTGCCTTCCACCGGGATAGTCGTTTTCTTGGTTACTGCTGAGACTGCCGCGTCCACCCTAGGGGACCAAAGAAGCTCTCTCTCCTGCTCCGGCAAGGGGTATAAACGCGACATGGATCGCACCCCCCTTAAGGCAGACTCCGGTTGGTCCCACTCCTTCTGGATCATCTGACGAACTACTCGATGAACTGGGAATACCTTCTGCGACTTCCTAACTGCCTGAATCAGAGGATACTCCAAGGCCTCCTCCTCCGCTGGAAGGCCTGCAGAAATATTGAGAGTCTTCAAGGACGCGCCAATTAACACCGGCAACTCTTCTCGGTGGAACACCCTAACAATCCTGGCCTGTTCCTCCTCTGGAATCTCGCCCTCTTCAAGCTCCTCCTCGTCCTCCCCCAATTCACGGTCCGAGAACTCCCCCTTCAAGAGCCTCCGACCTGGGAGAGTGGAGAGCCACCTCACTCACCAGCCTGGCCCATTTCAGAGGCACCTCTGCATCCTCCGGCTCCTTAGGGTCAGCTCTCCTTTTTGCCACAACCCCTTGAGCCAGCTCCTGACCTAGTCCATTTTGTTGCTTCAGACAAAATGCTCTGTACAACAACATAACAAACTCTGGGGAGAAAACCCCCTCGATTCCCCCTTCCTCCACTGCCTTTGAAGTGGAGGGCCTAGGTGGCGGAAGAGGAAGAGCAGGCTGATCTGGCAGGGAGATCGGCGGAATCCCAGACTCCCCTATAGTGGCCCCTGGACCTGCCGATTCCTGGGAGAGGGCCAAGGAGGGTTCCGGATCCATACTTGCTTGGATTCCCTGTTCCAAGGACGCTGCCTCCATTTCGCAGCTCCTGCAGACTCCCGTCTCTGATATAGCTCCCCTCCGGACGCCGCACACCAAGCACTGCGGCCTTGCCAGCATGGCTACAGAACTGTTCTTTTTCCAGAACTGCCACAGCTCAGACCTAGAAATTCAGAACAAAAAATATTTATTTATTTATTTTCCAAGACTCAGATCTCCCGAATCTCCGGGCCTGCGAGGCCTAAAGCCTTAATCCCCAAGATTACTGGGTTTCTTCAGCAAAGCCCCGAATGCACCTGAGAGCTTCCCTGCAGCACCAGACCTCGGCCACCAGAAGAAAAAAAATGGCGCGAAAACGGAGCACGCAAACAAACAAGGCCTACCGCTGTGCCTGATGTTCCTTCACTGTCCCCTGCTGCAAACACGTGGTCGGCGACTGCGTGCGGACTCTGACCAGCACTCCTCCGACTCTCTGCTACTCCTTCCGTTTGGGCCGAGACTCCTCACAGCATCGTTCCGCATGCGTGCTCAGCTGCCGAGAGGGCTTCGGCACCGCGGTGGAGTGGAAACAGCAGGCAGTTCCCTCTCCAGCTGAAGATCCACCTCGCTGAACGGCTCCTCACCCCTGAGGGGATCGGGAAACTGCCAGACAGTGAACACTCCCCGAAGCCTTCTCCTGCTCTGTAACCTAAGATGGAGACGGGAAGATGAGAGGGGTGGGGGAAAGGAGAAGACCCTCCTCCACTCCTGCTGACTGCCTGCCCGTTCACCAAGGGGAACCCCAAGAAAAATAAAATCAATAAAATCAAATTAAAGAAATTAGAGAAATTAAAGAAAGTAAAACCTTAACTATCCTAAGTGTTTCTCCAGTAAGCCAAACCTCCTGGCTTACTGCTCCCTAGCTGCTTGGAGACCGAGTACACGGGAGGTGCCAGTGATATATATACTCCAGGGTCATCAAAAAGATGACATACTCAGTCTCCAAGCTGCTGAAAGGGAGGCACAACCAAGAGGAAAGGGAGTGGACTAGAGGAACGCTTAGGAACCTAGCAGTTTTCCGCATCATACTAGCTGCGGAAGCCAAAGAAAACATTTAAAGAAACTCTACAGGGAGAGCATCTTTAAATTCACCAGAGAACTTTCTGATCTATGGGAAAAGAGAGGTCTCCAGCCTTTCTCCAACAGACTTTCCCCTCCAAAATTCTAATTCAGATTTCCCTCCTCAATCCAACCAATCCAGTTTGAGGACTACCATATAAAAGAACAGACATCCACTGCTTAACCACTTCGCCCTGAAGAAAGCCACAGTATCATAGTTGAAACATTGGTTTATCACACTAGTTGCGAAAGCCAAAGAGACCATAATTTTATATTATTTGCCTTATTCTGAAGAATCTTTAATTAGCTAATACAATATGCAATCTTTTAGAATAAAGTCATATGTAATCCACACACACAAAATACACAGTGGCATCCAATCAACTGACTTGTTTAATCTGATGAATTTTGTATGCTGTTTCTAGTTTTTGAAACTGGTTTTATAAGATTTCAGGGACAAATATTTATGGTTGTCACCAATTATTTTCAATGGCTCAACAACATGTTGGAAAAATGTTATTACAGCCTACAAATATGTTATTTTCCTCACCATTCAAGTTCCTGTTCTACCTCACTAATAGAATAATGGAGAGATTTTAATTATACCTGATATAATCTCCTTTCCTTGAAGCCTGCTAAACCAGTCCAGACAAGTGGGTTATGTTCCCCATGCCAGCAAGTGGAAGCATTCTTGATCAACTTTCAGAGATATTACCATCTGGTATGTCATCTGGTACAACACAGAGAAGCTAGCATGACGCTTCCCAAGCAGTAAGTAAAACTCAAAAAAGCATTTATTAAAATTTTTTTTTAAAAATCCTCAGATAATGTTAACATAAACGTCTATCACAAAGAATGTGAGCAAGTACTTGGCTCTCTCACCAAGAAAAAAAAACAGGAGCCAGACCACAAAGCTTACTAGACCTTCCATGGCAGTCGGAACCTCCCAAACTTGCAGAAAAAAAATTCACCAGCAGTAGCGTCACTATTGCGACCAAAGGCAGCAGACTTTCCAACCTGCAAAAAGGAGTTTTCCAGGGTTTGTCCTGGACTAGTCTAGCAGGATTTAAGAGAAGGAGATTATCAGATATGATTAAAATTTCTCCTTCCTTATTATCCTGCTATAACAGTTAAGATGAATGGGATATACCCAAGCAGTCAGGACCCAGGGTAGGAGGAAGACGACAAAGAAAATAGAGTCGTCATCTGAATAACTTCCACAAAAGCCCTGGGGGCCTCACAAGTGGACTGCACTCAAGAGGGCTGCACTCCATGGAGTGACCTGTGACTCACTCTTCTATGCACTTACCAGGCAGGATGCGCCCTGTCCAACAGTCTCCAGAAATGAACATGCAATAAAGGATTTGATCTCTGCCAGCACTTCTCTCAAACTGCCAGAGGATAGAGAAGGTCCGAACGGTGGAAAGCATGAGAAATTGCTATGAACTAGAGCAACATCTTCCACCCATTCACCAGAAACAAAAAGAAGTCTGTTTGAAGACCTCTCTCTATGAAGGAAAAGCAAGATCATAATCCAATCAGGATGAAAAAGGAGGGGGGCAGCCTCCTTGAAGAAAGGACAGCGAAGGCTTCATAGTGAAAGAAGCTGTCCAAAGAATCAGGAAGGTGTATTTGTACTGCAGCCCTTGGCTTCAAACACCCTTCGACGGACACCAGAGACCCCCAGGGAAGCCTTACACTTGGACCCTAAGAAGGATCTTTTCAGAGCCCTCTACTACAGGAGCTCACTAATACCAAACAGGTGGGCAAGAATTGCTTCACACCTGCTGAAGGAAGCCTTGCCGAGATACCTCCCCCAAAGGAGTCCCCGAGAGTCAAATCCTGTGTTCAGAACAGGGCCACCACTCAAAGCTCGAGAGTTCAGGGCCAAGCTATGGTCCAGATCAAGCTGCTAAAAGACTCTAACATCTAAGGGCATAGAAGACTCACCAGGTCCCAAGCAGGGAGGTACCAAGCAGCTTAAACTGACCAGCTTGCGCCCACCAGGGCCAGGTCCTAAGCAAGAAGACACTGGGAAATTGCCTTACCACGAGACCCTGCCATGCTTCTCCAGTATACCCATAACTTGACAAGGAAGAGAGAAAAAAACCCACATCACTTGCCCCAAGAGCCTGCGAAACATCATAGTGCGCAACTCAATCTGGGATTCCTAAAACCACCAGGACAGATGGGCTGATAACACAGGTACACTAAAAAAAATTTTTTTAAACTGCCTCTAATGTTTCTATTGATTTTTACGTTTTTTGGTGCGCTGAATCCAAATCTGGTAACCAATTTGCTCCATCACGTACAGATTTTTTGCTACATTGGGTTAGCAGTTTGAGGTGAACGTTTCAGATTGAGTGCGATCGAGATAAAAGTTTCTTGGATGAATTCTTTATACTAATTGTTTAGTAGTTATTCAAATAAGAATAAAGAAAATTGTAACAAGGCAGCACATAATAATAGAGTAATGTCAACAAAACACACTGTGATGGTAGCAAAATTGTCTGCACTTAAAACAGCCACATACATGTGCACAAACATTGAGCATATAAGAGCGAGGTTAGACACAAAGCAAAGCAAAGAAATGTGCAAAAAATGTTGTACAGGTATGTATGTAAGAATAGAAAACGCAAACCGCACCATTGCAATACATGAAGACAAACACCCGATGGTGTGAAAATAAAATTCTAATAAATGAGATCCGACACTGTGGTAATAACTAGCAAATTTTTATTTCAAAGTTTAGTAAAAACACGATATTTGTCAACACAGTTTAGATTTTAAAGTCATTCTTGGGTCAATCAATCTCCTGGTGGGCCCGTTTCTTCTTCCCCCGAATGCTTCTCTTGGTGCGCTGCTTGGCGTATTTTTCATCTGGGGTTTCCCGCAGCAGCAACCAGCAGAAATCAGCCATCATAGTGGTGTTCCATCTTCCTTGGTACCTTCTCTCTGTGTCCTTGATGTCCTGGTGAAACCTTTCACCTTGTTCTTCACTGTACGCCCCCAAGTTTTCGGGAAAGTAGTTCACATGGGAGTGCAAGAAATGGACTTTCAGGCTCATGTTACAGCCTTGTTCTTTGAAGGTATTGAGCATCCTGGCAACAATATCCTTATAGTTCTCATCCCGCCTGTTCCCCAAGAATTTGAGAACAACATCCTTGAAGGAATCCCAGGCTTCTTTTTCCTTCTCAGACATCGTTTCAGCGAATGCTCCATCTGAAATGAGTTTCCTTATATCAGGGCCAACAAACACTCCTTCCTTTAGCTTTGCTTCAGAAAGTCGGGGGAACTTTGAGCAAAGGTACCGAAAGCACTCACCATCTTTTGGAAGGGACTTGATGAATTGCTTAATGAGACCCAACTTAATGTGGAGAGGTGGTAATAGAATTTTATCACGAGGTACCAAGCTCTCATGAAGAACATTTTTCTCACCGGGTCTCAAATACTCCCGAATTGGCCAGCCTTTTTTCCCCCAGTGTAGGTCGCAGGCCCGGCTATCCCACAAGCAAAGGAAGCAGGGATATTTGGTGAAACCGGATTGCTGCCCTAATAGCATGGATAGAATTTTAAAGTCTCCACAAATCATCCACTTATGCTCATCATAACGAATCTTCTGAAGAATCAGGGCCAAATTCTCGTATTTTTCTTGGAGAATAACAGAGTGAGCAATAGGAACTGAAGCGAATGTGTTGCCATTATGAAGAAGAACACCTTTTATGCTGTCTTTTGACGAATCAATGAACAGCCGCCATTCAGCAGGATCATACTTGAGTTTAAACTTTTCCATCACTCCGTATATATCGTTGCAAAATACCAAATCTTCCTCTTTGCTGAAATACTTCAAAAATTGTGTCTCGCGGTTGCGGTACCAATAAAAAGTTGTTCCTGGTGACAATAGATTTTTCTGTTTAAGCCGAGAACCTAGCAGTTGGGCAGCATCTTTTGGGAGTCCTAAATGTCAGTTCGCTGCCTATTCCCTGCAAAAAGTTAGAAACTTCTGATCAAGATAATGATACAGTAGTATACAAAAGTATACACCTTGTAAATAGTTTTAACAATTTACTGTTCTGTTATATGTAAAAAGTTAAAAAGTTCTTGTTCAATGTAATGTTATACGAACGTATACAAAACTGTTAAATTGTTCCATGTAAACCGCCCCTGATCTCTGGAAGGGGCGGTATAGAAGAAATAAATAAATAAAAATAAAATAAATAAATAAATCATTCAATTCAGCTTGAGAGAAAAGTTCAGGTTTCGGATCTGGTTCAGTTTGAAACTCGGAAGTACTGGACTCATCGGGAAAAGCCATCTGATGAGTCTCATCATGATCAGAACCGTCCACACAAATATGATCCAAAGATTTTGGTGGTTCAGGCACAGGTACTTCGTTGCTATGAGGCATAGGCCTAATTGCTGAGGGAAGGTTGGGGTAACTTATTACGTTCTTATTTTTTAAGTTGTATCCCTTCACAATGCAAGAGCAAAAATAGCAGTCACTGCTGTGGTCTCTTTGTTCACGCCACATCATAGGTATTCCGAAACGAAATGCTTGTTTTTTACCTTTCATCCATAAGCGTAGATCTTCCTCACATGTCTTGCACACTTTGTGAGGAGCCCACGGTTTGTCTTGATCGCCTAACTTCAAACCGAAATAGGCGAAATATACTTTTTAAATAAATGCAGAAATGTTCCTCTGCCGCTTTTTCACGGTATATTCCCCACAAATAAAACAAAAACTGTCCGGAGAGTTGACGCAACTTCTGGCTCTGTGAGCCATCACAAATACACAGCACTGCAAACTACAACTGTAGTGAACCACTTCGGAATAAAGCTGGATTACGACTGAGCAAACAAAAGGTAATAATGAACTTGCAAGAAACTGAAATTTGACAGGAACGTTCATGTCGCAACCACCGTGTTTGAGCGAGCGAACGAGGCGAACAGGAAAGAACATGCGCTAGCGCGAGTACTGGATTTAGCCCCCCGCCTCCCAATTGTCCTGTTAATGTATAAAATGAATACAAAACACTCTAAAATATCATGAGGGAGTGTTTCTAGTTAGTTAACCATTACAACCTCTATTTTGGGCCAAGAAAATAAACTGCAGTCGGCTAAAAAGAAATTATGTGAACATTCCTTATATGGGTAAGAAATCTAATTTTGCAAGAAAACGTGACGTGATGGAACATTTTGGCTATTTTTCCTGGATTCAGCACCCCAAAATCTATAGGAATCAGTTGCAAAACTGGAGGCAGTTTTTTGGTAGTGTACCTGTGTAACCTGTGCAAACGATCCAGGTTCAGAGAGAAAGCCATACAGCATCCCTACCCTAGGACGTTTCGAGAGAAGAGCCTCCCAGCCTGCCATTCATGGAGCTCCCCTGCTCCTAAAGCAGCTCTGCAACTGGCAGTCATCGAAGTGGCCAACACATAGGTATTAGAAGACCATCTCTTCACAATGAGAGATCACACATGGGAGGACTGAATTCTCACTTCACCCGGATTTATAGCGTTATGACACAGACAGTCAGATTGCATGCTAACTAACCTTATTTTTCCTCCTCAAACCTTCTCTCCTCTTCCTCCTTTCTCAGTCCCTGTGGATAACTCTCCACTCCTCCCTGTCTCCTTGGCTTGCAACCTTGGGATTGTCTGACTCCTCTCTCTCCTTCTCCACACACATCCATCTGGTAGCTAAGACCTGCCGTTTCTTTCTCTATATCAACAAAATCCACCCATTCCTTTCAGAACACACTTCTAAGACACTTATCCACTGCTTAATCGCCTCCCATCTTGACTATTGTAACCTACTCCTTTGCTGGTCTCCCTTTGAATCATCTCTCTCCCCTCCAATCTGTTCAACACTCTGCTGCGCGGCTAATCTTCCGCCAGCCTCGTCATACTCATATTACCCCTCTTCTCAAGTCACTTCATTGGCTCCCTATTCATTTCTGCATTCATTTCTGTTTGCCTCTCTCTGCTCTGGGACGAGCAGTGCCCTCACAGTGCTCTGCTAGAGAGGTGGATATTTAACTCCTGTGACGACTTTGCTGTGAGTTCTAGCTGTCTATTTATTTATTTATTGTTGTCTTTATTGGTGTGCTACTTCACCTCCCTGTTCCCTTTCGTTTTGCACTTCAGCTTTCTCAGCTGTATAACTTACCTTGTGTCTCTCAACTAACTGGCCTTTGTGTGGTAGCCAGGTTAACTGTTACTTTAAATTAAATATCTCTCCCTGCTCTGTCCCCAGAAGGTGCTGCGTTTTAAACTTTTTTTCCTGCTCTAGCCTACCTGAGGGACTAACCCCCTCCCCCTGCTGAGGGTACAGGACAGGGTACCTTGTAACAGCCCTCTTTTAATAGGCCTTATTTCCCTCCCTCCCTCCCCAACACCCACCCGCCCCTGGGGTAATTGTAGATTTATAGGTACTTACACGTCATAGAGGAAAGGGGCTGCTCTCAGGTGCAGCTCTTTTTCCAAATTTGTCATACATTGAGGACCTGAGATTAATTAAGCTTCAGGTGAACAAGGTATATTAGAGGTATTAGATACACTTTTATTAGTATAAGCATCTACACCAATCCTTAGTAAGTACAGAATTTAAAAACCTAAACACAAGCTTTAAACTAAAATGCAGACAACAGTCCAGCAGCAAGAAGGGGGCTTTCCAGTCTTTTGCATTGAGTGTCACATGTATGATTTTCTGCCAGTTGGTGAGAGGTCTTAGGTGTGCACTAGGTGCAAGGAGCTCTTTGCTCTCAGGGAACGAGTCCGTTCTCTAGAGGCTAGAGTAGCAGACTTGGAAAACATAAGAAAGACAAAGAGGCACATAGATGAGACCTACAGGGATATAGTCCTGAAGTCCCACCTCCAGTCTGGCAGCATCCCTGTTGCCATGGAGGGGAGAGGTCACGTGACAGGAGAGCATCACCCTGGTGTGGCAGGACGTGAGCCTGTAACTAGGACCTCTCCTCCAGGTGATGTAAAACCCTTTCGCACTGAGGACGTTTCTCCAGGGCCATGTGCCCATGAGGGAAGGGTTAGGACAGCTGTTATAGTTGGTGATTCAATCATTAGGCATGTAGACAGCTGGGTGGCTGGTTGACGTGAGGATCGCCTGGCTACATGACTGCCTGGTGCGAAGGTAGCAGACCTCACGCACCGCCTAGATAAGATCTTAGACAGTGCTGGGGAGGAGTCTGCTGTCTTGGTACACGTCGGTACCAATGACATAGGAAAATGTGGTAGGGAGGTTCTGGAGGCTAAAATTAAGCTTTTAGGTAGGAAGGAAGTTGAAATCCAGAACTTCCAGGGTAGCATTCTCCGAAATGCTTCCCGTTCCACGTGCAGGACCCAAAAGGCAGGCAGAGCTCCAGTCTCAATGCGTAGATGAGACGATGGTGCAAGGATGAGGGTTTTGGATATGTTAGGAACTGGGGAACATTCTGGGGAAAGGAGGGGCTCTTCCAAAGGGATGGGCTTCACCTTAACCAGGATGGAACCAGACTGCTGGCATTAACCTTTAAAAAGGAGATAGAGAAGCTTTTAAACTAGAAAATAGGGGAAAGCCAACAGTTGCCCAAGAGCACATGGTTCGGAAGAAGGTATCCTTGAAGGATACTACCAAAAGTAGTGAGGTTCTAAAAAAGAGTAAAGTAGCCCAAATGCCCTTGAGTATGGTGCAGACAGAGCGTAAAGATTCCAAATTACCCATGCCTACCAATAGCCAGATTGCTATTAAGAAAATACAGTCTCTAAAATGCTTGTATGCAAATGCTAGAAGTCTAAACAATAAGATGGGAGAGTTAGAATATATAGCACTAAATGAGAGGTTATACATGATTGCAATCTCAGAGACATGGTGGAAGGAGGATAACCAGTGGGGAACTGTGATACTTGGATACAAACTATATCGTAATGATAGACCTGATCAAATTGGTGGAGGGATTGCGCTCTATGTTAGAGAGGGCATTGAGTCAGAAAGGATTAAAGTTTTGCAGGAGAGTGTCAATTGGACCATTAGATGATAGAGGGGTAAAAGGGGCAGTAAGAGGAGACAAGGCTATAGCAGAGAGACTGAATGAATTCTTTGCTTCGGTCTTTACTGAGGAAGATGTAGGGATGTTACCCAAGACTGAAGTGGTATTTAAAGGTGATACTGCAGAGGAATTGAGAGAAATATCGCTACACCAGGAAGATGTATTACAACTATTTGATAAACTGAATAGTAGCAAATCACCTGGACTGGATGGTATACATCCAAGAGTGTTAAAAGAACTGAAATATGAGATTGCAGACCTGCTATTAGTAATCTGTGAACTTTCATTAAAATCATCTGTAATACCTGAAGATTGGAGGATCGCCAATGTAACGCCAATTTTTAAAAAGGGTTCCAGGGGTGATCCGGGAAATTACAGACCGGTGAGCCTGACGTCAGTACCGGGGAAAATGGTAGAAACCATCATAAAGAACAAAATTGCACAGCATGTAGATAGTCATGGCCTAATGGGAGACAGCCAACATGGCTTTAGACAAGGAAGATCTTGTTTTACTATTCTGATATGTTTTTTTGAAGGTGTGAATAAACAGGTAGACAAAGGTGAGTCGGTTGATATAGTGTATCTGGACTTTCAGAAAGCCTTTGACAAGGTCCCTCATCAGAGACTTTTGGCAAAACTAAAAGGTCATGGGATAGGATGCAGTGTACTATTGTGGATGGGGAACTGGTTAAAAGATAGAAAGCAGAGGTTAGGGCTAAATGGACAATTTTCCCAATGGAAAAAGGTGAATAGTGGAGTACCGCAGGGATCTGTACTGGGTCCGCTACTTTTTGACATATTCATAAATGACCTGGAAAAGGGAATAACTAGTGAGGTTATCAAATTTGCAGACGACACAAAACTGTTTAAAGTTGTTAAAACCCAAGAGGACTGTGGAAAACTGCAGGAGGATCTTGATAAATTGGAAGACTGGGCATCCAAATGGCAGATGAAATTTAATGTGGACAAGTGCAAAGTTATGCACCTAGGAAAGAATAACCCAAACTATGGTTACACGATGCAAGGTTCCACATTGGGAACCACCACCCAGGAAAATGATTTAGGAGTCATCGTGGATAACATGTTAAAATCCTCCGCCCAGTGTGCAGCAGCGGCCAAGAAAGCAAATAGAATGCTAGGTATCATAAGGAAAGGAATGGAAAATAAAACAAAGGATATTATAATGCCTCTGTATCGTTCCATGGTACGACCGCACCTTGAATATTGTGTGCAGTTCTGGTCGCCGTATCTTAAAAAGGATATAGCGTTATTAGAAAAGGTACAGAGAAGAGCCACCAAAATGGTAAAGGGGATGGAAGGTTACTCCTATGAAGAGAGGCTACAAAGGTTAGGGGTTTTCAACCTGGAAAAGAGACGGTTGAGGGGAGATATGATAGAGGTCTATAAATTCATGAATGGAGTGGAACGGGTAAACGTAGATCGATTATTTACGCTATCATAATATAGAAAGACTAGGGGACATGTAATGAAGCTACAGGGTAAACTATTTAAGACAAGAGAAAATATTTTTTCATTCAACATGTAATCAAACTCTGGAATTTGTTACCGGAGGATGTAGTAAGAGCTGTTAGTGTAGCTGGGTTTAAAAAAGGTTTGGACAAGTTCCTGGAGGAAAGGTCCATAAACCATTATTAAAAAGGGACCCAGGATATCAATGCTTGACCCAATACAAGCATTGTGGAACCTGTGTCTCTTGGGGATACTGCTAAGTACATATGACCTAGATTGGCCACTGTTGGAAACAGGATACTGGGCTTGATGGACCTTGGTCTGACCCAGTATGGCATATTTTATGTTCTTATGCATCCAGTTCAAACTTCTCCTGCTGACCCATAAGTGCATTCACTCTGCAGCTCCTCACTACCTTTCCTCTCTTATCTTTACCTACACCCCCTCCCCCCTCAGGAACTCCGCTCTTCTGGCAAATTGCTTCTATCTGTGCCTTTCTTTTCTATTGCTAACTCCAGACTTTGCTCTTTTCACCTTGCTGCATCTTACACCTGGAACAAACTACCTGAGTCTGTACGTCAGGCGCCTTCTCTAAACCTCTTCAAATCCAGACTGAAAACTTACCTCTTCACTGCTGCTTTTGGATCTTAACTCACCTGATCTCCTGTGTTTCCCTTGTGTTCTCTGTCTTGACTAGATTGTAAGCTCTGATGAACAGGGACTGTCTCTTACATGTCTGTGCAGCGCTGTGTACACCTTGTAGTGCTATACAAATGCTCAGTAGTAGTAGTAGTAGTAACCTTGCAATATGACGCTGTAGCTAGAGCAATCAGATGCTTCTCCACCTAACAGTCCAGTTATTGAGCTGCGAGAACCTCTCTGGGCCCATGAGCTCTGCTGCAGTAGAAAACATGCATCTCTAGAACCATTTTTGAGATCACACAGCTCACTGCTTCCCTTAAAGGAGGTACAAGCCATGCCAGGGTCAGTGTGACCATTATGGCCTACAGGCAAAAGATACCCAAAGCGCCCTGTGAGGGGACAGTCCCTTGGGCCAACTGGACCGGGTCTCACACCTTCCAGCTGGAAGCCAGGCTGACAAATGGGGTCAAAAGAAACAAAAAGCTGGACAGATTTTCTATGGGCTTTAGCTCACTCCAAATAGAAGATCAAGGCTCTTTTACAGTCCAACGTGTGCAACATGCTTTCCCCTTTGGGCCTTGGGAAAAATGCTGGAAGGGCAACTGACTGGTTAAAAGTGGAAATCTGATACCACTTTAGGAATGAATTTAGGATGAGTATGCAGAATCACCTTATTGTGGAAAAACTTTGTAAAGGGTGCATCCACTACTAGGGCCTGGAGCTCACTAACTCTGCATGCTAAAGTGACTGCGAACAAAAACAAGATCTTTCAGGTCAAGTACTTTAGTGAACAAAACATCTAGTGGCTCAAAAGAAGCCTTCATTTGTTGAGTTAAAACCATGTTGAGATCCCAAAACACCACAAGAGGTTTTAGGGGAGGCTTTGTAAGAAGCAAGTCCTGCATGACGTGAACATAAAGCACAGTTACTTACCTGTAACAGGTGATCTCTGGGAACAGCAGGAATAAGTCTTCACATATGGGTACGTTAGTACCGACGGAGTCTGCGCGGGAACGCTCCCCAGCGTCCAGTTAGTACGCTTTTGGGAGCATCCCATCATGCCTGCGTGCTACCTTCCCGCCTTTCCCAACTGCCTCTCCTCAGTTAAGTTTTAAAGCTGAGACAAAGAGAGAGAAAGAGGGGAAAGATAGAGATAGAGAGATACAACTCCTAGGGGAGGTGGGTGGGTTGTGAAGACTTATTCCTGCTGTTCCCAGAGATCACCTGTTACAGGTAAGTAACTGTGCTATCTCCAGGAACAAGCAGGAACGAGTCTTCACATATGGGGACTCCCAAGCTAAGATGCCTGGAGGTGTCCCAGCATGTTGCAGATCTGAGAAGCCATGCTATTCAACAGAACCTCAGGCATCCTAGGGATGGAGGGTAGGAGTTGAACTAAAAATTTGTGCTGTGGAACAGCTGGACCAAACAGGGCGCCTAGATAGGAGTCCCTGTGCAGGTGATATCTAGTAGAAAATATTGAATTGCAATACAGCAATATGGACCTCACCTGGTGGTATTGTAAAAGGTTATGGAGGTTCATATGGATGTGCTAATATGAACCAGCAGAATATCCCCAAGGGGTACCTCAATGTAAGCAGAGGTAAATAAACTGTGCAAAAGACAGGTTGAGGTCAGAACCTTTAGGGCAAGAAGAAAAAACCCCAGTGGAACTGGGGTAGTTCAATGAGGGAGGACTTTTGCAGGAAATGCGGAAGTCCCTATTAGATATGACTGAAGCTCTTTTGACCTTAAAGAGACATAGTTCTTATAGGAGAAGAGGGGCTTTGAAGATCCCTATATCCGATAACAAAGAAGGACAGAAGTATGAGGCATTGTAGCCTCCTATTTTCTGAAGATTCAGAATGTCCTTCCTAACTGAAGTCACTTAGGAAAAAGAGGGTATATGGAGGGCTTCAGATGTACCTAACCTGAAGGTCATGGTGTAAAAACCCTTTAACTACCACAGGGAAGTGGTTGTTATGGAGAACCCCAAGTATGCTGGAACAGCATTGCAAGGAATAGTGACTGTCGGGGCCGTGCGGAAAGAAAGACAGACAGACAGAAATAGTAGTATACCATAGTAGTATAAACCTAGGCAGACAGACAGAAAAAGTATATAGATATATATCTACTTACTATCATATATTGCAATATATAGATAGATAGGTAAATACAGATATATCCATTTATATGAATATATATAAATGAGCACAGACATGTATATGTCTATATACACACACATGTATATAGACATATGCATGTCTGTGCTCATTTATATATATATTTATATATATATAACCGATGTCCCCACATAGGGAATGTGGAGAGAGAAAGATTCATCTAATAACAAGATGGGAGATACCTGCTTGAGAAGAAGTTTAGAGAATCCATTCTCCCTGGTTATGAGTGGGAGAGCTAAGGGAGTGCTCTCACTGGCAAGGAGAAGTCTAGAGTCCTCTAACAACGCTAGCCCTTGAATAACCAGGAATGGAGACCTACATGAAAAATGCAGAGGATGTTTTTCATCTGCAAATAGTAAGTCTGAATCCTTCCATAACTCCAGCAGGCAGCTGGAGAAAAAGATGCAATGAAATAAAATACCATATTTACCCTTCTATGAGGGCAAAATGAGTATAGTGCATTCTTGCGCTCAATATGAATTACGCCATGAAGAATTGAGGATGGAAGGAAAATACAAGACAAGGACTGGCTATTACTGAAAGGAAACCATCCCTGGTGAAGGGGTCCACTAGAGATGTGAACCAACCCAGGGAATTGGATAATTCTTTAGGTCTTCACTTAATTAAAGGCCTGTGTCCTTTATTTAAGAAGACTTTAATGGAAATGGTAAGGGCAGGGAGAACCTAGTAATCATGACTAGGTAAAGCCCTTCCTAACCATCTGGAATTATTTGCTCTCTGACAAGGTCCCATAGTACAGAGCTGCTCTGTAGAGATGCAGAGAGCATGTTGCAGGTTGATTAGAAGAAAAGACTGGCTGTTTAAGAGCCAGTATGTAACCTGAACTACTCCGCCAAGCCCAAGGATTGGGGAAGGCTAAGGATAGGAGGTATGGTGATGTGTCTGCAACAATAGCCAGAAAAGGTTGATATTGGAGATCAAGCCCTGGTTGCTTGGTCAGCAAGTCAGTGGTCTAACCACTAAGAGCCCCTGCAGTTCTAACTATTGTTAGGGCAGCAGAAGAAATCTTAGGTCCCAAGATTGGAGAAAGACATACAGACATAAGTAGGAGTGGTAAGACTCCGTCACTGTCTGAGAAGCTGCCAGAAAAACAAGAATGCAAGGGGGAGACAACTCTGAAAGAAAACTTAGGGGCTTAGGGATAAGCCTTCATTTAAGTGGTACCACTCTTACAGACCAAATGTCTTGGTAAGAGGGACAGAGTTGAAAAAAGACTTACAATGGAGTAAATCTTTGAAAAAGTAATATAAGACATGCTGATACAGGAAAAAAAGTCAAAGGCAAAGGCATAGCAACCTTATTGACAGCTGTTACTCCTCTGTGTACTTCAGAGGAAGAGGAGTAACTTACTACCTGTAAAGCATAATCATCTTAAGAAGCTCTATGAGCTAAAAGTCAAGATGTCTCTTTAAGAGAGACATGTGTACATTTTAGGATGGAACCGATGTAGATGCTTGTAATGGGAAGAAGCAAACTACAGGTTCTAAAACCTCAAACAGGAAGAGGATTCAGTGAAGAGTATCATCAACCCTGCGACTGCTGGGTTTGCTGAACCTGTTGAGGTTGTGGTTTCCTTAGCCTGGTTGGATGTTTCCCCTGTCTGTGAACATCTGTATGATGGGTAGAAGATGAATAAAACTTTCTCCCCTTAAGGGAACAAAGTTTGTTAGTAGATTTTCTACAAACTGGGATAGAGGAAGGCATAGACAAGCCTCTGAAAGCAATAATGTCAGTAGTTAACTGAGCAGCTTGGAGTAAAGTCTCCTTGTTAAAGAGATTCTCTCCAGTGTAAGGAGTATTTCCCAGTCTATCTTGTAGCCATTTGTCCAAGTCTGAAGCTTGGAGCCAGGCTCTACGTCGTGCCCCTATGGCTATAGCAGACGTTCCGCTAACAGACTCAAAAGAGTCCAGGGAAGCACGAGTAAGGAACCTAGAAATATTTTGAGCATGATTGACTAGTATAGAAAAATCTGCTCTTTTAGGTTCTTAGAGAAAAGGGGTCAAAAGTAGTAAATCCTTTGTGACCTCCTCAAGAGATAATCCCATATAGAAAATATATGAGAGAATTCTTGCTGAAAACATGGATGCCTGGAAGGTTTGGCGTCCAAAGGCATCTAAAGTCCTAGCCTCACGACCTGGCAGATAAGAAGAATGCTTCTTAGTACTCTTAACACGCCTCATTGCTGATTCTACAACAATAGAATGATGAGGGAGCTGAGGCTTTTGAAAACCTGGAGAAGGGGGCACCATGTATAGAAGATCAGTTGCCCTAGAAGGTGGGGATACCGTTAAAGGAGCTTCCCACGTTCTAAATAGGAGATCCTGCAAAGTCTGATGCAAAGGAAACATAATGACTTCCTTTGGATTGCAGGGGATCTGCAGAGGTTCTGGATCCCCTGGTGCAGGATATTGACCAGGTATAGAAATGGTAAGTAACTTGCCATATCAAGCAGGAATGCTTGAAAAGAAATCTCCCCAGAGGGGAGTACTCTAGGAAGAGGAGGAAGAACTAGATCTGTTGAAGAACTAGCTCCAGCACCGACCGGTTCATTCAGATTCTCTAGAATAGAAGATCTGAAGGGGTGGAGCATCGGATTGTCCTTGAAGGATAGTTGTCGGTACCGCTGGAAACTGGTACCACAACCCGTCGGTAGCAAATCGTCCATGCTAGGGATCGATTCCAAACTCGGTATGGAAGGAAGCGAGCCCGTTGAAACAAGCATGGGAGGTACCAACACCGATGTTGATGTCGATACCGGTACCGTCGATACCGATACATGAAGATCAGTCTGTGATAGCACTATCGGTACCGAGGTAACCGAATGTGGCAGACCTTGATCATCGGTAGAATGTCTTCGGTACCGAGACGAGTCGGTACCCAGTCATCCAGACTAGAGATCGATTCCAGACTCGGCATCGAAGGAAGCGAGTCTATTGATGCATATCTGGAGGGTACCGACGTTGATACCAGTACCGGGATGGATACCGATACTGGAAGATCAGTCAGCAGCGGCTCAATCGACCCCGAAGGGACCAAGAGCGCTAGACTGTGATCTTTGGTGAGGAACATTTCATCCAACACCATTGCCGATGCCGGGGTATCGGTACCGCCCCAAGCGGATGCCGCCACCGAGCATGGCTCAGGTATGTTCGTAGAGGTGAGAACCCCAGAAACAACCTGAAACCCCATAAATGGTTTGGAGGCCGAAGATTCCCATCGGGGTTTTAATGCCAAGGTGTTCTCGAGGGCAACGCCAGAGGCATCTCTATGCTGAGCATGAGATCTACCACTCGAGGCCTGGCTAGTCTTAACAGACTGTTTTTGAGTTACCCGATCCTGTGAAGAAGAAGCGTTGCCTGGTCCCGTGAAGTTTAATGGGGACCGCGTATCGAGACATGCTCGATGCTGAAGACGTCTTCTGGATATACCGCTGCAGAAAGAACACTGCAGCGGATGGTGGTCAGGACCCAAACAGGGTAGACACCAATTATGAGTGTCTACAATTAATTCTGTACCGCCACAGTTTAAACATTTCTTAGGGTTAGTGGCTGGTATTTCCATGTAGGAAAGTGAGTAGGCCTAGCAGGCCGAAAAAACTGTCAGGCACTAACAGGGAAAAAAAAATATTCCTCAGAAGGAAATTTTGTAAAAAAAAAGAAGCAAGAAACAGCGGCGGTACCAGTGGCGTCGGGAAGGCAGACGCGACCACAAGAAAATAAAAAAATAAAAGAAGAATTTTCTGCGGTGACAGGAGTACGTCCTGCTGGCTCCGCGGAAAATCGAAAACTGAGGAGAGGCAGTTGGGAAAGGCGGGAAGGCAGCGCGCAGGCGTGATGGGATGCTCCCAAAAGCGTTCTAATTGGACGCTGGGGAGCGTTCCCACGCAGACTCCGTCGGTACCGACGTACCCATATGTGAAGACTCATTCCTGCTTGTTCCTGGAGATACATTTTACCTTCTACCTAATGGTGAAAAGTGCCAACTAAACAGAGGTGAACCTTGACAGAGTTGGTTTTTAAACCCAATTCAGACAAACGTAGAAGGTATTCAAGCAGTTTTTGTGTGGGACACGAGAAAGAATCTAGGGTTCGCCCTTCACACCAGACACCAAGTTGAATTTCTGGAGGTAAAGGAAGATGAAGACATTCCACTATCACCACCAGTTGGGTGAGCCTGTTTTGAAGGGGGAAGGCCTCCGAGTCTTGTCTATTAGAAATCCAATAAATTCCAACTGGCAAGATGGGCTAAGGTTCAACTTGGAATAATTGACGACAAACCCTAGTAGCTCTAATACCTGAGTGGTTAAGTGTGCAGATTCTTGAACCCCCTTCTTGGCACTCTTGATCATCCAATCATCACCCCCAGCATGTGCAGAAATGCTGTGACTACTACAAGGCATGTCATGAACACACGAGAAGGGGAGGCAAGGTCAAAGGGCAGTATGCAGTACTGGTTGTGGTATGTTCCTACAACGAATTGTAGATACTTCCTGTGACTAGGATGTATCTGTATGTGGATCCAGAGAAGATAGACAGCAAGGTACCCAAGGAAACCATTCTGAACTTTTCATTGAAGAGAAATTTGTTCTGGTCCCCGAGGTCTAGGATGGGATGGCATTACCTCCTCTCCCCCTTTCTTTGGCATTAGAAATACCTTTAATAAAATCCCAGGCCTTCCTGCCTTGGATGGATAGGCTCAAGAGTGCTGTCAGCCTGAAGGGCTGAGAGCTCCTGTAGAAGTATCCCATGATGCTGAGAGTTGATCAAGTGGACCTCTCTATGGACAATTTGGCAAGAGTTCAAATAGGTGCAGTCTGTACCCCTCCCAGACTATTCTCAGGGCCCAAATATCGAAGGTTACAAGGGGCTAAACATCTGCAAAGAGGGCGAGCCTCCCTCTGACTGGTGGGAGGACAGGGGTGTGGCTATGTTCTCTAAACAGTCAGTCAAAGTCCTGTCCCTGGTTTTGGCTGGAAAGCCTACTGGGGCTTCTGAACCTTCATTCAGCTGCAGAAGGTGGGAATGTGAAGCTTACTTGGTGTAGGAGGAGAAGGGAGGAGGATACCTTTGCTTATGAGAGTAGTAGGACCTCCGCTGCCCCCACGTGGAACTTCCTAAATGAGGCAGCAGGATCAGTAGTGGGCCTGGGGAGCATCCGCAAGGTGCCCATACACTGCTTGGTCATGGTTGCAGCTTCTTGGACCTGGTCTCTGATAGGGGAAAATAAGGTTTAAAATAAGGTTTAAAGTTTAAAGCGTATGTACAGGAGGACTCAGAGGCCCGCAGAGGGGAATAGGAATCCTGTATATATCTATATTTGGAAAGGAATGTCTGTGCTAAGACAAATTGATTGTTCTACACGGAGACAACTAACATCTGTGAAGTTACTGATAAGCTGTGGTGGGCCTCAGGGGATGAGTTGATGACGTATGTATATGTTTCTGTTAATGTATAAAAGACAGACAGCCCCTCTAACCTGTGGAATAAACTTACCTACTACTTATGTGCGAGTGTGTGTGTTTGTTCCCCTGGAATTCCAGACAGAGAAGGTAAGGTGATTCCTCAGCCCAGAGGATTAACGGACGTCCCGAGGGTAAGTGATATAAAGTGCTGGGAAAGGAAAAAACCCACACTAACAATTTGGTGTCAGAAGTGAGGATTTCCCCGTTGCACTGGGATTTCCAGACTTCCTAAATTGACTTGCTTTGGCAGCTGCACTAGGATTTCCGGATACCTAAATTGACGTAGCTTTGGCAGCTGCACTGGGATTTCCAGAATTTCTAAATTGACGTCGCTTTGGTAGCTCGTCTTGGGAATGTGCTTTGGTAGCGCTATGCATAACATGCGCTTTGGTAGCGCTATGTATAACATGCGCTTTGGTAGTGCTATGCATAACAGGGACATGCTGCTGGGCCTGTGGTAATACCCTTTTCCTTCTCTGTGGCTTGTGTGAGCTTGGCAAGACGCCCCTGCCTCAGCCTGAAGCGATAGCGCTAGTGACGGTTGTTGGCAGAAAGCAAGTGGTGTCAGACGGCTGCCTAGGGTGAGAACTTACACAATCTTGACGATGCATATATTCATATGATTCTTGCAAGGTATTGTGGGTATTGTAGTTCATTCACTCCCAAACACAGCTGATGACAATAATTTGAGTTGTGAAACCAAGTGGTAAGATCAATAAAATACTTCTTTTATTGATGGGGTTTAATTCACCCAGCACATGTATGCTTGATAGCACTATAAATGAGGTTACTTGCTTGCAGTGTTTAAAATGGATAACAAAAAGTCACAAAGTAAACCAGAAACAACCTTCAGCTTGTCAGGCAATTAGCTAATGTTTTCTTAGCAAATAAATACCAAATACAAAGGCACAAAGAAAAGAATAAACTTTGCTGGTTAGGTTAACTTCTGCTTATTTTCCACGCCGATCTCAGCAGTGATTCTCCCTTGCTCACACACACAATCAGGTGCAGCCCTAATTACTATCAATGGACCAGCTGAAAGCCTTTAGCTGGCTGGCTGCTACTGTGTGAGCCCAAATCCTGCTTTAAGAGCTGTTTGCAGTGGAAATAAAGAACAAAGTTAGGTTTCTTTATGATGGCTGATGTGTTTGCTCATAGAAAACTAGCAATAGCATTTAGATAAAGAACAGTCCATGTAAATAGTTTCATCTGCTGTATTTCCCCCTGCATCAACAATCATAGGGTCAATATCATACATTGGCACAGATAAGTCTTTCATTAAGGCACTATCATGAGAATGCTTATTCCCTTGCTGCCATTCTCTATTATAGATAGGGTCTGGATCAGTGTTCATACCTGAGCCTCTCCTGCTATCATTATTCCTCTCTGTACAGCCTGGCCAATATGTAATCCAATTCTGATGTCCAGCCTTCCAATCTTGATCCCTGGACACTGGATCTTCTCTCACATACCTTCTGGCCTTGGTCTGAAAGTCCCTTCCACATGCAGTCTTCTCTCTTCCAGGTAGCCACTGGTGATTCCTATCTCTGCCCCTCCATTCCTCTGGCTGAATCCAGTCCAATGGACTCTGCTGGCTTTTGGAATACCTCCCAGTATGAGTACTGCCTTGGAATCTCCCAGACCTTCCAATGGCCTTTCTTCTCTTCCTTCCAGAGAGTTTCCTTCTCTCTCTATCTGCTTGGCTTGGCTTCTGTTTCTCCAGGTGATACTGGTGCTTGTAGCCGTTGCTGAAGCTCTCCCCTCTGTATCTCTTCCTGAAGCTGTTCTTGAAACTGTTATCTGAAGAATAAGCTCTATTCTTATTCTTTCCTAATGTGTGCTGCTCCCTAACACAGCGCAGCTGTGTTGAATCAAGCCCTGCCCTTTGAGATGAGTGCTTAGGGATTACCTCATAGCTCTCTTGATTGCACACACATCCTCTCACTTCAGCCCCTCTCATGGCTGCTGGAAACCTGGTGCATTCTGGGACTGGTAGTCTTTTATGTGAAAACTCTGTTTTCTCACTTCTACCAGAACTGACAGGTTGCTTGTTCAGAGTCACATCATCTTTTCTATAGCTCCTACCTGAGCTATGATAAGCTTCCTTATCACAGTGGCCAAGCGTGCGATTGTTGGATATTAATTAGAGAATGGGGGGGTCCCAAGGTAAGAGGACTGCTCCAGAATCCACGGGAGTGCGTGCGCAGCCAAATGTTGTGATAAGGTTTAAAACTGCAGCTAAGAAGGCATCCTATTCTCGATATGTATCAGACATATGTTGTCTGTGTAGGTCACAGGACATTTGTCAAATCTGCAGAAGTCTGTTAGCTTGTTTACTGTGAAGGTAGGACAAAGGTCATTTGCTAACCTTGCAGAAAAAGCCTTTTTAGCTTAGCCTTGCAAAGGCAATACACACACATTGTATGGATTCGATGGATTGGGTAAATAACACATTGTTGTTTGTCTGGTCCCACTCCTCGAATTCTCACTAGAAGAGTGGCTGCGGTAGCCCTCGACCAATTTGGCTTTTGTACTGCGGTAGTACCTGTCTCCCGGAATCCTGTGTCTTAGTTTATCTATGTGCCTGTAAGACGCCCCCAGTCTCTGGCGAGGGTAAAACCGTTGACCCAGAGTCCCTGGAATGCAAGTGACAGGCGGTGTTTCTTTATTTAGCTCTCTATTCTTCCAAGCCTTTCCTGCCTTCTTTAGATAATGGGAGGGTCCCTTTGTAAGGGGGACCGACCCACTAAACTTTTCATAAAATTTAAAACAACGAAACATCTCCCAGGGTCTGCTGTAGCACGCTCATCCGTTAATTGTGAACTAATGTGTTGGGACAGCTAGTTCTTTTCTTCCTGTCTGTATGAGTTTGTATTGTAGCATGGAATGGATTTTCTGAGGCAATGGATTGGAATCGGAATGTATTGTTCACTGAAGTAAGAACCTTAAAAGCAGACCGTACAGATAACAAGCCTGGCAGCGTTTTGTGTGTTTACATTAATTCTGTACTGCAAGCTACTGTGAAGATCTTGACTGCATGTTTTCTTAGAACTTCTCTTAAAACAAGAAAAAATAGTTTATAGTTAAAGTACAGCATAAATGTTGCAAATTCTTTTCTTTTTACCTGTGAATATATTATAAGAACAACTTTTGATTCCAATTGGCAGTAGAATCATTGAGAAATAAACCTGCATGATCGTAATTTCATTATGTTTAAGATTATTTAGATTTGATAAGTGTAATAGAGGAGGAAGAAAGAACATTAGCTATTTCTTTATTTGTGTGCAGTAAATAAGTTTAATACACATGTGTAAGTTTTGTTTTCTAGGTTAGGGATCTGAGTGTATTCTGGTTAAGAAAAATTTGTCTGCTGATTTCTGTGTGTCAAGAGATTAGAATAGCAATGCCCGGGTCTGTTATGATGTTTGTGCTGATAAAATGTCAACAAAGAGAAGCTGTAAACAATGACAACTGAATTTCTATGAATACTTTACCTTTTGAGAAGCTTATTTTGAAATTCTATGTATTTTGATCCTTTTTTGTTTTGTGTCCTGATGTCTGTCCTTTGTGAGCTGAGATATTTATGCTAATCAATGTTCAGAGTATTGTGAGTTAAACCATTACCTAAAATAAGAAAGTTTACTTTCCAGATCTTAATGTGAGATTTTACCCTTGCTCAGTCTGTTTTCTTAAACACCAAGCACATGTAAATTTGCTCAGTTCAAATAATTAAAAAAACAAAAAGAGGAAGTGTTCTCTGGTATTGCTGTGGCTGCATTGTAAAAGCTCAGTGCTATAAAAAAAGAGAAGTATGTGCCATCCTGTTTCCTCATGATTGTGGACTGATAAGCAGAACAGCAGCACCCTGTTTGCTGTGTGCGAATTATACCTTTTTTTTTTTTTTTTTTTTTTTTTTAAAGAATATGCACTTTTGTTTTGAAAATATTCCTGATTTCAGTTTTGGAGGAACAACTAAGAAAAAACAGATATATCTTTAAGCACCATGAATTTATCTAGTTTATCCTTATGCATGTATGGTACCAAATGTGATCCTTATAGTACTATATTTATGCGGATGTATATATTCTACCTACCATTTGTTTACAACAATACTAAGTTTTTAACAATTGTTTGATGTTCTTAGCAGCCTTGCCAAATAAGGATACATTAGTATAGTATAAAAAAAACAGAAGGACCTATGCATGTAGTTTGATGGAATGATGTAAGTGGAAAAAAAAGTGGTGTTGAGAGGAGTGTGATGGAATATTTATGTCGGAAAAGAGAACTCAGATTGACAGTAAAAAACAATGAAGGTAAATTGAGATGTGAAATGATGTATCCGATGTATCCACCTAGCAAAGGAACCGACAATGAACACTCTACAATTTTTGATTATGACATCTCCATTAACTCCAATTTTGGAAGTCATCTAGCCCAGATATATACTCAATAATTGGAAATAGACACTTGGAGATAGGCTGAGTGCACTTTTCATCCTAATGAGCTTTGGGGAGACCCACACTGGCCATGTGGTGCTTTTCAGATGCTTGTATCCCTTTTTTGCCTCTATGTGTCCTGGCCCGACACATGAAGGTAAAGGAGGAAAGTTACCTACACAAATTTTTACAAATTGGTATAATCCTTAAATTGTGAAAAATTGAGGAAGTGTGGGCATTTTTCTGCAACTTTTCTGATCTGTAAAAAAAAAAAAATGTATTAACTAATTGAGTTGCGTAGGATTGGCTGTTGTATGCAAGCAGCAATCCAAGAAGGGGGGAATCTCCGAAACCTTAAAAAAAACTTTGTAAAGAAACTAAACTGTCTTGCCTTTGACTCTGTTCAACAAAAAAAAATTTGCCCTAAGGGAGTAGACTCCCTTTTCCTTCTACAGAACAGACGCACCCATTCCGCCCAAGAGACCGTGTGCTGGTAAAGCTGTTTCAGAAAAAGGGCCAGTGGGACCCGCCGTTTGGAGATCCGGAGGAGATTACTGCAGTTACTCGCACAGCCGTGCTGACTGACAAGCATCCGACCTGGGTACACGCCTCACGCGTCAAGAGTGCACCGGAGGATTCCTGGAAGACACCTGACTTGCCCCAGCCATGAAGTCTGCCTGGCTGGCCCTTTCTTGTTTATTATTGATCTTGGTTGTCATTGTGCTGACTACATACTATTTTACAAATGAAGGACTTTGGATGCAGGCACATCGGACAGAGAACAATGCAACTTGGATTCAGGTATCTCTCAATAGTTCTCGCCGGACTAAGCGAGAACTCCTCTCTCCGAATTTGTGGTAATCCTCTGTTTTGGAGATTGTTAGTCTGATGAACTTTAACTGACTGCATTATCTGTACTCCTTTACCAAACGGTGTAGCATATGCTCCGGTACACGTTTCAAAGGTTCCCTTAAATGGGTACGCAGGACAACTTGCTTGTGTAGATAATAATTTTTCTGCCAGTTGTTATGAATCTTTCAATTGTTCCCAGACGTGGTATATGATGAATATGATACATGATCCTTTGCGTATATATGCTGACCCAAATATGATATTTGATCTATGTTTGATAACAAATGCATCCATTGCTTTTTCACACAGGTGTAACCTGTCGTATAATGTGTTTAATGGGTCTTTTCATTTTATTAATAACTCAGTCATGATAAATTGGTATAATCAATCCAGTAATATGGACCCCTCCAATATGAAAAATGATTGGAGAAATATTACAAAGAGCCCGGTAGTGTTTAACAGATCTGACTTCCGCTGGTATGTGGGAGTTGGTCCCATTTACCACAATGGTTCGGCTGTAGTGACGCAGGGGTCCCAAAATGAATCCCCATACACTTCATGCTATCTACCAATGTCCAGTTTAAGAAAGAAACTTCTCATCCACAGTGGGAAGTTCTTTTGTAAAGTGGTTTGATAGGCATAATATGAGTCGCATATGGACCACTGGCACAGACCTCTTCGCTGTGGTGGGTCATTATTGGTTGTGTGGGGAGATGATTTATCAACACATTAACGCATCTTTGCTACCCTGTGCGTTAGTTAAAATAACTCCTTATTCGGCTCTAATACCTTTGAATGTGACCCATGGCAAAAGAAAGAAAAGGAATGTAAATCCTTGGTCACCTGATAATCCTGAAGATGAGGCTATTCAAGCTTCATATCAATATATTAATGCTACTTATCCTTTGACCAAAGTTTGCTTGGATGCCCTTAGCTGGACTTCCTGGATCCCAGTTTTTCAGATCCCCCCCCCCCCCAACCCCCTGCTATCACCGCTGAATTAGGCCCTGCAGAGCTCTACCACTTTCATGTACTCTTATACACCTGTTTCCACGGTGGCTGATGTACCTGAGCATGCCACCACCGACTTCCAGTTAATAACGTCTGCTTAACTGTCCTTCAGAAGACTGTTCGGCTGTTCTTATAGTGGGCCTATGCAGGCCCAAAGGGGGGATTGATAGGGGAAAATAAGGTTTAAAGTTTAAAGTGTATGTACAGGAGGACTCAGAGGCCCGCAGAGGGGAATAGGAATCCTGTATATATCTATATATGGAAAGGAATGTGCTGTGCTAAGACAAATTGATTGTTCTACACGGAGACAACTAACATCTGTGAAGTTACTGATAAGCTGTGGTGGGCCTCAGGGGATGAGTTGATGACGTATGTATATGTTTCTGTTAATGTATAAAAGACAGACAGCCCCTCTAACCTGTGGAATAAACTTACATACTACTTATGTGCGAGTGTGTGTGTTTGTTCCCCTGGAATTCCAGACAGAGAAGGTAAGGTGATTCCTCGGCCCAGAGGATTAACGGACGTCCCAAGGATAAGCGATATAAAGTGCTGGGAAAGGAAAAAACCCACACTAAGTCTCCAAAGAAATTGTCTCAAGGTATGACATGTCCATGAACTGCTCCTGCACACTATTTATTTATTTATTTGAGTGTTGTCTATACCGCTATTTTGGGTAATCAAAGCGGTTTACATACTGAACTGTGATACATTGAACATTTTAACAATATAACAGGTACAGGTGAAAATACAATCAAAAGGTATTTACAAGATTCTTACAATTTTAACTTATTTACATTTCTTCTGAATAAAAAAGTCTTAGGATTTGTTTTTTGAAGTATGGTGTCTTAGGTGGGTAAGGTGGTTAGACTGATTGTAAGTAGTAATACTTCATGTATGCTATGCCGTGTAAGATGTGTTATGTCAGGTCAACATTTGAGGGTACTTCATTATGTCCAAAATGTTCTATGAATAGGAATGTTTTGAGTTGGGTGCGAAACATGGGTATGTCTGTAATGCTTCTGAGTCTTTCTGGTAAAGAGTTCCATAGTATTGGGGACAAGTACTTGAATGCTCTGTTGCTAGTATGTTGCTTTGTCTTTCGGTAGTCAGTCGGGATTCAGAGAGTATTGTTCATCTGGTCTCTTCTTTGGCGGTCATTTGGTGTGATCTTAATTAAGTGAGATAGAGTTGTGGGTGCTATATCTCTAATGATTCAGAACGAGATCATTACTAACTTCTATTTTATTCTGCTCTATACTGGCAACTAATGTAGAGCATTAAGGATGGGTATTATATGATCCGTGCGGCGAGAGTTATAGATAGTACGTGGAGCCATGTGCTAAGCCTTTAGAAGGGGATGAAGTGTTTGTTTTGGTAGCCCGTGTAGTAGACTATTACAATAGTCAAAATGTGGGATTATAATTGCTTGCATCAATGTTCTGGAATCGTTGCTATGCAGTAGGAGCTTCATGCGTTGTAGTAATCGGATTTTGTTAAATATAGCCATAGGTCTGAGGCCTGGAATCATGAGAGTCTCTATGACAGGTGTTCTCCAGGGATAGCAGGAATCAGTCCTCACATATGGGTGACGTTTGCACCAACGTAGCCCACGCGGAGCATTTCCCCAGTTTTCAAAAAAGCCTTTGGGAATGTTGCCATGCATGCGTGGTCCCCTTCCCACCCAAAGGTGCCATCTTGATCAGTCAGATGACACAGCTCAGGCAAAGGATAAAAAATACCAATAAGAGTGGGCAACTCCAAGGGGAGATGGGTGGGTTGTGAGGACTGATTCTTGCTATCCCTGGAGAACACCTGTTACAAGTGAGTAACTACGCTTTCTCCAGGAACAAGTAGGAAGTCAGTCCTCACATATGGGAATCCCCAGCTAAAGGCTACCGAGGACCTGTAGAAAAGCACCATGGTGAGCCGTGAGCAGACACTGATAACCGAAGACAGCCCAAGGACTCCGGGTCCCTGGAAGACCTCACTCCCAGAAGGGTCAGAGGGCCGGAGTTGCCTAAACCCAGAACAGATTATGGAGTATGGCCTGGCCGAAGGCACTGTCCCGACAAGACTCCCTCTCCAGGCAGTAATGCGTTGCGAAGTTGTTAGCCGAGGACGAAGTTGCGGCTCGGCAGATGTCCCTCAATGGCATGGAGCACAGGTGTGCCACTGACGCCACCCTCGCACGAACACTGTGCGCCGTGACTCGGCGTTCCAGCAGTAGCCCAGCCTGAGCCTGGGTGAAGGCGATGCAGTCCGCCACACAGATGGAAAGAGTCCGCTTGGTGACTGCGAGCCTCAAACAGGCAGGGTCATAGGAGACGAAGAGTCGCTCAGACCTGCAGTGAACCTGCATATATGTCATCAAATAACAGGAGTGGCCTAGTGGTTGGGGCAAGGTACTTCAGGCCGGAAGGTCAGGGGTTCAAATCCCACTAGAGGACAGCAACCTTGGGCCGGAAGGACTGGGGTTTCTAGTCCCACATGTGCTCCTTGTGGTCTTGGGCAAGCCACTTAACCCTCCATAGCCCATGTTCCCTGTAAAATAGTTATCTCCAAGTTATAATGCCCTGTTCAATGTAATTTCAGTTTGTTCAATGTAAACCGCACTGATGCAGAATAGCGCGGTATATAAGAGAATGCAAATAAATAAATAATAAATAAATATGCTGCAGGTAAAAGGAAAGAGCCCTCCTATAGTCAAGGGTATGGAGGATCGCAGACGCTCGGTCGGTGTGGGGCTTCAGAAAGAAGGTCGACAGCACTATCTCCTGGTTGAGGCGGAAATTCGAGACAACCTTTGGGAGAAACTTGGGGTGCGTTCAGAGAGCTACCTGGTTCCCATAGAATCTCATATAGGGTGCGTCGGCCATCAGGGCTTGAAGCTCACTGACTCTCTGGGCTAAAGTGAGAGCCACCAGAAAAAACACCTTCCAGGAAAGGTGCCGAAGTGAGCAGGACGCCATCAGCTTGAAGGGCGGCTGGATTAGCTGCATGAGGATAACATTGAGATCCTACTCCGCCGGAGGTGGCTGGATGGGGGACTTGGAAAGAAGCAGTCCGCGCATGAAGCAGGAAACCAGCGGTTGACCCAAGAGGGGTCTGCCCCCGACTGGGTGGTGGTTGGCCGAGATCGCGCTCAGGTGGACCCTGACCAAGTTGGACTTCAGGCCTGCCTGCGAGAGATGAAGCAGGTACTGCAGGACCAAGTGAGTGGGCAAGAGAACGCGTCAGCCCGTACCCCTGAGCACCACACCAAGAACCAACGCCACTTAAAGGCATAAGCCCTCCTAGTCGAGTCCTTGCACGAAGCCAGCAAAATGTCCTCGATCTCCACCGGGAGATGAAGAGGGGCTACAGTGACTCGCTCAGCCACCAAGCCATGAGGGATAAGGACCTCAAGTTTGGGTGGAGTAGCAGACCTTCCTCCTGTGTCAACAAGCCTGGTGTGCTGCAGAGGGGAACCGGAGGCTCTGATGCGAGGAGCAGCAGCAGCAGCGGGAACCAGGGCTGCCAAGACCACTGCAGAGTCATGAAAATCACCGAGGCCCCGTCCCACTGTATCTTGAGGAGAGCTCGCACTATGAGCAGAGTGGGTGGAAACAAATACAGGAGGTCATGCATCCACGACAGCAGGAAGGCGTCGGAGGCTTCCGTGTTCAGATGGGGAACTGGGCTGCAGAACCACGGGAGCTGTGAATTCACTGGGCTGGCGAAAAGGTCCAGGACTTGAGTCCCCCAACACCGGAACAGCCACTGTGCCGTCTGCGGGCAGAGGCACCACTCATGTGGCTGGAGGATCTGGCTCAGTCTGTCTGCCAGCATGTTGTCCTGGCCTGGGAGATAAGTGGCCTCTAGGGCTATGCCTTGGCGAATCGCAAAGGACCACAGGGCTACCACCTCCAAGCAGAGGCTATAAGAGCCGGTGCCCCCCTGCTTGTTTATATAGAACATTGCCACTCGGTTGTCCGTCTGGACAAGCACCGCCCAGTGGTGAACGCAGTGCCTGAGCACACGGAGGGCAAGGAGGACCGCCCGGAGTTCGAGAAGGTTGATTGGCTGTCGCAACTCCTCCAGGGACCAAGTCCCCTGCGTGTGGAGCTCGCTGCAGTGTGCTCCCCAACCCGTGAGGGAGGTGTCCGTGGTCAAGACCACGTCATGCTGTAGAGTCTGGAATGGCATGCCTCAAAGCAGGTTCCAGGCATCCTGCCAGCAGTCGGACTCGGACAGCTGGGAAGTGACCAAGACGGCATCTCGGAGACGGCCCATCACCTAAGCCCACGAAGCTCAAAGGCACCACTGCACCGCCCGCATGTGCAGTCAGGCATCGGGGATGACGTGGACCATCGAGGCCATATGGCCGAGGAGACAGAGCATCGCTTGGGCCAATACTGTGTCGAGGCGCTGGACCGCGGATGCCAGAGCGATGAGGTGGTCTGCCCTGTCCTGGGGAAGGAAGGCTGTCACCCGCTGAGTGTCGAGGCACACGCCGATGAACTCCAGGGATTGGACTGAAGTGAGGTGAGACTTCGGGTAACTGACCATGAAGTCGAGGTGCTCGATGAGGTGGACGGTGCGGGTCGTGGCCCTCTGTGCCTTGTCTGCCGTCTCTCCTGTAACGAGCCAGTCATCTAGATAAGGGTAGACAAAGGTGCTAATCAAAGGTGGGCTGTCGCCACCGCGAGGCATTTTGGTGAACATTCGCGAGGCGGACGCGAGGCCAAAGGGAAGCACCCTCTATTGGTAATGGTTCCCTTGTACACTGAAGCGCAAGTATTTCCTGTGTTTGGGGTGGACGAGGATGTGAGCGTACGCATCCCGAAGGTCCAAGGAGCATAGCCAGTTGCCCTGCCGAAGGAAGGGCAGCAAGGCGCCAAGGGAGAGCATTTTGAATTTCTTAAATTGAGGATGGGTTGGAAACCGTCTGTCCGCTTTGGCACAAGGAAGTAACATGAGTAGAACCCATGACCTTTGAGGTGTGGCGGAACCACTTCCACTGCTCATTCCTCGAGGAAGGTGGCAAACTCCTGCACCAAGAAGGCCTGGTGTGGTGTGTGGGGAGCCGAGGAGGCTCTGTGGGGCAAAAGGGTGGAGGAAGCCAGTCCAGGTGAAGTAGATAACCCTCCCGGACAACCTGGAGAACCCAGGTGTCCGATGTGACAGACTCCCACCGGGGAACGAAGTGGACCAGGTGCCCTCCCACAGGTAGCTGGATCGACGGAGGGTGAGCAGCTATGCATCTGGCATTAAAAACCCAGGGCCGACTCGGCTGGTGCCGGGATCTCGCTCTTGGGTCCCTTGGGCTTATGCAGGCCCTGAGAGCTGCTCTTGCTTTGTCCGCCATGGGGTGGCGCTGGCGCCGGAGGGTAAGGTGGGTAGCCCCGGTAGGGAAGATCCTTCCTCTGGAAGAAAGACTTCTTACCCTGTTTCTTCTGTGGAAGGGAGGAAGTCTTTCAGGAGAGACGGGTGCGAGTGACATACTCAGTTTCAATCTCTGCTACTTTGTCCTCCATCGGTTTGCCGAACAATTGCTTGCCCAGGCACGGTACGTCGAGCAGTTTTTCCTGAACCCATTGTTCGAGGTCCAAGGACTGCAGCCAGGCCTGCCGCCTGGCCCCAATACCAGCAGCCGCTATCCGAGCGGAGGACTCGAAGCTGTCGTATGAGGTGCGAAAAGGTACTTTGAACAATCCCCCACTGACTTCAGGAGGGACTGAAAGAGGCAGCGTAATCGCCGTTGAGGCCCACTTGGAAACCTCAGAGCTCCTTTGTGAGGTCAAAAAGGAACATGCCTATATATATAGCTGGTAAGCCTAGATGCAGCACACCAGCCTGGAGCCTTGGTAGGCCTTATGCCTGAGGGCATTGAGGGTACGAAATTCCCTACCTAGCAGAACTGAAGAGTGAGTCTTGGGGCTCTTTTGCTTCCGCATGGCAGACTCCACCACCATCGAGGTATGAGGAGGCGGAGCCTTACGGAAGATGGGCCCCCGCTGGACCCTGTATATAGGGTCCAGGCGCTTTCTGACAATGGGGATAGATGCAGGTGTCTACAACATGTGGAGGAACAGCCGAGCTAGGATGGGTGGAATCGGGACCGTGAGGGATTCCCTCGGCACAGCCTCGTATTGTAAAATATCGAGTTCCTCCGCACGGGGCTCCTCCTCGGATTGTGTAGAGAGCGCTAGGGTTCGAGCCATGTCCCGCACAAACTCCAGAAAGGAGGTGACCTTGGGAGGAGAACGCTGCTTCTGAACTGGTGGAGAAGGACCAAGGGGAGGTCCTGATGAACCTGGGATTCAGGGGAAGTGTCCCTGTCGGACTTCCAGCCTGCAACTTCCAAGGAAGACTCGGAGCTAAGTTGTTTGAGCAGAGCCTGGGCTGTGTGCTGGGCTCTCGAGGCCAAAGCCTGCTTGAAGCCGGAGGTGCTAGCCCAGGAAGATTTTGCACCCAAAGACTGGGATGGAGACAGATGTCTGCCGAGATCCCTTACGAGGCTCCTGGCTCTCGAACGTTGTCATGATAGTCTGGAGAGCCATCATAGGCATCGTCCTCAAATTCTCAGGGCGCATGCCAGCAGGGCCTGGCATCATCGCCTACTGGGCAGCAAGGAAAGCAGAAATGCTGTGCTCCAGTGCCAGCATTCGGGCCTCCCACTCGGGAGTGGGGCCTTGCGACGTTGACACCGGGGTGACCAGGTCGGGAATTGAGGAGGAGAGGGGATCCTCACCAGGACGACCCTCAGGAGACCAGGCACCATCACCAGAGGCCTCTGTATCTGTACAAGGTACCTTTCGCGGCCACTCCCTTCTCCGACTCTTGAGACTGCCGAGAAGGGCTGAGGGACTGAGCACGAGAACACTCATGCTTGTCTGGAGCCCCTGACAGGTCCTTGGGGCCTCCTTCTTCTTCTTCTTCCGCTCCCTTTCAGGGGACCCTTGCTCAGAGTGACACCAGCGCCATGGAGTGGCCGTCTGAGGACCCCAGAGGCAGAAGATCGGTGGAGCAGGAAGCTACCAGGGACACCGGAGCCGTCTTTTATTTATTTATTTATTTATTTATTTTATTTAAGGTTTTTCTATACCGCACTATTCGGCATCAGCACGGTTTACAATAAACAAGTTTGTACAATGAGGAACAGCCATACATTGAACTTACATAGAACAGGGAGTTTAAACATGGATAACAGGTGAACTTTAAAACAAAGGGAGATTTAAACAAGGGTAACAGGTGAACTTTATACATTATATACACAGGGATTGCATCACATCTAAGTTTATGATACAGGCCCTAAGGGGGATAGATGGGGAGGTGAAGAGTTTTCATCGGAAATTGGTTAGACAGCGTTGGCTTGTTAGACTATATGATCATGTGGTACTGTCTAGGTGATGCTGTCGGAGTTACCAAAATGTTGTAAAAATAATTGCAGTTTGAGGGCTTTTCTGAACTGTGGGAGGTTATTTATGCTGCGGATTTCTGTTGGGAGGGAGTTCCAGCAAGAAGGGGCGAATAAGGCAAAGGCACGCTTTCTAGTGGATTTGTTGCATTTTGTGATGGCTTTTGGAAGGAGGATGGTATTGCAGGATGTGGTTCTTCTTAATCTGTTGTTTGGAGTAAGTTGGATCAGATCTGACAATATATTTGCGGTGATACAGTTGACTGCTTTGAAGGTCAAGGTGAGGATCTTAAATGTGATCCTGTACTGGACGGGGAGCCAGTGCAAGCTCTTCAGGATAGGGGTGATATGTTCTCTGCGAGATGCGCCATAGAGGGTTCTTGCTGCGGTATTCATCGCAAGCTGTAAGGGGTTTATCGAGCTCTTTGGGAGACCGAGTAGGATGGGGTTGGCGTAATCGAAGTGGGGCATGATTATGGCCTGGAAGACTGTTCTGAAGTCGTTTGGTTCAAGGGTGTTCTTTATGAGGCGTAGTGTCCGTAATTTGTGGTATATTGTTCTGATTGTATTGTCTATATGAGCATGCATGTCCAGGTGCTGGTCCAGTGTTACGCCTAGGTATTTGATCGTTGTCTTGGAGAGGAGTTCTGCGTTGTTCACCTTGATTGAAGATGGGGGAGTGAATGACTGGTTTTTTCCAATGAATAGAACTTCTGTCTTTTTCAGATTTATTCTGAGCATTTGGTTGTGTAGCCAATCTGTGACGGCATTGAAGCAAGAGGAGAGCTGGTCGAGGTTTGGAGGGTCGCGTAACTAGTTAGCATGGAGGAGTCTCGTTCGTTATCGGAATTAACCAGACAAATCGCTCCACCAACTAAGAACGGCCATGCACCACCACCCACAGAATCGAGAAAGAGCTATCAATCTGTCAATCCTTTCCGTGTCCGGGCCGGGTGAGGTTTCCCGTCTTGCGGAAAATATCACCAAGCTTCTGCTTACGGCTCTGGATGGCCTTGGAGGACATCTATTTACAAAGGGAGCAGAGCTCCAGGTTGTGGTCAGCTCCTAGGCACCTAAAGTTTACAGTCATGGGTGTCCGTGAGCGACATATTTTTGGAGCATCTGTCACACTCTTTGAAACCGGAGGCAACGGGGGCAGAAAGAATCCCCGCAAGGTCGAAGACCTTCGGCTCGGCCAGCGGTTGAAAAGGGCGCGAAATGTGCTAGAGACAAACTCACAAAGAAAAAAGAAAAAAAATGAAAAAACAGCGGAGTCCCAGGCCTACTGCCGAGGCAGGGCATTGGGGACGGCGGGAAGAGGACAGGGAAACCAGAATTAGAGAGACAATAAGACTTTTTCCCAAAGTGCAGGGACGTGCATCCAAAGGGCTCCGCGGAAAAAGGGTGACTGATCAAGATGACACCCTTCGGAGGGAAGGGGACCACGCATGCATGGTAGCATTCCCAAAAGCTTTCTTTGAAAGCTGGGGAAATGCTCCGCGCAGGCTCCGTTGGTACAGACGTCACCCATATGTGTGGACTGACTTCCTGTTTGTTCCTGGAGAATCACTGATGAGGTTCTTGATTCCATATTGAAAATATCAAATTCCGCTCAGACAATACATTTTCCACACTTCTTCCCTTTTGCCACTGATCATCTCTCTCTGGAGGAAGAAAGTCTGCCAATTCTTCCATGTTGTGCATGATGTTCTGCAAATGAATGCCCATGAGAAGTTGGTAGGATACTTCATGCGTCCTAAGCATAGCATTCTGAAAGAGTCCAAGATCCTAGTCTGTCTCCTGGGAGGCATCAGAGTAGGATTTGGTGCTCTTGGCCGGTTTGAGGGAGGATTCTATGACTATGGAGTGATGCAGCTGCTGAAGCTTTTCAAATCCAGGAGTCTTCTGGATTCACCAGAGGCATGGTGGGGTGGGGGTGTCTCCCACATTCTCATCTGCAGCCTCTGAAGGATGCGGTGCATGGGCACTGTCACTGCTTCCTTAGGGGCAACGGAATATTGGAGGATATCTAACTTCTTGGCCCTAGGCTCTTCTTCTATCTGTAATGGACCTGGCCATTTCCCTAACAAAATCGTGGAATGTAAGATCTTCAGGAAGGGACTTGCCATGCTCATGAGGAGAGGTGGGGTCCAAGGGGAGCTCTGGAGTCCTCTCCTCTAAGAAGTATTCAGAGTCAAACTCAGAAGTGCCCAGAATCAAACTCAGATAAAGGACATCTGAGTCGGCCTCTGTCTCGCTGGGGAGGCAGATCTCCTTTGGAAGCGATAATGCACTGACAACTTTCCAGCACCTCTGGGAGCAAATCACTCCCAATGCACTGAAGAGTGATATCGGCCAGACAGGAGCCAGTGTTGAGGCCTTTCAGGGTCTCAATGACAATTTTTCTCCCACTGGTAGACTCAGGATTTCAAGGATGGGCTCGATGCACCGTCGCACCATCGTCAATGCTGTCTAAGCTGAGGCCTTGCAAAGGGCCAAGAACATCCTCTGCTCAAACCCTTTTATGAGCTACTCTTCAAAGATAAAGTGTAAGGTCTGCAGCAGATTCAGCCGATGTCTGCAGAATCAGAATGACTACTCAGCAGGCTGGTCTCAACTCCTTAGAGGATGAATGGTCCTTCACGTCAGGGCTGCTTTCAGGGTTGGGGTAACATCCAAAACCTCAACGCTCTTGAAAGCACACTTCGATGGAACCCGATGCACCAATGCCTCTGTGTTCGATGCTTGCCACTGGTGGTCCTCAACATTTAAGGATAAGGATAAGGACAAATCCTCTCTCTTCCTTAGGACAGGATCAGTGGGTATCCAATGCTGGAGCATTTACTAATGCTCAGCTCTGAGTGAACTTGAGTGCCCCTCGATGTCGATGCACTGCCAGCATCCAATGCAACTCTGGCAGTCATGGAGACTGATGCCACTGATGTCAAAGACAATGGATCAGTGTTCTCAGCGCCAAAAATACATTTGTGCTGCTTCCCCTTGACCCTGGTTCCAAGCACTGCAGGCATCATTTGCGAACATTTGTAACAGACACTTTCCTGAGGTATTAGGTGCTCTTCTTAAATGTCATGGCTGGATTTTGGGACATTTTGCTCAGAAAAATAGCCACAACAAAACCAAATGATTCAATTTGATGAAATTTAAAAAAAAAAAAAAAAACACATGACCAGAATGCCTGCAATGCGAGAAAAAAAAGAAAATCTTAAATCAAAAGGAACGCTAAAATAAGAAAAAAACAAAGAGGAAAAAAGCTGCAATGACAGTGGCAGGACAGGTAATTTATACACAAGAAGAATCAAGTAGGCTAATGGAAGTCAAGTAAACACCGTGACAGACACTAGAAAAAACATCTGTGAGGCTCTAAGAAAAATTGAGGAGATGAGGTGCAGTGGTGGCAGGCAGGATACATCTACATGCACAGAGAGACTGCTCTAAAAACTTCAAGAAGGAGCCAAGAGAAGTTGCCAAACAGGGCTCAGTCAGTGATGTCACCCATATGCGAGCACATCCTGCTTGTCCACAGAGTTTGCGTGGAGAAGTAGCCTTGTGGTTAGTGCAATAGCCTAGTACTCAAGAGAACAGAGTTTGATTCCCACGGGCACTCCTTGTGACCTTGGGCAAGTCACTTTACTCTCCATTGCCTCGGAAGAAGAAAAAAAAATAAAGGCCTGGCAATCTACTTTTGGTCATACCTTGCCAAGAAAACCTAGGGACTGCTAGGTCACCAGGAGTCAGCATTGACTTGACTACACTTAAAAAACAAAGCAAAACAAAAAACAAACACAAACTACAAACATCCCTTTTCGCAGGCAGTGACAAATGAGAAAGGTCTAGTGTCAGTCAGGTTGGGAAGACGAAATTAGACTTACCTGCTAATTGTTGTTCCGTGAGTGCAGTCCCAAACCTCTGGGGTAATGCACCTCTTCCAGCAGCTTGGAGACTGACCACGTCATCTTCTTGATGACAATAGTACTAATAGAGCAAGCACCGCCCCTTCTGCCCAGTACCTATTGAAAAAGCAGACTCACAGAGCAACAAATAAGTAGTTAACCGGAACAGAATTTAATAGTCTAAATACAGAAACAATAACCCCTCCCGACTTGAGGAAGGGAATCCTCCTATCCCCCCCTTGGGAGAGAGAACCTACTGTGCTGAAATGAACACTGAACTTAAACCCTGTATGAGCGAGAAAAACCCTCGCCCAACCCGCCGCAGATCAAATTCCTGAGAAGTGCAAACAATGGGTGGGATGCGGAACTGGACTGGAGTTCAAGGAACAATTAGCAGGTAAGTCTAATTTTGGCTTCCTTATCGTCCCTCCAGTCCAGTCCCGAACCTCTGGGATGTAACAGAGCAGTTAAGCAGAATGGGAGGGACCAGCCGCACCGGCCCGGAGCACCGTTGAACCGAAACAAGCATCCCCCGCTGACTGAACGTCCAGACGGTAATGCTTCGCAAAGGTATGCAATGACCACCAGGTGGCTGTCTTGCAAATCTCCACTGGCGGAACCAGACTGTATTCTGCCCAAGAAGCCGCCTGCGCTCTGGTAAAATGCGCCCGTAATCCCGCTGGCACCAGCCTACCCTTGAGGAGATACGCCGATGAGATCGCTTACCTGATCCATTGAGAAATAGATGCCTTAGCCGCAGCCCCTCCCTTGTGGTCCGACCTACAAAACTCACTAGTAGCCTTCAAATGACGATGGAGAACTGGCCGCACGTCCAAGAACCACAGCGGAAGATGATCGCCCATTTCTCCCGTTCCAGCCAAAACTGGCAGAGACACCGGTTGATTCATATGAAACACCAAAACCACCTTAGGCAGGAAGGAAGGAACTGTACGAAGCACCACCTTCTCCTTAGAAAACAGAAGAAACGACTCCCGGCATGACAAAGCTTGTAACTCAGATAGATATCGGGCGTGCTGAACAGATAGCCACAAGGAACACTCTCTTAAGGGTCAAATCCTTACTAGAAGCCCGAGCCAAAGGCTCAAACGGCTTCCCACACAGTGCTGACAGCACCAGATTGAGGTCCCATGGCGGAACCAATACCCTTCGCGGAGGGAGACAAAGAACTGCCTTCAAGAATCGTACCACATCCAGATGTGCGCCCAACCCTATACCTTGAATCTTTCTGCAATAATAGGCGATCGCTGCCAGTTGAACTCTCAAGGAACTAGCAACCAATCCTTTTTTGAACCCGGCCTACAAGAATTCCAAGATCAGGGGAACCACAGCCGGATTTGGTCTTACCTGCCTGCTAGCACACAACGACTCGAACAGGCGCCAAACCCTAATGTAGGCCAACAAAGTCGACCTTCTCCTTGCTTTCAACAACATCACAATCACCGGCCCTGAATAGCCCTTGCACCTCAGCCGCGCCCTTTCAAGAGCCAGGCTGTAAGCAAGAATCGATCCACCTGAGGTACCAGTACTGGCCCTTGCAACAAGAGATCCGCTCGCGCCAGGAGACGCCATGGCCGATCCGCAAGATTCCTTACCAGGTCCGTGTACCACGGATGACAGGGCCAGTCCGGGGCGATGAGAACCACCAGCCCGCGATGTGACTCTATCCTTTGCACCACCCGGCCGTTTAGTGGCCAGGGCAGAAACACGCAGAGAAGTCCCTCGGCCAGCCACCTTTGCACAAGGGCGTCCAGCCCTTTCGACATTCTTTCCCTTTTTCTGCTGAAAAGCTGACTCGCCTTGGTGCCCGTGAACTTCGCCATCAAGCACAGTTACTTACCTGTAACAGGTGATCTCTGGGAACAGCAGGAATAAGTCTTCACATATGGGTATCGTCGGTACCAACGGAGCCTGCGCGGGAACGCTCCCCAGCGTCCAAAAGGAAAGCTTTTGGGAGCATTCCACAGTGCCTGCGCACTGCCTTCCCGCCTTTCCCAACTGCCTCTCTCCAGTCCAGTGGGTTGTGAAGACTTATTCCTGCTGTTCCCAGAGATCACCTGTTACAGGTAAGTAACTGTGCTATCTCCAGGAACAAGCAGGAATGAGTCTTCACATATGGGGACTCCCCAGCTAGAGAAGCCTGGGAGATCACCCAGATTGTGAGTCCCTGGGAAGGGCTCCACCTCCACCCATGAATCTCAGGCATCCAGTCAGGGATGGAGGGTAGGAGTTGATTAGGTATGGAACAGGTGTTTGAGAACAGCCTGACCAAACAAGGCATCCCGGCGGGAGTCCTTGTCCAAGCAGTAATGGGCTGTGAAGGTATGAACCGATGCCCAGGTGGCCACTCGACAGATTTGGTCGATGGACACAGTTTAGATGAGCCATAGAGGTTGCCATGGCCCTCACATTGTGAGCTGTGACATGGCCCTCCAGAGAAAAGTTCTTACTCCGGTAGGCGAAGGAAATACACTGAGCAATCCAATAGGACAGAGTTCTCTTAGAGACTGGAAGTCCTAAATGAGAAGGATCAAAAGCAACAAAAAGTTGAGAGGACTTTCTATGTTGTTGTGTCCTTTGTAAGTAGAAAGCAAGTGCTCTTTTACAATCCAGGGTATGAAGATTCCTCTCTGTACTTGATGCATGAGGTCCTGGAAAAAAGACAGGTAAATACACCTCCTGGTTCAGATGAAAAGGTGAGACCACTTTAGGCATAAAGTGTGGATAGCACAGTTACTTACCTGTAACAGGTGATCTCTGGGAACAGCAGGAATAAGTCTTCACATATGGGTACGTCGGTACCGACGGAGCCTGCGCGGGAACGCTCCCCAGCTTCCCAAAAAGGAAAGCTTTTGGGAGCATCCCACAGCGCCTGCGTGCTGCCTTCCCGCCTTTCCTAACCAACTCTCCTCAGTTCGAGTTTAAAGCTGAGACAATAGAGAGAGAGGAAAGGAAAGATAGAAAAGAGATACAACTCCTAGGGGAGGTGGGAGGGTTGTGAAGACTTATTCCTGCTGTTCCCAGAGATCACCTGTTACAGATAAGTAACTGTGCTATCTCCAGGAACAAGCAGGAATGAGTCTTCACATATGGGGACTCCCTAGCTAAGATGCCTGGGAGATCCCCAAGGATATGAGACCCTGAAAAGGGTCTGCGTCCTCCTATGGATCTCAGGCATCCATCCAGGTAAGGAGGGCAGGAGTTGTTTAAGAATGGAACAGGTGTCTGAGGACAGCCTAACCAAACAAGGCATCCCGGCGGGAGTCCTTGTCCAAGCAGTAATGGGCTGTGAAGGTATGAACCGAGGCCCAGGTGGCTGCTCGATAGATCTGGTCGATGGACACAGAATTTAGATGAGCCATAGAGGTGGCCATGGCCCTCACATTATGAGCTGTGACATGGCTCTCCAGAGAAACGTTCTTACTCTGGTAGGCGAAAGAAATACACTGAGCAATCCAATTGGACAGTGTTCTCTTAGAGACTGGAAGTCCCAGATGAGAAGGATCAAAAGCAACAAAAAGCTGGGAAGACTTTCTATGTTGCTGTGTTCTTTGTAAGTAAAAAGCAAGAGCTCTTTTATAATCCAGAGTATGAAGATTCCTCTCTGCACTGGATGCATGAGTAGCTGGAAAAAAGACAGGTAAATATACCTCTTGATTAAGATGAAAAGGAGAGACCACTTTAGGCATAAAGTGTGGATTTGTCCTAAGGACTACCTTATCATGATGGAACCTTGTATAAGGTGGATTAGCCACTAAGGCCTGCAGTTCACTGATGCGGCGAGCAGAAGTGACTGCAATGAGGAAAATAACCTTCCAGGAAAGGAATTTCAAGGAGGTAGTGGCTAAGGGTTCAAAAGGTGGCTTCATAAGCTGACCAAGAACCAAATTTAAGTCCCATGCCACCGGAGGAGGCCTAATGGGAGGTTTAGTTAAAGTTAGGCCTCTCATGAATCTTGCAATGAGGGGATGAGAGGAGATAGGTTGTCCATTAATGGGCTTAAGGGACACTGCAATAGCACTTAAATGGACTCTTACTGAATTTGTCTTAAGTCCTGCATTGGAAAGATGCAGGAGATAATCTAACAGAGAAGTTAAAGGTAGTGCTAGAGGGTCAAGACCAGGGGTGAGCAAACGTTTTGACTCGAGGGCCGCAATGGGTTCATATATTGGACCCGGGGGCCGGACCAAGAGTAGATGGACGGTGTGTATGTGTGAATTAATATAAATTAAATTTAAATTTGTAACATTAAATGTTTAGATTAATTTAAGGTAGAAAAGCATACAAAGAGTTATTTTACAAAACTTTTATGCAATGTATTTCTTTCATAAAAACATATAGACAGCCCAGACCCTAGGGTCTGGGCTGTCTATATGTTTTTACATATCAACGTAAAGTATGGCTATATGATACCTCGCTACCCGCCCCGCTAAGTTTGTACTTCAACGTGCATTGTCCTTTCTGTAAATTCTACATAGAAGAGACTGTCTCTGTACAGGGTGGTGTACACCTTATAAGGTTATATATATATTTTGGTTAGAGCACTTTCATTCATGTCATGATATAAACAAAGCAACTTCATTTAGAGCCAATGACTTCTGTAACCCCAGAAGTCATTCTCCAAAGGATCATTTGATATTCAGACTTCTGTCTTATGTACACTGATTAAATGAAAGAAGACATAATATCTCAAGTTAAGTCACTAATGATTTCCATATCTTCCATCCCATTGAGTAAATAAAAAAGGTCCCAGATCTCACTGATGAATTAGAAAGCATACGGTCTTCACATCCCTTCAAAGTCCCACTTCCCGAATAATCACGGTCAGGGAAATAAATGGGGGCCACGAAAAAAACCAGGCACATGCTAGGGTCTGGAAAAGGGGCAACGCGCACAGGATTCTGACCTCACAGACTGGGGGATGACCCGGCTACGACACGCGATTCGCCCGGGATGCAGAGACTCAAGTGGCTGAATCATGTCCCCGCCGTGCCGGGAGGGCAGACAGGTGTGATGTGGCGCTCACCTGAGAATGCAACAAGGAAGACGGGCAGAGAAGCGCCCGGCGCATTCAGTGGAGTAGGACAGAACAAGACAACTGCTGTCAGCAAGCCGTCGCTCCGCGACTCTTTCTCCCAGGCAGCGGCTCCATCCGTCTCGAGTGCTGCTGTGATGCAAAGGTTACCTCCGTTTGTTAACCTCTGACCCCACCCCGACACCGGCAAACAACAGTTCTCATTGGTTGGCGCCCCCGGCAGTGGCTTTCACTGAAGTACGCGTGCTGGTGGGCGCGACCAATCAGGAAACGGCTGACGTCAGAGCCAGCCCAGGGATCAGGAAGTGAGCGTGCAGGGAGAGAGCCAGGGAGCTGCAGCTGGAGCAGGTACCTGCACTGGGAAAGTGAGGTGAATAAATGAATAAATTAGCTAGCGCTCCGCGGGCCGGATTAAAAGGTCCGCCGGGCCGTAGTTTGCCCATTCCTGGTCAAGACCCTTTTCAGCACACCAAATGGAAAATCTTTTCCACTTAAAAGCATAGGAACCACTTAAAAGCATAGGAACGTCTAGTGGAAGGTTTTCTGGAAGCATGAAGGATATCCTTCACTTGCTGAGAAAGGTGTAAATCTTGAAGGTCTAGGCCTTCAGCAACCAGGCCCTGAGATGAAGAGACTGAGGATTTGGGTGCCACAAGGTTCCCTCCTCCTGGGAGAGGAGATCTGGAGCAGACCCCAGGTCTAGGGAGGGAGCTTGAGAGAGATGCAGAAGTAGAGGGTACCACACTTGGCGTGGCCAAAGTGGTGCTATGAGGATCATAGACCCCTTGTCTCTCTGAAGCTTGAACAGAGTCTTGGGGATGAGGGGAATAGGTGGAAAGGCATAGAGGAAGTCTTGCCCCCAATGAAGGAGGAAGGCATCCCTGGCTTGAACTCCCTGACATGGAATCCTGGAACAGAACCGGGGAAGTTTGGCATTCCACGGACTTGCAAACAGGTCTATATCTGGGGTACCCCAAATCCGAAAAATCCTGGCTATCTGGTCCCCATGGAGGGACCATTCGTGCGGAAGCAGAACTCGACTGAGTCTGTCTGCCCAAGAGTTTTGAACCCCTGGAAGATACACTGCCATGAGATAGATTTGATGCTCTCTGGCGAAGGCCCACAATCTGAGAGCTTCGTTGCAAAGCGACAGAGAGCCAGTCCCTCCCTGCTTGTTCACGTAGAACATGGCTACCTGGTTGTCCGTGTGGATGAGGACTGTCTTGTAGCTGAGCAGGGTGTGGAAGACTCTGAGAGCCAGAAAGATTGCTCTGAGCTCTAAGAGGTTGATATGAAGAGATGTCTCCTGTGGAGACCAGATGCCCTGGGTCGAGAGATCTTGTAGATGAGCCCCCCAACCCTTTGGAGAGGCATCTGTTGTAAGGGTTGCTTGGGGTAACACCTGTTGAAAGGGGGACCCCAGCAACAGATTCTGAGTGGACTTCCACCAGTGGAGGGACCAAAATAGGCTTCTATTTTGGAGGTTGCTATTTTGTCTGACAGGCAACCTGATGCCTGGGTCCAATGGGTGGATAGGGTCCACTGAGCTGCTCTCATGTGAAGGCGAGCATAGGGAACCACATGCACCGTGGATGCCATGTGGCCTAAGAGTTGCAACATCTCTCGAGCAGTTAAATGGGATTTTAACTGAATCTGGGAGGCTAACTGCACCAAGCGTAGGCAACGGGCCTGGGGAAGATAGGCCCTTGCAGTTGTGGTATCCAGTAAGGCCCCTATGAACTCTAGAGACTGAGTAAGGGTGAGATGGGATTTTGGAATGTTGATTACCAGTCCCAGATACTGAAGAACACGCCTTGTGCAGGCCAGGGAAGTCTGGGCCTCTGACTAGGATGGAGCTCGGATGAGCCAGTCGTCCAGATATGGGAATACAAATATTCCTAGAGTGCGCAGGAATGCAGCTACTACTGCCATGCATTTCGTGAACACTTTTGGAGCAGAGGCCAGACCGAAAGGAAGCACTTTGTATTGGTAGTGCTTTCCTTGGTAAAGGAACCGAAGGAATCTTCTGTGTGTTGGATGGATGAGAACATGGGTGTACGCATCCTTGAGATCTAGAGAACAAAGCCAGTCCTGACTCTGGAGGTATGGAAGGAGAGTTCTGAGAGAAGTCATCTTGAATTTCTCCTTGCATAGAAACTTGTTCAATTCTCTGAGATCTAATATGGGTCTGTAGCCCCCTGTTTTCTTTGGAATGAGAAAATAGGGGGAGTAGAACCCTGAGCCCTGTTGAAGAAGGGGTACTTCTTCTATTGCCCCTTGGGCAAGAAGGGTAGCAATCTCTTGACCTAGAAGGTTGAGGAGAGATGTTGGAGAATTGAACTGTTTCACCATGGTGTGAGGAGGAAGGTTTAAGAAATGAAGTTTGTACCCTTCCCTTATGATGGAGAGGGTCCACTGCTCTGCTGTGATTTGTTCCCATCTGGGAGCAAAGTGAGCTAACCTTCCTGGGATGGTGAGAGGCTCTGGATGTTCTAGAGCCAGAAAGGCTAAGTTCTCTAGTGGAAAGTCAAAGGCCCTGAGGAGGCTGAGGCTGTTGGGCCGTAGCAGTCCTCGCAGCCTGGGTTTTGGCCTGTTTTGGTTGTTGCTGTCTCTTTGTAGCAAAACGACCTTGAGAAAAGGCCTGACCATAAGAAGAAAATTTCCCTTTCTTTGGGAAAGATCCCTTTTTGAACAACCTCTTTTTAAAAGGAGCAGTAGTAGACTTTGAAAGTCTATCTAAAGCAGAATTTTCAGCATCCATCTGGTTGGCCTTTGCTTGCCAATCTTTGCCAAACAGGTTTTCGCCTGTACAGGGAAGGTTACCTAGACCATCCTGTACCCAGGATTCCAAATCAGAGGCTTGCAACCAAGCAACTCTGCGCGCACCTATGGCAATAGCCGAGGCTCTACTGGCCCCCTCAAAAGAGTCAAAGGCTGCACGGTTGGAAAACTTGGATACATCCTGTGCATGTTTAAGCCAGGTGATATATCCTTCTCTCTTATCTTCTGACATAAAAGGAGATAAGGTTTGCAGATGATCTGTAACTTCTTTTAGAAACATCCCCATATAGAGACTATAGGAGTTGATTCTGGCTACAAGCATACTGGCCTGGAAGATTTTCCTGCCAAAGGCATCTAGGGTTCTGCATTCTCTTCCTGGAGGAGCAGAGGAGTGCCTTTTTGTACTCTTGATCTTTTTCATAGCAGACTCTACCACAATGGAGTGGTGAGGAAGCTGAGTCTTATGAAATCCAGGACAAGGAGGAACACGATACATGGTGTCCAACCTTCTGGAATGAGGGGAGGTGGAAAGAGGAGTCTCCCATATGCCCAACATGTGATCATAAAGAATCTCATGTATTGGTAAGGTGGCTGCCTCTTTAGGAGCCTTAGGATATTGTAGGATATCTAATTTTTTGGCTCTAGGTTCAGTTTCAGAGGTCACTGAGATGGACAGGCCTTTGGCCACCTCCCTAATGAAGTCCTGGAAAGACAAGTCTTCAGGAGGAGACATTCTCCTTTTTGGAGAAGAGTGTTCCTGAGGAAGGCTCCCCGATGCTTCAATTGAGGCCTCTGAAGAATCAGAGTCTTCAGAGGAATCGAAGTATCGACTGTCTGGATGCTCTCGCAGAGCCCGATACGCATACCGGGAGGTATCGACATCGGGAGTAATCGGTACCGGGTCGGTACTGATGGGCATCACTGGATAGCGTACCGCTGCCGTCGATGCTGATGTCGATGCAAGCGGTACTGGTATCGGGACCGATATCGGGTCCGGTACCGGAATCGGTACAGGTACCGACAACAGGGTTTGTTGCAGTACCGTAGGCGTTGCAGCTTGTATGAATGCCGTGATGGCACGCTGCGTGGTCAGAATATTCTGATCCATTGACGCCAATGTTTGGATGTCGGTACCGGTGGTGACCGCCGGTACCCCAGAACATTGTAACAGGTGATCGGTCGAGGCCGAGCCATCAATGTCAACCTGTGACCCCATAGGTAGTGCTTTGGAAGCCGGAGCCTCCCGCCGGGGTAATTTTGCCGGTGTGGGTTCCTCAAGAGTAAGCCCGGGGGCATCTCGATACTTAGAGGGAGATGAACTCTTTGAGGACCGGCCAGATTTAAGTTTGGTTACCTGAGATCCATGGGATGAAGAAGCAGCCCTGGAAGACGTCGATGCCACAGAAGCTGCATCGGAGGGAAACAGGGTACTGAGCTTGGCTGCTCGATTCTGTAACCCTCTCTTAGACATCATGGAACAGGACTCACAATCCGCAATGGAGTGGTCAGGACCTAAACATTTTAGACACCAGTCATGGGTGTCAGTGACAGAAATAGTGCTACTGCACTTCGTGCACTTTTTAAACCTGGAGGCGGGTTTTTCCATGAGAAAAAATATATCTGTAGGCCTAAGGCCCCAGAAGAAAAAATGCACTGAAGAGAGTAGAAGTTTTTTTGGTTTTTTTTTTTTAAAGAAAGAAAAAAGACCGGTGGTACCGGTCCGGAATCGGGAAGGCAGACACGCGACTAAAGAAAAAAAAAAAAAAATTCTTCAGCGGTGACAGGAAACACGACCTGCTGGCTCCGTGGAAAAGAAGGAGAGAGGCAGTTGGGAAAGGCGGGAAGGCAGCACGCAGGCGCTGTGGGATGCTCCCAAAAGCTTTCCTTTTGGACGCTGGGGAGCGTTCCCGCGCAGGCTCCGTCGGTACCGACGATACCCATATGTGAAGACTCATTCCTGCTTGTTCCTGGAGATTATCCATGACCGGTGCGCCCCATCGGTGGACCAGTAATTCGAACACCTCCTGATTGAGCACCCATTCTCCCGTGTCTACTCGAACCTGGCTCAGATAATCCGCCGTGACATTGTTGGTTCCCGCTACATGGGCCACCGACAACGCCTGGAGATGAGCCTCCGCCCAGCCCATCAGGGACTCGGCCTCCGCCTCCAGAGCTGCACTGCCTCTGCCGCCCTGTCAGTTGATGTAGGCTACTGCTGTTGCATCGTCTGACAGTACTCAAACTGCCGCCCCTGCAACCTCGTCTGAAAACTCTGCAATGCCAGGGACACCGCCCGTATCTCCAGCCTGTTGATGGACCAACAAGCCTCCTGTGGGCCCCACTGCCCCTGTGCAAAGTGATTCTGGCAATTAGCCCCCCAGCTTGAAAGACTGGTGTCCATCACCAACGGTATCCAATCTGGGGATTCAAGAGGCATCCCTCTCTCCAGATGCTGACCCCTCAGCCACCATCTGAGGGCCCCCCTGACCACCCGTGGGCAGAGGAGCCTCTGGGACAGAGAGGAAGACTGATGCAACCAACGCCGGAGCAGCAACCTCTGGAGAGGCCTCATGTGCACCCTCACCCACGGCAGCAGATCGAAAGCAACCGCCATGGTGCCAAGAAGTTGAAGATAGTGCCATGCCGTGGGTTCCAGATGTCGCAGAAACTCCCGCAATAGGCGCTGAAGCTCTCGGGCTCTCAGCTCCGGCAAAAAAGACTCTCCCCACCCGCGTATCGAAACGGGCTCCGAGATACTCCAACACCTGAGATGGATGCAAGTGACTTTTGGCCACCTTGACCACCCAACCCAGGCTTTGCAAAAACTGCACCACTCGGGCTGTAGCGCATTCACTCTCGGCCCTGGACTTTGCCCTGATGAGCAAGTCATTGAGATAGGGATGTACGAGGACACCTTCCTTGCGCAACGCTGCTGCCACCACCACCAATATTCCCGCTAAGCTGCGCTGGGTCCGCCGCCAAAATTCCTGCCGGCGGGGGGAGGTGCAGAGCGATTGATCATTCTGCCCCTCCCCCCACTGGTGAGAATGCCAGCGGAGGACCTGGCGCAGATTAAAGAGAATATTGCGAGGGTGCTGCGGCATGTGTTAGACCCTGTGTCTAACGCACGCCGCAACACTCTCGCAATGTTCTCTTTAATCTGCGCCGGGTCCTCCACCGGCATTCCCGCCGATGGGGGGAGGAGCAGAGCGATCGATTGCTCTGCACTTCCCCCCGCCGGCAGGAATGTTGGCGGCGGACCCAGTGCAGCTTAGCGGGAACACTGACCACCACCATGACCTTGGTAAAGGTGCGTGGCGCTGTTGCAAGACTGAAAGGTAGGGCCCAGAACTGAAAATGCCCCATGGACACCGCAAACCTGAGGAACTGCTGATGCTCTGGCTGAATGGGAACGTGCAGGTACGCTTCCGTAAGGTCAAGGGACGTGAGAAACTCCCCGTCGCCGACCGCCACAATGATGGACCGCAATGTCTCAATCCGAAAATGTGGGACCCGCAGACAGCGGTTTACACGCTTTAAGTCGAGAATGGGCCAGAACACTCCGTCCTTCTTTGGTAGCACAAAATAAATGGAGTATCAACCGCAGCCGTACTGGTCTTGAGGCATTGGCACCACAGCCCTGAGCTGCAGTAATCGCCTCAGAGTGTCATGAACTGCAAGTGCCTTGGCCCGTGCCTTGCACAGAGACTGTACAAAGGAGATGCCCAGCGGACGATCAAACTCTAGCGCATAACCCTCTCGAATGACCTCCAGGACCCTCTGATTGGAGATAATTTGGGCCCAGGCGGGGTAAAAGTCCTGCAACTTTCCTCTCCTAGGGGCTGTTCCTCCACCCTCACTTCATTGAGGTTTCTTAGGTCCCGAGAACAAGGCCGCCGCGAATTTGCGCCCCGCTCCTCAGAAACCTCGAAATCCCTGCGACCGTGCAGGAAAACGACCTCTCTGGAAAGGCGTCTGGTGTTTGGGACGAAAACATCAAAATTCCCGCTGCTGCCCCCGAGGGGCTGAGACACTCCAGCTCGGTTTCTGCTTGTCCTCCGGCAATCGGCCGCCCTTGGACTCTCCCAGGTCCTTAACCAGCTTTTCCATATCCTCTCTGAACAGGAGCTTCCCTCTAAAAGGAAGCTTACTTAGTCGGGCCTTGGAAGAGGAATCTGCTGCCCGATTTTGAAGCTACAAATAACGGCGTGCCGCCACCACAAGGCCATACTCTTAGAGAGACCTCTGATGAGATCATAATGAATATCCACAAGGTATGCCGCCCCGGATTCTAACCGGGAAGCCTCATCCGCCTGGTCAGACTCCTCGTGCTGCTGTATGTGCTGAGACCAATAGAGACAGGCACGCACTACCCAAGCTCCACAAATGGAAGCTTGGAGTGAAGGGCATTGACATCGAACACCTACTTCAGCAGCGCATCGAGCTTCCTATCCTGAGCATCCTTCAGCGCCGCCGCCTCTTCCACTGGAATTGTCATCTTCTTCGTGACCGTCGACACTGTTGCATCCACCTTTGGACAACGAAAGAGCTCCTTATTCAGATCGGACAATGGATAAAGGCGGTTCATGAGCTTAGCCCCGTGAAGACCATTCTCTGGCAGATCCCACTCATCCTGGATCATCTGCCGCATCACTCTATGTATGGGGAAGATGGATTGGGTCGTCCATACGGCTCGCAGGAGAGGATTTTCCAAGGTCTCATCCTCCAATGAGGACCCGACCGACATGTTTAGTATCTTCAACGATTCCATTATTAGTGCCGACAACTCTTCTCTACGAAAAACCCCGACTATCCGGGCTTGGTCTTCCTGCTCGGAAATTTCACCTTCCTCGAGCTCCTCATCCAAATCCATCTCCGTGTCAAGATCCTCTCTCTCAAGCTCCGTCAATACTAGCGATTGCCCCTGCGGGCTTAGGGCACTTCGCCGGACAGCACCAGTGCTCCTCATAGAGACCACCCGGCTTCTTTCCGCTCTGCGCCACCAAGGACGTTCCTCCTGCCCCCTGCTGGCGCAAACAGAATGCCTGGTGAAGCAGCAGGACAAACTCAGGCGAAAATAAACCCGCAACCTCCTCCCCCCTCCTGATACCCCCTGGGAGGAGGAAGGCCCGGGAACAGCTTGGGAACCGGATGGTGGCTCCGGAGAGGCAGGTGCTGGTGCTGTCATCACCTGCTCAATCAGAGACGGGCCAAGGGTGCTTTCCATCTCAGAGCCTACCTGGAGGGACATCTCCATCACGGTGGCCTCCTGAGTGCACCCCCTACAAACCCCGTCTCTGAAACCATACCTCGCCTGGTCCCCACACCAGACACTGTGGTCTTACTGGCATGCCCCCACTGCGCCCAAGACCTCAGTCTAGGTAGCCCGAGCCACTGACAGAAAAGAAAAGAGAAGTTCTGTTTTTTTTGGGGTTTTTTTAAACTGCAGAAAAGGAAGAAAAAACAAATGAAATTGAAAAGAAAGCACTTAACTAGCATGAAAAACACTTGATTCCTGCAGAGCAGCCTAGTCGTGAACCTTCCCATGCATCTGCACGTTCGAACGGGAAAATGAACACGGTCACCGGCTCCCGCCAATATTCAGGCTGCAGCACGCCGTTGCGGTAGACAATTTCCATCTACTTCCAAGTGTGTTCCCTTCTTACCTTAGTGGATCAAGCCCTCTGTGCCCTAGCGGGAGAAAAAACTCATCTCTCACAGTGCTTGAGGGCTCCTCTCTGCACCCCCTACACTCAACCGGAAGTACCGGCTTCGGCGCTGAGAGTCCTCCGGGGAATAGCTCTGCTTAAAAGCCGCAGGCACCGCACACCCATCTCCCTGATAGCCGCCAGCCAACCGCGGGATCAGGAGCAGCACTTTTCCGGGTAAACCACCACCTACTCTCCACCCCACCGCCAGAATCAAGGGGGAGGGAGGGGGCCTCCTTCACCGCAAACTTTCTTCTTGATCACTTCTGTTCTAATTTTTTTTTTTTAACCAAAGTGCTCTAATCAGAGACTGTAAACCAAAGAAAAATGCCCCAAAACTAACTAAACTAAACTAACTAATCTCCTTAGTTGTACCCAGTGAGCCGAGCCTACAGGCTCACTACCTCCAGCTGCTTGGAGACTGAGTGTACTGGGCAGAAGGGGCGGTGCTTGCTCTATTAGTACTATTGTCATCAAGAAGATGACATGATCAGTCTCCAAGCATTACCCCAGAGGTTTGGGACTGGACTGGAGGGATGATAAGGAAGCCAGTAATACAGGGGCTCTCAACCCAGTCCTTGGGACATACCTAGCCAGTTAGGTCTTCAGTATAACCACAATGAACATGCATGAGAGGGATTTGCATACAATGGAGACAGTCCATGCAAATCTTTCTGATGCATTACATTCTGGTTATCCTGAAAACCTGACTGATTAGGTGTGCTATGAATTGTATATTCTTCCAAACATCAGATGTGGGCTGTAATTCACTATTTTATTTTTACTAATGTTTGTTTTACTCAAAGAAATAGGTTATTTGAAAGCTGCTCACTCAGTATACATGCAAAAGCATATGAATTGCTCCACTTGCTTAATTTTATCTACATTTAATGAAGATGTCTCGGAATGGGCTAAAGCAGGGACTGCAACAATGCATACTCTTTTGTATTTTCAAAATACATGCTATTTACTGGTAAGTGTACCCACAGAAAAAGGAAGATGCAAGAAAACCTAGGGGATAGTCATAACATGGACAACTATCCACAGGGTCACACAGCATCTACATCAACTCAACAGCACTTAACATTTTGTCTCAAATGAAAGCACATTCTATGTCTGTAAAGCTGCAGCAGTACATCATGAATTTTGTTTTAGCTTGTTAAGGAATAGACTTCATGAGAAAACACGCACCAACATTTATTGATAATGAATACACATGCGTTTCTGGGGATAAAATGGTGATCAAGGACAGGGCTCAGGAGCAACTCTGTTGCAATATCTTTATCCACAGAAACATAGAAACATAGAAATATGACGACAGAAAAAGACCACATGGCCTATCTAGTCTGTCCTTCCATAACAACTACAACAGTCCCTTCACCCCTAGAGATCCTCTGTTCGTCCCATGCTTCTTTGAATTCAGTTACTGTCCTCATCTCCACCACCTCCACTGGGAGACTATTCCACGGATCCACTACTCTTTCCGTAAAGAAATATTTCCGCGTATCACTCCTGAATCTATCTCCCTTCACCCTCATCCCATGTCCCCTCGTAGCAGAACTTGCTTTCAATTGAAAGAGGCTCTCTCCCTGAACATTTATGCCACGGAGGTATTTAAACATCTCAATCATATCACCTCTATCCCGCCTGTCCTCTAAGGTGTACATATTAAGATCCTTCAGTCTGTCCTCATATGCTTTATAATGAAGACCACTAATCATTTTAGTAGCCACCTTCTGCACCGACTCCATCCTGTTCACATCCTTTTGAAGGTGCGGTCTATTGACTTCATGAAAATAGACACCGACGAATACATGCTATACAGTAAAAAGAACTTGTTTCAAAAGACATTACTGTAAAACAGATTTGCAAGTCTCCATAACAACTGTACAGTAAAATGAAAAAAAAAAAAGACACACACACACTCAAGAAGCTTCATACGTAATTGATCTCATTAGAGCCCAATGTACAAATTATTTTTGCCAGAGATACAAAGTGCGTGAGAGAGCAATCATTAGTATACAGGAACATCAATCTATCAATAATCAGCTTTTGGCTTTTGAATTATTGATAATATGGATGTATGTCAGCTGATTTGCAGTAGTTTTCTTGCAAGACAACAGAAATAGCGTGAATCATATCTACAAAAATAAATGTTCTGTAACAAGACCTTGTGAACAGTTTCCCACTTCTAATGCATTAGACTTAATTCTTTTAATACTTTTTGTTCTGAATATGTGAAGGCACATTGCATTTGGACATCCTGTGTGAAATCTAGGATGTCCAAGCCAGAATGTCTGAAAAAAAAAAGCAAGCATGTCCAAGTTCAGGCAGGCTTTCACAAACATGGATGTGCCCGATATGGATGTCTATGGAGAAGTCTAAAAGCCTAAACGTTAGAGCACTGGGCCAGGACCAGGGCAGCCAGAGTTCAAATCTCACTGCTGCACCTGGTGATCTTGGGCAAGTCACTTAACCCTCCATCTTCTCTACACACCCTAGATGTTTTACAGCCAAACCAAGCACATTCCCAATTCTTATTTGTGCCTGGAGCAGGTCTAAACTTGGACAGTGTTGCAGATGTCCCTGATGTTTCTGAAATCAAGCAGGGATGTCTAAGTCCATTGCACCGCTCCAGACATGCCTTCATCACTCTCCCTGCCTGCTTGGACATCCCTGCACGGAAGACATCTTTAAAAGCATTAGTAAAATGGCTCCAGGGATGTCTCCATAATTTGGATGTTCACGTACATGTTTTCAGATGTCCAAATCACATCTAAGGCTTTTAAAATGACCCTCTTAGCTACTTCTTTAATGTGGTGCATTCTCTCATTTATTACTAGAACAAACTATATGTAATTATGTAAAAGATTTGCTGAATGTGTAAAGGTTTGTATTGACATGCATGCACTATTTTCGTATATAACTCTTAATTGGTCGCAATTTATTTTTGTACTTAAAAACAGAGAATAAGTTAAATTAAATAAAATCATACTTATCAAGTAGCATTGACTTCAGAGAAACTATGTATTTTAAAATAACCCTCACCTTCATTATTTCAGGCTCTTTGATATCCAGGGCTGTTATATTCCAGTGTTTTGATGTTTTATGCCATTTATCATATCCATGAACACTTGGTGGTGTAAGAAGCCAAATCACAGAGAGAGCAACCACAAATCCAATGGCTAATCCCAGAAGAAGTCCATTTATATAACTAGGGAGAGGGAGTACAAAGAAACCATATACAAGCATTACAAATACGTATAATAGTGTCAGTGGTGGGATTGGTTGTTCCACATATATATCAGCTTCTTCTTCAAAACCAAGTGCTGCACCATTTTTATCCTGTGTATTGAGTTCAAGACAAGCTTCTGGGAGTTGATCAGATTTATTTTCTTCTGTGTCCAAATCAAAATCTTCAGGATAAAGTTCACAAAACTCCTCATCTTCTTTGCTTGCCAAAGCAGACAAAGAACATGTCTCTAAAACCAGTGAAGGAGTCTTTAAATTACTTTCCTTTGTACTTCCAGATTGCAAGTTCTTAGAATCCAAGTCTTTTGCTTGTTCTTCAGGATTTTTAGATTTGTCACTTTTACTTCCGTAAAACTCATTTCCAGAAAAGTCACCTTCAGAATCACACTCCTCTTCTTTGATGCTATAGTTGTTATTGCTTTCCAAATGACCATTCAAACTGGAAAGGCTTGAGAGTTCTGAAGCACTTGACGATAAGGCTTTGGGCCTGTAATTATTAGATTCATCACCAATTATTTTGCTAAGAAGCTGAAAAGGTTCATATATAACTTCTGATAGGCGTCTTTTAGTGTCCTCAATTTTAGCCTCCACTTCAGTTACTTTAAAAAATGAACGACTATCTAAAGGAGAAGTCAGTGGGGATGATGGAGCAGTTTTAGAATCTCCACCTGTGACTCTTGGCTGGGTAAACTGTTTAAATAGGTGTAAGTTCAATTTAGAATCAGGTGGCTTGTAAGACACAGTTTCAGATTCCTGTTTAGAAGTGTCTGTTGACAAAGATTTAACTAAAGTTTTCATCAAATGTCTATGTCTCAGAGGTGGTGTTGACTCTTTTGGTTCTATGTCTGTTGATAGGGACTTCACTAAACTCATAAAAGGCTTTGCACTGGAAATAGGGGATGCCGATACACTAGATGACAAGACAACAGACTTGGATGAGGCGGCAGCAATGGAAGATGAATTTGTTTTGTGCTCCAGAGAGGAAGAAACAGTGGACAAGCTGGCTACAGAAGATGGCTGTAATGAGGATGACTGAACTAATGGCACTGCACTAAATATCTGGGCTGCTGAGAAAGATTCTAAAGACTTTACAGTATTATCCATTGGCATAACGGGAAACGATGACGACGATGATGATGATGATGATGATGATATAGAATCTGTGACTGCAATGCCCGATGAGGTAGCAGGACCAGAAATACCATGGCCACCATATCCAAAAGAAAGACCTTCCTTGGCTTCAAGTGCTGTTACAATGTTTTGGTTGCCCAGTTCCTTACAGGAAGAATTTTTTAACTCTTCTTCCTCCTCCTCTTCCTCCTTCCCAAATGCCGAGAAATGAATGGTGATTGTTTCACGGGAAACTGATCGCTGAACCTGTACTTTTGGTGTGGATTGTTTTGAAGATGTTGGACCCGTTTTCTCTTCATGGCCGCTATTCAGACTTGTCATTGCAGTCCTAAAGGTTTGACAGATCTGAAAAAGAAATATTCAAAATGAAAAGCAATATCTAAAGTATTAAAGCAAGAGTAATTCTACTGGACAAGCTGCTCAACAATAGTCTCAAGAACTTTTAATGTTATTCCATACTTTATACTAAAATATAAAGGACCTACCAAAAAAGTTAGTTATCAATTTGATCATTGATCCAGATGCAAGTTTATCAAAAAGGAGAGACTGATCTCTACTAATTTTTCTAAAGCCGATTTTATGAAGTCCCAGTTTAGCTTTTTAAGCACTTTTGGAGCACTGACAGGTACTTTACACAATGCATTCAAAAGGACAAGCTATACAAGATCAGAATGAATCTTTTCATAATCCAAACAAGAATTAGCTGATCAGTTCCCAAAGCTGTTTTTTCTATAAAATAATGTGTCTTTCAAACATGTGGCCTGTTCCCTTTACAAAAAACAAACTGCTGTGGAATATTTAAATATTCATATACAAATGCAATACTTTCTTCCTCATAACTCAAATTCTTCATGTCCCTCAAAAACGTTTGATATCAAGATGAAGCCTAAAAGCAACTGAAAATGTATATTAAAAACTTCTTTACAAATAGACATCTGTAGCTGATGTATAGAAAAGTATTAAAGTATAAGTCAAATAAATATGTTCTTTTCTTAAGCCATGGTGTATATGCCTCATTCATAAAGGTGTAGAAAAAAAGATAAACATGGAATACAAGGATAGTGTGGGAGTGGAGGAGTAGCCTAAATAGTTAAAGCACTGGCTTGGGAACTAAGGAACCAGGGTTCAATTCCCACTAGCACTCCTTGTGGCCTTGGGCAAGTCACTTAACTCCAATGCCTCAGAAGAATCCAAGTTATCAATGTCCCTGTTCAATGTATATTACCAAGTTTAAGTTACAATGTAAACTGCTTTAACTAAAATGATAAAGTGGTATAAAAGGAAAAAACATTGTTAAATAAAATAAATAAATATTGTGTCATTGATGTATTTTGTTGCGAGAGCAATTATTTTTAAAGTAACGTTTATAACAAAGTTAATATACAAATCTTATATTATTTCTTTCCATCAAAAAGAATATAAGATATACCATACTGTGTTAGACCAAGGCCCATCAAGCCCAGCATCCTGTTTCCAACAGTGGCCAATCCAGGTCACATCTACCTATCAGGTTCTCAAAAAGGTATACAGATTCCACGTTGCTTATCCTGGGGTATGCAGTGGAATTCCCTGGTCCTCTTTAATAACTGCTTATGGCTTTTTCCTCCAGGAACTTGTCCAGATCTTTTTTAAAACCAGTTACACTAAGAGATTTTACTACATCCTCCAGTAAGAATTCCAGAGTTTGATTATGTGTTGAATGAAAAAAAATTCTCCTATTAGTCTTAAATATTGTAGCTTATATATTTTTCTTATATACTGCGCTATTCATCATCAGCGCGGTTTACATGTAACAATAACTGTGCAGTGAAAACAATCTACACTGAACTTACAATATAACAGAAATGTACAGTTTTAACAGGATAACTACATTACAAATAACATATGTTAAAGAGAAACTAACTATTTACATGTTGGCTTATCTGAGAATTGTAGTTGGTTTGGGTGGGAGTTAACGCTATTTGTCAGGTGGAACAGGGTCTGGTATGTTCGGTTTCAATCCTGTATGATTGTTGCTTGGGTTTTGTCTGTATGTACTACTGGGCATGTCAAGGTGTGGATGGTGATCTTGGTACGCGTAGTGCTGCAGGAAAAGGTGATGTTTAATTGCTTTCCTGAATTGGTAGAGATCCTTGATGGCCCTGATGGCAGGAGGTAGGGCGTTCCAGCACGTGGGTGCATACAACGCAAATGCTCTGCTCCTGGCTGTTCGTGAGCATTTCGTGATCTGCTTTGGGAGTATCAAGTTGTTGATGGCCACTGATCTTCTTGCCCTGTTAGGGGGAGTAAGCTGAATAAGGTCAGTTAGTGATGTAGAGGAGCATTTGTTAATGGCTTTATGGGTCATCGTCAATACTTTGAAGGCAATCCTACTTTGGATTGGGAGCCAGTGTAGGTTTTTTAGGATGGGGGTTATATGGTCCCTCCTAGGTGCTCCAAGTAGAATTCTAGCAGCTGAGCTCATGGCTAATTGCAGAGGGTTTATTGTGTTCTTTGGGAGGCCATGTAGTATGGCGTTCACGTAATCGAAATGAGGGGTGACAAGAGCTTGATACACAGTACGAAAGTCTTTCGGTTCAAGCAGCTGTCTCAAGTGACGGAGCAACTTATTTTGTTGTATACGGACTTGACCATATTGCTTATCTGGGCCTTCATATTGAGCTGTCGGTCAAGTATTACTCCGAGGTACTGAATTGTAGGCTTGCTTAGGAGTTCAGCGTCCCTGACCTTGAGGGAGCTGGGTGGTATGAAAGTTGAATCTCTTGTGAGAAAGAGAACCTCCGTTTTATTAAAGTTTATCCTTAATTTTTGTGAATGTAACCAATCTGTAACTGCATCGAAACAGGTGGTGAGGGGCGATAGGTCCGGTTTGTCCAGCAGGAAAGGCGTGTAGAGCAGAACATCGTCGGCATAGATTAGGCAGTTTACGTTGAATGAGCGGATGAGATTACATAAAGGCTGCATGTAGATATTGAACAGCAGGGCAGACAACGATGATCCCTATGGCAACCTTTTTCTTGGAGGAAAGGTGTGGAGGTAGAGGGACCGGCACGGACATGTTGCCATCGGTCAGTCAAGTAGGACGCACACCATGAGAGGGCATTTCCTTGTACTCCCTTCTCACTGAGACGGGAGAGTAGCACTTCGTGACAAACAGTGTCAAAGGCTGCAGCAATGTCCAGGAAAATCAGAGCAAAACCTTGTTTGATATTATCCATCCCGATAGTTAGGGTGTTAATTAAAGTAGTTAGCAACGTTTCAACCCCGTGTGATTCTCGAAAGCCATGTTGACAGGGGTCGAGGGGTGCACTAATCTCAATATGCTGTTGAAGTTGCTGTTGTACAACCTTCGATGATCTTAGCCAGTAGTGGGATGCTTGATATTGGCCTGTAAGACTCCATCTTTGCTGGGTCCAGCTTACTGTTTTTTTTAGCAGCGGTCTTATTACTGTCTGCTTCAGACTTTTGGGGAATGATCCGGTTGCGAAAGATAGCCCAATGAGTTTGGAGAGGAAGGGACTAAGTTCTGTCCGCAGGGATTTTATCCAGAATGCTGGACAAGGGTCGTTGGGTGCTGTAGTGGTGTTTATGGAAGAAATGATATCTTGAAGGTTTCTCTCTGATGGAGCAGAAAACATGGAGATAGTATGTTTAAAGACATTTGTAGCTTCCAAAGTGGTATGCGCTCGAGTTGTTGGGGGAGAGCTAGCAATAGTAGATGTGTAGGGCTGGCTTACCTTGGCCTGTAGGTAGTCAGCATATTCTTGGGGGTCAGGGAGCTTTGGTTGTGATGGTGAGGGTTCCTTTGCTAAGGTCTGAAGAGCTCATGCGGTTTGTTTAGTGATCGTTGCAGCATCTCAGCATGATATTGTTTCATTCGTTTTGTGACTTCATCTCTGTCTTTTCAGGTGGAGAATGTATAATTCGCGCATATCAGCTGATGGAGATTGGTGCCATCCTCTTTCGAGCTTTCTAAGTTTGATAAGTGATGTTCGGAGTTCGGGGGAGAACCAGGGTGCATTACTCCTTCTTCTTGGTGCTTTCTTTGTGATAGTTCGCTCGATGGAGGCGTCAAGGCTTGAATTCCAAGCGGCAATTATATCATTAAGGCAGTGAGCTGGGTGGTTTTGGAGAGGCTGGATTTTGTCAATGGTGTCCTCCTTAATGAATTGCCGGAACCGTTTTTCAAAGGATTCAGTAGATTCTTTTGGGACCTTGGAACTATATTTTAGGCAGGGTGATGGTATCTGGAACTTTATTAGACTGTGGTCAGACCAAGGTACAGGGCGTACAGAGAGGTCCTGGTTAGGCATGGCATCAATTGTATCTTTTGGGGCAAATATCAAGTCAAGCTTGTCTCCTTTTGTGTGTGTGAGGGCGTTTACTAGTTGGACATAACCTAATTCAGTAAGCACTTCTGTGAAGGCCTCGGAGTGAGTGTCATGAAGAGCTGGGAGGTTGAAGTCTCCCATCACCCAGTTTTGAGCACGAAGATTCTGGGGGTTTCCAGCAATGTCAATGATGGTGGCTAAATCTTCAGGGGAAGGAGATGGAGCTCTATAGAACAAGCTGATGTTGCTGTGTTTATTTGATATAGTGATGGAATCCAGGTTTGTAGTACTGCTGGCTGTGGTAATCTGGTATTGTAATTCTTGTTTCGTTAGGATGAGTGCTCCTCCACCTCTTTTGTCAACTCTGTGGCAAGGGTGAATGTTGAAGTTGGGAGGGACCAGTTTGTGTAGGATGACTGTGTCAGATGTGGATAACCATGTTTCAGTGATGAGAATGTCAAGGTCATGGTTAGATAGTATTTTTGACACGGCTGGCCATTTGTTCCTGATCGATCGTGCATTTATGAGTGTACACTTCAGGGTGTGAGGGTGGGTGCTGTGTTCACCTTGGGGGACTTCTCTGTTGGAGGGTAACGTAGATTAGATGCGGATTTGATGGGCGTCCAGAAGCGAATGTTTGGTGGTAGGGAGGGCTTGACCACCATCTCCATGAGCTTTTTAATATTGGGATGGTGCTATGATTGGAGACGAGGGCTAGGGTGCTCTGTGTGAGTGCCAGTAGCATGAAGTATGCAGCGAACATAGAATGGTGGTGGGTCATCGTGGATGTGAAGATAGTGGGTTGAGAGCAAGATAATCTTGGGATTTATCTGCACCTGCAGTCGGGCAACAGGAGGCGGCGGGTAAAAAGCCACCGTAACACAGAAGCTGCTGGTCACGATGTTAAGATGCTGTTGGTGACAGTAATAGTAAGCTAGCGGCAACAGTAATCAAGGGTAATACAACAGTAGTAGAGTTTCATGGCAACCATAATAGAGACTACTGGCAACAATGATTAAAGGCTATTGTAAACAATTAAGTGTGGGTACTGGCAACAGTAACTTAAGACTGCATTGGCAACAAAACTAGTGGATACTGGCAACAGTAAATTACAGCTATTGGACACAGTAATAGCAAACTGCTGAGAGAAGTGTTAGCAGGCTATTACAGCAATAATAGACTTTCAAAATTCTTAACTGTTTGTGGAATCTTACAGTTTCTTGTTGCAGGTTAGTTGCTTGGTGGTTATCGTCTGTCTGTCACCTCGAATTCGCGCCCCGCCTAAGGGCCACACCAAAGGGCCCTCTGGCGAAGCCCTCAAGCACGGGCCCGCCTGACGGCGGTGTCCTTAAGAGGCTGCTGCCCCTCCTCCCACAGCCCCGATTGGGCTGGAGATCGCGAGCAGGAAGGTCTTGCTGTTGGAGGGCAACGTAGATTAGATGCGGATTTGATGGGCGTCCAGAAGCGAATGTTTGGTGGTAGGGAGGGCTTGACCACCATCTCCATGAGATGGAGATGGTGGTCAAGCTTCATTGTGTGTCCCCCTAGCCTAATTTTTGAAGGAGTAAACAACCAATCTACCCATTCCACTCCATTCATTATTTTATAGACCGCTATCATATCACCCTTCAGCCGCCATTTTCCCAAGTTGAAGAGCCCTAACCTTTTAAGCATTTCCTCACAGGGGTAATCCTTCCATCCCCGTTACCATTTTGGGGGCTCTTCTATCTTTTCTAATTCTGCTATATCCTTTTTAAGATATGGTGACCAGAATTGCACACAATATTCAAGGTGCAGTCACACCATGGAATGATACAGAAGCATTATAACATAACATAGTATATGATGGCAGATAAAGACCAGCATGGCCCATCATCAAGTCTGCCCTGAAGGTGGCAAGAGTAGGTGCACCTGTCACTTCGTGCAAGTCACCCCCTCCCCATACCTTTGTTTAGGGGTGTACCCACCCGTCCGTGTAGGTCATCCCTATTTGTTGAGATATAAAAGTTAAGTTTATTTTGATTTTATCCTGTTGCTATAAAGGGATCCACTGTGTCTGTCCCATGCCATTTTGAATTGTGTCAATGTATTTGCCCCCACCACTTCCATTAGGTAGGCATTCCAAGCATCTACTACCCTTTCAGTGAAAAAGTATTTCCTGACGTTGCCTTTCAGTTTACCCCCTTGTTATGTCCTCTAGTTTTTTCAGCTTCCCCTTCCTTGAAAAAGGTATGCTCATTAATACTCTTTAAATATTTAAAGGTCTGTATCATATCTCCCCTGCTCCTCCTCTCCTCTAGTGTATACATATTTAGGTCTTCAAGTCTCTTCTCATACATCTTCTGGCACAGGCTCCAAATCATCTTGGTCATCTTCCTCTGAACCATTTCCAGTTTTTTTATATCCTTTGTGAGATATGGTCTCCAAAACTGAACACAATATTCCAAGTCAGGCCTCACCAGCGACTTATACAATGGGATTAGTATCTCCTTCTTTCTGCTGGTAATTTCTCTCTGTATGCAACCCAGCATCCTTCTGGCTTGGCCACCGCCTTGTCACACTGTTTTGCCACCTTAAGATCCTCAGAAACAATCACTCTGAGGGGTCCTTCTCCTGGTCTGTGCGCACCAATCTCTCGCCCCCTATTGCATACAATTCCCTTGGATTTCTGCATCCCAAGTGCATGACACTGCACTTTCTTCACATTAAATCTCAACTGCCAAGCATTAGACCATTCTTTCCTCATGTTATCCACTTAGGGGAGTCCTCTCTGTTGCAAATTTTCATGTCATCTGCAAAAAGACAGACTTTTCCATTCAGTCCTTCAGCAATATCCTCACAAATACATTAAACAGTACCGTCCCAGGACCGATCTCTGGAGCATGCCACTAATCACCTTCCTTTCATTCGAGTGAATTCCGTTTACCATCACCTTCTGTCGCCTGTCAGTCAACCAATTTCTGATTCAGTTCACCACTTTGGGACCAATCCACAGGCTGTTCGGTTTATTGATAAGCCTCCTATGAGGAATAATATCTAAGGCTTTGCTGAAATCTAGATGGATCACATTCATCACATGCTCTTGATCTAGTTCTCTGGTAACCCAATCAGAGAACTCTATCAGATTTGTTTGGCATGATCGTCCTTTGGTAAAACCATATCCTTTGTTTTATTCTCCATTCCTTTCCTTAGCTTTCTTGGCCACTGCTACACACTGGACAGAGGATTTCAATGTACTATTCCACAATGCCACCTAAATCCTTTTCCTGGGTGATGGTGCCTAATGTGGACCCTTGCATCATGTAACCAAAGTTTGGGTTGTTCTTCCTTAAGTGCATAACTTTTCACTTGTCCACATAAATTTGATCTGCCATTTGGATGCCCAGTCTTCTAGTTTATCAAGGTCCTCTTGCAATTTTTCACAATCCTCTTGTGTTTTGACAACTTTGAATAATTTTGTGTCATCTGCAAATCTGATCATCTCACTCGCTACTCCCATTTCCAGGTCCTTTATGAATATGCTAAGAAGCAGCAGGCCAGCACAGATCCCTGGGTAATCCACTATTCATCTTTCTCCATTCAGTAAAAAAAGTGAAAAGTGGAGTACTCCAGATCCATGTGAATTACAATAGGCTATGTATAGCGAGCAAAACTACTGTAATAAATTACCACAACATAAACTTAAAGCCTAGAAATTGTCTTATCTAGATCAGGATGCAATGACCAATAGTATGGCCTCTATGAAGAAATGGAGGACACCGTGTTTGGCACTTGCAGCTTTCAGGGTCAGAATAGACTGGAAAAAGTCTTTCTTCCTGGGCACAATGAAGTAGATTAAATAACACCCCTAACCTTGCTCTGCAGAAGGGGCAGCTAGAATAGCCAACTGCAAGAGGTACTGTAGAGTTCCTTCGACCATCACTTGAGAAGGGAGCTACTGGAAGATTCCAGAAAGGCATCCCTTAGCGGATGTGTGTATCCCTGACTCGGAACCTTTAAGACTGATAATATGGATCCACTCTGAGATAAGAGCTGGAACCCCCTCACAATTAGCTGCATCTCAGAAAGAACCACCAGATCCCATTGTGGGGCCACTTTACTGGCTCTAGCAGGAGCTGCTGCTGAGTCCCAAGATCATGGAGAGCACCAAAAGGACTGCCCTTCTGGGGCCTAGATCCACAAGAGGAATAGGCCCTACCTGGATTTACAGCAGTCCGATGTTGTTTCCAAGCTCCACACGAGGCCTTTCAAGAAGCAGACCTAGTGCCCCGAACCGTCTTTCAGGAGCATTTAAGGCCAGATTACCTCAAGGTCTTTAACAAACTTAAAGATCCTCCCCAAAGAGCAACCTGCCCTTGAAAGGCAGCTTGCGCAAGTGCAACCTGGAGACCACATCAGCTGACCAATTACAAAGCCGGACCCATTACCTAGCCATAACTGTTGCTGCTATGGACTTGGAGGAGATCCTGATCAACTGAGAGAGGGTAGATGTAAGTGGCTCTACTCCAAATCTGGCAGTTTCTGGACTGTTAGGCAGTTATAGAACCCAGTGCAAGAGCACTCTGGCTACTAGGCCAGCACATAAGGCTACCTGAGAGCCCAAAGCTGAGGCCACAAAGACATTCTTAAGGAGGGTCTCTACCTTCCTCTCATGAGACTCCTTGAGCACAGTACCTCCTTCCAATGGAATAGTAGTGCACTTGCTCACCACCATGATGAGGGCATCCACATAAGAGGGGTCCAGACAATGCTGAAAGAAGTCAGGCTTTGGGCATCCTCATTACACAGGGGGGAAAAAAGAGCCCACCTAACAAGAGCCATATGTGGCAAATGTTTGCAAGGCTCCATGTAGCAAAAAAAAAAACCCACACACACGCACATACACAAAAAGAGAACAGTCAAAAAGAACAGCACAAGCTGTGAAAACCACGAAAAGAAACACAGCACGGGCCATGGTAAAAAGGGAGATCAGAAAAGGGAATCCCAGCACCTGACAGGCAGTTGAGGAAACCAAAGCAGGGCTTCCCCAACCGCCTTATACAGGCCTAGGAGGCCCTGTGACTGAGGAAAACAAGGTCCAACTTTTTTTAAAATTTTTATTTAAAATGTTCTATTAAAAGCAGTACAGAGAGTCAAATAGAGATAAATAGAAATGAATGGGCAAAGGTGGGGATATTTTACTTATCAGTTAATATCCTTTCTTTGAGTCCAACTAGACAAGTCCAGACAAGTGAGTTGTGTCCCCCTACCAGCAGATTGGTGGAGACAAAAAACCAATGAAAAGCCCAGGTTTCAATGACATCACTCCCATGCCTCTATTCGCCTCAGCCACCAGGAGGTCGCTTCAGTATTTGTCCCAAAGCATACGGGAGAAACATAGCAAGCCTCAATCATGGGCAATAAGGAGTAAGCAACAGTAGAGAACTATGCACAGGAAAGCATAAACAGAAATCTGCCAGTAGAAGATGAACCTGCAGAGCAAAGTATAAAAATCATAGCAGACCCAAAGAAACTGCAGCAGAAGAACAAAGCAAATACAGTTTCAGGGGCGGGCCCTGGACTGGTCTAACAGGACTCAAGGAAAGGACATTAACTGGTCAGTAAAATGTCACCTTTCATATTGTCTTGCTAGACCAGTCTAAACAAGTGAGATGTACCAAAGCTACAATTCCACCGGGTGAGCGGAAGACAGCAGCTCGCAAAACCACAGAGCCAAAGGCCATGTCTGCCCACGCGTGGACATCCAAAGGGTAATACTTGACAAGAGTGGAAAGTGATGCCCACATTGCTGCCCAACAAATGTCTGTGGGGGCTACCGAGCTCCACTCCACCCACAAGGACGCTTGTGATTGGGTAGAATGGGTATGCAAACACTCCAGAACCAGCTGGTTCCACAACAGAGACATCAAGGCCTCCTTAATCTAGCGCCCTAAAGTCGACTTGGCCACTACGTCATCCTAGCATGGGCCAGCAAACAGCACCAAAAAATTGTTGGACTTACGAAGGGCATTTGTAACCTCCCCAGACATCCACAAAGCAAAAATCCTTATCCTTCCGACACTGCTCCTTAGAGGAGGAGGACAGGCAGACCACTTGGTTCACATGAAGGGGAGAAATAACCTTAGGCAAGAAGGACGGCACAGGCCAAATGGAAAAAGCCTCTTTAGAAAAGACAGATAAGGATCTCAGCAAGACAGAGCCTGCAGCTCCGAAATCCACCTTGTGGCACAAACTGCAAACAAGAAGGATCTTGAGCATCAAATCCTTTAAGGTAGCATGCTTCAACGGCCAAAAGGCACCACCATCAGGGCCTTGAGCTCCACACACAGACTGGAAGGGAGGATGGAGATGCCAAATCCCCTGGAGAAAGCGTGAGAAGTCCAAGAGCAAGACTAGAGACTTACCAGCCACCAGACCTTGGAAACAGACCAAAGTTGCCACCTGAACTTTCAGGGAGCTAAAGGAAAGGCCCTTCTCTAGGCCATACAGTAAAAAAGACCAACAGAGAGGGCACCTTGGCCACATCAGGAACCCACTGCCGAACGCCGCATCATCACTCAAAGAGGCACCAGATCCGCACATATATTAGCTCTGTAGACCTCCTCCAGGCTCCAAGTAGCTGGGAGAATAGCTCATACGCACTAGCCATCTCCTTCCAAGTGCCAAATCATAAGCAAGGAGTGAACTGGGTCCTCCAGGACAATTGGTCCCTGCCGCAATAGGCCCAGAGACGGAGGCAAACAAAAAGGAGGCGCCTGCAGGAGACCTTGAAAAACTCAGATACTTTGCTGATCTGCCCAGATTGGGATATGAAACTATGCCTTGGCCAGATCCAGTGAAGCCAAGAACTCCCCGTGGCGCACACCTGGAATCACAAGTACAAGGTTTCTATCCGGAAGCGCAGGATGCACAAGTGGCTCGTTGATCCCCTTGAGGTTCATAAAGGGCCGGAAAATACGGTCATTTTTTTTTCTTGACACCACAAAATACACAGAGTATCTGCCCTTGCCCCATGTGACGGGCACAACCACCTTTAGGCGCAGCAGCTTGTCCAAAGTGATCTGCAGAGCAGCACTTTCGATCGCAGACCCACAAGGGGAGATGAAGAAGGCATCTGGAATTGTCTCTTTGCAGCCCAAGATACAGCCAAACTGAACAGTGTCTAGCACCCAGCAATCCATGATAACCCGGGTCCATTCTTGATAGAAAAGGCAACGCCTGCCTTCAACAGGAGGAACCAGGGAATGGGCCCCCAAACCTTCACTGCACAGTCTGGAAGGGTCCTCCTCTGGGTGGGACCATGCCCTTGGGCCTACACACTCCATGAAAGAACTGAGAATGAGCCCGAAGCCCAGAAGCAGAGGGGAAGAAAGGTGGGGGGGGTTTTCAGGGGAGAGTCTCGAGACCTCCAGGGATCCTGCCAGCGCACTCTCTGTTGATGGGCAGAGGCTGACTAGAAAGAAGCATCAGCCTGCTTCACAGACCCCTTAGACCTGTCTTCCAGAAGGTAGCAAGGTTTTGTCTCACCCAGTTTCTTCACCAGATTCTCCAAATTGGTTCCAAAAAGAAGCCTCCCCTCAAAGGTCAGATGGGCCAACCAGGCTTTGGAAGATGTATCGGCTGCCCAGTGTGAAGCCAAATCCAACACTGACACCACTGTCGGGGCACCATCCCTGACTGCCAAAAGTACTAGGTCATACATGGCATCAGAAAGGAAGGCCATAGCACTCTCCAAAAGAGGGGTAGAAACATCCAGCGGAAGAGACTGAATCCACTGGAGCAGGTCTGTACATACCACAACTGAAGAATAGCTGCTGCAGCAAACTGGTTCTTAAACACAAATCCACCTTTCAGTCCAGAGTATCTTTTAAGGCCAATCCACCTTCCGCAGGAATGGTGGTCCATCCGGTAACCACCGTGACCTGCATATCCACCTTGGAAATTATCAACCACATAACACACTCTCCTCTCCAAGAGAGTGTGTATCTTCTTATACACCCTTTGCCCCTTAAGTGGGGAGTTGGGATAATCCCACTGTGGCCAGAACAGGCCCTGGAGCACCTCCGGGAAGACAGTAATGGATTTCCGAACCCCTTTGCTGGAGCAGCTGTCTCTTTGATTCCTGCTCTGTGACTGGAGCATCCATCCAGCTCAAAGTGGATAAGACTCTGGGATCAACACCTCCAGTTCCTACTCCTGGAATAGGCAAATAACTTCAGCCTCCTCACAATCCTCTGAATGAGAGAGTACCTTCTTCATCTACATCAGACATTTCAATCCAAGCCACAGCTGATCCTTTCTCCAGGGGGGGGCCCTACCGGGGACACTTTGCTATCAATCAAAGAAGACTTTCACTCTCAGCTTGCCCCCACGAGACTGCGTGCAAGGGCAACAAAAGGCCACAAAGTTTGCACGTCCACAATGGAATGACCAGGCTTGCTGCAAAGGGAAAGAATTCCGGGGAGAACAATCCAGACTCCAGAAGCTCTCCTCATGGAAACGGCCCCCCCTACACTCAAGGGCATAATCATCATCGATCCCCTAGAGGATGGGAAGAGGCTCCCAACACAGATGCGGATCCTCCAGTCAGCTGAATATCTTTACCCATAGTGCCATCAGCCACTTCCTGCCCCAAGGCAGGCAAGGTCTGGCTAACAGCATCCCCGGCTAAGAGAGGGGAAGTAGGCCCTCCAGGGATGACTCGGAAGCAGCCATGCAGGAAAAGCAAAAACCAGAAATGAGGCACCAGCCTTGCCATAGGACAAACAACAATCACCTGGAAGAAGACATAAGAGTTAAGGCAAGTGTCACAACAGTGCTTGCTAAGGCCACAATGGCCTGAAGGGTGTGTGTTAACTGCACTTTTGCTACAGCACGCATTACAAGCGCTAGAGTAGAAGATTACATTGGAGCCACTTGGGCAGAATGTGTGCAAGGACTGCATGATCACGAGGTGCACAATAGAGAAAGCACAGTTACTTACCTGTAACAGGTGATCTCTGGGAACAGCAGGAATAAGTCTTCCCATATGGGTACGTCGGTACCGACGGAGCCTGCATGGGAACGCTCCCCAGCGTCCAATCAGAAAGCTTTTGGGAGCATCTCACAGCGCCTTCGTGCTGCCTTCCCGCCTTTCCAACTGTCTCTCCTCAGTTGAGTTTTATAGCTGAGACAAAGAGGGAGAGAGAGAGAGAGAGAGAGAGAGACAACTCCTAGGGGAGGTGGTTGGGTTGTGAAGACTTATTCCTGCTGTTCCCAGAGATCACCTGTTACAGGTAAGCAACTGTGCTATCTCCAGGAACAAGCAGGAATGAGTCTTCACATATGGGGACTCCCTAGCTTTTGATGCCAGGGAGAGCGCCCAGAAGTTGTGTGTCCCTGGGACAGGGCTGCACTTCCCCACCTGGATCTCTGGCATCCCATGAGGGATGGTGGGTAGGAGCTGATTAAGTATGGAACAGGTGTTTGAGAACAGCTTGACCAAACAAGGCATCCCGGCGGGAGTCCTTGTCTAAGCAGTAATGGGCTGTGAAGGTATGAACTGAGGCCCAAGTGGCTCCAGATGTCGTCGATAGACAGAGTTCAGATGAGCCATTGAGGCTGCCATGGCTCTCACATTGTGAGCTGTGACATGGCCCTCCAGAGAAATGTTCTTGCTCTGATAGGCAAAAGAAATACATTGGGCAATCCAGTTGGAAAGAGTTCTCTTGGAGACTGGGTGTCCCAAATGAGAAGGATCAAAAGCAACAAAGAGTTGGGAAGACTTTCTATGTTGCTGTGTCCTCTGTAAGTAAAAAGCCAGAGCTCTTTTACAGTCCAGGGTATGAAGATTCCTCTCTGCAGGTGATGCATGAGGTCCTGGAAAAAAGACAGGTAGGTAGACTTCTTGGTTGAGGTGAAAAGGCGAGACCACCTTAGGCATAAAATGTGGATTAGTCCTAAGGACCACCTTGTCATGATGGAACCTTGTATAAGGTGGATTAGCTACTAGTGCTTGCAATTCACTGATGCGGCGTGCTGATGTGATTGCAATGAGAAAGATAACCTTCCAAGAAAAGTAATTCAAGGAGGTAGTAGCTAAAGGTTCAAAAGGCGGCTTCATAAGCTGACCAAGAACCAAATTTAAGTCCCATGCCACCGGTGGTGGTCTAATGGGAGGCTTTGTTAAAAGGAGGCCTCTCATGAACCTTGCTACAAGGGGATGAGAGGAAACAGGTTGTCTATTTAGAGGCTTGAGTGAAGCTGCAATAGCACTCAGATGGACTCTTACTGAATTTGTCTTAAGGCCTGCATTAGATAGATGCAGGAGATACTCCAGCAACGATTCCAGAGGTATGGCACGGGGGTTAAGACCCTTTTCAGAACACCAGATGGTAAACCTTTTCCACTTGAAGGCGTAAGAACGTCTAGTGGAAGGTTTTCTGGAAGCTTGAAGAACATCTTTCACTTGCTGAGAAAGAGGAAGATCCTGGAGATCTAAGCCTTCAGCAACCAAGCCCTGAGATGCAGAGACTGGGGACTGGGATGCCACAACTTTCCGTCCTCCTGAGAGAGGAGGTCTGGAGCAGACCCTAACTCTAGGGAGGGAGCTTGAGAGAGATGTAGAAGCAGAGGGTACCACACTTGCCGTGGCCAATGTGGAGCTATGAGAATCATGTGGCCACTGTCTCTCTGAAGCTTGAAAAGGGTTTTGGGAATTAGGGGGATGGGTGGAAAGGCATACAGGAAGTCTTGACCCCAGTGAAGGAGGAAAGCATCCCTTGCCTGAGTCCCCTGAGCCGGAGTTCTGGAAAGAACCGGAGAGGTTTGGCATTCCATGGACTTGCAAAGAGGTCTATGTCCGGGGTTCCCCAAATTTGAAAAATTTTGGAGACCTGGGCCGTATGTAGGGACCACTCGTGTGGAAGCAGAACTCGACTGAGTCTGTCTGCCCAAGAGTTTTGAACCCCTGGAAGATAGACTGCCAGAAGATGAATGTGATGCTCTCTGGCGAGGGCCCACAGTCGCAGAGCTTCGTTGCAAAGCGACAGAGAGCCAGTTCCTCCCTGCTTGTTTATGTAGAACATGGCTACCTGATTGTCCGTGTGGACAAGGACTGTCTTGTGGTTGAGCAGGGTGTGGAAAACTCGTAGAGCAAGGAAGATTGCTCTGAGTTCCAAGAGACTGATGTGGAGACAAGTCTCCTGTGGGGACCAGATGCCCTGGGTGGAGAGGTCCTGAAGATGAGCTCCCCAGCCCATTGGAGAAGCATCTGTTGTAAGAGTTGCCTGGGGTAGAGGCTGTTGAAAAGGACCCCCAGCAAGAGGTTCTGAGGGGACTTCCACCACTGGAGGGACAAAATGTGGTGACTTGTGTTTGCTATTTTGTCTGACAGGCAGCCTAATGCCTGGGTCCATTGGGTGGATAAAGTCCACTGAGCTGCTCTCATGTGAAGGCGAGCATATGGTACCACATGAACGGTGGAAGCCATGTGGCCTAGCAACTGTAACATCTCTCGAGCAGTGAGTAGGGGTTTCAACTCTGCTTGAGAAGCTAACTGCATCAAGCGAAGGCAGCGGGCCTGGGGAAGAAAGGCCCTTGCCTTTGTGGTATCCAGCAATGCCCCTATAAACTCCGGGGACTGAGTAGGGATCAAATTGGATTTTGGGATGTTTATTACCAGCCCTAAGTATTGAAGGATACGCATTGTGCAGGTTAAAGCAGTCCTGGCCTCTGATTGAGTGGGAGCTCGAATGAGCCAGTCGTCCAGGTAGGGGAAGACAAATATTCCCAGGGTGCGCAGAAGAGCAGCAACCACTGCCATGCATTTTGTGAACACCCTTGGTGCAGAGGCCAGGCCAAAGGGGAGCACTCTGTATTGATAGTGCTTCTCCTGGAAAAGGAACCGAATGAACCTTCTGTGAGTTGGATGGATGAGAACATGAGTGTACGCATCCTTGAGATCTAGAGAACAAAGCCAATCCTGACTCTGAAGGTATGGCAGCAGAGTTCCTAGAGAAACCATCTTGAATTTTTCTTTGACTAGGAATCTGTTCAATTCTCTGAGATCTAAAATGGGTCTGAAGCCCCCTGTTTTCTTTGGGATAAGAAAATAGGGGGAGTAGAACCCTGTGCCCTGTTGTTGAGAAGGCACTTCCTCTACTGCCCCTTGGGCTAGAAGAGTGGCAACCTCCTGCTCTAATAAGCTGAGGAGGGAGGTTGGAGAATTGAACTGGTGCACTCTTGTGAGAGGGGGCAAGCTGGAAAAATGAAGTTTGTACCCCTCTCTTATGATGGAGAGTGTCCACTGCTCTGCTGTGATTTGCCCCCATCTGGGAGCAAAGTGACATAGCCTTCCTGGAATGGTGGAGGGCTCTGGTCCTTCTAGAGCCAGGAAGGCTAAGTTCTCTAGCAGAAATTCAAAGGCCCTGAGGTGGCTGAGACTGCTGGTCTGGAGCAGGCCTCATAGCCTTTGCCTTGGTCTGTTTGGAGGATTGCTGACGTTTGGGAGGGAACTGAGCTGCAGAAGATGCTCTCTGACTACAAGCAGGATAGGATCTTCCCTTCTTTGAAAAAGGTGTTTTCTTGAACAACCTTTTCTTACAGGAGCAGCTGTAGATTTGGATAGTCTATCCAAAGCAGAATTTTCAGCATCCATCTGATTGGCTTTTGCTTGCCAATCTTTACCAAACAGATTTTCACCTGTACAAGGGATATTTCCCAATTCATCATGGACCCAGGTCTCCAAATCAGATGCTTGAAGCCAAGCAATCCTACGTGCTCCTATAGCTATAGCTGAGGCTCTGCTTACGCATTCAAAGGAATCGAAAGCTGCACGGTTGGAGAATTTGGAGACATCCTGGGCATGTTTGAGCGCAGAGAGAAATTCTTGCCTTTTATTGTCAGACATAAAAAGACTTAAAGTCTGCAAATGGTCAGTGACCTCTTTTAAGAACATGCCCATGTAGAGACTATAAGAATTAATTTTTGCAGCAAGCATGGAAGATTCTTCTACCAAAAGCATCCAGGGTTCTACATTCACGTCCTGGAGGATTAGAGGCATGTCTCTTGGCACTTCTAATCTTTTTCATTGCAGACTCAACCACAAGAGTGTGGTGAGGAAGCTGAGTCTTATGGAAACCAGGACAAGGAGGGACACGATACATGGTGTCCAACCTGCGAGAATGAGGAGAGGTGGTTAGAGGTGCTTCCCACATCCTTAACATGAGATCATACAGAATCTCATGAATAGGCAAGGTAGCTGCCTCTTTAGGAGTTTTAGGATATTGTAAAATATTTAACTCCTTAGTTCTAGGCTCTGACTCTGGGGCTACTGTAATAGAGAGACCCCGAGCCACCTCTCTGATAAAGTCTTGAAAAGACAAGTCCTCTTGAGGAGACATCCTTCGTTTAGGAGAGGACTCTTCCTGTGGAAGAAGCATCGCTGCATCGACAGACTGTTCAGAATCCTCAGAGTCATCAGAGGAATCGAAGTATCGTCTGTCGGGATGCTCTTGCAAAGCCTGATACCCGTACCGACCAGGGTCATATCGGGAATCATCGGTACCGGGGTACCGGTACCGGAAGGCTGCAGAGGGCAGGGTACCGGCATGGCTGACACCGATGCCGATGTCGATGCCACCGGTACCGGGATCGGTACCGATGGCGATACCGGAGCCGGTACCTGCGGAGTAGTCTGTTGTGGTACCACGGGCGTCAATGCCACAAGGAAAGCCGCCAGACTGCGTTCCATGGACAGAATCCTCTGATCCATGGACACTGCCAATGCCTGGAAGTCGGTACCGTTGGAGGCCACCGGTACCCCAGAGCATGGCACCAGGAGATCGGTTGAGGCCACGCCATCTAGATCGTCCTGGAACCCCGATGATGCTGCTTTAGAAGCCGAAGCCTCCCGCCGGGGTAATTTTGCCGGTGCAGAATCCTCGAGGGCAAGGCCAGAGGCATCTCGATGCTTAGAAGGAGATTTGCCCTTCGAGGACCGGCTGGATTTATGTTTAGTTACCTGAGATCCATGTGAAGAAGAAGCAGCCCTGGAAAACGATGCCACCAAAGCTGCATCAGAGGGAAACAGGGTACTGAGCTTGGCAGCTCGGTTCTGTCGACCTCTCTTAGACATCATGGAACAGGACACACAATCTTTGATGGAATGGTCAGGGCCTAAACATTTGAGACACCAGTCATGGGTGTCGGTGACGGATATAGTACCGCCACATTTTGTGCACTTCTTAAAACCTGAGGCAGGTTTTTCCATATTTAAGGGAAAAAGGTTTTGGGCCTAAGGCCCAAAACTGAAGTACACCTGAAGAAAAAATAGAAGGTCTTTTTTTTTTTAGGAAAAGAATAAGAACCGGCGGTACCGGTAGAGCATCGAGGAAGGCAGACGCAACAGAAAAGAAATAAAGAAAAAATAAGGAAATTCTTCTGCGGTGACAGGAACACGACCTGCTGGCTCCGCGGAAAAAGAACAACTGAAGAGAGACAGTTGGAAAGGCAGCACGCAGGCGCTGTGGGATGCTCCCAAAAGCTTTCTGATTGGACGCTGGGGAGCGTTCCCACGCAGGCTCCGTCGGTACCGACATACCCATATGTGAAGACTCATTCCTGCTTGTTTCTGGAGATAACACTATTTATGCTCGCAAAAAACAGTGGGAAACCCCCATCCAGCACTAATGGTCACCAGCAGTCTACCCCAAATTGCATGCCCCCCAGATGGGAGCCCCCAAAAATGACAATGAAGAGGTCAAGCCTTGCTACTCAACCTCTGAGAAACCCTAGACAGAGAACCCATGTCGGACTCAGCTCTACTCCCCTGGAACTGTTTGGCTAGCTTTGCAGCACTGCATGTAAGGTGGCTGGCAGGCTGATCCCTCTGAGAGCCTTCTGCAATCTTCGGGAGAGAGCAGGCGGGGACAGAGGAGGAAGGGAGCATTGAGGTTGTGTGAGGCAGTTATACTCTTCCAGATCCTTCCAACTTCTGGCTGCTCAACAAACCCTTATCAAGTACAAGAGCATGGAGCTGAACCAATTTTCCCTTCTCCTACGGCTACCGAAAAGACTGCAATCTAGTGAAGCCTCCCATGTCGCACTCAAGTGAGAGATTAACCTGCAAGCTGTCGTTTACGAGTGTTTTAAATCAATCTTTTCCTCTCAAATCTTCAGAATTTTCTTCAGAGACAATCCATCCACCATCTGCTGGAGATAAAGAAATACTGAAGGGACCTCTGGTGGCTAAGGCGAATAGAGGCATGGGAATGATGTCATTGAAACCTGGGCTTTTCATTGCTTCTTTGTCTCCACCAATCTGCTGGTAGGGAAACAATCCACTTGTCTGGACTGGTCTAGCAGGACAATATGGAACAAGAATTTAGAAAAAATTTCAGAAAAATACAGACGAAGCTCAGCAAGCAGATAGAGAACAGCAAGGAGGAAGAGGGGCTCAGGCCCAACTTATCATCGCTCTAAGGAGCCCTGTGGGGTCCTCCTGCCCACCAGTACTGGAACCAGTGGGTAACAGCATTGGATACAGGGCAGTTGCCAGTTCAAGGAGAATGGCGTATCCGAGATCTGAGCAACGTTGGGCTTACAGGTCTTAGTCACACAGGTCCAGGACCATGATCTGGGCCCAAGGGAGACAGGTCTACCAGCACTGCTGCACCAGTCCAACCACCTTACTACTTAATGAAGGCAAACAAGTACTGGCTTCTCTTAGTGCTATACCAGAGGATATACCTTGCGATAACATCACTAAAAGATGTTGAAGTCTTTCTCCATCTGCTAGCAAGGGAACATAACCCACTTGTCTGGAATGGTCTTAACAGGATAAGGAAATAAAGTATGGTTTTGATAAACATACTAATGTAGTAAATGATGGCAGATGAAGACCAACATGGTCCATCCAGTCAGCCCAACAGGTTTGCTTGCTGTTTGTTTGGTCAGAACCTGTGACACAAAGCAGGTTAATTTTCGCATTCCTTTGCTGTACTGGAGCAAAACCTCAAGAGAAAGCTGAAGACAGGACATGCGGCATAAGCTTTTTTTCCAGATGGGCTAAGATATTAAAGCTTCATGCTCTGCTGCTTACTTAGCAGGTGAAGGAGGGAACAGGAAAATTTGAACAAGACAGCTTTTCTCGTTACTTGTCCAATGGTCAACCAGATCTTTCATACAATAAATAGGGATTGGCAGAACCTGTTTACCTTGCTCTGAATAGCTTGGTAAAATTAATCCATCTCCAATACAATAAAAAGCATGAAACCCGATATTGCAAAGGTGCCTATTATTGTGTAAGAACAAAGCTTCACCTTATGGTTAGAACTTTGCAAAGCAGAGTTTTCTTTCAAGGAAAACACAGAATTCTGAAGAGCAAGCCTATTCCTGCCCACATCTTTCAAGCCAAAAAATCACATCTTTCAAGAGCACAGTTTATATATTTTTTCTCTAATGCAAAGAGTTCCTGCTTTGTCCACTTTGTCTTCAAAATAAGCTAAGCAGTGCTGTCTATAGGGCCTTTCAAGTTCTGGCATTCCTGACTGATTCCATTGCAAAGAAAGATAATACTCTGCCTGAAAGTTCTCAAAAGGGGTTTTGTGTTCATTTTTAAAAGCTAATTATAAAGGGGTCTTGGTGTTCTTTTTAAAAAGCTAAAACTTTTAGGGAGATTTGGTGTTCTTTTTAAACAGCTAATTCTTAAAGGGTTTGAGTTCTTTTTTAAAAGCTAAGTCTTTCTTCTATACTGCAAAGGGGAAATTTATTTTGTTTGCTTGTAGTGTAGGGCAAAGGTTCTGTCAATTAGAGTTCATGGTCTTTGTTCTAGCTACCCATTCACAGCTAATTCTTTGAAGCTACTGACCTCATCAGGTGTTACATCCCTCCCTACCCACCACATCACCCACCACCCCCATGTGAGACTTCTTGCTTTATAGGGTGTGTATATATATGTATATACACACACACACATAGCACACCAGCACCATTAGGGAGCCGTTGCAGCATCGGGGAGTCGAGCGGGAAGGAGCGCTCCTCCTCAATCGGCTCCAAGAGGCCCAATCAGCACACCGCCTCCACCTTTAAAGATGGGGCACCTTGGCGCGGCCATGCCTAAGGGCCATGCCAAAGGGCCCTTTGGCGGGGTCCTACACTGAAGCTGCCTACACCCTGCACCGGTGACTCTAAGGAATCTCCACCATACCAAGAGGACAGACCTTATAACCGCTATTGCGGGGGCACACACAAGCCTCACGGGCCCACGCCTGAGGGCCAGAGCGGGACTGAGGAAACGGCTGCTCTATGGTCGGGTCTGTTTGCCGGTATGCTTATTGTAATTGAAATGTAATGCTATGCTATGTATGTACTGTACTGTATTCCCTGTGTTATGTACTCCCACTTGCTACTGCTTTGATGTAATGATAAAATGGTGCATGTTTCCTTTACCTTTGTATAATCTTGTATTGTATTGTGACCGCTTTGATTGAAGGAAAATGCAGGATACAAAACTTGTTAACTAAATAAATAAATTCCCCAATTAGCTGCCTACAGCACTATTACAACACACTTAAAAGAGGTTAACTGCTTTTTCTCTTAAAGGACAGCTGAGGAACAAGTGGGGACTTTGGTAGGTCTCTCTCTTTTACTTCAACAGGTACCAAAGCCCCATCAACTAAACAACAGTGAAATCAGAAGCTCAAACCCTGCTGTATTGCTGATTACAGAGAAGACAGCTATTAAGGAGGGAAGCCTGGGAAACCCAGAGAAACAGCTCTTGTGTGCTCTGGGTGCATCCAGGAAATAAAAATGAAGAAAGGAAAATAGGAACTTCAAACCCCAGTTGAACAGCCCCTGATGAAACCGGAAGTGAAGGAATCAGGTCAGAGACAGTCGGTCCTGATGCAGTTGAAATAAACCCAGGGCAGCTGAGGCAAGTAAGAAAACAGTTTACTTACAGTTTCTCTCAGAAATTGATACCTGATCCTCCTGCTGTCTAAGCTCTCGTGGCAAAGACTCAGCGCTGCTTAAAGAAAATCAGGAGCTCTACTGAAGCCAGGCCCAGGAGCTCCACAAGTTTATCTGGGGAATCAAGTTGCTGGGAAACCCAGAGTAACACCTCTTGTGAAATCTGGGTGCATCCAGGAGCCTCAAGATACAGAGAAACCTAATTTTAGGGAGGCCTTCGTCCAGCTAATAAGCCCTCATGGCCAGATGCTGGGGATTCTTCCTGTCAGCGAGCTCTACTGAGCTCTACTGTGCAAACACCCTGGTGCACAGTGAAACTATACTGGCAGCAACAGGCAAGTGGAAATATCAGTCCCCAAAGGGATTCTAAATAATTTTAAAGATTTTGAGGGAAAAACAACAAAAGCAACCAGATCTGCTGGAGACAGAGAAATACTGAGGGAGACCACTAGGGGTAGGACCATATCACCAGAGTCCAGCCTATCAGAGCTCTGGTAGAATTCTCTGTCTCCAAGATCTGCTGGCAGGGGGACACAACCCGTTTGTCTGGACTGGTCTAGCAGTATGACTTGTAAGAGGTGAAGAAAAAGAGGGAGGCCTTTATGAAATACAAGACATCACAGAGAGAGGAAGACAGGCATCTATATTTGGAAAAACATAGAGAAGTTAGCAAAGTAATCAGGAAAGCAAAGGTACAAAAGAAGAAGAAATATCCCCACATTTTATTGCATTGGCTAAGACATGCTGGTGAGAGGAGGAAGGGCAAAAGTGGTATTGTCAGACTCAAGAATGCAGGGGAGGAATATGCAGAAACTAATAAGGATAAAGCAGAATTGCTTAACAAATATATCTGTTCTGTGTTCACAGATGAAGGGCCAAGAGCAGGACCTCAGAAAAACACCCACAAACAGGAACAGAAGAGACATGAACCTCAAACAATTTTCAGAAGACTGTGTTCATGAGGAACTAGCTAAACTAAAAATAGACAAAGCTATGGGTCCAAATGGGATGCATCCAAGAATACTGAGGGAACTTGAGGACGTTCTAGCGCTCCACTGTCTGATCTTTTCAATGCCTCTCTGGAGTCAGGAGTGGTGCGAGAGGACTGGAGAAAGGCACATGTGGTCCCTTTACACAAAAGCAGATGTAAGAATGAGATTGAGAAAGCGTAGTTACTCACCTGTAACAGGTGTTCTCCAGGAACAGCAGGAATCAGTCCTCACATATGGGTGACGTCGGCGCCGACGGAGCCCTCGCGGAGCAATTTTCCCCAGCTTTCAAAGAAAGCCTTTGGGAATTGCAGCGCGCATGCGCGGTCCTCTTCCCGCCCAAGGGTGCCATCTTGCTCAGTCAGATGACATAGCTAAAAGACAGCAAAAATTAGCAAAAACGAAAGCATAAAATTGCAACTCCAAGGGGAGGAGGGAGGGTTGTGAGGACTGATTCCTGCTGCTCCTGGAGAACACCTGTTACAGGTGAGTAACTATGCTTTCTCCAGGACCAAGCAGGAAGTCAGTCCTCACATATGGGACTCCCAAGCTTAAGGCTACCGGAGACCCTAAGCACAAAAATGAGCTCCCTCTAGCTCAGCAGCACAGAAGGAAGGAATCTTCTCTGAATACGTCTCCAACCGGTAGCCCAACATCCGGGATGGAGGGAAGGAGTTGCCTATACCTCGAAGAGGTTACGGAGGACTGCCTGTCCGAAAGCACTGTCCCTGCGGGACTCCCTCTCCAGGCAGTAATGGGCTGCAAAAGTCTGGCTTGAAGACCAAGTAGCGGCCCGGCAGATGTCTGCCAACGGAACAGAGCGGAGGTAAGCCACTGACGTAGCCTTCGCCCGAACACGATGAGCGGTGACTCTACCTTCCAGCACGAGGCCCGCAGCCTCGTAAGCCCAAACAATGCAGTCCGCAATCCAGATGGACAGAGTATGCTTGGAGACAGGGAGCCCCAACTTGTTGGGGTCATAAGACACGAAGAGCTGAACAGCCCTTCGGTGCTCCCGCATACGGTCAAGGTAGAAGTTCAGCGCCCTTCTACAGTCCAGGGTATGCAGGACCATTTCAGCTCGGCTGGAGTGTGGCCTGGGAAAGTAGGTCAGAAGTACCACCTCCTGGTTGATGTGAAAAGGGGAAACCACTTTAGGAAGAAACTTAGGGTGAGTCCGTAGGACTACCCGGTTCTTGTAGAACCTAGTGTAAGGAGGATCAGATACCAGGGCCTGCAGCTCACTAACGCGTCTAGCAGAAGTGATGGCCACCAAGAACAAGGTTTTCCAGGAAAGAAAACGAAGAGGACAGGTAGCCATAGGCTCAAAAGGCGGACAGGTAAGCCGCTGTAAAACCACATTGAGATCCCAGTTCGGGGCTGGCGGGCGCAAAGGTGGTTTAAGGAGTAGGAGGCCCCGGAGAAAACGAGCCACCAGAGGGTGGCTGGAAAGAGGCCTACCATCCACCGGTAGGTGGTGTGCAGAAATAGCACTGAGGTGGACCTTGACCGAGTTGGACTTAAGTCCAAGATTGGAAAGGGAAAGCAAGTACTGCAAGACCACTGATGTTGAATAGGAGAAGGGGTCTTGTGACTGCTGAGTACACCAGACGGAGAACCGACGCCACTTAAGAGCGTAGGACTTCCGGGTGGAAGGCCTCCTGGAGGCCAAGACGACCTCTTCCACATCTGGAGGTAGCTGGAGAGGAGCAAGGACTACCCTTTCAGCAGCCAGGCCATCAGATGAAGGGACCGAAGGCTGGGGTGCAGGAGCGTCCCCTGATCCTGCGAGAGGAGGTCGGGCTGAAACCCCAGAGGAAGAGGGGTGTCCACCGCCAGCTGCATCAGAAGCGGGAACCAAGGTTGTCTCGGCCACCGGGGAGCCACTAGGATCACCGACGCTTTGTCTCTGAGAACTTTGAAGAGCGTCCGAGACACCAGAGGCATGGGTGGAAAGGCATACAAGAGGCCTGTGGACCATGGAATCAGAAAAGCATCCGCCACTACCCGGAGAGGATGCGGCTGTCGAGAGCAGAATCTGGGAAGCTGCCGGTTCAGAGGACTGGCGAACAGATCCATGGTGGGGAGGCCCCACCGGAGAAAGATCCACTGAACCACAAGCGGATCCAATCTCCACTCATGCGGTTGGAGGATCCTGCTCAGTTTGTCTGCCAGGTAGTTTTCTTGACCTGGGAGATAGACAGCTTTGAGGACGAGGTTGCGATGGACGGCCCAAGAGCAGAGCTTCTGTGCTTCCTGACAGAGAAGGAAGGAGCCAGTTCCGCCTTGTTTGTTCACGTAGAACATGGCAACCTGATTGTCTGTCTGGACAAGTACCGACTGGTGAGAAATCAGGTGAGAGAAGGCTTTGAGCGCTAGGCGGATGGCCCTGAGCTCCAGGAAGTTGATCTGCTGAGCGGACTCCCAAGGAGTCCAGAGACCCTGAGTACAAGTCCCTTGGCAATGTGCTCCCCAACCCTGGAGAGAAGCATCGGTCGTCAGGACCCGAGAATGTGTAGGGGGCTGAAAAGTCACCCCCAGCACTAGGTTTGGCAGATGAAGCCACCATCGCAGAGAGGAGACCAGCTTGTCGGAGATCTGTACGGAGTCCGCTAGGCTCCCAGTGGCCTGATGCCATTGTTTGCGAAGGCACCATTGAGCAGGTCGCATGTTCAGGCGGGCATTGGGGGTTACATGGACCGTGGAAGAGCTAACTACCACTCTTGAAACTGTCTGTGCAATCACCACAATTCACAAACCTTTAATCTTACTAGGTGACTTTAATCTCAGCTCTGCAACTAACAATGATAGGCAAACCTTCCTTCAGGCAATGGACTCTTTACTATTCTCTCAGCTAATAACCACTCCCACCCATAGACATGGTTCCACACCAGACCTAGTTTTTGCCCCAAATTATCTCTTAGACAAGGGATTTATTTCCTCACCCATAATCACCCCGATTCCTTGGTCTGATCATCACAGAATCAAAATTGAATTGACAAACAATACGGCCAAGTTCAACATAACACATTCTGCTTCATTTGGAATCAGAAGATTTAAAGCTTTCAAAAAAGATCAATTCTTAAAAGACACACTACCCTACCTCAACTCGGATGAACCTAACTTGGACAAACTGGTTAAGAATTGGAACATTACCATCAGTACAGCAGCAAAATCCAAACCGTACATAAAATCAAAGAACGTAAGACAACACGCTCCATGGTACTCCAATACAATTCGCAACGCTAAAAGAGAATTAAGAAAGCTAGAACGCCACTGGAGACGCTCCAAATCTCCAACTGCACAAAACACTTACTTAACAAAGCAAAAAAGATATAATGATCTTATTAACGATACAAAACGAGAGCATCACACAAACACCATTCTGAAAGCCTACAATAAACCCAGAGAACTCTTTGAGATAGTAAAAGACCTAACTAAAGAACCAAGCCCTGACAAAGACATACAAATCAACCCTCAAACCTTTGCAAACTTTCTCCATGAGAAAATAGGTCACATACCAACTCAAATACATACCGAAACCTACAGCTCCATCACAACAACAACAACAATAACAACAAGTTGGGACAGTTTCCACACTCCTTCAACCAAACAGATTTCGGATATCATCTCTGCTCTCAATACTAGCACTGCCCCTACTGATCCTTGCCCAGTTCAATGGCTCAAAGCAACCAAGCATAACTTCCTCAGTTATATACACAATATCGTATCCATATCCCTATCTCAAGGAATAATACCCGAACAACTTAAACTAGCCTCAATAAGGCCTATCCTCAAAAAAACAAACCTGGATAAGAACAATCCAGCGGCTTATAGGCCAATCTCTAGCATACCATTCCTAGCCAAAGTAATAGAAAAAGCAGTACAGCTACAACTCCAAGACCATGTTGACGACCATGCCCCACTCGATCTACATCAACATGGCTTTCGCCCCAACCATGGAGTTGAAACACTGCTGCTATATCTGTTCAATGATATCACCCAGACCATAGACAATTACAGGCAAGGATCTTTATTGATCTTCTTAGATATTTCAGCGGCTTTCGACACAGTTAACCACACTATCCTCCTATCAAGATTGGAAAGTATCGGTATCTCTGGTACTGTCCTTAGTTGGTTTAACTCTTATTTAACAAACAGGCAGTTTCAGGTTAAAATTGGAAACAACACTTCACAGCCTACAAATATCAAGCAAGGAGTACCTCAGGGATCTGCGCTTTCTTCCCTTCTATTCAACATTTTTATTCAGCCAATTTGTCAAATTATGGCAGCCCATCAAATAAGTTATACGATTTATGCAGATGACATCATGATTTATACACCGATTGATCTCATTAACCCCGACTACAGCAAGATCACAAATTGCCTTGACAACATGTCTTCCTGGCTCACATGCAATAACCTTGCCTTAAACTACAATAAAACAGAGGCGCTTATTGTCACTCGAAACACCGACTTCAACCCCCCACCTTTCATTAAATACAACAACATTACAATACCAGTTAAGGATGAAGTTAGATATCTTGGAATTACCCTCGATAAAGGTCTAACCCTCCAGTCACACATCAGAAAAACTGTGAGGTCTGCATACTACAGAATGAAAGTGATTAGACGCCTCAAGCCCTTACTCTCATATGACCACTTCCGGTCTGTCTGCCAAGCCTTAATAACTCCTATTCTGGACTTTTGTAATCCTATCTACTACGGTCTTTCAAAACACTCACTTAAACCTCTTCAGATGGCTCAGAACACGGCAGCCAGAATTATTGCTGGCTCAGCATCTCAAGATCACATTACCCCTACTCTCAAAGAGCTCCACTGGCTTCCAATAAGCCAGCGCGTCAAATACAAGATGGTAATTAATATATTCAAGATCAGACATAAATGCTCTGCTTTTAGCCTTCATAACCTCTTACTCCAGAATAACAACAGGCCAAGACGAATAACTACATCAAACACCCTCAGCACCCCAAGTAGTTTCAGAAAAGCGTGTAAATGTACTACACAAAGGGCAATTTCCTTATCGGCCCCACTTATATGGAACTCTCTCCCTCCCGATGTGCGATCCATGGATGATTTAAAGGAGTTCAGAAAACAACTGAAATTTGTACTCTTCACTGAGTACTATGGCACAGACATCTAACAGTCTCTATTATTATAGCCTGCATATAACTTGTTTTACTGTAACGGTTCCTTGATGTTGCGTATCCCAATTTTACCTTCACTCTTTAGTTTAGTCAGTGTATGCCCCCCTGTCTCTGTTCTCCCTTCTTGTGTCTGGTAACCGCTTTGATTTAAGGAAAAGGCGGTATAGAAAACCTGTTAAATAAATAAATAAATAAAATAAATATGGCCGAGCAGCCTCAGAAATTGCCTGGCCGAGACCAGGGAATTGCTGTGAAAGCGGCTGGCGAGATCCATGAGCCTCTGGGCCCTGTCCAGAGGCAGGAAGGCCCGCGCCTGAAGGGTGTCCAACCTGGCGCCGATGAATTCTAGATCTTGAGAGGGGAGCAAAGTGGACTTTGCGAAGTTTATGACAAAACCCAAGTGCTGGAGCAGAGCCACAGTGCGATGAGTAGCCTGAGTGGCTTCTTGGGCAGACTGGGCCCTGATGAGCCAGTCGTCCAGGTATGGGAACACAAAGAGACCTTGAAGTCTCAGATAGGCCGCCACCACTGCTAGGCATTTGGTGAACACTCTGGGGGCGGAGGATAGGCCGAAAGGCAGTACTCTGTACTGGTAATGGTGTCCGCCCACAACAAACCTGAGGTATTGTCTGTGGTTGGGATGAATAAGGATATGAGTATACGCATCCTTTAGATCTAAGGAGCATAGCCAGTCTCCCTGCTGGAGGTAGGGCAGCAGGATTCCAAGGGTAAGCATTTTGAACTTTTCCTTTGTAAGGAACTTGTTGAGGTTTCGCAAGTCTAGGATGGGTCTGAGGCCTCCTGTTCTTTTCGGAATCAGGAAGTATCTGGAATAAAACCCTTGACCCTTCAGGTGGTGGGGCACCGGTTCCACGGCTTGTTCCTGAACAAGACTTGCTAACTCCTGAAGGAGTAAGTCCCTGTGCAGAGGGAGTCTGGAAGGCTCCCCTGGAAAGTAGGAGGGAGGTACCTGGTGAAAATGAAGACGATAGCCCTTTTGAACTATCTGAAGCACCCAGGTATCTGTGGTGATGTTGGACCACCTGTGGGCAAAGTGGACCAGCCGGCCTCCTGTGCTGAGAGAAACCAGCTGAGGGGGAGAGGCTATGCTGAGAAAGTCAAAAACCCCCACCCTGCTGAGCAGGGGCCGGTGGTGCAGGCTTGGGGGCTTGCTGCCTACGGGACCCATTTCCCCGTCCCTTGGCCTGCTTTCCCTGTGGGGGAGCTGGTGAGGCCTGATACTGAGGGTAGTATTTATAGGCAGCACCTTTCCTCGGGTAAAAGGGCTTTTTCCCCGAGGCCTTCTTCTTTTGAGAAGGGGCAGAGGTCTTCCTTGAGAGACGAGTCCTGGTGAGAGTCTCCGTCTCGATTTGTGCAGCCTTCTCATCCATGGGTTTGCCAAAGAGGTTATCACCTCGGCAGGGGACATCGACCAACTTGTCCTGTACCCAGGGCTCGAGGTCGGACGTCTGAAGCCAAGCCTGGCGGCGTCCACCGATGCCGGCCGCGGCTACTCGAGCCGAAGCCTCAAAATCATCATAGGCTGCTCGAGAGATAAACTTGGAGCACTCCCGAATACCAGTAGACAAGGATTGGAACCTCTGCAAAGGTTCGTCGGAGAGACCAGCAGAGAACCCGGCTATTTCCTTAGCCAGGTCTCGGAGATACATGCCCATGTAGAGCTGGTATGTCTGGACTCGACAAGCAAGCATAGAGCCCTGGAAGCACTTCCTACCGAGGGCATCCAGGCTTCGGGCTTCCCTACCCGGGGCACCGAGGAGTGCATTTTTTGACTCTTCAGTCTATGCATGGCCGATTCCACCACCATGGAATGGTGCGGTAGTTGTGCCTTTTGGAACCCGGGGCTCTTGCGGACTCGATAAATGGAATCGACCCGCTTGCTTAACACTGGCGACGACGCCGGGCTCTCCCACATGCGGAAGAGAAGCCGTTCCAGCATGGGAGGAACCGGTACAATAAAGGCCTCCTTCGGGGGAGAGTCATATTGGAGGGCATCGAGTTCTTCGACTCGGGGCTCCTCCTCGGGATCCGCAGGGAAGGCCAAGGCTTTGGCCATATCCCTCACGAAATCCGAGAACCGGGTATCCTCCGGGGGGGACCGTCTCCGAGGTTCGGACTCGGGGGAGTCCGAAGGGACACACCGAGTCCGAAAGGAACCAGGTGACTCTTCGTCCTCAGATTCCCAGGTCGACTCCTCAGAGGAGGAGTCGACCGGCTCCAGTCGGGCGGGCACTGATGCCATCCGCCCCGACGCCGAAGGAGTCGGCGTCAACGACCTCGGTCCCGAACGGGAGGCCGAAGGAGACCTCGACCAAGGATTGACTCGAGCCCTCATGGACTCAAGGATCGGCTCGGTCTCCGGGGTCGACTTGGAGGTCGACGTCCCGGCGGTCATGGCAGAAGCGCCAGCGAGGCCAGCGATCAATGCCCGCTGCTGGTCCAAGAAGGCAGACAAACTGCACTCCAAGGCCGTCAACCTGAGTCCGAGCTCAGGAGACCCAGCAGCCCCCGACTCGGGCCCCAACGGCGTCGGGCCCGACGTCGGGTCCTTTGGAGGCGAGTCCACGAGGACAACAGTACTTACGTGAGCGGGCAAGTCCACCTCGAGTCGAGGATGTTTTGACGGCCTTTCCGACTCCAAGGACCCGGGACGGGAATCGGGGCTATGCGACCTGGCCCTCGAGGAACCAGGAGTGTCCACCGATCCCGCCCTCGCGGGTTTCTTCTTCCGATGATGCTCCCGCGTAGGAGACCCCCTTTCAGAGGAACTCCGACGATGCTCAGGACCAGAGTCCCGAGACATCGAAGCCTCTGACGAGGTCCGAGCCCGGCCGGAGTCAGAGAAGATACGCTCCCGCTGGTGCTGCCGACTCCTCAATGCTTTTGAGGACATTTTGCCGCATGGCGTGCAGATCATGGGGTCATGATCTGGGCCGAGGCAGCGGAGGCAGAAGTCATGAGTGTCTGTAAGAGACATAAGTTTCTTACAGAGGTCACACTTTTTGAAACCACTGGCCGCCATCGGGGGAAAAAGGGCCCCTGCGAGGTCGAACGACCGGGCAGCCAGGGAAAAAGGAAAAAAAGCGCGAAATCTGTCACGAAGGACAAAAAAACGAAAAATAAAGGACGGACTCGCAACCGGCGTCGCGAGTCCGGGCGGGAAAAGAACCGGCGTCGAACCGAAGAAAAAACAGAGAAAAATCAACTTTTCTGCGGGGATTCACAGGCAACGTCTGTAGGGCTCCGCGGAAAAAAGACGACTGAGCAAGATGGCACCCTTGGGCGGGAAGAGGACCGCGCATGCGCGCTGCAATTCCCAAAGGCTTTCTTTGAAAGCTGGGGAAAATTGCTCCGCGAGGGCTCCGTCGGCGCCGACGTCACCCATATGTGAGGACTGACTTCCTGCTTGGTCCTGGAGAACTTTAGGTTGGTTAGTCTAACCTCTGTGGTTAGTAAATTATCGGAAAGACTACTTAAAGAAAGAATAGTGAGGTTTCTGGAGTCCAATGGATTGCAGGATCCGAAGCAGCATAGATACACCAACATAAATACACCAGAGGAAGGTCTAGTCAGACAAATCTGATTGATTGCTTTGACTGGGTGACCAGAGAGATGGACCGAGGGAGAGCACTAGATGTGGTGCATTTAGATTTCAGTAAAGCCTTTGACACCATTCCGTACAGGCGACTTATAAAAAAACTGAGCACCTTAGGGATGGACTTAAAGTTACTGCTTGGGTTAGAAACTGGTTGAGTTGGAGGGGACAAAGGGTACAGGTAAACAGACCTCACTCTGAGGAGGAGGTTGTTACCAGTGGTGTGCCTCAGGGATCTGTCCTTGGTCCGATTCTTTTTAACATCTTTGTTAGTGATATTGCAGAAGGGCTGTCGGGTAAGATTTGTTTGTTTGCAGATGATCCCAAAATCTGCAATAGAGTAGACAGCCAGGTAGGAGTAGATTACATGAGGAGGGATCTAGCTAAGCTTGAAGAATGGTCTAGAATTTGGCAGCTGAAATTTAGTGCTAAAAAATGCAGGGTCATGTATTTGGGTTGCAAAAAAAACAAAGGAGCAGTACAGTGTAGGGGATGAGGTACTTCTGTCCACAAAAGTGGAGTGGGACCTGGGCATAATTGTGTCTGACAATCAAAGTAGCTAAACAGGTAGAAAAGGCAACTGCGAAAGCCAGAAGAATGCTTGGGTATATAGGGAGAGGAATGGCCAACAGAAAAAAGGAGGTGATAATGCCTCTGTATAAGTCTCTGGTGCGACCTCATTTGGAGTATTGTGTGCAATTCTGGAGACCGCACCTTCAAAAGGATATAAGCAAGTTGGAGTCGATGCAAAGGGTGGCTACTAAAATGGTTAAGAAGCATATGAGGACAGACTTAAAGATCTTAATATGTATACGTTAGAGGAAAGGCGGGATAGGAGCAATATGACAAACATTTAAATACCGCCATGGCATAAATGCACAGGAGGGTCTCTTTCAATTGGAGGCAAGCTCTCCTACAAGGGGACATAGCATGAGAGTGAAAGGGAATAGGCTCATGAGTAATATGCGGAAATATTTCTTATGGAAAGAGTGGTAGATGCGTGGAATAGTCTCCCAGTGAAGGTGGTGGACACGAGGAGAATATCCGAACTCAAAAAAGCACGGGCAAAACACAAAGGATCTCTAAAGGTAAAAAGAGGACTATTGTAATTTATATGGCAGGGCAGACTAGATAGGCCATGTGGTCTTTTTCTGCTGTCATGTTTTATATGTTTCTAAGTTCTCAAACAAGCATTCCAGCACAGCTGATGATTGAGACATAATATTCCTGTAAGACTTATCAATTTCAAAATACTAAAACTTCCATACTGTACCTGGGCTTTATGTTTAGATGTTATTGTATCAGCAGATCTTTGCTTCATACTTCATAAGCAGCATTTAGCTGAATTTTTGTACAAACTCAATGTGTAAATACACGCAATTACAGGCATAAGTGCCACATTTTGGAAGAAGCAATTAAGGAGCTAAGAGAAAAAAAAAGATTTTTGAATTTATGAGGTGGTTTTAACACACCAGACAGGCAAGCACCTCAAACACTGCTACTAACTCCAGATTTAAAAAGGAAGGGATAGCTGCCACTTATGCCAGTCTCAGAACAGGTATTTAGTGTTTTGGCTTTTTTTTTTAAACATATTTCTCTTAGAAAAACAAATACATAATACTTTTGGACCATCCAAACCATACCCTCAACACATCCCATTTTGAAACAATATGCACTGTGGGTCTAAAAATGTAAATAGCAGCTTTCTAAAATTGCTATTTTTATGCAGCGGGAGTTTACATGTAGGAACTTTGCTATTTACATGTGTAAATACCACATGATCTTCTTAATTTTCAAGAGTCCATGTTGTTCCACAGCATCGGTACTTAAAGTAAACAGAATTTTTTGCCTTAACTCAATTCTAAAACTAATGTTATCACATGTACAAATGAATTCTTGGTTTGCAGGGCTGTGATAAATTTTCAAACACCTTATCATAGGTACCCAAGGCAACGGAACACAAAGAAACTTTCCCAAGGTCGTAGGAGAGCCAGTGGGAGAAACAATTTCAGCTTTGGCCTCCTGGTTCCAGCTTATACTAACTACTCCTTCGTCTTAAAATCTGATCCAAAAAGTTAAATAAAATTTGTAGCTACAGACTTGCACTAACATAATCCCGCTTGACTATATGGTTTTGACAGTCATGCGCTCTGGCCAATTGCATCTAGAGAAAAAAAGTTAGCGGCGTTAGAAAATATGGATTCCACAGAAACTGTCAAACCATAAAATGCAGAGAATTTTTAGGACTCACAATTGAGCCTTACAGCGATCATAAACACTTTAAAACTATATTATACAGCCTTTTCTAGGGATCTAATTATCTGCATGAGGTTAGTTTTAGTCAGCTTCCAGAGACTCCACACAGCTAATCTTTCAGCCTTTCTATTGCCTGTTTTCTTTTCCTAATATAGACTAACTGTTGGATAAATGTAGTTACTCACCTGTAACAGGTGTTCCCCAGGAGCAGCAGGAATCAGTCCTCACATATGGGTGACATCGGCGCCGACGGAGCCCTCGTGCTGAGCATTTCCCCAGCTTTCAAAGAAAGCCTTTGGGAATGCAGCGCATCTGCGCGGTCCCCTTCCCGCCCAAGGGTGTCATCTTGCTCAGTCTGATGACATAGTTAAAAGACAGCAAAAAAAACAAAATGAAGTATATAACTGCAACTCCAGGAGAGGATGGAGGGTCGTGAGGACTGATTCCTGCTGCTCCTGGAGAACACCTGTTATAGATGAGTAGCTACGCTTTCTCCAGGACCAAGCAGGAAGTCCGTCCACACATATGGGACTCCCCAGCTCTAGGCTACCATGAACCCAGAGCTGAAAAAATGGCTCCCTCTCAAGAGCCTCAGCATCCGTGATAAGAATTTTATCTGAACACAGCCCATACGGTAGCCCAACACAAGGGCCGGAGGGGTAGGAGTTGCCTAAACCTCAAAGAGATTACGGAGTACCGCCTGGCCGAAAACAATGTCCCGCCGGGACTCTCTCTCCAGGCAGTAATGGGCTGCAAAAGTCTGGCTTGAAGAACAAGTTGCGGCCCGGCAGGTGTCTGCCAATGGAACAGAGCGGAGATGAGCTACTGACACGGCCTTCGCCCTGACACAGTGGGCTGTGACCCGACCCTGCAAGGGGAGGTCGGCTGCCCTGTATGCCCTGGCGATGCAATCTGCTACCCAAGTGGACAACGTATGCTTGGAGACAGGTAACCCCATCCTATTAGGGTCAAAAGAGATGAAGAGCTGAGTAGCCCTTCTGTGCTCCCGCGTACATTCTATGTAAAAGGACAACGCCTTTTTACAGTCCAGGGTATGCAAGACTGTTTCAGCCCGGCTGGCATGCGGCCTGGGAAAAAAGGTTGGAAGAACCACCTCCTGATTGAGGTGGAAAGAGGAGACCACTTTTTGGAGGAACTTGGGATGGGTCCTTAGGACCACCCTGTTCCTATAGAACCGCGTGTACGGTCTATCAGAAACCAGAGCTTGTAGTTCACTCACACGTCTGGCCGAGGTAAGAACCACCAGGAAGAGCACTTTCCAAGAGAGGAAATGCAAATGGCAAGTAGCCATCGGCTCAAACGGTGGGCGAGTAAGTTGCTGCAAAACCACGTTCAAATCCCACTCAGTCGCTGGTGGACGAACCGGAGGCTTGAGTAGAAGCAGACCTCTGAGAAACCGGGACACCAAGGGGTGAACCGACAGACTGTCCGTCCACTAGTGAATGGTGCGCTGACAAAGCACTGAGGTGGACCCAAAAAGAGTTAGACGTAAGGCCTAGGTCTGAAAGGTGAAGTAGATACTGTAGTACTACTGGCACAAGGCAAGAGAAAGGATTCTCATTGCGCTGAGCACACCATACCGTAAACCTACACCACTTGAGGGCATAGGACTTTCTGGTAGACTGCCTCCTAGAGGTGAAGACCACCTCCTCAAACTCCTTAGGCAGAAGGGAGCTAGCACTATCCTTTCAGCAGCCAAGCCATCAGATTGAGGGACCTGAGATTGGGGTATAGAAGGGAACCCTGCACTTGAGACAGGAGATCGTGTTGCAGCACCAGAGGGAACGGAGCTTCCACCGCCAACTGCAGAAGAAGGGGAATCCATGGCTGTCTCGGCCATCTGGGGGCTACCAGAATCACCAAGGCCTTGTCCCGGAGGATCTTGAACAGAGTTCGGGCAACCAGGGGCATGGGAGGAAACGCATACAGGAGGCCCGTAGACCAAGAGATCAGAAAAGCATCTGCTGCCATTCTCAGAGGATGCGGCTGTCTGGAGCAAAACCTGGGCAGCTGGTGGTTCAGTGGACTTGCAAAGAGATCGATGGATGGAAGTCCCCATCATAGGAAGATCTGCTGGACCACCAATGGATTCAACTGCCATTCGTGGGGCTGGAGAAGCTTGCTTAGCTTGTCTGCTAAGAAGTTCTCCTGACCAGGTAGATAAACTGCTTTGAGAAACATGCCTTGTCTGACCGCAAAGGAGCAAAGGTCCAGTGCCTCTTGACATAGGAGCCTGGACCCTGTGCCCCCTTGTTTGTTCATGTAGAACATTGCTACCTGATTGTCCGTCTGAACTAGGACAGACTGTTGAGAAAAAGTATGGCAGAAAGTTTGCAGAGCTAAGCGGATTGCTCGCAGCTCTAAAAGGTTGATCTGCTGTGTGGCCTCCCGAGGGGACCACAGGCCTTGAATGCACATGCCCTGGCAATATGCTCCCCAGCCCTTTAAGGATGCATTTGTCATTAGCACCCTGGTGTGTGCTGGAGCCTGAAAAGGTATGCCCTTGAGAAGGTTTGACAGATGTAACCACCACAGTAGAGTTCAGAAATCGTCTGGACACCTTTACTCTGTCTCGAAGGTCGCCGGTGGCTTGTGTCCACTGATCTCTGATACACCATTGAGCAGCCCGCATGTGCAGGCAGGCATTCGGGGTCACATGTACAGTGGATGCCATGTGGCCCAGAAGCCGCAGGTACTGCCTGGTGGAAACCTGAGAATTGCTTTGGAACTGGTTTGTCAACTCTAACAATCTGTGGACCCTGTCATCGGGCAAGTAAGCCCTTGCCTGAAGTGTGTCCAGTCTCGCCCCTATAAACTCTAGGTTCTGAGAGGGGAGCAAAGTGGACTCTGCGTAGTTTATGACAAAGCTCAGATGTTGAAGAAGAGAAACAGAGCAAAGAGTGGCCTGTCGGGCCTCCTGGAATGACTGGCCCCTGATTAGCCAGTCGTCCAGGTATGGGACGACAAAAATCCCCTGATTTCTGAGATAGGCCGCCACCACCGCCAGGCATTTGGTGAAAACCCTGGAGGCAGAGGTCAGGCCAAAGGGAAGTACCCTGTACTGAAAATGGTTTCCTCCAACCACAAATCTGAGATATTGTCTGTGGTCTGGATGGATGAGGATGTGAATATAAGCATCCTTTAGGTCTAAGGAGCATAGCCAGTCTCCCAGCTGGAGGTAGGGCAGCACTATCCCAAGGGTAAGCATCTTGAACTTTTCCCGCTCCAGAAACTTGTTCAGATTACGCAAGTCTAGGATAGGTCTGAGGCCTCCTGTTCTCTTTGGTACTAAGAAGTACCTGGAGTAGAAGCCTTGCCCTTCCAGGTGGTGTGGCACCGGTTCCACCGCCTGTTCCTTTAAAAGACTTGCCAACTCCTGAAGGAGGAGGTTCCTGTGCAGAGAGAGTCTTGGAAGCTCCCCTGGATAATAGAATGGGGGTAGCTCGTGAAAATGGAGCATATAGCCTTTCTGGACTATGCTCAGTACCCAGGTATCCCCTGTGATGGCTGGCCACCTGTAGGCGTACAGGGTCAGCCGACCCCCAGTGCTGAGTGGAGCCATCGGCGGAGGAGAGGCTAAGCTGTGGGAGTCAAACCCCGCTCCCTGCTGTGCAGGAGCCGGAGCTGGCGGCTTGGGGGTCTTCTGCCTACGGGGCCCATGTCCCTGCCCCTTGGCCTGCTGGCCCTGTTGGGGAGCTGGAGAGGCCTGATACTGAGGGTAGGTTTTGTAGGCAGCACCCCCTTACTCGGGAAAAAGGGCTTCTTCCCCGAGCCCTTCTTTTTGTGAGAAGGGGCAGAAGTCTTTCTGGACAGCCTAGTCCTGGTGAGAGTCTCGGTCTCGATTTCTGCAGCCTTCTCAGTCATGGGTTTGCCGAATAGGTTGTCACCTCGGTAGGGGACATCAACCAACTTGTCCTGTACCCATGACTCCAGGTCCGATGACTGTAGCCAGGCCTGACGGCATGCACCGATGCCGGCCACAGCTACCTGGGCGATGCCTCGAAGCCGTCATAGGCTGCTCGAGATATAAAACTTAGAGCACTCCTGGATCCCTGAAAACAAGGCTTTGAACCTCTGCAAGGGTTCCTCGGAGAGGCCAGCCGAGAACCCGGCAATTTCCTTTGCCAGGTCTCGTAAGTACATGCCCATGTACAGCTGGTAAGTCCGGACACGGCAAGAGAGCATAGAGCCCTGGAAGCACTTTCTACCGAGGACATCCAGGTTCTGGGCCTCCCGGCCAGGAGGCAGTGAGGAGTGCATCTTCCGACTTTTCAGTCTGTGCATGGCCAATTCCACAACGATGGAGTTGTGCGGTAGCTGCGCCTTCTGGAACCCAGGGCTCTTACGGACTCGATAAATGGAATCGACCCGCTTGCTCAGAACCGGCACTGAGGCCGGTGCTTCCCACATACGGAAAAGCAGCCATTCCAGCATCAGAGGAACCAGAACAGTAAAGGCTTCCTTCGAAGGAAAATCATACTGGGGGCTCCGGGAATGCTGAAGCCTTGGCCATGTCCCTGATGAAATCCGAGAACCGGGTATCCTCTGGGGGGGACCTTCTCCGAGGCTCGGACTCCAGGGAGTCCGACGGGACGCACCGGGTCCGGAAGGTGTCAGGAGACTCCTCATCCTTCATCTCCCACGCCGACTCCTCCTCTGAGGAGTCGAGCAGCTCCGGCCGTGTGGGCCTCGATGCTACCTGCCCTGACGCCGAGGGTGCCGGCGTCGACGACTTCGGCCCCGAACGGGACGTCGAGGGAGACCGTGACCAAGGATCAACTCGAGACTTGATTGACTCGAGGATCGTCTCAGCCTCCGGGGTCGACTTAGACGTCGAGGTCCCGGTGGTCGGGGCAGATGCACCGATCAGACCAGCGATCAGTACCCGCTGCTGCACCATGAAGGCAGCCAGGCTGCTCTCCAGGGCCGTCAACCTGAGTCCGAGCTCAGGAGACTCTGCAGCCCCTGACGGTGTCGGGCCCGACGTCTGTTCTCCCGGGGGAGAGTCCACAAGGACAACAGAAGTTACCTGACTCGGGGACTCCAACTCCAGGCGAGGATGCTTGGTCGGCTGCTCCAACTCCGAGAGCCCGGGGCGGTGGTCAGAGCTGCGCGACCTGGCCCTCGAGGATCCAGGTGCCTCCACCGATGCCGCTCTCACGAGCTTCTTCTTCCTTTTGTGCTCCCGGGTGGGAGACCCCTTCTCAGAGGACCCACAACGCCGCTCGGGGTCAGACTCCTGAGATGTCGAGGCCTCTGACGAAGTCCGGGACCGGCCGGATGCAGACTCCGAAAAAAATTCTCTCACGCTGATGCTGACGGCTCCGAAGCACCTTCGACGACATCTTGCCGCACGGGCCACAGACCAGCGGGTCATGGTCGGGCCTGAGGCATCGGAGGCAGCAGTCATGTGTGTCAGTGCGAGACATAAGCTTCTTACACCAATCACATTTTTTTAACCTGCTGGCAGCCATCGGGGGAAAAAGGGCCTCTACAAGGTCAAAAGACCAGGCTGCCAGTGAAAATAACAGAAAAGCGCGAACGCTAGTCACAAAGGACAAAAACCAAAAAAGAAGTTCCGGACTCGATACCGGTGTACCGAGCCCAGGTGAGAAGGGGAACCGGCGTCGTACCGGAGAAAGAGAAACGAAAATCGCAGAAAAAAAATCAACTTTTTCCTGGGTGACACGAACTACGTCCGTTGGGCTCCGCGGAAAAAGAAAGACTGTGCAAGATGGCACCCTTGGGCGGAAAGGGGACCGCACAGGTGCGCTGCATTCCCAAAGGCTTTCTTTGAAAGCTGGGAAATGCTCCGCACGAGGGCTCCTTTGGCGCCGACGTCACCCATATGCGAGGACTGACTTCCTGCTTGTTCCTGGAGAATACGCTTATTTTTAGGAATATTCTGACTGCCTACATTCCTTGCATAGCCTTTAAATCAGATATCTGAGTGTGCCCTCAGTTCATGTAGTCTACTGGCCAGGGATACCTGTGATATAGAGCTACTTGTAATAGAAGTACTTAGATTTGCAAGGACCTGGCCTTTTCTCAGTCTTGAAGGACTACAAAAGGGGACTGCTACTTCTGGAGAGATCTCTGCAATTCTAAGTATTACTTCTGGGAATTTTTCTAAATCTTGGGGAAAAAGGAATTCTTTAGATTAAAGCTGATTAATCTGTGAGCCCAGTGTATTTATTAAATCAGTTAGGGCCTAGTAGCAGTAAAGAGTTTCAGTTTAAATTTAAAACATAGAAGAGAGCTTTCTGGTTAAATTTAGAACCCAGCAAAGAGCTTCCAGTTTAAATTTACTACTCAGTCAGGGCCTAGCTTAAAATTTAAAACACAGAAGAGAGACTTCTGGTTAGATTTAGAACCCAAGACTTCCTCTATCCAAGCAAGGGCTGTGGAACTCCCCCCTGGAGATTGGTCACAGATTACCTTAGAAGCACAGGACAGAGTACTGTGTAGCAGCCAGCTTTTAATAATTCTTCTTTCCCTCCCTCCCCAACACCCACCCACCCCTGGGATAATCGTAGCTTTATAGGTGCTTAAACCTCTTAAAGGAAAGGAGGTGCCATATTCACTCTCAGGTGCAGCTGTTTATTCTCATCAGCATACATTAAGGACCTGAGATTAATTAAATTTCAGGTGAACAAAGTACATTAAACGTATTACATATCGCTTATTAGTATAAGTATCCCCAGCAACCCTTAGTAAGTAAAGAACTTAAATATCTAAACAAAACCTTAAAACAAAGACTTAATAAAGACTTTTTCAAGTACATTAGTAGCAAAAAAACCTGTGAGAGAGTCAGCAGGACCATTAGATGATAGAGGGGTAAAAGGGGCAGTAAGAGGGGATAAGGCTATAGCGGAGAGACTGAATGAATTCCTTGCTTCTGTCTTTACTGAGGAAGATGTAGGGATGTTACCCATGACTGAAATAGTATTTAAAGGTGATACTGCAGAAGAATTGAAAGAAATATCGCTACACTGGGAAGATGTATTGCAACTATTTGATAAACTGCAGAGTAGCAAATCACCTGGACCGGATGGTATACATCCAAGGGTGTTGAAAGAACTGAAAAAAAAAGAGATTGCAGACCTGCTATTAGTAATCTGTGAACTATCATTAAAATCATCTGTGATACCTGAAGATTGGAGGATCGCCAACGTAACGCCAATTTTTAAAAAGGGTTCCAGGGGTGATCCAAGAAACTACAGACCGGTGATTCTGAAGTCAGTACCAGGAAAAATGGTAGAAACTATCATAAAGAACAAAATTGCTGAACATGTAGTCATGGCTTAACGGGAGACAGCCAACATGGCTTTAGACAAGGAAGATCTTGTCTTACTAATCTGTTATGCTTTTTTGAATGTGTGACTAAACAGGTAGACAGAGGTGAGTCGGTTGATATAGTGTATCTGGACTCTCAGAAAGCCTTTGACAAGGTCCCTCATCCGAGATCTCTGGCAAAACTAAAAAGTCATGGGATAGGAGGTGATGTACTATTGTGGATCAGGAACTGGTTAAAAGATAGAAAGCAGAGGGTAGGGCTAAATGGCCAATTTTCTCAATGGAAAGGTGAATAATGGAGTACCCCAGGGATCTGTGCTGGGTCTGCTGCTTTTTGACATATTCATAAATGACCTGGAAAAGGGAAGAAGAAATTAGACCTTACCTGCTAATTGTCTTTGCTTGAGATCTCTCCGGGCCAGTCCAGGAACAGTAGGGTTGTCAACCTTCTCCAGCAGCTGAGGACTGAATTCTCAAAGTCTTGCTGACAGCTACTCCAGCTCTCTCTGGTGTCAGAAACTCAGTCACCCGTTGTCAAAGCAGTCTGCCTATTAAGCTCCGCCACTCTTACTTAAAAACGCTACTACAAAAAAAAAAAAAAAAAAACACACCAACAAACAAGCCCACTTATTGGCTAAAAACCCCAGAACGCTTGTTTTCCTCCCCTTTTCTCTTTCTTTTTTTCTTCTTTTTCTTTTTGTTCGCTTAAAACAAATGAAACGACTGGTAACCTGCCGCCCCCTAACCTCCAGGGAGCCCCATAGTGTGAGCCGCTCCGCACCCTATGGGCTAATCTCGCTATACTTATGCAGCCCCCCATCTCCGTTGAAAACGTATGTGGCCTTCTTTAACCCTCATCGAGCCACTAAAATCCTCTTTCAAACTCCGCAAATGACTGGGTGGGCCCTGGACTGGCCCGGAGAGATCTCAAGGAAAGACAATCAGCAGGTAAGGTCTAATTTCTTCTTCCTCTTCGTCTCTCCAGGCCAGTCCAGGAACTGTAGGGAAGGACCAGAGCAGTACCTAACCTCGGGAGGGTCCCACTAGGCCCGCTACTATGGCCGAGGTCCCTACATTTGCATCCCCATTCGCCTGAACATCCAACCGATAGTGCTTTGCAAATGTGTGCAGAGACGACCAAGTAGCTGCCCGGCAGATATCCACTGGCGGCACCAAGACGAACTCGGCCCACAAAGCCGCTTGGCTCCGAGTCGAATGAGCTTGGATACCTTTCGGAGGTGCCTTTCCGCTCGCCCGGTACGCTGCCGCAACTGCGTGCTTCACCCAACGAGCAATAGAGGCCTTAGAAGCTGCCTCTCTTTTCCGTGGACCCACAAAAAGCACGAACAACTTGTCGGTCTTCTGAAAAGATTCCGTCCTCTTAAGGTACCTATGTAGCACTCTCCCGAGATCTAACTTCCTCAACGATCTACCCACCGCAGACTTCTCGTGGCCTTGAAAAGTCAGCAGTGAGATCGGTTGATTGACGTGAAATGCAGACACCACCTTCGGAAGAAAAGACAGAACTGGGTGCAACATCACCTTCTCTGAGGAAAACTGAATATACGGCTCCCTGCAGGACAGAGTCTGCAGATCCGAAAATGCGTCTAGCCGAACACAACGTCACCAAGAACGTGGTTTTCCAAGAATACTCCCTCAGCGGAGCTGTCCCACCAGGGTCGAAAGGAGGTCACGTCAGCACCTCCAAAACCAAGTTTAGATCCCATGGTGGAACCACTCGCCTTACCGGAGGTCTCAATTCCTAACTGCCCTAAGAAACCTCTGCACATCAAGATGCCACGACAAGATGGACCCTTGCACCTTGCCTCAGGAACTTGCCAGGGCTGCCAAATGTACCCTTAGTGTACTGAGAGCCAGAACCCCTTGCAAAAAAGACAAGACCGCGGGCACAGACGCGCCGAATGGACGAATGCCATGGCCTGCGCACCAATCTTCAAATATTCGCCAAATACGAATGGAGTGGAGGAGTGGCCTAGTGGTTGGGGCAAGGTACTTCATGCCGGAAGGTCGGGGGTTCAAATCCCACTAGAGGACAGCAACCTTGGGCCGGAAGGACTGGGGTTACTAGTCCCACAGGTGCTCCTTGTGGTCTTGGGCAAACCACTTAACCCTCCATAGCCCATGTTCCCTGTAAAATAGTTATCTCCAAGTTATAATGCCCTGTTCAATGTAAACCGCACTGATGCAGAATAGCGCGGTATATAAGAGAATGCAAATAAATAAATAAAATATAAGCCAGCGACGTCGAGCTTCTCCTGGCCCTCAACATCATGGCTATCACCGCTGATGAATAACCTCTACACTTTAGCCTTTCCCTTTCAAGAGCCAAGCCATAAGAGAAAATCGATCCACATCTGGCATTAGAAACAGGCCCTGATTCAACAGATTGACACAGTCTGGCAGTCTCCACGGCCGATCCACCAACAAACGAACCAGATCCGCATACCAAGCTCTCCTTGGCCAGTCCGGCGCAATGAGAATCACCTTCCCTCCAGAGGACCAGACAGATCACTGGCCATAGCGGAAACACAAAGGATCCCGCCTGACTGCCACGGCTGAGCCAAAGCAAAGCATCGAGGCCTTCTGACATGCGCTCTCTGCCCCTGCTGAAAAACCGACTCGCCTTGGCATTGTGGAGAGTGGCCATCAAATCCATGATCGGCTGCCCCCACCGCAATGTAATGTTGTGAAAGACCGCCGTATTCATCTCCCACTCTCCTGGATCTAACACATGACGACTGAGAAAGTCGGCCTGCACATTGTCCCGACCGGCGACATGTGCCGCTGAAAATGCTACCAAATGAGCTTCGGCCCAGGACATCAACAGCTGACTTTCCTCCAACAAAGCGGGACATCCCGTACCGCCTCGTCGATTGATATACGACACTGTCACTGCATTGTCGGAGAACACGCAAACCACCTTGCCGTCTAACAGATGGGCAAACTCCCCCAGGGCGAGGAGCACCACCCTCATCTCTAGCCGATTGATCGACCAGTCAGTCACAGCCTCCGGCCAGCAGCCCTGAGCTACTTGAACCATACAATGCGCCCCCCCAGCCAGAAAGGCTGGCGTCCGTGGTGACGGTCACCCAATCCGGCTGATCCAGTAGCATACCCACTCGCAGATGGTCGAGCTGCAACCACCACAGTAAGCTGGCGCTGACAGCCCTAGGGCACACCAATTTCCGATTCAGAGGATGAAGCTGAGGCGACCAGCAGGACAGCAACGCTTGCTGCAGAGGGTGCATATGCGCCCTGGCCCAGGATACCAGGTCTAGAGACGCCGCCATGGATCCTAGCAGTTGCAAGTATCACCATGCCGTTGGAGCTTTTACCCGCAAAAACGCGTCACCTGCCGCAAGAGCTTTTGCACTCTGACCTCCATCAGAAAAACTGCCCCTACGGACGTGTCGAACAAGGCTCCTAGGTACACCGGGCGCTGCACTGGGAGCAACTGACTCTTGGTCTGGTTCACCACCCAACCTAGATGCTCCAGGAATTCCACTATTTGAGCCGTTGCCTCGATCGATTCCGATACGGAACTCGCCCGAACCAACCAGTCGTCCAGGTAAGGGTGCACCAGGATGCCCTCTTTCCGCAATGCGGCTGCCACCACCACCATCACCTTCATGAAAATGCGTGGCACCGTTGCCAACCCGAACGGTAGCGTTCGGAACGGAAAGTGGCCCATGGGCACTGCAAAGCGCAGAAATTTCTGATGTTCTGGTCTTATGGGAATGTGCAAATAAGCTTCTGTTAGATCTATGGAGGAAAGCACCTCGCCCGGCTTTACCAAACGAATAACCGAATGCAGGGTTCTCCATGCAGAAGTGCAGAACTCTCAAACTGGTTCACGTGCTTGAGGTCTAAAATAGGCCGGAAAGACCCTTCTTTCTTGGGTACCACAAAATAAATTGAGTACCGACCGCAGCCGCACTTGGTCTTGAGGTACCGGAACCATCGCTTGAAGTTGCAGCAATCGCTGGAGGGTATCAGATACCGCCTGTTGCTTTGAGGCGGACCCGCATGGAGACACCACAAAGGCCTCCGACAATGGCTGAGCGAACTCCAGTGCGTAACCTTCCCAGACAATCTCCAGGACCCACTGGTCCGTAGTTATTGTGGTCCAGGTGGAGTGAAAATTACGCAAGCGACCTCCCACTGGAACCTCCCTCTGGACCATCCGCATTTCATTGAGGCTTCTTCGTGGAGGTCTGCTGGGGACCGAAGTAATCTCATCCGAACACCCACGCCCCTCGAAAGGACTGGCCTCTGGCCAAGAAGCGTCCTCTCTGATAAGGTGTGAACCGAGAACTTCTAAACCTGCGTCAGTCCCTACTCTGCCCTTTTAGCAGAGATCCAGGCTTTGGACCCTTCGGCCGGTCCACTGGGAGCCGACCCCCTTTGGAATCTCCCAGATCCTTTACAATCTTCTCTAGCGCTTCCCCAAACAGGAGTTTGCCCTTATAGTGGGAGGAGTGGCTCAGTGGTTGGGACAGGTTACCTCAGGCCGGGGGTTCAATTCCTGCATGGGGACAAGCAACTTCAGTCCGGAGGGACTGGGGTCTCTAGTCCCATGGCCACTCCTTGTGGCCTTGGGCAAGCCACTTAACCTTCCATTGCCTCAGGTACACTTAGAGTGTGAGCCTTTCGGGGACAAGGGAATAAAAAGTACCTGTTAGTATACATGTAAACCGCACTGATTCTAAAAGAGCGCGGTATAAAAAAAAAAAAAAGAAAAAAAAGAAATAAATACAGAAGCTTACTAAGACGAGTCTTGGACGAGGCATCCGCTGCCCAATTCCTCAGCCAAAGGAATCTTCTGGTGGCAATTACCGACACCATGGACTTCGCCGAAATTCGTACCAGATCATAGAAAGCATCTGCTAGATAGGCTGCTGCTGACCCTAACTTTGCACCTTCTGGCAAAGGACTGTCCTCTCCTCTGCGTGAGAGTCCCCTTGGAGCCAACGAATGGAGGCCCTAGCCACATAAGCTCCACAAATGGAAGCCTGCAGGGCAAGAGCACCGGAATCGAAGGCCTGCTTAAACAGAGCTTCCAACTTTCTATCCTGCAGATCCTTGAGAGCCGCTCCGTGCCTTCCACCGGAATCGTGGTCTTCTTTGTCACCGCTGCCACCAAGGCATCTACCTTTGGCATGCGGAACAACTCCCTCTCATCATGTGGAACCGGGTAAAGGCGCCCTATAGCACAAGCTCCATGCAGGGTAGCCTCCGGGCATTCCCACTCAGACTCCACCATTTGCTTGATCACCCTGTGAACTGGAAAACACCTCTGCTCCGCCTTAAAGTCCTGAAGCAGAGGATCTTCGAGCGGCTCCTCCTGGACCGCTGGTAAGACAATATTTAGGACCGCTAGAGAATGAACTATAAAGCGCTCAGAGTTCCTCTTTTCTGAAGACCCTAAAGACATTAGGGTCCTCCCCTGGAGCGATTTCACCTTCCTCCAGCTCTCCTGTCCACTGCTCCAGACCCGAGTCTGAGAGAATTTCTCTCTTCAGCCCTCAGGAGCCCCAAGGCATGAGGCCCAAAGCCATCGGAGCCTGCCTCAACTGTTAACCCAGTTTTGGAGGAGCCCTCTCCCGGGTTCATAAGGAAGCCATCGCTGCTCTGCCCCCCCCCCCCTCAGCAACCAAGCCCTGAGATGATTGGGGGTTTCGGTGCCACAACGTTCCCCCCTCCTGAGACAGGAGATCTGGAGCAGACCCCATGTCCAGGGAGGGAGCTTGAGAGAGATGCAGAAGTAGAGGGTACCACACTTGGCGTGGCCAACGTGGAGCTATGAGAATCATAGTCCCTTGATCTCTCTGAAGCTTGAACAGAGTCTTGGGAATTAGGGGAAATGGGTGGAAAGGCGTACAGGAAGTCTTGACCCCAATGAAGGAGGAAGGCATCCCTGGCCTGAACTCCCTGACACGGAATTCTGGAACAGAATCGGGGAAGTTTGGCATTCCACGGACTTGCAAAGAGGTCTATGTCCGGGGTTCCCCAAATTCGAAAGATTCTGACTATCTGGTCCATATGAAGGGACCATTCGTGTGGAAGCAGAACTCAACTGAGTCTGTCTGCCCAAGAGTTTTGAACTCCTGGAAGGTATACTGCCAGAAGATGAATTTGATGCTCTCTGGCGAAGGCCCACAATCTCAGAGCTTCGTTGCAAAGCGACAGAGAGCCAGTTCCTCCCTGCTTGTTCACATAGAACATGGCTACTTGGTTGTCCGTGTGAATGAGGACTGTCTTGTAGCTGAGCAGGGTATGGAAGACTCTGAGAGCCAAGAAGATTGTTCTGAGCTCTAAGAAGTTGATATGTAGGGAGGTCTCCTGTGGGGACCAAATGCCCTGGGTGGAGAGGTCTTGAAGATGAGCTCCCCAACCCTTTGGAGAGGCATCTGTTGTAAGGATTGCTTGGGATAACAACTGTTGGAAGGAGGACCCCAGCAACAGATTTTGAGTGGACTTCCACCACTGGAGAGACCAAAAGAGGCGCATGGAGGTTGCTATTTTGTCTGACAGACTTCCAGATGCCTGGGTCCACTGGGTGGACAAAGCCCATTGAGCTGCCCTCATGAGAAGGCGAGCATAAGGGACCACATGCACCGTGGATGCCATGTGGCCTAGCAGTTGTAACATCTCTCGAGCAGTTAGGTGGGTTTTTAACTGAATCTGAGAGGTTAACTGCACTAAGCATAGGCAACGGGCCTGGGGAAGATAGGCCCTTGCAGTTGTGGTATCCAGCAAGGCCCCTATGAACTCTAGAGACTGAGTAGGGGTGAGTTGGGACTTTGAAATGTTTATAAACAGTCCCAGATACTGCAGGACACGCATTGTGCAGGCTAGGGAAGTCTGGGCCTCTGACTGGGATGGAGCTCGGATGAGCCAGTCGTCCAGATATGGGAATACGAATATTCCCAGAGTGCGTAGAAATGCAGCTTTTACTGCCATGCATTTTGTGAACACTCTTGGAGCAGAGGCCAGACCAAAGGGAAGTACCCTGTATTGATAGTGCTTTCCCTGATAAAGGAACCGAAGGAACCTTCTGTGTGCTGGATGGATGAGTATATGGGTATACACATCCTTGAGATCTAGAGAACAAAGCCAATCCTGACTCTGAAGGAATGGAAGGAGAATACCCAGAGAAATCATCTTGAATTTCTCCTTGCATAGGAATTTGTTCAATTCTCTGAGATCTAATATGGGTCTGTAACCCCCTGTTTTCTTTGGAATTAGAAAGTAGGGGGAGTAGAACCCTGAGCCCTGTTGAAGAAGAGGTACTTCTTCTATTGCCCCTTGGGCAAGATGTCTGCTGACCATAAGCAGGATAATATCTTCCCTTCTTGGGAAAATATGTCTTTTTGAACAACCTCTTCTGGACAGGATTAGAGGTAGACTTTGAAAGCCTATCCAAAGCAGAATTTTCTGCATCCATCTGAGTGGCCTTTGCTTGCCAATCTTTGCCAAACAGGTTTTCACCTGTACAAGGAAGATTTCCTAATCCATCTTGGACCCAGGGTTCCAAATCAGAAGCTTGTAACCAAGCAATTCTGCGTGCACCTATGGCAATGGCCGAGGCTCTGCTGGCCCCCTCAAAAGAGTCAAAGGCTGCATGGTTAGACAATTTGGAAACATCCTGGGCATGCTTAAGCCAGGTAAGAAAGTCTTCCCTTTTATCTTCTGGAAGAAAAGGGAGGAAAGTTTGCAGATGATCTGCAACTTCCTTCAGAAACATCCCCATATAGAGACTATAGGAGTTGATTCTGGCAACAAGCATACTGGCTTGAAACATTTTCCTGCCAAAAGCATCTAAGGTTCTACATTCTCTTCCTGGAGGAGCAGATGAGTGCCTCTTTGCACTCTAACTTTTTCATAGCAGACTCCATCACAATAGAATGGTGAGGAAGCTGAGTTTTATGAAATCCAGGACAAGGAGGGACACGATACATGGTATCCAACCTACGAGAATGAGAAGAGATGGTGAGAGGAGTCTCCCATATGCCTATCATGTGGTCATAAAGGATCTCATGAACTGGCAAAGTGGCTGCTTCTTTAGGAGCCTTAGGATATTGCAAAATATCCAATTTTTTGGCTCTAGGCTCTGTCTCAGGGGCTACTGAGATAGAAAGCCCCTTGGCCACTTCCCTTATGAAGTCTTGAAAAGACAAGTCTTCTGGAGGGGACATTCTTCTTTCTGGAGAAGAAGGCTCCTGAGGAAGAAGTACCAATGCTTCGACAGAGGGCTCCGATGCATCAGAGTCTTCGGAGGAATCGAAGTATCGCCTGTCTGGATGCTCTTGTAAAGCCCGATACGCATACCGGGTGGTATCGACATCGGGAGTCATCGGTACCGATAGGCATCATCGGACAGGGTACCGCTGCAGTTGACACCGAAGCCGATGTCGATGCAACCGGTACCGGCACCGGAACCGATATCGGAGCCGATGTCGGAGCCGGTACCGACAACGAAGCTTGTTGCGGTACCAGCGGCGTCGCAGCTTGTATGAATGCCGTAATGGCACGCTGCATGGTCAGAACATTCTGATCCATCGACGCCATGAATGTCTGGGGGTCGGTACCGGCGGATTCCACCGGTACCCCAGAACATTGCAACAGGTGATTGGTCGAGGCCGTGCCATCGATGTCAACCTGTGACCCCATAGGAGGAGCTTTGGCAGCCGGAGCTTCCCGCCGGGGTACTTTTGCCGGTGCAGGATCCTCGAGGGCAAGCCCGGAGGCATCTCGACGCTTAGAGGGAGATCTACCCTTCGAGGACCGGCTGGACTTATGTTTGGTTACCTGAGATCCATAGGAGGAAGAAGCAGCCCTGGAAGACGTCAATGCCACCGAAGCTGCATCAGAGGGAAACAGTGCACTGAGCTTGGCTGCTCGGTTCTGTAAACCTCTTTTAGACATCATGGAGCAGGACGGACAATCCGTGATGGAATGGTCAGGACCCAAACACTTAAGACACCAGTCATGGGTGTCGGTAGCCCGTAGTGCATTTTTTAAACCCGGAGGCGGGCTTTTCCATGAGGAATTTTCGGTTAGGCCTAAGGCCCAACGAAGAAAAAAAAAATACACTGAAGTGGAACGGAAAGTATTCTTTTTTTTTTTTTTTTGAAGAAAAAGAAAGAAAAGACCGGCGGTACCGGTCCGATGTCGAAGAAGGCAGACGCGCGACCAAAGAAATAAAATAAAATAAAGAACTTTTTCAGCGGTGACAGGAACACGACCTGCTGGCTCCACGGAAAAGAAGAACTGAAGAGAGGCAGTTAGGAAAGGCGGGAAGGCAGCGCGCAGGCGCTGTGGGATGCTCCCAAAAGCTTTCCTTTTTGGGAAGCTGGGGAGCGTTCCCGCGCAGGCTCCATCGGTACCGACGTACCCATATGTGAAGACTCATTCCTGCTTGTTCCTGGAGATAGAACAACCCAAACTATGGTTACACGATGCAAGGTTCCACATTGGGAACCACCATCCAGGAAAAAGATTTAGGCGTCATCGTGGATAACATGTTAAAACCCTCCGCCCAGTGTGCAGCGGCAGCCATGAGAGCAAATAGAATGCTAGGTATCATAAGAAAAGGAATGGAAAATAAAACAAAGGATATTATAACGCCTCTGTATCGCTCCATGGTGCGACCGCACTTTGGTGACCAGAATTACACACAGTATTCAATCTTAAAAAGGATATAGCGTTATTAGAAAAAGGGACAGAGAAGACCCACCAAAATGGTAAAGAGGATGGAAGGATACTTCTATGAAGAGAGGCTAAAAAAGGTTAGGGCTCTTCAACCTGGAAAAAAGACGGCTGAGAGGAGATATGATAGAGGTCTATAAATTAATGAATGGAGTGGAACAGGTAAACGTAGATTGATTGTTTACGTCATCAGAATATAAAGAGACTAGGGGACATGCAAAGAAGCTACAGGGTAACCTATTTAAAACTAATAAGAGAAAATATTTTTTTCACTCAACATGTAATCAAACTCTGGAATTTGTTACCAGAGGATGTAGTAAGAGCTATTAGTATAACTGGGTTTAAAAAAGGTTTGGACAAGGTCCTGGAGGAAAGGGCCATAAACCATTATTAAAAGGGACCCAGGCTATCACTGCTTGACCCAATACAAGCATTGAGGAGCCTGTGCCTTTTGGGGAAACTGCTAGGCACTTATGACCTAGATTGGCTACTGTTGGAAACATGATACTGGGCTTGATGGACCTTGGTCTGACCCAGTATGGCATATCTTATGTTCTTATGTACCTGAGTCTCCCACTTACGTTTGTAGCAAAGGCATAATTTTAAAGTTACAGGGACCTTTGCACAGTAGGCAGATACATAGAAGTAAAAAGTTCAGTTTGACTATTTCTGTTTCAGTTGTCTGTTACAATCCTGCTCACAGAGTGGAGCTAATTGAATTACCTTACAGCCTTTCCACAAGTATCTGATCAACTCTAGTCTTCACAGCTTCCAGAGACTCCACACAGCTATGCTGGATGGTGTCATTGACAGCGTTTTGGTTTCCTAGACCATGGGATGCTGTTCCAAGGGTTGCAGAGCAGAGATGGCATCCATCTGTCCAAGGAAGGTCAACGCATCTTCGGTAGTAGACTGGCTAATCTACTGAAGAGGGCTTTAAACTAGATTCGTTGGGGATGGGTGAAGAAAGCCCCCAGGTAAGTGAAAGCCCCAGGTAGGTGATACATTAAATACCTTTATGGAAATGGGTAACAGGGGTAACATATGGAAAGCAGTGTGTATAAATGCCCATAGCATGGGAAATAAGATCCTTGATGTTGAAGCTTTGATGGGAGTGGCTGACTTGGATTTAGTGGCAGTTACAGAAACATGGTTCACAGAAAACCATGATTGGGATATAACTATACCTGGCTATACTTTATTCAGAAAGGACAGGGGAGGAGGAGGAGGAGTGGCACTATATGTGAAAAATATTAAAGCTTTGGAATTACAGAGCTTAAAAGGGAGAGAGGAGGCATTGTGGGTTATACTAGAAAGAGGGAAAGAGAAATCTATTTGCATTGGTGTGATATACAGACCTCCCTCACAAGAGGAAGAGGTGGACAGAGAGTTAATTGAAGACATATGCAGCATTGCTAGGAAAGGGGAAGTGCTACTGATAGGAGATTTCAATATGCCAGATGCTGATTGGCACATTCCTGCTGCAGTATCATCTAGAAGTAAGGAGATCCTGGATTCTCTACAGGGAGAACTATTCAGGCAATTGGTAATAGACACCACACGTGAAGGGGCCATACTGGACTTGGTGCTTACCAATGGTGAAAGTGTTTCTGATGTTGTAGTGGGAGATCATTTTGCATCCAGTGATCACCAGATGGTGTGGTTCAGTATTAGGACTAGGGCTGTTAGAATCCATTCAAAGGTGAGGATCTTAGAGTTTAGGAAGACTAACTTTGCGAAGATGGGCCAATACCTCAGGGAGTCGTTAGTGGGATGGGAACAGCTGGGGATGTAGAAAAACAGTGGGCAAAACTGAAAGGGGATATTTTAAGGGCAACCAACCTTTTTGTTAAGATGGTAAATAAAGGTAAAAGGAAAAGGAGACCGCTATGGTTTTCGAAAGAAGTAGCTGAAAAAGTGAAGAAAAAGAGTGAGGCCTTCATGAAATACAAGAGCTCACAGAGAGAGGAAGACAGGCATCTGTATTTGGAAAAACTTAGAGAAGCTAGCAAAGTAGTCAAGAAGGCAAAGATTCAAAAGGAGGAGGAAATAGCCAATGCAATAAAATAGGGGGATGACATTTTTCAGATATATTAGTGAGAAGAGGAAGGGCAAAAGTGGTATTGTCAGACTCAGGGGTGCAGGGGAGGAATATGTAGAAGCTGATAAGGATAAAGCGGAATTGCTTAACAAATATTTTTGTTCTGTGTTCACAGATGAAGAACCAGGAGCAGGACCTCAGAAAACACCCACAAACAGGAACAGAAGCAAGGGACATCTTGAACAATTTTCAGAAGACTGTTCGTGAGAAACTAGCTCAACTTAAAGTAGACAAAGCGATGGGACCGGATGGGATACACCCTAGAATACTGAGGGAACTTGGGGACGTTCTAGCAAGTCCACTGACTGAGCTTTTCAATGCCTCGTTTGAGTCGGGAGTGGTGCCAAAGGACTGGAGAGAGGCTCATGTGGTGCCTTTACACAAAAGTGGAAGTAAGGATGTGGTTGAAAACTACAGGCCGGTTAGTTTAACTTTGGTGGTGAGTAAATTATTGGAAACGCTGCTGAAAGAGAAAATAGTGAGGTTTCTGGAGTCCAGCGGATTACAGGATCCGAGGCAGCATGGATTCACCAGAGGCAGGTCTTGTCAGACAAATCTGATTGATTTCTTTGACTGGGTGACCAGGGAGTTGGACCGAGGGAGAGCTCTAGATGTGGTGTATTTAGATTTCAGTAAAGCCTTTGACACTGTTCCTCACAGGCGACTTATAAACAAACTGAGCACCCTAGGGATGGACCCTAAACTTACTGCTTGGGTTAGAAATTGGTTGGGTGGGAGGCGACAAAGAGTACAAGTAAATGGAGCTCACTCTGAGGAGAAGGATGTTACCAGTGGTGTGCCCCAGGGATCTGTCCTTGGTCCGATTCTTTTTAACATCTTTGTTAGTGATATAGCGGAAGGGTTGTCGGGTAAGGTTTGCCTCTTTGCGGATGATACCAAAATCTGCAATAGAGTAGACACCCAGGAAGGTGTAGATAACATGAGGAGGGATCTAGCTAAGCTTGAAGAATGGTCTAGAATTTGGCAGCTGGGATTTAATGTTAAAAAATGTAAGGTCATGCATTTGGGCTGCAGCAATCCAAGGGAGCAATATTGTGGCAGCACTGATAGCATGCAACAAATAATACCCGGAATCAGTTCAAGGATCCAAGCCAAGTTTAATGTGCACAGGGCCCAAGCATCAAAGGACTGAGCAATGGCGAACAGGAACAACTTCCTTATATACAAGCTTCACAGTTTGATACAGGCAGACTTTCTATTGGTCCCAACACCCCCTGCACCTATCCAATCGGGGACTCTCACTGGGCTATTGCTCCCTGTTCACCCTTCTCAGACTAGTCTAACAAAGGCACAGTTCTATGTTATGACTACACTTCTACTGCAAGGTCATATCTAGCTCGAGGAATGCAACAGTATCCATTTAGTATGGAAGTATTGTGCAAGCTTTGTCAAACTGATTTTTCTTACTTTTAATTCTTTACTCTAACAACAGGAAGGTGGGGGTTAGAATCCAGGCCTATCTTACAGGTCTTTCACATCTATATAGGCCATCGCCTACCACATTCCCCCCTTTGATTATTCTCACCCGCAAGTTAGAAAGGGTGGGAATTAAATCACATATTATACTTGTGTAACAGCATCATCTTGGGGTATATAGGGTAATATTGTCACATAGCCAACACTTTAGTTGCTGTCAGACGCTTCACAGTGCTATCAATAACTGAGGTTATAATGCGCAAGCAAAGGGGTAGGAGACATAGGAGAAACAAGCACACAGCCAATATTAATAATACAACTAACACATGAGTTTTCAGGTCACCCAGTCCTGAAAACATGGAACCAAACCATACATCAAGCTCCAGTCCACGCCATTTCTTGCTTCTGCATCTGTTCGGCTATGTCTTCGACAACTTGGCTTTCATTATCAATCTGCAAACAACGGTTAGTTAAATTCAATTTTCCATATACACCACCTTCAGCTGCTAACAAATAATCCAGTGCTAAACAATGTTCAGGAGCGTTTACACCTGACCACCAGGACGTCTTTCTAGTGGTGGCATTATAAAACCTCTGGCTTAGACGAGTAATCTTTATTCCAGTCTGAGTAGTAGTGATGCAGGCTGCACAAGGGGGGAGAGTAAGGGTTGTAGATTCTTAGTCTCTTACAGTAGTGGTTGTCGTCACAAAGTGAGCCGCAATGGAGTTTCAGGGTCATTTACGCATTTACGGAAGTTCAATGACCAAGTGCAGGAGCGGCTGCTGGCTTTACTCGACTGTGATGGATCCAAGGTTCAAGCTCTGCAACTTTAACTGCTGTTGGGGTTATTAAGGTCCCTTTCAATGCGGTATCCTTCTCCGCTCTGTGATCCACACCGAGACTCCAGGCTTGAGAGGATGTAAAGGTTGATGGGCAGCTGAAGACTCTGCAAAACAGAACTTAAAACCAATAGTTCTTGCCTAGTAATTTCAGATCCAATCTGTTTCATATCTCCTTTTGTTCCTTGTACCATAGGCGGGGGTCGCCTATACAGAATCTCAAAAGGGGAAACCCCTAAAGACTTAGTAGGGGCTAAACATATCCTGAGAAGGGCTATAGGAAGAACTCAGAACTGGAGCTACTTTAGGTGAACTTCTTGGCAAAGGTTAGATAACTGAGGGCCAGAGCTGTGGACTCAACTACCAGATCAAGGGTCACCACTGCATATCCGGCATAACAATGTCCATTAATGATGATAGGGCTGCTTCCATCTACAAAGAAAGTCAGTTCAGGGTTCTCCAAAGGAACAGCAGTCAAATCCAGGCGACTTGAGAATACAGTGTCCATAGTTTCTAGACAGTCATGATCGGGGGGGGGGGGGGGGTCAATACCAACTGGTAACAACGCAGCAGGATTCAGAGCTTGACTGACCATCAATTGTACAACATATTTGGATACAACAACATCCATGAATGCGTGAGCCAAAAACTTCCTTTGTGTTCCATGAGGGTCAGAACAAAGTGCAGTACAGTAACTTGAAGATTTTGTCCCGGGGTGAGCTTGTCAGCTTTGCTCACTAGGAGGGCTGTAGCTGCAACAGCTCTCAAACAAGGGGGCCAGCCTTTTGCAACTACATCCAATTGTTTTGACAGATAGGCTACTGGCCGTTGCCCAGATCCAAGCGATTGAGTCAACACTCCTAGAACAGTTCCTTGTGACTCCTGGACTGAAAGGTATTCTGGACATCTGGTAGACCCAGAGCTGGTGCTAACATCACATCAGAGCGGTTTTTCAAAGATCGAAAAGCTGCATCCCATTCAAGTCCCCATTCCAATGGAGACTTTTCCATTCCTTTGATAGCTTGATACAAGGGTTTTGCTAGCAGCGCAAAATGGGGGATCCATATACGACAGTACCCTGCGGCACCCAAGAAGGCTCTCACTTGCCTCCTGGTGGCTGGAGTGGGAATACTGTATACAGCTTGTGATAAGGAAGCTTATCATAGCTCAGGAAGGAGCTATAGTAAAGGTGAAGTGACTCTGAACAAGCAACCTGTCAGTTCTGGTAGAAATAAGAAAACAGAATTTTTCCATAAAAGACTACCAGTCCCAGAATGCACCAGGTTTCCAACAGCCATTAGAGGAGCTGAAGTGGGGAAACGTGTGTTCAATCAGGAGGGCTATGAGGTAATCCCTAAGCACTCATCTCAAAGGGCAGGGCCTGATTCAGCACAGCTGCGCTGTGCTAGGGTGGAGCACTTATCTAAGCAGAATAAAGGTAGACTTTATTCTACAGAGAATCATCCTCAGTTTCATCTGGGAGATCCTCAGAATCTTCATGATCTTGGACAGCTTCATCATCTGGAGGATCATCAGAAGCAGAAGCCAGAGCGGACGGACAGAGAGGGCAAGAAACCCTTTGGAAGAAAGAAGAGAAAAGCATTTGGGAGGTCTAAAGGAGTCCAGAGCAGTACGTATACTGAGAGACATTCAAAAGGCCAGCATACACCATTGGACTGGGGAAAACCAGAGGAGTGGTGCTGCAGATCCCGGAATCCCCAGACGGTACCTGTGAGGGAGACGGCTGCACTTGGAAGGGACCCTAGGACCCGTGCCAGAAGGTATGTGAAGAGAGACCCAGTGTCCAGGGATCTGGATTGGAAGGCTGGACATAAGAACTGGACTACATACTGGCCAGGCTATTTAGAGAGGAACACTAACAGCAATGGAAGCTCAGGTATGAACACTGATCTATGCCCTAGCTATACCCTTGAAAGACAGCAGGGAAACAAGTATTCTCCTGAGAGTGCTCCATTGAGAAATTCCTCTGTGCCAATCCATGATATTGAACCCATGATTGTTGAAGAAGGGGGAGCGGGTATAGATACAGGCTGTGAATACATGGATTGCTCTCTGTCTAAACTCCTTTGGTAATTTTCTGTTACAAACTACAACAACCATCACAAAGAAATACAAACTTGTTCTTTAAATCTACTCAGAAAAGCTCCTGAGTAGGATTTGAGCCAGGCAGTAGAAAGTAAGCCAGCTAAGGGGTTTCAGCTGGATAACTGCTAGCAATTGAGCCTTACCTAATTGCTTGTGAGCTCTGAGGAAATCACTTCTGAGTCTATGTGTGAAGATATAAGAAGTTAACCTGAAAAGAACAGTTTTTCCCTACTTTGTGGGTTTTGTTTGTTGATTAAAGCACTGCTAAGAAAATATTAGCTAGAGCCTACAGAAGACACCAGTTTGTTACCAACCAGGTCTTTATTCTTTTGATTTGATTGCCTGACAAGTTCAACTGTTGTTTTCCTGATTTTGTTTTTCTAAGTTTAACACTGAAAGCAAGTATCCTGTTTTATGTGCTACCAAGCATATCTGTGTTGGGAGAAATAACCCCATAAATAAATATCTTATTGGCTTTACACTCAAGCACAACTAATTATTGTGTGAACGGCTGTGTCTGGTGTGAATGGACTACATTTTCCCACAATCCCTTGCAAATCATATTACTATATGCCTTTGCCCAGACTGTGAACATTCTCACCCAGGCACCCGTCTGACAAGCTTCTTTGTGTTCTGGTCCCAGGCGTCGAATTCCGCTGGACAACTGGAATCCCAGATATTTAACTTGTTTGACATAATCGCGCTTTGGCTCTTGAGACTTTGTATCCAGCCTCATTGATAGGTGCAAGAGTTCACTGGTGGCTTGTAGACATTCACTGTTTGGAGTTGGTGGTCATTCATATACTGAAGAACCACCCTGTGTCCTGGGTTCACATAGTAGCTTGAAAGATCCTGATTTAAAGCAGCACTGAAAAGAGTGGGTGAATCCTTGAGTTCTTGGGGTAATCAAGTCCAGGTGCGTTGGCCCCGTCTTCCTGTTGTGGGGTCTTGCCATTCAAAAGCAAACACAAGTTGACTGGTAGGGGCTAGGTGTATACAGAAGAAGGCCTCCTTCAGGTTCAGGACAGTGAAATGAGTAACCTCTGGTACTGGGCAGTAATCCCCTGTCCCAGGTTTCTTAACTGGGAGAAGGGGGGTGTTCCAAGGTGACTGGCACTCCTTGAGAAGTCCATACTTCAGCAGTTTCATTAAATGGCAGTGGATACCCTCAGTGGCTGGTCGGGGAAGAGGATACTGCTTCACATGCACTGGTTCCGCTCCTGGCTTGAGGGTGATGATAACAGGGGCTATGTTCTTCGCTAGGCCAGGTGGATATCTTCTGCCCATACTGCAGGTGGAGCTGAGAGGTTGGTAGGTATTCAGGAGCTAATTGTCTTGGCTGGAGACGTACTATAGAACCGCTACTCTTCTTCTCGGGGAACAGTCAGCACCATCAATCCATTTCTCCCCCTTCAGCAAAGGGTATCTGTGCCTGGAGCTTAGCAAGCATATCTCGGCCCAAAAGTGGAATAGGGCATTCAGGCATATACAGGAACTGGTGCGCTATTTTCTGTCTTCCTAGTTCACACATGCAGTTCTGCGGGAAAGGTTTAGTGGCCCAGTAGCTCTGACAATGGTGATGCATTGAGAAAACAAAGGGGCTACTGGCTCTAGTATTTTGCTCCTGTATCCCCCATAAAGTCCATATATTGGTCCCCTATTTTCAGACTGACCATAGGCTCCTGGGGTGAACTTGGAGTCCAGTCTGGCCTAGTCTTCATCCATGTCAGAGCCTGTTGCAACTGCCACTCCCTCAATAGCTTCTTCCCTCTCTTGCTGGAACACTGTGCTCGGTTTATTCTTCCATGACTCTGAAATCAAGTACTCCATCCTCCCCTCCTGGGGGTGGAGTCAAGATACGGGCATGCACTTCTCTAGTGTCCTTCTTCTCTGCAATGAGTGCACTGATTTGCACCCAGAGGGGACTAATCATTTTCACGACCCCTTCCACTTTCCTCTGCTCTTTCAATTAGGAAAACCTCCTCCACATCGTTCAACCAAAGCGAAGGAAGAACTGCTCTCTTTGCTATTTTGCAGTCACTTTCTCTGTCACATCCATTTTCACAATTCACATACTTCCTGAGCAACTTCCATTAACTGTCATGCCTGCAAATCCATCCAGTTTCTGCAATGTCCGGTTTATATCTCTCTGGGACTGACTGACAAAAAACTGCATTTACCATAAGCAAATTCTCCTGGGCTGCTGGATCGCATGGGGTATATAGTGAGGGCTGCCTGCAATATTTGGATTCCACCTGGGGCCATCAAGGCTGATGGGTCTGCATAATACTGTTCATTAGGTCCATCAAAACCTAAGGTTTCTCAGTGTAGGAGGCATAATGCAGTTTTCAGTTCAGTAAATCAGTGGCGGAGAGACACATAAACAAGGCTGGTCAGCTGACTGGGTTCTCGGGCGCTGGCTGTGAGTGACCCTGAACTGGCAAATGAATGTAGTGTAAACGGACACTTTTTCTTTTTCCCTTCACAAACATTTAACATAGGGGAACTGATCAGGGAATGTTTTTGGCACAATCTGATGAACACGGTAAAATTCCTAGTCATACACTTCAACAGAATCTGCCCCTTCCCCCACATGACGACGTACTTGTCTACAGATAGAGGGGGGCGGGCTGCATTTCCCTGTGGACTGAGACTTTAAAAGACCCTTTCAAAACACAGTACACATCTTACAGTTTGGGAAAGACAGGCATTATCTTAAGATAAACAGTAGGTCTCTCTCCTGGCTCTCAAAGCAGCCGTAAATCACTAGACAAAGCGGCTGTAAACACTAAATAAATCCTAAAAATACAGTTACAGCTTGTTTTGTTGTTCCCGTAATTTATGAGCAATAATTATGTCCTCTATGCGGTGCTTGCTATAATATATAATAATATATGCAGTCAAAACCAAATATATCAGAGACAAAATTCCAAGCATTTTTGTAGTTACTGGCTCGGGATGCTTCATAGTCCTATCAGGGGTCTTAACCTCCACTTCGTAGGTCAAAGGGGAAACAAAAGCAGTCTCATTTAGTTCTCTATCATTTCTTTTTGAACAGTGTTTGCTAACGACTGGAACATAAAAAACACAAGACAATGCATTGAGGAACTCGAACGGGGTTAATAACATTCCTATCAAGTGATATATAATACATGACCATAGCAGAAGGAACATCACTATTAAAACATATTGAATAAAACAGGTACAATTTTCCTGAAATAAGCACAAATTAACCCAGCTGCAGAGCGTAGAATAATTGAAACCGTCAAAGCGTTAAGTAAAGGATACAGTCCTGTCTTTGTCTCCGGGCAGTGTGAAAGACACGCCCCCTTTGCTCTCTACTTTCAAGAGAGAGACTCACGCTCAGTGAGACAGCTGCCTTTGTAAAAGACTCCTGAGTTGATTCTTTAATACTTTTCCTTAATTGGTAAAAACAGACACCAAACACTTTCTCCTTTCTCGCGACCTGCACTAGTCAGGAGGCAGCACCTCGCTTGGTCTGTATGCAAGGCCTCTCATGCACACACGCAGACATTCAAGACAGAATAAAATCCGGACGTTCCCAAAAAACCTGACTGACTGACTGACTACCACAATATAGTATAGGGGGTGAAGTACTTTTGTCCACTAAAGAAGAGTGGGACCTAGGAGTGGTTGTGTCTGACAATCTTAAAGTAACTAAACAGGTAGAAAAGGCGACGGCAAAAGCTTGGAGGATGCTTGGGTGCATACGGAGAGGAATGGCTAGCAGAAAAAAGGAGGTGATAATGCCTCTGTATAAGTCTTTGGTGCGACCTCATTTGGAGTATAGTGTGCAATTCTGGAGACGCACCTTTAAAAGGATGTGAACAGGATGGAGTCAGTGCAGAGGGTGGCCACGAAAATGATTAGTGGTCTTCATTATAAAGCATATGAAGACAGACCTAAGGATCTTAATAAGTACACCTTAGAGGAAAGGCGGGATAGAGGTGATATGATTGAGATGTTTAAATACCTCCGTGGCATAAATGTTCAGGGAGAGAGCCTCTTTCAATTGAAAGCAAGTTCTGCTACGAGGGGACATGGGATGAGGGTGAAAGGAGACAGATTCAGGAGTGATATGCGGAAATATTTCTTTATGGAAAGAGTAGTGGATCCATGGAATAGTCTCCCAGTGGAGGTGGTAGAGATGAGGACAGTAACTGAATTCAAAAAAGCATGGGACAAACACAGAGGATCTCTAAAGGTAAAAAGGGGACTGCTGTAGTTGTTGTTATGGAAGGACAGACTAGATAGGCCATGTGGACTTTTTCTGTCATCATATTTCTATGTTTCTATGTTTAAGCTTTCAGCCTTTCTATTGCCTGTATTTTTTTTCCTAATATAGATTTTAACTGTTGGATATACACTCATTTTTAGGAATATTCTGACTGCTTACATTTCTTGCACAGCCTTTAAATCAGATATCTGAGTGTGCCCTCAGTTCATATAAGGCCTACTGGCCAGGGACACTTGGGTTCCAGCCAACCCCACCGTCCCCTTACCCACACCAGGCCTGTCCTTTTAATTAGGTGTTACACCCCCCTTTTTTCCTTCTCCTAGGACTGCTTAATCAGCATGTCGTGTATTCAGTGCAATAACTGTGGTGCTTTCATGCTGAGAAGAATCATTTGGAACCTAAGAGCTTGCCCTATATGCCTCAAGTTAGCTGCTATGCATAAAAAATTGACTCTACTAAGGGAAGAACTAGCTGCAATTAAACGCACCTCTTCTAGGATATAAGCGGAACTAAATCCACCACCACTCCCACAAAGGATCAAACATCCCAGGAACAAATGGATCACAGTGGGCTCTGGTAGGTTGTGACCTGTAACGCAGAGATACCCTATACATCAAGAGATATCCCTGCATGATGCCTTCTCTGCCTTGGATAATGAGGATGCCCAATCCATGGAAACTGAAGGGCCCTTAAATGAGAGAGTCAATGCCCAATGTACTGATAATGCACCAAATATGAAGAAAAAAAATCACAAAATAGAAAACTACTACTACTTGGAGATTCCATCATCAGAGGCACCAACTTGGGAACACAATTCAAAGGAGAGAATATGGTCAAATGCCTCCCAGGCTCTTCAGCCAGCAGGAATACAAACCAAATTGTTGGTGTAGTTAGTGCAGAAAGTGAGCACTCCAAAATTGATGTTGTCATCCACTTGGGTACAAACAACCTGGCTAGAAACAGTGCCTCTACAGTTCAAAGAGACTTCCAGACTCTGGGAGAGAAACCCAAGCCCATTGTTAACACTGTAGCATTCTCAGAAGTTCTACCTGTTCTTGGTAAGGGGGCAGAAAGGCTGCATCGCATAAACAACTTTAATACATAGCTTCAGTCCTGGCGCAAACAAGGAGGATTCAGATTTATAGGCAACTGGGGAAACAGGTGAATCAACAAGAGACTATGCTGTGCTGATAGACTACATCTCTACGTCACAGGGAAAAGGATCCTGAGTGAAAAATTCAGGCAGTATGTGGACAGGCATTTAAATTAGAGAAAGGGGGTGATGGATGGAGAAGGACAAGTTCAGGATGTCACTCCTGGCAAAAGCAGAACAACATTAGAAGCAGCCACACTTTTAAACGACACATCAATGACAAGTGGGAAGAGGTGTGTAAAACAAAATCAATGCAAAATACAGGCAAGACAGTTAAATACTGGAAAGCAATGAGCACAAATGCTCAAAGCTTAGCCAACAAAGTTCCTGACCTGGAAGCCCTAATGGTGGAAATGGACTTGGACATTGCTTGGAATCGCATGAATGGGATATAGCCATAGCTGGCTATAATCTATTCAGAAGAGACAGAAAAGGTAGAAAAGGAGGAGTAGCCCTATACGTCAAAAGCAATATTAAAGCTACTGAAATGCAGGGGACGTGGGGGAAAAGAAGCACTATGGATTGTGTTGGAAAGAGGAAATGGCACTGTCATCCATACTAGTGTGGTCTACAGGCCTCCGACTCAAACCGAAGAAAAGATAACGAATTGATTATAGATACTGCAAAGATAGCCACAAAGGAGGAAGTGATCATATTGGGTGATTTTAATCTACCCGATGTGGATTGAAGTATTCCTTCTGCAAATCTGGAAAGAAGTAAAAAAATTGTGGATGCCTTCCAAGATGCGTTACTTACACAAATGGTGATGGAATCAACCAGGGAAAGCTCGATGCTGGATTTAGTGCTCACCAATGGAGATAGCATGTCAAATGTCCAGGTGGCTGCCCCCTGTGAGCAGCAGCGATCATCACACGGTGTGGTTTGAGATAAAAGCCAAGGTGCAATCCAAATCATAGCAAGCTCAAAGTCCTAGACGTCAAAAACACTTACTTCAGTAAAATGGCCAAGTACCTGAAGGAGGAGTTGGCAGGGTGGGAGGGGATAAGGGAAGTGGAATTGCAATGGGCTAAACTAAATAAAAACAAGAGGAGAAGGAAACCTATTTGGTTCTCCAAAGAAGTGGCTGCTCAAATAAAGGCAAAAAAAACACAGCTTTCACAAAATTCAAAATCTCGCAAACAGAGGAACACAGAACGAATACAGGAACAAACTAAAAGAGACAAAAAGAGAAATAAGAAAAGCAAAATCAAAGGCAGAGGAAAATATGGCTAAAGATGTAAAGTGTGGTGACAAAACTTCCTTCAGGTATATTCGGGAGAGGAGGAAAATCAGAGGTGGAATTGCAGGACTCAGAAGTGCTGGGAACGAACTCGTGGAAAGTGACATTGAAAAAGTGAAATTGCTAAACAAATACTTCTGTTTTTACTAAAGAAAATCCTGGAGAAGGACCATCTGTGACTCCCAAATATAAAAATGTGAATGGAGTAAATACCACACCATTCACAGAAGATGATGTGTTAGAACAACTTGCAAAACTGAAAGTGGACAAGGCCATGGGACCGGATGGGATACATCCCAGGATACTGAAAGAGCTCAGAGGTTCTTGCATGGCTGTTAAAGGATGCTTTTAACAGATCCTTGGAGAGAGGAGAAGTGCCTCAGAAATGGAGAAGGGCTGATGTGGCATCTTTTCACAAAAGTGGTAACAGGGAAGAAATGACAAACTACAGGCCAGTAAGTCCTAACCCGGTGGTGGGAAAAGTAATGGAGGTGCTCCTGAAAGAGCGAATAGTGGACTTTCTCAAAACCAACAGGTTGCATGATCCGAGGCAACATGATTTTACCAATGGACAATCTTGCCAAACAAATCTGATTGTGTTCTTTGACTGGGTGACCAGAGAATTAGATCAGGGGCATGCAATGGATGTCATCTACCTGGATTTCAGCAAAGCCTTTGATACTCTTCCTCATAGGAGGCTTATCAATAAACTCAATAGCTTGGGGATGAGTCCCAAAATGGTGAACTGGATCAGAAATTGGTTGACTGACAGACAACAGAAGGTGATGTTAAACAGAACTAACTCGGATGAAAGAAGGGTGATCAGCGGTGTGCCCCAGGGTTCGGTCCTGGGACCGGTACTGTTCAATGTATTTGTGAGTGATATTGCTGAAGGACTGAATGGAAAGTCTGTCTTTTTGCAGATGACACAAAAATTTGTAACAGAGTGGACTCCCCCTGAGGGAGTGGAGAACATGAGGAAAGATCTACAAAACCTGGAAAAATGGTCTAATGCTTGGCAGTTAAGATGTAATGCAAAGAAGTGCAGTGTCATGCACTTAGGAAGCATAAATCCAAAGGAAATGTACACAATAGGGGGCAAGAGGTTGGTGTGCATGGACCAGGAGAAGGACCTTGGTGTGATTATTTCTGAAGATCTCAAGGTGGCGAAACAGTGCGACAAGGCGGTGGCAAAGGCCAGGAGGATGCTGGGCTGCATACAAAAAGGAATTACCAGCAGAAAGGAAGAGGTACCAATGCCACTGTGCAAGTCGCTGGCGAGGCCTCACTTGGAATACCATGTTCGGTTTTGGAGACCATATCTCTCGAAGGATATAAAAAGACGGGAAACAGTTCAGAGGAAGGTGACCAAAATGATTTGGAGCCTGCGTCAGAAAACTTATGAGAAGAGACTTGAAGACCTAAATATGTACACTCTGAAGGAGAGGAGGGACAGGGGAGATACGATTCAGACCTTTAAATACTTAAAGAGAATTAATGAACAAACAAACCTCTTCCAAAGACGGGGAAGCTGTAAAACTAGAGGACATAACACGAAGCTGCAAGGGAGTAAACTGAAAGGCAATGTCAGGAAATACTTTTTCAGTGAAAGGGTGGTGGATGCTTGGAATACCCTCCCGATGGAAGTGGTGGGGGCAAATACAGTGACAGAATTCAAAATGGCATGGGACAGGATAAAATCAAAATTAACTCTCTCTTATATCTCAACAAACAGGGGTGCCCTACATGGAATGGTGGGTACACCCCTAAACAAAGGCATGGGGAAAGGTGACCTGCACGGAGCAGCATGTGCACTACTCTTGCCACCTTGCTGGGCAGACTAGATGGACCAAACTGGTCTTTATCTGCCATCATATAGCACAGTTACTTACCTGTAACAGGTGATCTCTGGGAACAGCAGGAATTAGTCATCACATATGGGTACGTCGGTACCGACGGAGCCCGCGCGGGAAAGCTCCCCAGCTTTTCAGATTAAAAGCTTTTGGGGCCTCCCACTGCACATGCGCGCTGCCTTCCCGCCTTCCTGACCAGCTCTCGTCAGTTCGAGTTTAAAGCTGAGACAATAGAGAGAGAGGACAGGAAGATAGATAGAGATACAACTCCTAGGGGAGGTGGGTGGGTTGTGATGACTAATTCCTGCTGTTCCCAGAGATCACCTGTTACAGGTAAGTAACTGTGCTATCTCCAGGAACAAGCAGGAATAAGTCATCATATATGGGGACTCCCTAGCTAAGATGCCTGGGAGATCCCCCTCCAAGGGTAAACCATCTTCGCATGGATCTCAGGCATCCATCCAGGGAAGGTGGGCAGGAGTTGTTTAAGTATGGAACAGGTGTTTGAGGACAGCCTGACCAAACAAGGCATCCCGGCGGGAGTCCTTGTGCAAGCAGTAATGGGCTGTGAAGGTATGAACCGAGGCCCAAGTTGCTGCTCGACAGATCTGATCTATGGACACAGAGTGAAGATGAGCCATAGAAGTGGCCATGGCTCTCACATTGTGAGCTGTGACATGGCCCTCCAGAGAAATGTTCTTACTCTGGTAAGCAAAAGAAATACACTGAGCGATCCAATTGGAAAGTGTACGCTTGGTGACTGGAAGTCCCAAATGAGAAGGATCAAAAGCCACGAAAAGTTGGGAAGACTTTCGATGTGGTTGAGTCCTGTTGAGGTAAAAGGCAAGAGCTCTTTTACAATCCAGAGTATGAAGGTTCCTCTCTGCACTGGATGCATGAGGAGCCGGGAAAAAGACAGGTAGATATACCTCTTGATTAAGATGAAAAGGCGAGACCACTTTGGGCATAAAGTGGGGATTCGTCCTAAGGACCACCTTATCATGATGAAACCTAGTATAAGGTGGATGAGCCACTAAAGCCTGCAGTTCACTGAAGCGGCGAGCCGAAGTGACTGCAATAAGGAAAACAACCTTCCAGGAAAGAAATTTGAAGGAGGTAGAGTCCAAAGGCTCAAAAGGTGGCTTCATAAGCTGACCTAGAACTAGGTTCAAATCCCATGCTACCGGAGGAGGTCGGATGGGAGGTTTAGTTAGAGTCAGGCCTCTCATGAAACGTGCAACAAGAGGATGAGAGGAGACAGGTTGTCCATTTATAGGTTTTAAGGATGCTGCAATAGCACTCAAATGGACCCTTACTGAATTCGTCTTAAGGCCTGCATTTGAAAGATGCAGGAGATAGTCCAAGAGGGAATTCAAAGGAAGTGCTAGAGGGTCAAGACCCTACTGAGCACACCAAATGGAAAAACGTTTCCATTTGAAAGCATAAGAACGCCTCGTGGAAGGTTTCCTAGAGGCATGAAGGATATCTGTCACAGGTTGAGAAAGATTAAAGTCTTGAAGACTTAGGCCTTCAGTAACCAAGCTCTGAGATGTAGGGATTTGGGGTTTGGGTGCCACAAAGTCCCCTCCTCCTGAGACAGAAGGTCTGGCGCAGCTCCCAGGTCCAGGGAGGATCCCTGGGAGAGATGCAGAAGTAGAGGGAACCACACCTGGCGTGGCCAGCGGGGAGCTATGAGGATCATAGTCCCGTGATCCCTCTGGAGCTTGAACAGAGTCTTGGATATTAGAGGAATGGGTGGAAAGGCATAGAGGAATTCCTGACCCCAATGCAGGAGGAAGGCATCGTGGGCCTGAGCTCCCTGACACTGAGTTCTGGAACAGAACCGGGGAAGTTTGGCATTCCACGGACTTGCAAAGAGGTCTATGTCCGGGGTCCCCCATTCCTGAAAGATTCTGCCTATCTGGTCCATATGTAGGGACCATTTGTGTGGAAGCAGAACTCGACTGAGTGTCTGCACGAGAGTTTTGAACTCCTGGAAGATACACTGCAAGAAGGTGAATTTGATGCTCTCTGGCGAAGGCCCATAATCTGAGAGCTTCGTTGCAAAACGACAGAGAGCCTGTCCCTCCTTGTTTGTTTATATAGAACATGGCTACCTGATTGTCTGTCTGAACTAGGACAGTCAGGTTGACAAGGAGGGTATAGAAGACCTTGAGGGCAAGGTAAATTGCTCGCAGTTCCAGGAGGTTGATATGAAGGGTGGCCTCCTGTGGAGACCAAGTGCCCTGAGTGGAGAGGTTCTGAAGATGAGCTCCCCACCCTGTCTGGGAGGCATCTGTTGTGAGGGTTGCTTGGGGCAACAAAGGTTGGAAGGGGGCCCCCAACAACAGATTCTTGGTGGATGTCCACCATTGGAGGGACCAAAATAGACGGCTTGAGGTGAGTATTTGGTCGGAGAGCGCTCCAGATGCTTGAGTCCACTGGGTGGCCAAGGTCCATTGAGCTGCTCTCATATGCAGACGAGCGTAGGGCACCACATGTACCGTGGAGGCCATGTGGCCCAGAAGTCGCAGCATTTCCCGGGCTGTCAAATGACTGCTGGACTGAGCTTGGGAGGCCAAACTCAGCAGGCGTTGGGCCCTGACCTGAGGCAGGTAGGCCCTTGCAGTGATGGTGTCTAACTGGGCCCCTATGAACTCGAGAGACTGAGTAGGGATTAGTTGAGACTTGGGAAGGTTTACTACCAGTCCTAGATACTGCAGAAGACGCCTTGTGCGGTCCAGGGAAATTTGGGCCTGGGACTGAGAGGGAGCTCGGATGAGCCAGTCGTCCAGGTATGGGAATATGAAAATTCCCAGGCCTCTTAGAAAGGCAGCTACGACTGCCATGCATTTGGTGAACACTCTTGGAGCAGAGGCTAGACCGAAGGGGAGTACTCTGTACTGGAAATGTTTTCCCTGAAACAGAAATCGAAGGTATTTTCTGTGGGATGGGTGGATGAGTATGTGTGTATACGCATCCTTTAGGTCTAGAGAACAAAGCCAATCCTGACTCTGAAGGTATGGAAGGAGAATGCCCAGAGAAAGCATTTTGAATTTCTCCTTGAAAAGAAATTGGTTCAATTCTCTCAGATCCAGAATTGGTCTGAAGCCCTCTGTCTTCTTTGGTATTAGAAAATAAGGGGAGTAGAATCCCGTCCCCTGCTGAAGAAGAGGGACCTCCTCTATTGCCCCCTGGGCAAGGAGGGAGGCGACCTCCTGACCCAAGAGGGCCAGGAGAGATGGGGGAGAATTGAACTGCCTCACCATAGTATAAGGAGGAAGGTCGGAAAAATGGAGTTTGTAACCCTCTCTGATGATAGAGAGGGTCCATTGCTCTGATGTAATTTGCTCCCATCTGGGAGCAAAGTGAGCTAACCTTCCGGGTATGGTGAGGGGCTCTGGTTGTTCTAGAGCCAGAAAAGTTAAGTTCTCTAGGGGCAAGTCAAAACCCCTGAGGGGGTGGAGCCTGCTGAGGCGTAGCAGACGCCGCAGGCTTTGACCTTGCCTGTTTAGGTTGCTGACGTTTAGCAGCAAAACGAGGCTGAGAGGATTGTTGGCCAGTATTTGTGGAAAATCTGGACTTCTTGTAATAAGGCCTCTTAAAAGACTTCTTCTTGGCAGGAGTGGAGGTAGACTTAGAAAGTCTATCTAAGGTGGCATTTTCTGCGTCCATTTGAGTGGCCTTAATTTGCCACTCCTCACCAAATAAGTTCTCACCTGTACAGGGCAGATTTCGTAAGCCATCTAGGACCCAAGGTTCTAGATCAGAAGCCTGGAGCCAAGCAAGATGTCGGGCTGCTATAGCAATGCCCGAAGCCCTACCAGCACCCTCAAAGGAATCAAAAGCTGCCCTGTTGGAGAACTTTGAAATATCCAAAAGGTGTTTCACTAAGGAAATGAACTGCTCCCTCTTATCCTCAGGGATAAAGGGGGCAAAATGCCGAACTTTTAGAGCGATTTCACTGAGAAACATGCCCATGTAAAGACTATAGGAATTAATCCTGGCTATAAGCATAGTAGCCTGGAAAACTTTCCTGCCAAAAGAGTCTAGAGTCTTACATTCTCGCCCTGGAGGAGTAGAAGAGTGCCTTTTGGTACTCTTTATCTTCTTCATTGCAGACTTCACCACAATAGAATGGTGAGGCAACTGAGTTTTTTGGAAACCAGGAGAAGGGGGGACACGGTACATGGTGTCCAACCTGCGAGAAGAAGGAGACAATGTTAGAGGAGCCTCCCATAAGTCCATCAAGTGTTCTTGAAGGATTTCATGGATAGGCAGGGTAACTGCCTCTTTAGGAGACTTAGGGGCTTGTTTACAAAGCCGCGGTAGCGGTTTGCGATCGTAATCGGAGCCGCAGCCCCATTGATTTCAATGGGGCCGCGGTTGCGATCGCGAACCACTACCGCGGCTTTGTAAACAAGCCCCTTAGAGTATCCTAAAATATCCAGTTTCTTTGATCTGGGTTCCTTTTCAGAGGATGAAGCAATAGAAAGACCTTTAGCCATTTCTATGATGAAGTCCTGAAAGGACAAATCCTCTGGTGGAGACATTCTCCTTTTAGGAGAAGAAGGCTCCTCAGGAAGATCAAGGGAGAACTCATCAGAATCAGAGGAGTTAAAATCCTCTGAAGAAGCAGAGTATCCTCTATGTGCTTCCAACGCACGATACGCATACCGTTCGGTATCGACATCGGGCGTACCGGGTATGGGATCGGTACCGGGCAAAAGCCCGGATCCGGCATGCGGAACCGATCTGCGTTTGGAAGACGATGGCCTCGGTTCCGGTATGGAAGCCATTACCGGAACCGGACCTGGTACCGCTGGCTGCGGTACCGAGGGCGTAGCAGCATTAATAAAAGCCAGAATGGCCTGCTGCATGACTTGGACAGTATTGCCTGGATGTCGGTACCGGTATGGGCCGGTACCCCAGAGCAGTACAACAGGTGATCTGTCGAGGCCGCGCCATCGATGTCAACCTGTGACCCCATGATTGCTTTGGAGGCCGGAACCTCCCGCCGGGGTTTTTTGGCCTGGGCAGAATCCTCGAACTCAGAATTGAGAGCCTCTCGATCTTTAGAAAGAGATTTGCTTTTAGAGGATTTGCCCACTGGAGTTTTGGTTACCTGAGATCCATCCGGAGAGGAAGACCTGGATGACTGTGATGCTTCTGAAGGAAACAGCACATGGAACTTGTTGGCCCGGTTCTGCAATCCACGTTTCGACATCTGGGAGCAGGATGGGCAGTCCGGTATGGAATGGTCAGGTCCTAAACATTTAAGACACCATTCATGGGTGTCTGTAAGAGGAATGACAGCACTGCACTTGGTACACTTTTTAAAACCAGGAACTGGCTTCTCCATGAGGAGAATTTGTGTAGGCCTGAAGGCCTAACAAAGTACCAAGCTGTGCTGAAGAAAAGAAAAATTTTTTTTTTTTTTTTAAAAAGAAAGAAAGAGAGACCGGCAGTACCAGTTTCAGAATGGGGAAGGCAGGTACGCGGTCTAAAGAAAACAATAAAATTAACAATTTCTTCAGCGGTGACAGGAACACGACCTGCTGGCTCCGCGGAAAAAAAAGAAAACTGACGAGAGCTGGTCAGGAAGGCGGGAAGGCAGCGCGCATGTGCAGTGGGAGGCCCCAAAAGCTTTTAATCTGAAAAGCTGGGGAGCTTTCCCGCGCGGGCTCCGTCGGTACCGACGTACCCATATGTGATGACTTATTCCTGCTTGTTCCTGGAGATACTACGTTACTATGCTACTTTGTTACTATGATACCATTAGACTGATATAAACAGGGCCAGTCCCAGAGATGGTTTAAGATGTTGGCACCCTAGACAACCTTTAAGCTTTACTTCCATCTTGGCTGTCAGAATCTATTGTTAAACTCTGAATGCCCTGCTCTTTGTTGTGTCCCCCCATAAGCTGCTGCTACTCTAGGCAACCATCTAGTTTGTCTAGTGGTTGCGTTGGCCCTGGATATAAACTGTAGTAATGAGGGCATTTAACTATGTACAGCAAGAAGAAATTAGACCTTACCTGCTAATTGTCTTTCCTTGAGTTCTCTCCGGGCCAGTCCATGACCTTTGGGTGATCAATCCGTTCTAGCAGCTGAGGACTGTAAAACTGAGTTTTCCTGACAGGTTACCCAGCTCCCCCTGGTGTCAGAGAATCAGTCTTATGGTATCCAAGCAGCCAACGCAACTTAGAAACAAAAACTTGAAAATAACAAACTAACTAACTACTGGACAATTCGCCCAGAGAAAAACCTAGCCTCTCGCGGAAAAAGAGAAGGCCATACTATTTGAAAAAACCCCAGCCAAAACCTCCGTGGTCAATCTTGGAGTATTCGCATTATTCTGTCGACTGGTTAATGTCTCTTTCGGGTTTCTTTTTTTTTTTTTCATGAGACAGAATACCGGAACCCCCGGAAGGAAACTCCCGCTACCCCCAAGGCCAGGGAGCCCCCGAATCCATCTCTACAGACTCTCCCGTTATCGCCCCCGCGGAAAAACCCGGGAGAAAAAAAAATGCACCAGACACTCTCCTACTGCAACGCCAACATCTGAAAACTCGCAGACTACACGGGCGGGCCCAGAGAGAACTCAAGGAAAGACAATTAGCAGGTAAGGTCTAATTTCTTCTTCCTATTCGTCTCTCCAGGCCAGTCCATGACCTTTGGGCAGTACCAAAGCAGTACCTAAGTGCGGGAGGGGGCTGCGAGTCCAGCAACAATTGCCGAGGCACCTACACTAGCATCTTCTCGTGCCTGAACATCCAACCGATAATGTTTAGCAAAAAGTGTGCAGAGAAGACCATGTCACTGCCCTACAAATATCAACCGACGGTACCAACGCATACTCCGCCCAAGATGCAGCTTGCCCTCTTGTAGAATGTGCTCCGAGACCCACTGGAATCGGCTTGCCCTTTGCTTCATAGGCGGCTCTTATTGCATGCTTCACCCAGCGAGCGATGGACGCCTTCGTAGCCGCTTTACCCTTCGTCGAGCCCCTGAAGAGAACAAACAAATGGTCAGACTTCCGAAAAGACTCCGTTGCGGCCAGATAACTACGCAACACGCGCCCCAAATCCAGGCGCCGTAACGAGCGATCCACTTTACCACCGCCGGGCTTTGTAAACGTGGGCAGCGATACCACCTGGTTCACATGAAAACTGGAAATGACCTTAGGCAAGTAGGAGGGCACCGGTCTCAGCACCACTTTTTCGGCCGTAAACTGCAGGTACGGTTCCCTGCACGAAAGAGCTTGCAAATCCGAAATTCTCCGAGCCGAGCACAAGGCCACCAAAAAGGCCGTCTTCCAGGACAACTCCCGAAGACGTCCCGCGGAACCGGACACAAAAGGCGGCTCCGTCAACACCTGTAATACCAAATTTAAATCCCAAGGAGGCACTACGCGCCTCACAGGAGGTCTAATGTTCCGAACAGCCCGGAAAAAACGTAGCACGTCCGGATGCGTGGAAAGTGGCCTACCTTGCACTGGACCTCTGTAACAGACCAGCGCCGCCAGTTGAACTCTCAGCGTGCTAAGGGCCAACCCTTTCGAGGCCCTCCTGAAGAAACGCCAAAAGCTCAGGGAGTTGCGATCTCCCAGGCGAAAGCTGACAATCGGCACACCAGGCTTCAAAAATGTGCCATACTCTAATGTAAGCCAACGAAGTCGAACGCCTGCGGGACTGCAACAAAGTGGCTATCATTGCCGACGAGTAGCCCTTCCGGCTCAAACGGTGCCTTTCAAGAGCCAAGCTGTAAGCGAGAACCGATCCACCTGCGGCATGCGCAGAGGCCCTTGTTTCAACAGATCGCACCGACCGGGCAACCTCCAGGGCGGAACCAGATCGGCATACCACGGGCGTCGCGGCCAATCCGGCGCCACAAGAATCACCAGCCCCGCGTGGTTCGCAATCCTTCGAATGGTCCGACCTAATAGAGGCCACGGAGGAAACATGTACAGAAGAAGATCCGATGGCCAAGGCTGCACCAGGCCGTCTAGCCCCTCCGACATATGCTCCCTGCGCCTGCTGAAAAAGCGCGGCGCTTTGGCATTGGCTTGGGTCGCCATGAGATTCATGACCGGCTGACCCCAGCGGAGCGAGATCTCCTGAAACACCGCCCAGTCCAATTCCCATTCCCCTGGGTCTAGGCGATGACGACTGAGATAATCAGCTTGTATGTTGCCCTTCCCTGCGACATGCGCCGCAGAAATGGCCAAAAGATGGACCTCCGCCCATTGAAACATCTGTTGACTCTCCTCCAGCAGCACTACACTGCCTGTGCCTCCTTGCCTGTTGATGTACGACACTGTCACTTGATTGTCGGAGAACACCCGAACCGCCTGCCCTCTCACCAGGCCGAGAAAGCTGACGAGTGCTAAGCGAACCGCCCACAACTCCAGGCAATTTATTGACCAACCGCTCTCTTCCTCCGACCAGGCGCCCTGTGCCAGCTACGACAAACAATGCGCCCCCCAGCCAGACAGACTTGCTTCCGTCGTGAGCAATATCCACTGCGGCATCTCCAGCGGCACCCCCGCTCGAAGGTGAGCCGGAACCAACCACCACTGAAGACTGACGCGGACGTCTTCCGGACACACCAACCGTTGCGAAAGAGGATGACTTTGCGGAGACCAACGAGATAACAACGCCTGCTGAAGAGGTCGCATATGCGCCCTGGCCCAGGGAACTAGATCTATGGCCGCCGCCATCGACCCTAACACCTGTAGGTAACGCCAGGCCGAAGGAGACTTGACTCGCAGAAACGCCGACACCTACCCCAAAGGTTTGTCCACCCTTTCCGCAGGCAGAAACACTGAGCCCACCTCCGTGTCGAAGACGGCTCCCAGATACGTCAACTGCATGGTCGGCTCCAAATGACTCTTCGCCCGGTTGATAACCCAGCCTAACCGCTCGAGGAACTCCACCACACGAGCGGTGGCCTCGACAGACTCCGCCCGCGACGGAGAGCAAATGAGCCAGTCGTCCAGATAAGGATGGATCTGAATTCCGTCTTTCTGAAGCGCCGCTGCTACCACCACCATAACCTTGGTAAAGGTGCGCGGTGCCGTTGCCAGGCCAAAGGGCAAGGCTCGGAACTGAAAATGGCCCATGGGGACTGCAAACCGTAGGAACCTTTGATGTTCGGGCCTGATCGGGATGTGCAAATATGCTTCCGTCAAATCTATGTAGGTCAGCACTTCCCCCGGCTGTACCGACCGGATAACGGACTGCAAGGTTTCCATTCGAAAATGAGGCACTCGCAAACATCGATTGACGTGCTTGAGATCCAACACCGGCCGAAAAGAGCCTTCCTTTTTGGGGCGACAAAATAAATCGAGTATCGACCTAAGCCGTACTGGTCTATAGGCACCGGCACCACCGCCTGAAGCTGCAGCAGCCGCAACAGTGTCTGGCGAACCGCCTCTGTCTTTGCCGTAGAACAGCATGGAGAAAGGACAAAAGCGTCCGGCAAAGATTGTGCGAACTCTAGTGCATAGCCGGCTCTGATAATCTCTAGAACCCACTGGTCCGTCGTCACCGTGGCCCAGGCGGAGAGGAAACGCTGCAAGCGCCCCCCTACCGGAACCCCCACCTGGACCAGCCTCACTTCATTGTGGTTTCTTGGCTGAGCTCTGTTGGGAATTAAAGTAGCCCCTGTTGAAGCCTCTGGCGCCCCGAAAGGACTGCCCTCTCGCCACAAAACGACCCCGCTGATACAGTGAGAAGTGAGATCCACGAAACTGACGAAAATCCTTACCATGACCTCTCTGAGAAGAGCTGACCTTCGTCGTTCTCGGACGGTCCTCAGGAAGACGACCCCCTTTAGAGTCACCCAAATCCTTAACGATCTTCTCTAACGCTTCCCCAAACAATAACTTGCACTTGTATGGAAGCTTACTGAGCCAAGCCTTAGAAGACGCATCAGCCTCCCAATTCCTTAGCCAGAGAAAACGGCGAGCCGCAATCAGGGAAGCCATAGACTTTGCGGCAATGCGCACCAAATCATAAAAAGCATCCGCTAAATAGGCCGCCGCGGACTCTAGCTTCGCGCCCTCCGCCAGCGCCTCCTCCCCCTTTTCCGGGGACTGCTCCCCCTGCAGCCAGCGGATAGACGTGCGAGACACATAGGCCCTACAGACAGGCGCCTGTAGGGCCAGTGCACTGGAATCAAAGGCTTGCTTCAAAAGCACTTCCAACCGTCGATCCTGCAGGTCCTTAAGCGCAGCCCCTCCTTCCACGGGGATGGTGGTCTTCTTAGTGACCGCTGACACTAACGCATCCACTTTAGGCATACGGAGTAAGTCCTTTTCGTCCTGAGGGACGGGATAGAGCCGAGCCATCGCACGTCCCCCTCGCAACGAGGCCTCTGGACATTCCCATTCAGACTCAATCATTTGTTTAATAACCCTATGAATAGGGAAACATCTCTGTTCAGATCTAAACCCCTGTAATAAGGGATCCTCAAGAGGCTCCTGTTGCACCGCCGGCAGCACCATATCTAAAGCAGCGAGGGACTGAGAAATCAAGGCCCCCAGCTCTTCCTTACGAAAGACATTAGGATCCTCGCCCGGTCCAAATTCCCCTTCTTCCAACTCGCCCGGCTAGGGGTCCCCAGCTGCCTCGGAGAGAAGCTCACCGTCCTCAGGCACAGAAGAACACACACTATGTACCCCTAACTGCAAGCCTGCATCTAGCACCTTTTCTTTCGAAGAAGTGCCCTCCCCTGGGTCTGCCAGCCCAGTTTCCAACGGCTGAACCCCCTCCAAACTGTCTGAGGCTGCACCGTGAGCCAAATGAGATTTCTTTAAGAGATAAGTGTTGTGCAGTGACAGAATAAATTCTGGGGAGAAAAAAAGAGCCCAATAACTCTGGACAGGCAGGACCAGGCAGCTTCTGGTGCTCCTCTGCCGAAGGAGGCTTGTGCGATTTAGAGCGCTTCTTCTGCGCCTTGCCTGGCAGCGCAGGAGACACGGCCGGCTCCTTCAAAATGGCCGCCGTTCCGGCCTTTTCTAAGGAGCTGGGAGACGGCACCCGTAACTCTCCTGCTTTCTTACCCTCCATGAGAGCCCAAAAGGAAAAGTAAGATCTCCAATTGCAAGCACCCCTGCGCGGAGAACGAGAAAGAAAGTCGCAGAAACGATACGCGCGGGCCGCCCCCCTTTTGAAACACTGACCGCCGAACAAGCCAACCGCCGCCGACACCCGCGACGGGGAGAGAAACCACGCTGCCTGCTCTACCCGCTTACCTGCGGCCTCCGACAGCAGCAAAAATGTCCGGCCTCCGCTTCACCGCTGCTAGCGAGAAACCGGCAAGGCGGCACCACAGGCAGGAAGGAGAAGGACACTGGGGCTCCCAGGCCTGAATCCTTAGCCCTTGCAGCGATGCTCTAATAATGCAGGCTCTGCCTCTAGCAGCCGGAAATCAAGCGGCTGGAGAACCGGAGCGTTAGAGCCCGCGCTCCGCTCCCGTTTGCTGCCTTTAAATGCTTTTCGTTAATTAAATTTGTTGCCTCTGTAATTTCGGTTTGCTCTGACTAATCTAGCTGAGAACTGCCCTGCTAGGACAGACCAACCAGGAGCACCAGAGGTAAAGCCTTTATTTCTTCACCTAAGCATAGGATAGCCTTTGCCTTTTCAATCAAAGCAATTTTCCAATGTCTTTACTTTAGAAATCTACAACTAACTAAGGCATTCCTAAGCGTCTCTCTGGGGAGCTGGGATCCGACGTCCTGTTCAGCTGCTGAGGACTGAAAGACTGATTCTCTGACCCCAGTGGGAGCTGGGTAACCTGTCAGGAAAACTCAGTTTTACAGTCCTCAGCTGCTAGAACGGATTGATCACCCAAAAGTCATGGACTGGCCCGGAGAGATGAATAGGAAGAGCCTCTCAAAAAGGCAGCGTTCACAAACTTGAGAAGATCACAAAAAGAGGAACACAGAAAAGAATACCAAATAAAGCTGAAAGAGGCAAATAGAGTTATTAGAATGGCAAAGACACATGCAGAATCAAAAATGGCTATGCTAAAGACATGAAGCAAGATGACAAGACTTTTTTTTAGGTAGCTGGGGAAAGGGGACAAGCCAGAGGTAGAACTGCAAGACTCAAAGATGCTGAGGACCAATTTGTGGAAAGAGAGAAGGAAAAAGCAAAAGTGCTAAACATATATTTGTGTTCAGTGTTCACTGAAGAAAATCCTAGAGAAGGATCACATATGATAGATAAAGGTACTAATAGGATGGAGTAGCTACCATACCATTCACAGATGAAAGTGTTTATGAATAACTTTTAAGACAAAATGGACAAGGCCATGGGAACGGATAAGATACATCCCAAGATACTAAGAAAGCTCAGAGAGGCTTTGGCAAGACCTTTAAAGGAAGTACTTAATAGATCCATGGAGACAGAGGGAGTTCCACAAGATTAGAGAAAGGCTAATGTCGTCTGTCTTCACAAAAGTGGTAACAGAGAAGAGGTGGCACACTACAGGCTGGTAAGCCTTACTTTGGTGATCAGAAATGTAATGGAGATGCTGCTGAAAAAAAGGATAGTGAACTTTCTGGAATCCAATGGATTGCAGGATCAGAGGCAACATGTTTTTTTTTTACCAAAGGAAGATCATGCCAACTGAATCTGATTGATTTCTTTGACTGAGTGACCAGAAAACTGGATCAAGTCCAAGCAATGGATGTGATCTACTTGGATTTCAGCAAAGCCTTTGATACTGTTCCACATAGGAGGCTTATGAATAAACTAAGCAGCATGGAGATGGGCTCCTAGATGGTGAAATAGATCAGAAATTGGTTGACTGACAGACAGAGAGTGGTGGTAAATGGAATTCAATCAGAAGAAAGGAAAATGAGTAGTGGAGTGCCTCAGGGATCAGTCCTGAGACTGATACTGTTTAATGTCTTCATGAGTGATATTTTTGAAGGGTTAAAATGAAACGTTTGCCTTTTTTGCGGATGACATGCAATTTTGCAATAGGGTGAACACTTCAAAGTGTGTAAAACATGATAAAAAAATCTAAAAATATTAGAAGAATGGTCTAATATTTGGCAGTTAAGATTTAATACAAAGAAGTGCACCTGGGACGAAGAAATTAAAAAAAAAAAAAAACCCAACAGTATACAACAGGGGGCGAGAGGCTGGTGTGCACAGACTAAGAAGATCTTGGCGTGCCAGTGTCTGAGGATCTCAAGGTGGTGATAGAATACAACAAGGCAGTGGCCAAAGCCAGAAAGATACTAGGCTTCATAAAGAGGCATAAATGGAAATTACACGTACCTGGTAATTGTAGTTCCTGAAGGGTCCAGTTTAGTCCTCCACATCCGGGTAGTGCACCTCCTCCTGCAGCACGGAGACTGGACCAATCAGAATCTTGCTCTCCTGATGTATCCTGCTGGAGCTCCCATCAGCCCCCCAGTGAACTATTAACAAAGCAGACTTAAAGAAGCAACACAGGAAAGAAGTAAAAAAAGGGGTTTCATTGGGATAACGTTACTAAACAGTTATAATGACCCCCTCCCCAAACGAGGAAGCCAAGACTCTGCACAGCACTTCATCCGTCCACCTGACACCACAGGCAGCCATTGATAAAAAGGAAAGAACTGACGTTCCACGGCAATACGGAAAAGCCCGAGGAGCCCCCAACAGAAGGGTTCCCCAGAAATGTCTTACCGGACTCACCGTTGCTCAGTAACAAGCGCGCCGGCAAAAACCGAAAGGACAGAGAGAGAGAGATAGGGAGGGAAGGAGGACTAAACTGGACCCTTCAGGAACTACAATTACCAGGTAAGTGTAATTTCCATTTCCTGAGCGGTCCTCCAGTTTAGTCCTCCACATCCGGGATGTAACAGAGCAGTTAGGAACGGGCGGGAACTTGTAACCCGGCGCGCAAAACCGCCGACCCAAAACAAGAATCCCGAGCGGCCAACACGTCCAAGCGGTAGTGCTTGCTGAAAGCATGGAGGGACGACCAAGTAGCCGCTTTGCAAATCTCCACCGGCGGAACCAGAGCATGCTCTGCCCATGACGTCGCTTGCGCTCTAGTAGAGTGAGCACGCAAACCCACCGGAACCTCACGCCCCTGCACAAGATAAGCGGAGGAAATCGCTTCCTTAATCCACCTAGAAAGAGAAGACTTTGCCGCTGCTTCGCCTTTTCGCACCCCGCCAAAGAGCACAAACAAGCAATCTGACTTGCGGAAGGTTTCCGAAACCTTTAAATAACGACGCAGTACCCGTCGGACATCTAAGAGATGCAATCCGGCCACCGAATCACCTGCTGCATCAGAAGGAAACACCAGAAGAAAGACTGATTCAGATGAAAAGGAGAGACCACCTTCGGAAGAAAAGATGGCACCGGCCGCAACACCACTCGATCTCTAGAAAAAGATAAAAACGGCTCCCTGCACGAAAGCGCCTGCAGCTCCGAAATGCGCCGTGCCGAACAAATGGCTACGAGAAAAACAGTTTTCAGGGTTAAATCTTTAACCGACGCTCGCCACAACGGTTCAAAGGGCGGACGAGCCAAAGCGTGCAGAACCAGATTCAAATCCCGGGGAGGAATAACAACCCTGCGCGAAGGTCGCAACCGGAAAACTGCCTTCAGAAAAGGTTGGACATCCGCATGCATTCCCAGAGAAACCCCTAGCACCTTGCCTCTGTAGCACGCGAGAGCCGCTAGCTGAACCTTTAAGGAACTGGCGGCCAGTCCTTTATCAAAACCGTCCTGCAAAAAACTGAGAATCACGGAAACAGAAGCGGTCGTCGCACGAATCCCACGACGTGAACACCAGTCCTCGAAAATGCGCCAAATGCGCACATAAGCGAGGGAGGTGGAGGATTTGCGATCCCGCAGCAGGGTAGAAATAACTGCTGAAGAATAGCCCTTCTTCCTCAAGTGAGCCCTTTCAATGGCCAAACCGTAAGCGAGAACCGAGCCACCTGAGGCATCCGTAGCGGTCCCTGAAGCAGCAGATCCGGTCGAACTGGAAGTCTCTAGGGAAACCCGTCGATCAAGCGTACCAGATCCGCATACCAGGGGCGTCTGGGCCAATCCGGAGCCACGAGTAACACCTGACCGCAATGCGCTTTGATGTGCTGGATCACCCTGCCGATCAACGCCCACGGCGGAAAGATATAGAGAAGACCGCAACTCGGCCACGGCTGAATGAGGGCGTCTATCCCCTCGGACATGGGTTCTCTCCGCCTGCTGAAGAACCGTCCCGTCTTGGCCAACTGAAACGTCGCCATGAGATCCATTAGTGGAGGACCCCACCGGCGAACTATCTGCGCGTAGACCTGTGGGTGCAGCTCCCACTCTCCGGGATCCACATGCACCCTGCTGAGAAAATCCGCCATGACATTGTCTTTTCCCGCGATATGCGCCGCTGACAACGCCGAAAGACGGAGCTCGACCCACTGGAACAACGCCTCCGCCTCGTCCTCCAAGGCTACGCTTCCTGTGCCGCCCTGCCGGTTGATGTACGCTACCGTCGCTGAATTGTCCGAGAGCACCCGGACCGCTCGGCCCTGCAGAGTCGATTCGAAGGCCTCCAGCGCTCTCCGCACCGCGCGAAGCTCGAGCCGATTGATCGACCAGGAGGTTTCCTGGGCCGACCATGTCCCCTGCGTGAAACAACCCTCGCAGTGGGCACCCCAGCCGAGCAGACTGGCATCCGTTATCACCGGAACCCACCGAGGCTGTTCCAGGGGTTGTCCCGCACGCAACGCCTGGGAGCAGCTCCATCACCGTAGAGCTCGACGAACACGGATCGGACAAGGCAAGCGCTTGTTGAGCGACTCCGTCTGATTCGACCAACGACGCAAGAGGGCTCTCTGAAGGGGACGCATGTGAAACCTGGCCCAGGGCACAACCTCCAAAAGTAGCCGCCATCGTCCCCAAGACGCGCAGGTACCACCAAGCAGAAGGAGCGGACATCCGGAGGAAAGTGCGCACTAGATTTTGCAAGGCCTGAACACGCCGAGGCGGTAAGCACACCAACCCTCTCGCCGTGTCGAACTGAACTCAGAGATACTCGAGGCACTGCGTCGGCACTAACCGACTTTTCTGCGCATTGACCACCCAGCCGAGAGATTGCAAGAGAGTCACCATCTTCTCCGTAGCCTGCAAGCTCTCCTCTTTGGACTTCACCCGAATCAACCAATCGTCCAGATAAGGGTGGACCAGGACGCCTTCCCGTCACAAAGCAGCGGCCACTACCACCATGATCTTGGTGAAAATACGCGGGGCCGTCGCTAATCCGAAGGGCAGAGCTTGAAACTGAAAGTGCCCCCAGGAGAACGCGAACTGGAGGAAACGCTGGTAGACCGATCGGATTGGAATGTGCAAATAAGCCTCGGACAGATCCAGAGAGGTCAGGAACTCCCTCTGACGGACCGCCACAATGACGGACCGAAGGGTTTCCATACGGAAATGAGGCACCCGGAGACAACGATTGACGCCCTTGAGATCTAGAATAGGGTGGAGGGATCCGTCTTTCTTTGGCACCACGAAATAAATGGAGTAACGCCCCAGACCGTGCTCGGCCGCCGGAACGGGAACCACCGCCCCCAAGGCGAGAAGCTGATCTAACGTCAAGCGAAGCGCTTGCTCCTTGTGCTGGCCTTTGCTGGGAGAAAGAACAAAGGAATCTCGAAGGGGACAGGCAAACTCGAAGGCATAGCCTTCTCGGATAACCTCCAACACCCACTGATCCGAAGTTATCCGGGCCCATGCAGGCAGGAACCCCTGAAGGCGACCACCGATAACCGGACATCCCTCTGGAATCCGCCTGGCGTCATTGCGGCTTGCGAGAAAAAGAGGAGGAAGACGAAGAGGCGGCAGGGGCAAATCCTCTGCCCGCTCCCCGGAAGCCCCGAAACCCTCGAGAGCGGTACCCAAAGCGACCACGCTGGGAACTCCACAAACGGGACGACCGAAATCTTCGAAAGTTCCGAGACGGACCTCGCGGGACCGGCGAAGTTCTGCCGAGCTTAGGCTTATCTTCCAGCAGTCTACCACCTTTCGAGTCCCCTAAATCTTTCACCAACTTATCCAAATCCTCACCAAACAACAATTTCCCCTTAAAAGGTAATTTACTGAGGCGCAACTTAGAGGAACCGTCAGCAGCCCAATTCCTCAACCAAATAGACCTGCGCGCCGCAACCAAGGAAGCCATACTATTAGCCAATGTTCTAATCAAATCATAATGAACATCCGCCAAGTAAGCCGACCCAGACTCCCAGCGGGTCACTTCTAACAACTTCTGCTGGTCGAAGTTGGACTCCTGCCCTAAACGCTGAGCCCATCTTAAACATGCTCTAGCCACCCAGGCCCCACAAATAGAGGCTTGCAGAGACAAGGCATTAGTTTCAAAGGCCTGTTTTAACAAACCATCTACTTTCCTGTCCTGCGTATCCTTCAAAGCCGCACTGCCTTCGACCGGAATCGTAGTCTTCTTGGTGACCGCCGATACCAGGGCGTCAATGCGCGGCGATTTAAACTTGTCCTTGTCAGCTAGAGGATACAACCGGTTCATCATACGAATGCCCTTTAGACCGGATTCGGGCTGATCCCATTCAGTCTGAATCATTTGAGCCACCACGCGATGTACTGGAAACACGACCTGAGAGTCTCGCACGGCTTGAATGAGGGGATCTTCCAGGGCTTCCTCCACCGCCGAAGGAACTGAGGCAAGATTGAGCGTTTGAAGAGACTCAGTAATCAACGGAACTAACTCCTCTCGCCGAAACACCCGAATGATCCGTGCCTGATCCTCGGGATCCGGAATTTCCCCTTCCTCCAATTCCTCATCGATGTCTTCGGTCTCCACCGCCAGCTCAGGCTCATGCCAGTCGACGTCCTCACTCTCAAAAGAGAAGCGAGAGCGTTTAGCTGGCTTCTGGACAGTCCACTGACCCTCCTCACCTAAACGGGAGGGAAGGGACAATGGAGAGGCCCCGGCCTCTGGCAACTTACCCAGACGGCCCAAGCGGAAAGCCTGATGCATCAAAAGAACAAAATCAGGCGAGAAATCTATCGATGAAGGGCCCGACGTAGCCTCGGGCAAGGGAACCCCCTGCTCCTTGGACGCCCCAGGAGAAACTGGAGTTTGAGAGCCTGGAGACGGCTCCCTGTCAGGCTGCCGGGCCGGACTAACAGAGTCCAACAGAGCCTTGCCTTCCATCTGGTGTTCAAGGTCAGAGGAGACTGACACGCAGCCCTTACAAACCCCGGACTCCGATATAGCCCCCCTGCGAGAACCGCAGACTAAGCAATGTGGCCTTGCCGACATTGAAGCAAGGAGCCAGCAGGCCAAACAGGACCCCAGAGCCAAAAATGAAGAAGGCTTAGCAAAAGGCTCCACAAAGCGTTTTCAATTTTTTTTTTTTTTTGCAGGAGAAATGAATCCGATGGAGAGAAGGGCCTCAGGCCTGAAAAAAAAATTAAACGAAATCGGTACCGTAAACCCGCAGCAGCCCCTAACAAGGAGGAAAACGCGGGAAAAATAAAAATAATGCCGGCGCAGTAAAATGGCTGCCGGCACCAACGGGTGAAGGAAAAAAAACGGCGGGAAAACAATAAAGTAGACCACGCGATCAGAAGCCCGACAAAAATAACCAAAGAGAACTAAAACGCTTAAAAGCACTGCCGGTGCTCTGCGACTCACCTCTGGCTGCCAGGAAGCTGAACGAGGAAGAATCGCTGAGCGGATGCAGCACTGCGGGACAGCCCCGATCAGCAACAGAAAGCTCACCCGAAGTAGAAGTCAGCCAAGGCCGTGAAGAGCATACAGCCGGCGTGACAAGACAGCAACGGGGCTGCAACTAACAGATCTCACCCCCGTACTGTCTAGGAGGGAGATCTAGGACAACTCGCTGCCTGCAGCACACTCACAGCCGGAGAAGGAGCGTGCAGACCCGGCTCCTCAAACGGCCCCCCCTTTAGGCATTTGTAGTATAAAATTTAAAGGGACAGTCACCAAATAAAAGAAAAATAGACAGAATGGAAATAAACAAGAAACCCCAAGGAAAGCTAACTAGTGTTGCCTCAAAGTCACTAAGTGAGCCCAGCACCAGGCTCACAAGTCCTCCTGCTGCACGGAGACTGGACACACTGGGGGGCTGATGGGAGCTCCAGCAGGATACATCAGGAGAGCAAGATTCTGATTGGTCCAGTCTCCGTGCTGCAGGAGGAGGTGCACTACCCGGATGTGGAGGACTAAACTGGAGGACCGCTCAGGAACAAGTAAAAGGAAGGATGTATTAATGCTCTCACACAAGTCACTGGCCTCAATGGGAGTACTGTGTTAAATTTTGGAGACCATACCTTGCAAAGGATATAAAAAGACTTGAAATGATTCAGAGGAGGAAAACCAAAATGATATACGATCTACGCCAGATGTATGAGGAGAGACTTGAAGACCTAAATATGCATACCCTGGAAGAGAGGAGGGACAAGGCAGATATGATACAGATGTTTGAATACTTAAAAAGTATGAACAAACATTTTTCAAAAAGGCAGGGAGGCCTTAAAACTAGAGGACATGAAATGAAGCTGCAAGGAGGTAAACTCAAAAGCTACGCCAGGAAATACTTTTTCAAGGAAAGGTTGGTGGATGCTTAGAATGCCCTCCCCGTGGAAGTGGTGGGGGAAAACAGTGACAGAATTCAAAAAGTCGTAAGACAGACACAGAGGATCCCTTTATGGCAAGAGGATGGAATCAAAGCAAATAACTTCACACTTCAAGAAATAGAGGGTGGTAACCTGCATGAAACAGTGGGTACAACCCTAAACAAAGGCACAGAGTTGTACCCACCTGCACAGAGCGGTGGGTACAACTCTGGCCACCTTATTGGGCAGAATAGATGGATTATGCGGATCTTTATCTGCCGTCATTTACTATATTAGTATGTTTTATTTTAAAACAAAGAAGCATGATGCAAGCAACCAGCCCAATGTCCAAGTGATTAGCCTGAATTTGCTTTCACACTGATGCATCTTCTTTTCATGCTCAACCCCAAAAAGAAGGCATAGGGTAACGTGCACAGAGCAACCATTACAACCTCAAAAACCTAACTGGGCCATTCTGGTTTTTATTTGCAGTAATCTACCATATCACTATGTTAAAGCATAGCACGATAAAACTGTAAAAAGCTCTATCCTACCATCTTAGCTAAAGAAAGCCACTTTAAAAATCAGGGAGAAAAACAGGAAACCACTGGAAGTTTAACATTAAAAATATACACAATAAAATATAAAATTATTAGAAGATTGTCAGTGCTTTTGGCAAATTATACTGGTCCACAATTTTTCCCAAAGTTATTCTGAATAATAAATTTACCTTTTCATTGCATATCTCGATGCTTGTCAAAAAGACCTTCTATATTTTGAGTGGAGGAGTGGAGTGAAGGCGTAACCTAATGATTAGATCAGCAGCCTAGTACCCAAAAGATCTGGGTTCGAATCCCACTGACGCTCCTTGTGATTATGGGCAAGTCACTTAACCCTTCATTGCCTCAGGTACAAACTTAGATTTAAGCCCTCTGGGGCAGGGAGATACCTACATACCTGAATGTAACTCGCCTTGAACTACCACTGGAAAGGCGTGAGCTAAATCACAATAAACAAAAATAAATAATCAAATCTAAATCAGACCTCTACTGGAATTTATAGTATTGAAAGCCTTACTGTGTGTTAGTTCTTAGTAGGTTGGATTACTGTAAAGCATTATTGGTTGGTATTCCACAGTATAGTTTGAATCATATCCAGTTACTTCAGAATACTGCAGTAAATTCATTTATAGAGTTTTTTTGTTTGATCAGGCGAACCGCACTGGCTTCCTGTGAGCTATAAGAATCTACTTCAAGATTATGATTGCTCAGAACCTTTTACACTGGTTATCCTCTCTCTCTTCACTCCCATCTTATTCTATATACTCCTTAATAGCCGTTAGGAGCTTCAGAATCTCTTCGGTTATGGTTTCTCTCAGGACTGAACTAGTGCCTTTTGCTGTGTTGCTCTAACTCTTTGGAATTCCCTCCCCCCAGATCTCAGACTTGAGTCACTTACTAATGTGTTTAAAAAAAGTTTCAAAATCTCCATAGGAGCTCTGAAATGCCCAGGATGTCTGTAAAGAAGGCAGAGGCGATTCACTGGCTGGAATAACTGGAGCTGGTGATCAATTATCCCAAGACCAACTGCTGCCTCTCAGAGCCCATTTTTGACATATTTAAGGGCCCGATCTTCTTCAATTTGAAAAGACTGCACAAATTCCAATCCCAATTTAGACAGTTTTGTGCAAGTCCAGCTCCACAGACTTGGGATTATCTGCAACTTCTGAGGTCCATGACATCAACGATGGAACCAATTTCTAGGGCCAGAGCTCACATGTGCCCTCTGCAGAAGCATCTATTGTCTGGTAGGAAGACAAGGACTTTGGCTATGTCCTCTAGGAGCCAGTCAAAACCCTGTCCCTGGTTTTGGCTGGGAAGCCAGCTAGACCTTTGCAGTCTTTGGCTGTCCGATATGGGAGAGAGTTGGCTGTTTAAACTAGAAAGAGCAGGAGGATGGAGGATACATACACCTAGAAGAGTAATAGATCTCTGTTGCTCTCTGCTATAATACCTCCTAGATGAGTAGGCCAGGCCAGAAGTGGGCCTGGAGAATGTTTTCAAGGTGTCAGTATGCTGCCTGATCATGGCAGCAGTCTCTTGCACCTTGTTTCTGAAGAGACTGTCTCCATGATACAGCACATAGTCGAGCTTCTTCTGCACAGTAGGTTGTAAGCCCAAAACCCAGAGCTCCGGGCACCAGTACTCATTGAGATGGCTCTCAATGCCATAATGAAAATATTATATGTTGCTCAGACAACGTACTTACCACACTCCTTCACCTGAGGGAGCTGTACTAGTTGATGTTCTTTAACCCTTTGAAGGCCTACTTTAAATTTTTAATCCACATTCTGCAGCCGGGTTAATTTTTGCATATTTCAGGAAAATTGTACCCGTCTTATTCAATATGTTCTAATAGTGATTTTCCTTCTGCTATGGTCATGTATTATATACCATTTGATAGAAATATTTAGTCTGAATTTTGGAACCCGAGAGTTTTGGGCTCGGCCTGGAAAGGGTTTTTAGAGGAAGAAGGTTGAACAATTCCTCCAAAGTTGCGCATTATGTTCTGCAAGTGCACGCCCATGAAGAACTGGTAGGATGCTACGCAAGACGTCAGCATAGCAGTCTTAAAGAACTTCCTCCCTCCCCCCCCCCCCAAGAGTCCAAGGTCCTAGCCTCTCTCCCACAGAGTGCCAAAGAGTGAGATTTGAATCCGCCTTCAAAAAGGCTAAGAATCCAAACAACCATAGAGTGGTGCGGCAGCTGAAGCTTCCTGAATCTGGGAGCCTTTTGAACTCTACACATGGAGTCAACCTTCCTGCTGACCAGAGGTACAGAGAGAGGGGGGTCTTCTATATTCTCATCTGCAACTTTTGAAGGATGTGGTATACAGGCACTATCACCACCTCCTTAGGGGCAACAGAATACTGGAGAAAGAACAGTTACTCACCTGTAACAGGTATTCTCCGGGGACAGCAGTAATCAGTACTTACATATTGGTGACATCGGCGCCGACAGAGCCCCCGTGGAAGTATCTCCCTAGCTTTTGCAGAAAGCCTTTGGGAGATGCACCACGCATGCATGGTCCCCTTCCCGCCCAAGGGTGCCATCTTGTCTCAGTCTAATGATGTAACTAAGACAGCAAAAAATAAAATATGATTAAAAAGCAACTCCAAGGGGAGAAGAGAGGGTTCTGAGGACTGATTACTGCTGTCCCCGGAGAACACCTATTACAGGTGAGTAAATACGCTTTCTCTGGGAACAAGCAGGAAGTCAGTCCTCCATATGGGACCCCTCAGCTACAGGCTACCGAGAACCTGTAAAAATGCCATGGTGACCTGCAAAGGGTGAGCAGTGATCAGCAGCAATTGAGTCCCTACTGAGATATTCTCGCAAGACCCAAGTATCCGGAAGAGAACCAACACTCTGGTAGCCTGAAAACAGAAGGGTCAGAGGGCAGGAGTTGCCTGCACTCCAAAAAGATTACGGAATACAGTCTGGCCGAAGGCTCTGTCCTGTTGGGACTACCTCTCCAGGCAGTAGTGAGCTGCAAAGGTACCGAAGACCAAGTGGCGGCCAGACAGATTTCCATCATGGGGACAGAATGCAGATTTGCCACAGAAGGAGGCATGGCCCTGATGCGGTGCGCAATGATCTTCTGGTCCAGGGAGATCCCCGCCTGCTCAGAGGCGAGGGTAATGCAGTCCACCACCTAAGTGGACAGAGTCTGCTTAGTCACTGGGAGCCCCAGACAACTGGGGTCATAGGATACAAAAAGCTAAGCTGCTCTGCGGTGGCACCGAGCCCGTTGCAGATAGAAGGACAGGGCCCTTTTACAATCCAGAGTATGGATAATGGTCTCCGGCTTGCTGGCGTGAGTCCTTGGAAAGAAGGTGGGGAGCACCACCTTCTGATGGAGGTGGTGCTCCCCACCTTTGGCAGAAACTTGGGGTGTGTGCAGAGCACCACCCTGTTCTTGTAAAACCTCGTGTAGGAGGGCTCTGCCATCAGAGCCTGGAGCTCACTGACCAAGTTGATGTGAGTGGTACAAGGAAGACGACCTTCCAGGAGAGGTACCTCAAGTGGAAGGTAGCCAGAGGCAAGAGCACCATGTTGAGATCCCACTCTGCTGCTGGAAGACGGACAGGGGGTTTGGAGGGCATGAGGCCCCGGAAGAACCAAGACACAAGGGACTGAGCCGAGATGGGCTTGCCCTCGATGGAAATGTGGCACGCTGAGATAGCACTCGTGTATACTCTGACAGAGTTGGACTTTAGTCCCACCTGCAACAGATGCAACAGCAGCGGGAACCAGGGTTACCTGGGCTACTGGGGAGCTATCAGTATTAGTGATGCCCTGTCGCGCTGGACCTTAAAGAGGGTCTTGGCAACCAGTGGTGTCGGCGGGAAGACATATGGGAGGGCCTTCTGTCCATGGAATGAGGAATGCATCCACTGCCACCTGGGATAAGTACAGCTGGTGGGAGCAGAAGTGGAGCAACTGCGTGTTTTCTGAGCTGGCAAACAGATCCACGAGGAGATGCCCCAGAGTTGAAACAGCTGGGAGGCCACTTCAGGATCCAAGTGCCACTCATGCGGCTGGAGGACTCTGCTTAGCTTGTCTGCCAGGGCATTGTCTTGACCCAGGAGGTAGACCGCTCTTAGGAGCATCCCTCTGCATGTCGCATCTGAGCAGAGCGTTACCACCTCCTGGCAGAGGGAGTACGACCCTGTGCCCCCTTGTTTGTTCACACAGAATATTGCAACTTGGTTGTTGGTGTAGATCAACAACAACTGGTGCAGCCGGTGGCGGAAGGCTCGGAGAGCCAGAAATATCGCCCAGAGCTCCAGCAGATTGATTTGCATTTGGGATTCCATCTGGAACCAGGTGCCTTGTGTCTGGAGGTCTTTGCAATGCGCTCCCCAGCCCAGTAAAGATGCATCCATGGTGAGGACCTTCTGGGGGGTGGGTGCTGGAAGGGCATCCTGGCCTGAAGGTAACAAGGAATCTGACACCATCCGAGGGAGTCCACCAATTGGCAGGTCACTCTCACTCTTTCCCGGAGCCTGCCTGTGGCTTGTGTCCACTGAGAGCGGAGGCACCACTGGGCCGCTCATGTGCAGTCTGGCGTATGGGGTCACGTGAACCTGGAGGCCATGTGGCTCAACAGACGGAGAAGAAGGTGTGTGGGTAGCACCCGGCATCGGTGCACTTCTGAGATGTTCTGACCTCTCTTGAGAGAGAGGAAGGCCTTGGCCTGGAAGGGGTCTAGCTGCGCCCCTAGAAACTCCAGGCATTAAGCCGCAGCAAGGTGGGACTTGGGGTAGTTTATGACAAACCCCAGATGCTGCAGGGCATTGATGGTGCGCCCAGTGACGCATTGCGCCTCTGCAGCTGTGCCTCTCTTTATGAGCCAGTCGTCCAGGTAAGGGAAGACGAAGGCCCCTTAAAACAGGTTGGGGGCTGCGACCACCACGAGGCACTTGGTGAAGACCCTTGGCAATGGGGCCAGCCCGAAAGGCAGCACCCTGTTTTGGTAGTGCTCTCCTCTCACTATGAAACAAAGGTATTTTCTGTGGCTGGGATGGATCAGGATACATGTGTAGGCATCCTTTAAGTCTAAGGACATAGCCAATCTCCCTGCTGGAAGAACAGCAGCAGTGTTCCAAGGGAGAGCATCTTGAACATCTCCCTTACCAGAAACCTGTTCAGCTCCCACAAATACAGGATGGGCCTGAGGCCCCCTGTCCTCATGGGGACGAGGAAATACCTGGAGTAGAAGCCGATACGCCGTCCAAACACAGAACAGTGGCAGATGCATTCTCCGTCAACTGGGGCTCGCAGACCTGCTACGCATATCCGTAGCAACCTAGCATTGTGGCCTAGTGATTGGGGCAAGATACCTCAGGCTGGAAGGTCGGTGGTTCAAATCCCACTAGAGGACAGCAACCTTGGGCCAGAAGGACTGGGGTTTCTAGTCCCACAGGTGCTCCTTGTGGTCTTGGGCAAGCCACTTAACCCTCCATTGCCCATGTTCCCTGTAAGTATTAGTGTATGTGTCTCAAATCCCCTCATGTTAAATGTATCCCCCAATTGTGTTGTGACCACTTTGATTGAAGGATAAGATGGTATACAAAACTGTCTAAATAAAATAAATAAAACAACAAAAAGCAAAGAGAAAGAATCCAGAGTAAATAGATGACAAAGCGAGCAAAATCATACACATGTATATACACAAATATGAGAAATACCAAAGTCTACTTGGAAATTAAGACCTAAATATAAATATAATCTGTAAATACAAAAGGAAAACAAAGAAGTCAGAATATATTAGAAGTACCGAAGACTGCTGGGATAGCGTTCTTACTTACATGTAAACAGGTGATCTCTGGGAACATCAGGAATCAGTCTTCACATATGGGTGACGTTGGTACCAACAGAGCCCACACGTGAATGCTCTGCAGCATCAAAATGGAAAGCCTTTGGGAGCACTCAACCGCGCCTGCGCATCTGCCTTCTTGCCTTCCCAACTCCTCTCCTCAGTTGAGTTTGCAGCTGAGCAAGAGAGAAAATAAAAAATACCCTACTCCTAAGTGAGGAGGGTGGGTTGTGAAAACTGATTCCTGCTGTTCCCGGAGATCACCAGTTACAGGTGAATAACAACGTTATTTATTTATTTAATTGTTTTTATATACCGCACTCTTAAAAATCAGCGCGGTTCACAGACAACAGTATTGTGCATAACAGGCTCACTATTAAGCACTTACATCGAACTGGAGGTTACACTTGGGTTTCAACTGGTTTCAACTATGTACATCTATTTACAGTTATCTACAGTATGGACATGATTTGACTATCTCCAGGAACATGCAGGAATGCAGTCTTCACATATGGGACTCACTAGCTCCCAGGCACCAGACTAAAACAGACAACCATGAAGCTAGAGGATGGAGCTAGAGGGTATAGATACAGATGGTGCTCGATTACAGCTTGCAAGAGCATGGTTAGAGGAGTCTGGTGTCAGAAGAGTCTGGGACGGAGGATAGGAGTTGAGATTAAGTCCCAAAAAGATGCTGAAGGACAGCCTGGCCAAAAACAGCGTCCTGATAGGAGTCCCTATCTAGGCAGTAATGAGCAGTAAAGGTGTGAATGGAGGACCAGGTAGCTGCTCGACAAATCTCTTCAAGAGAGACAGATCAAAGACTGGCAACAGGGGTTGCCATGGCCCGCACATTGTGTGCAGTGACGTGACCGTCAAGGAAGAGGCCTGCCTGAGCTTAAACAAAAGAAATGCAGTCCGCAATCCATTTGGGTAGGGTGCATTTTGACACTGGACATCCAAGGTGACTTGGATCAAAGGAGACAAATAATTGAGAGGATTTCCTGAAATTCTTGATTCTGTCCAAGAAGAAAGCCAGAGCGTGTTTGCAATCAGCTCTGGAGGCATGAGGTCTGGGAAAAGACCGGGAGCATCAGACTGATTAATATGAAAAACTGAGACCACTTTCGGGAGGAAGTGTGAATGGGTCCAGAGAGCCACTTTGTCATGGTGGAAGCGAGTATATGCAGGATCCAACACTAAGGCCTGCAACTCGCTTATATGGCGAGCAGAGGTGAGGGCAATGAGGAAGATGACCTTCCAGGAGAGGAATTTCAAAGAAGTGGTAGCTAAAGGCTCAAAAGGCGGCTTTAGAAGTTGCACTAGGACCACATTGAGGTCCCAAGCCACCGGTGGAGGTCTGATCGGTGGATTGGACAGCAGAAGACTCCTCATGATGCGCTGCAACAAGGAAATGGTCTACTGGCCTATGGTAGGCTGCAATGGCACTAAGATGCACTCGGACCAAGTTAATCTTAAGCTCTGCGGTGAATAAGTGGAGGAGATACAATAAAAGAAATTCCACTGGGCAGACAGAAGGGTCAATATGTGTCGGGGTACACCAGATAGTGAACCATCGCCATTTGAAGGCATAAGAACGTCTGGTAGACGGCTTGCGTGATGCAAGTAAAATATCCTTGACCTGTTGAGGAAGGTCGAGGTCAAACATTATGCTCTCAGCAGCCAAGCCGTGAGACGGAGTGCCTGTGGATTGGGATGGAGGAGGTTGGGCATGTGCCCCAAGCTGAGGGGTGGAGCCTGTGTTAGACAAAGCAGCAGAGGAAACATGGCTGGCAGGGCCATTAAGGGGCTATTAGAATCATAGAACCCCTTTCTGCCTGTAGCTTGAACAGGGTTTTGCGGATTAGGGGGGTGGGTGGGACTGCATAAAGCAGGTCCCTGCCCTAGTAGAGAAGGAAGGCATCCATCACTTGACTACAAGGGGAGGGAAGCCCTCAGCAGAACAGCGGCAGTGGGCATTCTCCTGGGTGGCAAACAGATCTATTCTGGGGGTCCTCCAGGAGGCAATCTCTTGATTTAGAGTCTACTCGTGTGGACATAGGATGCGGCTGAGCCTGTCCGCCAGGAGGTTGAGTTCAGTGGGGAGATATACTGTCCTGAGACGGATGCGGTGTGCAGTGAAGAAGAACCAGAGACGAAGGGCTTCTTGACAGAGGGGTAAGAGCCCATTCCCCCCTGCTTGTTCACATAGGACAGAGCCACCTGGTTGTCTGTCTGGACTAAAACCAGTGCCTGAAAGCTGGGTTTGAAAAACCCAAAGGGCATTCATGAGAGCACAAAGCTCAAGGAGTCAGATCTGCATCTGAGATTCCTGTTGTGTCCACTTCCCTTGTGTAGTGAGACTGTTCAAATGTGCACCCCACCTGAGTTTGGAAGCATCCGTCGTTAAGGTGCATTCAGTGGAGGCATCTGAAAAGGTGACCCTCCGAGTAGGTTTTGAGGGGTGCACCACCAAGGAAAGGAGTTGACCAGAGGAGGTGTGATGCAAATCTTGTCGTAGAGATGCCTGGTTGCTTGGGTCCATTGAGACGATAGCATCGATTGAGCCTGTCGTATGTGTAGCCGGGCATATGGGACGACATGGACCGCGGAGACCATGTGACCCAGAAGGTGCAGCATCTCTCGACCGGTGACCACTGTGCAGCTTCTTACAGCATGGGCCAGCTCGATGAGATGGACAGAGCGATCCTGTGGGAGAAAAGCTCGTGCCTGACGAGTATCTAGAAGTGCCCCAATGAATTTGAGCTGCTGGAATGGCACCAGGTGGGATTTGGGGAAGTTTAGTACAAATCCCAGACTTTGGAGCACAATGATGGTATAATGAGAGCTAGTTTTACCTCTTCTGGGGATTCTCCCCTTATTAACCAACCATCTAAGTAGGGGAAGACAAAGATCCCCAAAGTACGAAGACAGCCTGCGACCACTGCCATGCACTTTGTGAATACTCGAAGTGCAGATACTGGAACTGCAGATAATGTCTATGTAGAGGGTGGATCAGCAAATGAGTATATGCCTCCTTGAGGTCTAGAGAACATAGCCAATCGTTTCTCTGAAGGTAAGGCAGAAGAGTTCCTAGGGAAGAACAACCCAAACTATGGTTATACAATGCAAGGTTCCACATTAGGAACCACCACCCAGGAAAAAGATTTAGGCGTTATTGTGGATACCATGTTAAAACCCTCGGCCCAGTGTGCAGCGGCGGCCAAGAGAGCAAATAGAATGCTAGGTATGATAAGGAAAGGAATGGAAAATAAAACAAAAGATATTATAATGCCTCTATATCGCTCCATGGTGAGACCGCACCTTGAATATTGTGTGCAATTCTGGTCGCCGTATCTTAAAAAGGATATAGCGATTTTAGAAAGGGTACAGAGAAGAGCCACCAAAATGGTAAAGGGGATGGAAGGATACTCCTATGAAGAAAGGCTAAAAAGGTTAGGGCTCTTTAACCTGGAAAAGAGACGGCTGAGGGGAGATATGATAGAAGTCTATAAATTAATGAACAGAGTGGAACGGGTAAACGTAGATCGATTGTTTACCTTATCAGAATATAGAAAGACTAGGGGACATGCAATGAAGCTACAGGGTAAACTATTTAAGACTAATAAAAGAAAATATTTTTTCACTCAACGTGTAATCAAACTCTGGAATTTGTTACCGGAGGATGTAGTAAAGGCTGTTAGTGTAGCTGGGTTTAAAAAAGGTTTGGACAAGTTCCTGGAGGAAAGGTCCATAAACCATTATTGAAAGGGACCCAGGATATCACTGCTTGACCCAATACAAGCATTGTGGAACCTGTGTCTCTTGGGGAAACTGCTAGGTACATATGACCTAGATTGGCCACTGTTGGAAACAGAATACTGGGCTTGATGGACCTTGGTCTGACCCGGTATGGCATATCTTATGTTCTTAAGTTTTAGGCCAAATGGTCTTCTAGGTGGATGGTGGACACTAGAAAGATAAGTGCAGTACATTAGCTGAATAGTTTTTCTATCGTTTTTGAGACTACCCTGTTGCTGTCTTCAGTTCTAGGACACTGCTGCATGCCGTACTTGTTAGGATGATTCTGTGTGAGCAGCTTTTGGCTGTGACAGTGGAGAGTAAAGTGTTCTTTACACCGTATGCGGTTGTTGGAATTAAAGGAAAGAGTGAAGTGTTTATTATACCGTATGCAGTGGAATCAAGAGAATGTGGCTGTCTTTTACATTCTATAAATTAAGATTATGAATAAATGTATATTCTATAAATTTAAAAAGTATTTTTGATGTATTGGGTTGAGATGTACAAATCTGTTTAATTTAATATATTAGGGGAGTTTTTTTGAAGACTGGTGATGTGTGAAATGAGATTTCCCTATGGTAATTCATTTTGCTAGAGGGAGCACTGGTCATACCGAGGTCTTTTTTCTCCCTTTTTAGTAATTGTATTTGGCATTTGGAGTGTTCACCAGTTTCCGTGAGTGTACTGGTGTATTTTGTATCCACCTGGGGTTAAGTGAAGGTGAGGAATGAGATTGTTCATTAATTAACTAAGGGTTTTTTTGTGTTGGTTGTTTTAGTTTTGCGCATATCATGACAGTCGTGAACCTCGCTTCTAAGCCACGGCATGGGGAGTATGATCTCAGCTCCAAATTTAACTGCTAAGGCTCGGCATAGTACTTGCATCATGCCATAAAGAGTCTCCTGCTGGAGTTCATAAGATGTAACATGTATGGGTAAGTTTGTCGATGGGCTTGGAAATTCTTCTTTATCAAGCCTGTGGCACCCAACACGATGGGAAATATTTCTGTATCTTTCAGCCACATTTTCTTGGTCTCCGACTGCATTTCCTGATATTTCAGGATCTTCTGCCTCTCCACGCGATTCACAGAGCAGTCGTTTGGAATAGACACCTCTATCATCAATGCCGTTTGTTTTTTTCTCCTTAACCGCTATATCCAGCTTCCTTGTATCCAGCTTTTTATCGGTCGGACTAGGAGGTGATCATAACCTCCTCATTCTCTTAGGATCATGATCCCAGTGCTTTTCGAGCACAGTGATGTTGTAATGCTTACAGAGTTTCAAATGGATGAGGCACGCTACTTTATTATGCCTTTCTATATAGAAATTTTCTGCCATCAGAACTTCACAGCCAGCTATGAGGTGAATCACCGTTCCAAGGTCTTTCTTACAGAATCGACATATGTCTGTGTTGCCAGTTTTTTCAATGTTTGCTGTAAAACCATCTCATCCGTAAGTCGCTGTCCTGGGCTGCAACTATCAACCTCTCATCCTTCAGTTTCAGTTCACCCTTCCTTAACCATTCATATGTCCGTTCTTGATCGACAAAGGGTTCCTGGAGTAACACTGTATTTGTACATCTGTCACTTGTTTTTCCTTGTTTGTTGAAAAAATTCTTAAAGGAATTAGTTATCTTGTTTTGCAAATTCTGTTACTACTTTCCCTATGCATGTTTGTGGATTTTCACTCATTCCTGCTAAATCGTCAGAATACCTTTCCAAGTTTGATGATGGAAATGGACTCTGGATGTTTACTCATATTTAAGCACATTTTGTGTATTTGGATCAGAGGATGCAGTTAAGTAGGACTGAAGGCCTATGATGATAGTAGCTCTGATCTTTCTAATCTTTTCTTTTACTTTTCTAATTGGTGGTTTCACTGCCAATTTAGGCCTCAGCCTATTTTTCTTGCCACAATGGAAAAATACTTCAGTGGTTTTAAAAAATGTACCAAATGCTCTGGTACTATCTCAGTCACCGATAAACATGACTGATGTTTAAAATGTTTGCTGGCTGCAAAAATCCAAAGGAGCGGTACAATGTAGGGTGTGAGGTACTTCTGTCCACAAAAGAAGAGCAGGGCCTGGGTGTAATTGTGTTTGACAATCTTAAAGTAGCTAAACAGGTAGAAAAGGCGACTGCGAAAGCCAGAAGGATGCTTGGGTGTATAGGGAGAGGAATGGCCAGCAGAAAAAAGGAGGTGATAATGCCTCTGTATAAGTCTCTGGTGCAACCTCATTTGGAGTATTGTGTGCAATTCTGGAGACCGCACCTTCAAAAGGATATAAACAGGTTGGAGTCAGTGCAGAGGGTGGCTACTAAAATGGTTAGTGGTCTTCATTATGAAGCATATGAGGACAGACTTAAAGATCTTAATATGTATACTTAAGAGGAAAGGCGGGATAGGGAGCGATATGATAGAGACATGTAAATATCTCCATGGCATAAATGCACAGTAGGGTCTCTTTCAAATGAAGGCAAGCTCTACTACAAGGGGACATAGGATGAGAGTGAAAGGGGATAGACTCAGAAGTAAACATGTGGATAAAGGTGAGACAGTTGACATAAACTGGCATTTTAAAAAGGGCATGTCTAGAACATTAAGGGCAAAATGTGCAGAAAATTGCTGGGAACATCCATGTTTCAGCCTGATTTTAGAAACAGACATCCCCAATATGGATGCCCATGCCTGTGTCCACACAGACATCCTCATTACAAAAAGGTGGGGTGGGGATATCTATTGCATACTAGTGACCTGGATCAAGCTGGCTCGTACCGATCTTTCCCCTAAACTGCTTCAAATCACAAATCTCTCCCTCTCATAAGGACTCATGCCAGCTAGCAAACAGTGGCTCCCTTTACAGCAACAGGATAAAATCAAAATAAACTTAACTATCTCTTATATCTCAACAAATAGAGGAAACTTGTACATCCCTAAACAAAGGCATGGGGAGGGATGACCTGCACAGAGCGGCAGGTGCACCTACTCTTGCCAAGCTCTAAATGTAGAAATTGTTGAACTTTATACCAAGAGAAGTGCCATTCCATAATATTTATGGGCCTTAGCCAGCCTGCATGAGAAAAAAATGCTGTGAGGATGAATATTGCCATATATTATGCCATTTGCAGAGCTCAGAAACTTTGCCAACTAGAAGTAATGGTTATACTCTCTACCCCAGAAAGAGAGAGAGATTCTGTGTCAATGCATATCTCCAGGAACAAGCAGGAATGCAGTCTTCACATATGGGTGACATCAGTACAGACAGAGCCCATGTGAGAATGCTTCCCAGCATCCAATTGGAAAGCCTTTGAGAGCACTCCACTGCGCCTGCACATCTGTCTTCTCACCTCACCAACTCCTTTCTTCAGTTCTTCATTTTCTGCAGAGCCAGCAGGTTGTTTTCTTCTCGTCACCGCTGAAAAATGTTTTTGGTGTTTTAACTGTGCTCTGCCTTTCTGTCAACACCAGTATCTTCCCTGATACAGGCCCTGTCATTTTCTTATTTTTTTCTAATCTTTTCTTTTACTTTTCTAAAAAAACACTCCAGGTTGCAGGTGGGCTCCCCCACCCCAGAGTGGTTGCATCAGTGGTGAGGGTCTTGAAATGGGCAGCCAAGCAGCAGATTCATGGGCTGGGCCCACCAATGGAGTGATCGTTGGAGTGTAAGAGATGTGACCTCGCAAAGGGATCTTTGCGTGAAGGGACAGAGTATGCCAATTCCAGTCGAGTTTGAGGTGCCGCTGCAACGGGCGTATGTATAGATGTGCTGACACTATGTGGACCAAGGTAGCCACGTGTCCTAGGAGGCAAAGCATGGAGTGTGCCGAGGTCTGCCTGGTACTAAGTCGCTGAAGTGCTTGGGCCCTATCATGGGGAAGGTAAGCCCTCATAGTGTTGGTATCTATGTGGGCTCCAATGAAGGAGAGGACCAGCTGAGGTTCTAGCTGGAACTTATAGGCATTAGATGATGAAACCAAGCTTCTGCAGTGTGTGGACGGTACTGCACAAGGCCTGCTCCACCTGGGCCCTTGTGGTGGTAGAGATGAACCTGTCGCCTAGTAGAGATACACACAATGCTCATGTTGTTGTAGATGGGCCACTGCCACTGTGAGGCACTTTGTGAAGATTTGTAATGCTGATGACAGACCAAAAGGGGAGAACCTTGTACTGGTAGTGCCAGTCCTTGAAGTGGAACAAAAGGTATTACCAAGGATGGGGATGGTTGGGGATGTGGGTGTAGGCGTCCTTGAGGTCCAGAGAGCCTAACTAATCATTGTGACACAGCAGTGGGAGGATGATGCTGAGGGAGTGCATTTTGAACTTTTCGCATTTGACGTGGAGACTGAGATCACGGAGATCAGAGGATGGGCCAGAGGTCGCCAGACTTCTTTGGAATGAGGAAGAAGGAATAGAAGCCCTGACTGAGCTGATGCGAGGGGACTGGCTCTATGGATCCCAAAACAGCTATTCTATTTCCCATTGCAGAATGGGGAAATGCAGAGCTGGTATTCTTCTGCAGCTGGAGGCTGTGGGATGGGTCAGAAGTAGAGACCAGAAATTTAATTGTATCCTCCGTGCATGATGTTAAGGACCCAGCAGTCCATGGTGATGGATTGCCAAGTCTCCCTGAAGTGATACATTCTGCCTTCCACCGCAAGGTAGTCAAAAGGAGGGATTGGCTTGTTCACAGGACTAGGTGCAGCCAGTTGTTTCCTCTCCTAGGGGATGGATTGTTGGTTGTAGACTGGGTCAGAGGTACATTGTGCTGGAGGATGGGAGTAGGGCTGGAACCTACAAAGCGGGTAGAACTGTTGGAATAGTATAAAAATATAGTATGCCCTGCGAAAATGGGAAGGCTGCCCTCTGACAAGACTGAGGGGTGTTTCTGCTGGCTGTGCGGCAGCTCCCCCACTGCAGAGGAATGCTCTTTAACCACTGAGACAGCACATTGGAGCCGAATAAGCTGTCTCCCTGACACAGCCAGGCATTTGTGAACATCTTCAAGGAGGCCAGAGATGCATAGATGAGGTAGAGATTTGTTTAGATTGCGCACAGCTTCAAGACATCATCAATTGCAGAGGTACTGGAGTCATCCATCTGCAAGAAGAGGAGATTGTGCTGATACTAGAGGATCTGCATTTAATGTGCCAGAACCCGCATTTCCAATAGGGCACTCTGGTAAATTTTCCTGTCGATGGCATCTAGGTCCTCTGTTCCTTGCCAGGAGGTGTTTGCGCTATTGACTTTGTGTTCTTTGATTTCTTCAGTATGGCCTCCAAGACCACTGATTGGTGCAGCAGTTGCTGGTGCTCAAACCCCAGAGAGGGAAGCACCTTATATCTGAACTAGACACCGAGTAGACTTTGATTTTGAGCAGAGGGGGTGGCCACCAATCCACTAGAGAGGGAGAGAGAACTTGTGGGTCCGATGGCTCTTGGGTGCTGACCCTTGGTGGATGTGCCTCATGGGAGCCTGCATACTGGAGATGGAGGCACTATCCTGAACAAAATCAGAGGAGAGGCATAATCTTCTCCTCACCACCCTCTCCTCGCTTGGTTTCAAGGGATCCGTACTATCCTGGTTCTCCTCCTACCTCTCCCCCATCGCTCCTTTAACGTATGCTCCGGTGGCTCCTCCTCCTCCTCCTCCCCCACCCCGCTCTATGTCGGTGTACCCCAGGGATCTGTCTTGGGCCCCCTCCTTTTCTCCCTCTATACCCAGTCCCTTGGCGCACTTATCTCCTCCCATGGCTTTCAGTACCATCTCTATGCCGATGACTCCCAAATCTACCTGTCTACACCTAATCTCTCTCCAGCAATCCAGACCAAGATTTCTGCCTGCCTTTTTGACATCGCTAGCTGGATGTCTCACCGCCGCTTGAAACTAAACATGGCCAAGACCGAACTCTTGGTCTTTACCCCAAACTCATCCCCCCCTTTCTCAGTCTCCGTGGCTGGATCTACGATCCTTCCTGTTTTCTCGGCCCGCAATTTAGGGGTTATCTTCGACACCTCTCTCTCCTTCTCCACACATATCCAGCTTGTAGCTAAGACCTGCCGCTTCTTTCTCTACAACATTAGCAAAATCCGCCCCTTCCTTTCCGAACACACTACCAAAACGCTTATCCACTCCTTAATCTCCTCTTGCCTCGACTACTGCAACTTACTCCTTGCTGGTCTCCCCGCGAGCCATCTCCTTCCCCTTCAATCTATACAAAACCATGCTGCTCGACTCTTCTGCCAGTCTCGCCATGCCCACATTACTCCCCTTCTCAAGTCACTTCACTGGCTCCCTATCCTATTCCGCATCCAATTCAAACTTCTCCTACCGACCTATAAGTGCATTCACTCTGCGGCCCCTCCATACCTCTCATCTCTTATCTCTCCATACACCCCCTCTCAGCGACTTCGCTCCGCTAACAAATTACTTCTTTCTAGGCCTTTCACTCGCACCGCTAACTCCCGACTTCGCTCCTTTCACCTTGCTGCTCCTTACGCGTGGAACAGCCTACCTCTCCCCATATTCCAGGCACACTCTCTGGCTCTCTTCAAATCCAGGTTGAAGACCCACCTCTTTACAATCGCTTTCAGAGCCTGACTCCCGTCAATCTTCATGACTGAGTTGTAAGACCACACTGTGCTTCGCACCGTGTTGACTACTGCTCTGTATTGTCTCGCTTTTTTGACTAATGCTCTGTATTGTCTCGACTAGATTGTAAGCTCCGACGAGCATGACTCTGACGAGCAGGGACTGTCTCTTGTATGTTTATCTGTACAGCGCTGCATGCGTGGCGTTATATAAGTGCTTAATAGTAGTAGTAGTAGTAAGCCTTGAATTTGGGCTGAGTTCTCCCATAGGAGGGGGGAGGAGGGTCTTCTGGTGATAAGGTAGGCATCAGGGCCTCTAGCTGTCTGCTGTGTTTGTTGTGAGGGATCTCAGCATAGGGGGTGTTCCTTTGACCTGTGCCACTTGAGGGGGTGGATGGCCTTACCTGAGACAGAAGCAGAATCCCCTGAATGAGGCAGTGGAACAGCTTTGGAGTGTTTGGTCTTTGCTGCTGCCTTTGACCCATGGTTAGCTCTTTTGGAAGAGGGAGCCGGTGGGGTGACAGTGGAGCTTCTGGCCCAAGAAGAAAGGCCCTAAGCTGCCCCTGCATGGGCCTGCACCAGGAGGAAGTCTGCCTCCAGTAGCATGGCTGGTTATCCTGCCCCCAAATCATGCAGTCTGGGCCCAATGGGGAAGGAGCATAGGGAGATTTCAGGTCACGGGACATGCTTGAATTTTTTCTTTAGATGACAAGAGGCTGTTCTTCACCATGTTGCAGGAGTGATCGTCACTTTTTTTTTTTTTTTTTTATTGCTCCAATATGCGCAAGCTTCACTGTTGCCCATGTGATTGTCAAGAGGCGCTGGGCCCGTGCAATCGGTGAGTGCTGAGGAAATGTGGAAAGCGACGACAGTGGCTGTAGGGTTGCGGCCCCATGGATCAGGAGGTCATTTGGGGTCTGTTTTGCAGTCTGTGCCACAGTGGGAGTCTAGATCACTTGAGAAAGGTGACATTTTACTTACCAGTTAACGTCCTTTCCTTGAGTCCTATTAGACCAGTCCAGACAAAAGGACTGCTTTCCCTTACCAGCAGATTAGTGGAGATAAAGAAACAATGAAAAGCCCAGGTTTCAATGACATCACTCCTATGCCTCTATTCACCTCAGCCAACAGAGGTCTCCTCAGTATTCGTCCTAAAGTATAATGGGAAAAACATGGCAAGACTCATACAATCTCAAATGTGGACAACAATGCATACTCAACAGTAGAGAACTATGTACAGGAAAACAAACAGAAGGCTGTCAGTTGTCGCGCCCTTCCCCCGCCTAGGCGGCTGCCTGACGAGGAAAGGGGGTGCGAATGTTCCTTTCAATAAACTCCAGGGCAAAGGCCTCTGGGAGTTGTAGTATTTGAGCAAATGTAGTTGTAACAAAAAGTGCTGAGCCGAGAGTTGAAAGCAAACGCAGGAATATTTTTATTCGCCTCCCTTAATAGCGGGAACTTCAAAATGAAGCTTGGTATTCACGTGTACAAATCATCCATAAGAAACTAAGGTCAGAATTGCTCTTGCTTACTTCAGCAACAAATGTTATTTCCCCAGAAATAAAGCTTCACTTCACCGTGTTTTAAACTGAACTCAAAATGTTCATTGAAACTTCAATGCAGCAAAATTATAGCAAACAAACTTCTCTTCTTTGTTTCAAAAGCCTTAAGGGTTTTAATCAGTTATCCAGAGACTTCAACCGTCTTCCTTAGCAGGTCTCATTTAAAGCAGCAGCCATACTAATTAAAACTTCTTTGCTCTTTGAAACACCACGCATATCACAGAAATGGAATTTTCTTCACACTTATATTTCTAAACATTCTTACTTCACTACCAGGGATAACTCACATTCCATAGCCTCTTCAGGCTCACTCAAAAGATCATTTTCCCCGATGTCCATTGACTCACATTCTGAACAGGCTTGTTCTGTGACGTCGTTAGAAAACAGCTGTTCCCCTCGAGCCTTCCCTCGGTACACAGCACTGTTCTCTGCACAGGTTACTTCCTGATCCTTTAGCATACGTTTTACCAGTTTTAAAACATTCAAAGTTTCTTTACTGAGAGGCTTCCTTCTCAGCCCTTCCTGGGTTCTTGAACCACTCTCAGGTTTCCTATAACCCTGGTGCTGGTTAAACTGTTGGAGCTGGCTTAGGGGATATCTTTCCCTCCACTGGCTGTCTGGGGACTTTTCCTGAGACCTTTGGCTAGTCACTTTAGCAGCAATACCTTTGGGGAGTTTCTTCAGCACTGCTTCTCTGCCTTCTCCCTGGCCATGCTGTTTTCTGGTGAAGTTAGCCCTCTCGTCTCTCTTCCTCCTGCAAGAGTGGAACTCTTGCTCCGAATGAGGCTCCCTCTCAGACTCCGCCTCTGAATTAGTCAGCTCTCTTCCTCTCGTGTCCTGGCAATCTCCTTGGCTGCCCTGCGAATCCTGTTACTTCCCTCTCTCTCCCTGTTCTCTGGGGTTTATAAGCGTGGGACTGGCTGGTATCTTTCCACCCCGCCCCCAGCTGTCCTGCATTACCACCCTCAGTTACCATAGAGCTGGGGCGTGGCTTTTGGACAACAACCTTTGACAGGTTATTTTCAACCTTAGCTGCACTTTTAAAATGACCATTTCTTTCCCTTTCCCTCTGACTAGGGGAAACTGCTTGTACTTTTTCTATCTCCCTAGGGATCTGGCTGTCCTCGCCACCACACAGTACAAGATGAACCTGCAAAGCCAAGCATAAAAATCATAGTGGACCCAAAAAGGTATCACAGCAGAAAGACAGAGCAAATACAGTTTCAGGGGTGGGCCCTGGACTGGTTTAGCAGGACTCAAGGAAAGGATATTAACTGGTAAATAAAATGTCACCTTCCATATTGTCCTGCTAGACAAATCCGGACAAGTGGGATGTACCAAAGCTACAACTCCACTGGGCAGGAAGAAGACACAGAAGTTTGCAAAACCTTTGAGCTAAGGCAGTGTCCGACCGAGCGTGGACATCAAAACGGTAATGCTTGAAAATGATGCTCCAACAAATGTCTGCAGGGGCTACTAAGCTCTACTCCACCAATGAAGACACTTGTATTTGGGTAGAATGGGCACGCAAACCCTGCAGAACCAGTCGGTTCCGTAACAGATATGCCAAGGCCAGACCCTCCCTAATCCAGCACCCCAAAAGTGACATAGCCACCACATCATTCTAACGCAGATCAGCAAACTGCACAAAAAAACCCTCTGGACATCCACAAGGCAGCGATCCTTATTCTTCCCCCGACAGTGCTCCTTCGAGAAGGAGGGCAGGCAGACCACTTGGTTCACATAAAAGGGAGAAGGCACCTTAGGTAAGAAGGAAAGCACAGGCCAATGGAAATGGCCTCCTGTGAAAAGATCTCAGCAAGGCAGAGCCTGCAACTCGGAAATCCACCTTGCGGAACAAATTGTGACCAAGAAGACTATCTCGAGTGTCAAATCTTTTAAAGTAGCTTGCTTCAATGGCTCAAAGAGTGCCGCCACCAGGGCCCTGAGTATCAGACACAGATCCCAGGAAGGGATCACAGACCAGAAGGGAGGGCGCAGACACTGAACCCCTGAAGAAAGCGCGAGACGTCCAGGAGCAAGGCTAGAGACTTACCGGCCACCAGACCTTGGAAACAGGCCAAGACTGTAACCTGAACTTTCAGAGAGCTAAGGGAAAGGCCCTTTTCCAAGCCATCTTCTAGACAGGCCAACAGAGATAGCACCTTGACTGCCTCAGGAACCAACTGCCAGGTGCCGCATCATCGCTCAAAGATGCACCAGATCCATACGTACGTTAGCTCGGTAGATCTCCTCCAGGCTCCAAGCAGAGTAGAGATCACCACTGGAGAGTAGCCCTTATGCGCTGCCTCCTTCCAAGAGCCAAGCTGTAAGCAAGAAGGGAACCAAGATGGAGGCAACCGAAGAAGAGGCACTTGCAAGAGCAGCTTCAAGTCTCTGATCATGCTCTTCTTGGTCAATCCAGCACCACCATAACAGTCCTGCCTGGGTGGCGGCCCATACGCTGAAGCACATGCCCCACCAGGGGCCACAGAGGAAACACATACAGCAGGTACTGACTTGGCCAAGGGTGGGTGGATCAGGGCAACGACGCAGTTCGACCCCTTCTCTGTGCGGCAACTAAACAAGCAGCAAATTTTGGCACTGGAGTGGGTTGCCATCAGATCCATTTTGGGGTGACCCCAGCAGCGGGGAATCAATTGAAAACGCCCCCTAACTCAACTCCCACTCTCCAGGGTCCAAAGAGTGCTGGCTGAGGAAGTCCACTTCCACATTGTCCACCCCAGCAATGTGCTGAGCTACCAAGGCTTGGAGATTCTTCTCAGCCAAGGTAAACAGGAGAGCCATCCCAGAGCTACCCCGGCACTCATAGTGTGCTGCCCTGCCAATTGACATGAGTCACTGCCGTGGCATTGTCTGAAAACAAACCACCCAGCACTCGATCAGGGACCAGAAACGCAGAAGAGCCAACCTAATGGTCCACACTGCTTCACTATGGTTCAACGGCGAGGGCCGTAAGGTCTTGGCAACGGGCTCCCCAGCCCAAGAAGCTGGCATCTGTCATCAGGAGGATCTAGGAGAAATCATCCAGCAGCACACCCTTCCTCAGATGACAGGGCTGCTGCCACCAACGCCGCAGGCTGGACTTCTCCATCAATGAGAACAGGAGCCTGTATTTGAACTTCTGAGAACTCTGGGACCACTGAGTCAACAAAAACTGCTGTAGTCTTTGCATGCAAGCATGCGCCCATAGCACCATCCTTATGGTCACTGCCATCAATCCGAGGAAGTGAAGATAATCCCAGACTCTGGGAGCCTGCTGCACGCTCAAGTGTCGAAATCTGCTCACAGAAACTCCAGGGATTAAAAAGGCCACAGCTGGCTCTTCCCCAATTGAACACCCAGCCAAGGCTTTCTAAGACGAACACCATTCGTGATGCCACCAAGATACTTCTGAAAGAGAACAGGCCCAGAAGAGCAAGTCAATCATCCAGATTCCTTGATGCCACAGCCACCGCCACCATGACCTTGAAGAGCATCTTCAGGGTGGTGAATAGCTCAAAAGACAGGCCAGCAAACTGACAGTGAGAGAGCCAAGCATGGTAAACATGCAGATACTTTGCTGATCCACCCGGATCGGGATAAGAAAATATACCTCGGCCAGATCCAGAGAAGCCAATTACTCCCTTCGGTGCACCGCTTGAATCACTGAGCACAAGGTTTCCATCCAGAAGCGCAGGACGCACAAGTGCGTGCTAACCCCCTTTAGATCCAGAATGGGCCAGAAGGAACCATCCTTTTTTGGGCACCACAAAATAGATGTGGTATCTGCCCTTGTCCCACTCGACTGGCAGAAAGGGCATCACGGCCTTTAGGCATGGCAACTTGCCCAAAGTAGTCTGCACAGCAGCACTTTTGATCAGAGACCCACAAAGGGAAATGGTGAAGGCATCCGGAATCGGTTCTTTGCATTTCAGGGCATAGCCGAACCGAATGGTGTCTAGCACCCAATGATTCTTTTTAACCCAGGCACATTCCTGAAAGAAATGGTGAAGCCTGCCTCCGACCTGCCCACTTCAAAGGGGACCTGTCTTCTGGAAGGTAGTAAGATTGTCTCATCCAGGTCCTTCACCAGCTTCTCTAAATCTGCTCCAAACAGAAGCTTCCCCTGAAATTGGAAGACTGGGCATCAAAATGGCAACTGAAATTTAATGTGGACAAGTGCAAAGTTATGCACCTAGGGAAGAACAACCCAAACTATGGTTACACGATGCAAGGGTTCCACATTAGGAACCACCACCCAGGAAAAAGATTTAGGCGTCATTGTGGATAACATGTTAAAACCCTCTGCCCAGTATGCAGCGGCAGCCAAGAGAGCAAATAGAATGCTAGGTATCATAAGGAAAGGAATGGAAAATAAAACAAAGGATATTATAATGCCTCCGTATCATTCCATGGTGCGACTGCACCTTGAATATTGTGTGCAATTCTGGTCGCCGTATCTTAAAAAGGATATAGCGTTATTAGAAAAGGTTCAGAGAATAGCTACCAAAATGGTAAAGGGGATGGAAGGATACCCCTTTGAAGAAAGGCTAAAAAGGTTAGGGCTCTTTAACCTGGAAAAGAGACGGCTGAGGGGAGATATGATAGAAGTCTATAAATTAATGAATGGAGTGGAACAGGTAAACATAGATCGATTGTTTACGTTATCAGAATATAGAAAGACTAGGGGACATAAATAGGTTACCCTGTAACTTCATTGTAAGACAAATAAGAGAAAATACTTTTTCACTCAATGCGTAAGCAAACTCTGGAATTTGTTACCAGAGGATGTAGTAAAGGCCGTTAGTGTAGCTGGGTTTAAAAAAGGTTTGGACAAGTCCCTGGAGGAAAGGTCCATAAACCAATATTAAGAAGGGACCCAGGATATCAATGCTTGACTGAATACAAGCATTGTGGAACCTGTCTCTTTTGGGGAAACTGACCTAGATTGGCCACTGCTGGAAACAGTATACTGGGCTTGATGGACCTTAGTCTGACCCAGTATGGCATATCTTATGTTCTTACGTAAAAGTCAGATGGGCCAACTGGGCTTTGGAAGATGTTTCCGCTGCCTAGCTGGAGCCACATCCAATGCCATGACACTGTCATCAGGGTACCATTCCTGGCCGACAAATATACCTGGCATCAGAAAGGAAGGCCATAGCAGACTTCAAAGAGGGGTAGTAGTATCTGGCCGTAGGGACTGAATCCACTCAAGCAGGGCTCGAGATGTCAGGCTGGTACATGCCACCAGCTGCAACTGGCGAACTGACTCCTCAAAAATTAATCCACCTTACAGTCCAGAAAATCCTTCAAGGCTGAACCGTCTTCCACAGGCTGCCATCAGGTAACTACTATGGCCTGTGTATCCACCTTGGGGATGGCAAACACAATCCTCCTCCAGGAAAGCGGAGATCTTCTTACACATCCTTAACCCTTTAGGCAGGGAGTTGGGAGCGTCCCACTCAGACTGGATCATATCCTTGATCAGATCCAGGAACAGGAAGGAGGAGCAGGTGTACTTTCGGCTCTTGCTGCATGCTGGAAGCATCTGTCAAGTTAAAGGTGGATGAAGCCAATGTCTCCAGCGCCTCCTTTAAGAATAGGCAGATCACACCAGCCTCCTTATAATTTTCTGCAAGTGATATTACTTCTACATCCACAACAGAGCCCAGTACCAATCCATCTGAATCCAAGTCATAGACAAAATCTCAGACAACTCCCAGCTGTTCTTCATCTCCAGGAGGCAACCCACACTGGGGACGCTTAGCCAAAGGCAAACAGAGCTTCCACTCTCCACCTGTCCAACACGAGGGTGCACCCAGAGGCTGCAGGGTCTGAATTTCCATATCAGAAACACCAGGCCTGCTGCAAAATAGAAAGAATGCCATGGAGGACAATCCAGAGTTCGAAAGCTCTTCTCTTGGAAATAACCCCCCCCCCCAACACCAGGGGGCACAGCCGCCAAAGATACCCTAGAGGACTATGAGTGGCTCACAGCACGGTCATTGGATCCTCTGGCCAGATGAATATCCTTACCCATAGCGTCATCCATCACCTCCCGCCCTGAGACAGGCTGGACAAATTGCATCCTCTGGCTGAAAGTGGGGGAGCAACCTTCCAGGGACAACTCAGAAACTGTCATGCTAGAACAGCAGAGTCCTGAATCCAGAGATGAGGCACTTTGCTTGTCACAGGTCAAACAACAGGTGAGTAATTACGCTTTCTCCAGGAACAAGCAGGACGTCAGTCCTCACATATGGGACTACCCAGCTACAGGCTCTCGAAAGCCCGTAGAGAAAAATTACAGCCGCCCTCAAAGGGAGCCGTGAGAGCAGCATTTGAGTCCACAGGTACAGACTGCAGTAGGAGCTGTATGTCTGGATAGGAACCAAACGCTACAGTAGCCTGAACGTAGAAAGGTCGGAGTGTAAGAGTTGCCTAGACCCAAAAAAGATAGCCTGGCTGAAAGCACTGTCCAATTGGGACTCCTTCTCCAGGCATTAATGAGCTGCGAAGGTATGGGCTGAAGACCAGTGGCAGCCTGGCAGATATCAGACAGACATTGGGACGGAGCCCAGATGTGCCACCGAGGCCGCCATGGCCCTGACATTGTGTGCTGTGACAGGCCATCCAGCGTGCACCCAGCCTTCTCATAGGTGAGGGCGATGCAGTCCGCCATCCAGGTGGACAGCATTCACTTGTCATCGCTTGCCCCAGCCGTCTGGGGTCATAGGAAACAAAAAGCAGAGAAGCTTTGTGGTGTCCCTGGCTATGTTGAATGTAGAAAGACAGTGCCCTCTTACAGTACAAGGTGTGAAGGATGGTCTCCACCCTTTTGGAGTGAGGCCTCAGGAAGAAGGTGGGTAGCACCACCTCCTGGTTGAGATGGAAGGAGGACACCAACTTGAGTTGGAATTTGGGGTGCGTGAGTAGCATGACCCTATTCTTGTAGAACCTGGTGTATGGCACCTCTGCCACCAGGGCTTGGAGCTCAGTGACCCTGCGAGCAGAGGTGAGCGCCATTAGGAACATGATTTTCCATGAGAGATACCCGAGGTGGCAGGTAGGCAGGGGTTCAAAGGGCAGGCAGGTGAGCTGTGACAGTACCACAATGAGGTCCCACTCCATCGCCAGGGGGCGGACGGAGGTTTTTGACAGCAAAAGCCCCCTCAGAAAGCGGGTCACCAGAGGCTGAGCCAAGAGGGGCTTGCTTTCAACAGGGTGGTGGTGTGCTGCCAGGGCACTGAGGTGCACTCTGACAGTTTGATTTGAGCCCGGATTGTGAGAAATGGAAAAGGTATTCCAGCACCAGCTGCACCAGGCAGGAGAATGGGCTCACCCTTTGCTCCACACACCACATGGAGAACCTGCACCATTTGAAGATGTAAGCTCTCCTGGTGGAGGCCTTACAGGCCAGTAGAATCTCCTCCACTTCCCATGAGAGGTTGAAGGAGGCTAAAACTACCCTTTCAGCAGCCACACTGTCAGTGATAGGAAAAGGGCTCTCTCCTGCACCCAAAAGACAAGAGCCCTGGGACATTCCCCGGTGGGGGACCAGGGGGGTCAATGCCGATAACCGAAGGAGCAGTGGAAACCACAGCTGTCTGTGCCACTAGGGGGCCACCAAGATCAGCGAGACTGTTGCACAGAACCTTGAAAAAAAGGTCTTCGCAATCAGTGTGGGTGGGAAGATGTACATGAGGCCTTCTGACCACGAGATGATGAACACATCTGCTGCTACCCGGCCCAGGTGGGGCTGGCAGTAGCAGAAGCGGGGCAACTGGTAGCTGTCCAGTTAGGCAAAGGAGATCCACCTGTAGGGTCCCCCAGAGTTGGAAGAGCCACTCTGTGGGATCCAACTGCCACTTGCGCGGTTGGAGGACCCTGCTCAGTTTGTCCTCCAGGGCACTGTCCTGGCCAGGTAGATACACCGCCCGCAGCAACATGCCTTGACGGAACGTATAGGAGCAGAGCATCATTGCTTCGCAGCAAAGGGAACAAGATCCCGTGTCCCTTGCTTGTTCACATAGATCATCACTACTTGGTTGTCTATTTGGATCAGCACCGGCTGGTGACTCAGACAGTGGTGAAAAACCTGTAGGACTAGGTATATGGCCTGGAGCTCCAGGAGGTTGTTCTGCTTGTTGCCTTCAGCTTGTGACCAGCTGCCCTAGGTGCGAAGTGCCTCACAATGGGCTCCACATCCCAGCAGGGAGGCGTCCGTTGCGAGGACCCTTAAATGGCTCGGGGGCTCTGGTTTTGTGGATTTTGCCACCATGTCAGGGAGTCTGCTAGCTGGTGGGTCACTAAGACTCTGTCTTGGAGCCGACCCGTGGCCTGTGTCCACTAGTCTCGGAGGCACCACTGGGCAACCCTCATGTGCAGAGGGGCGTCTGGGATGACATGAACTGTGGAGGCCATGTGGCCTAGCAGATGCAGCAGAAGCCAGGCTGACACCGAGGGATGGTGTTGCATGTCTGCAGCTAATGCCTTGAGACGGTCAGCCCAATCCAAAGGAAGGAAGGCTCTTGCCTGGACCGTGTCCAGCTTTGCCTCTATGAACTCCAGACCTTGTGTTGGGAGGATATGGGACTTGGGGTGGTTTATTACAAACCCCAGATGTTGTAGGACATGGATGGTGTGAGCAGTACCTTGCTGCACCTCAGCGGCTGTGCTTCCTTTATGAGCCAGTCGTTCAGGTAGAGGAGGACAAATACCCCTTGTAGATGGAGGTACATAAGAACATAAGATATGCCATAATGGGTCAGACCAAGGTCCATCAAGCCCAGTATTCTGTTTCCAACAGTGGCCAATCTAGGTCATACGTACCTAGCAGTTTCCCCAAGGGACACAGGTTCCACAATGCTTAGGTAGGCAGCCACCAATGCCAGAAATTTGGTGAAAACCCTTGGGGCGGATGCCAGTCCTAATGGTAGAACCCTGTATTGGTAGTGGCCTCCCCCCACCATGAAGCGAAAGTATTGAATGAGGCTATGTGTATAAGCGTCCTTCAGATCCAAGAAGCATAGCCAATCTCCATGCTAGAGGTAAGGCAGCAATGTTCCAAGGAAGAGCATCTTGAACTTCTTCCTCACCAGAAACTTGTTCAGGTTTCGCAGGTCCAGGATGGGCCTTAGGCCCCCCTGTCTTCTTTGGCACAAGGCAGCACCTGGAGTACAACCCTTTGCCCTTGAGATGTTGAGATACTGATTCCACCGCCTTGTCCTCAAGAAGGCCTGCAAGTTCTTGTAATAGAAGATCCCGGTGAAGGGGATACCTGGGGGGGGGGGGGGGGGGCTCTCCCAGGAAGAAAAGAGGAGGTGTCTGTGTCAGGTGGAGGAGGTAGCCCTCCCTGACCACCTGGAGTGCCCAGGAATCGGTGGTGATGGCTGACCACCTATGGGCATAGTAAACGAGATGTTCCCCTGTGGGCTGCTGTCCTCCTTGGGGAAAAAAAGCTATACCCAAGGAGTCAAAAACTCCCCCCAGGCTGGGCCGGAACAGATGTCTGGGACTTGGGAGCCTTCTTCTTACGTGGGCCATGCCCTTGTCCATTAGCCTGCTGACCATCTGGGGAGCTGGGGAAGCCTGAAAATGAGGGTAGTTTTTGTAAGCAGCCCCTTTCCTCGGGTAAAAGGGCTTTTTCCCTGAGCCCTTCTATCAGGGAAGGGTAGCAGTCTTTTTGGAGAGCCTGGTCCTCATCAAGAGTTCAGTCTCCAACTCGGCAGCCTTCTCCGTCATAAGTTTGCCAAAGAGGTTCTCCCCTTGACATGGGAAATTGACCAATTTGTCCAGAACCCATTGCTTGAGGTCAGACAACTGTAGCCAGGCTTGGCATCAGGCACCGATGCCTGCTGCAGCTACTCTAGTTGTCAACTCGAAGCCGTTGTAGACTGCTCTAGTCATAAATTTGGAGCACTCATGGACGGCTTTGGACAGGTTCCTGAACCTCTGTAGGGGTTCCTCGGAGAGATCAGCTGAGAACCCAGCGAGCTCCTTCGCCAGGTCTCTCAGGTACATGCCCATGTACAGCTGATAGGGCTGGATCCAGCCAACGAGCATCAAGCCCTGGTAACACTTTCTGCCAAGGGCATTCAAGGTGCGGGCCTCCCTTCCCGGGGGCACCGAGTTCTTCTGGCTCTTCAGCTGAGGCATGGCCGACTCCACCACCATGGAGTTATGCAGCAGCTGTGCCTTATGGAAGCCAGGGCTCTGGCGGACCCGATACATTGAGTCGAGCCGCTTGCTCACGACAGCCACAGACACCGGTGTTTCCCCCATGCAGAGCATGAGCTGTTCCAAGATGGGCAGAATGGGCACTGTCAATGACTCCCTCGATGGAGTCTCGTATTGGAGGATTTCAAGCTCCTCCGTACGAGGGTCCTCCTCTGATTCCGTTGGAAATGCTAGAGCCTTCGACATGTCCCACATGAAGTCGAGGAATGCCATGTCGTCAGACGGGGACAGACATCAAAAGACTTGGAGGGGGATGGATCCGAAGGAACGTTGCGGTGGCAACGGGTATCGGGGACTCCTCATCCTCAGTCTCCCATTCCAAATAAAAGGTGGAAGACTCGAGGGGAGGGTGACCTGAGGGCTCCAGGCTGGAAGCCAGTCCAAGCCCCTCAGGAGGATCCTAGGCTGGTGTCGTGCACACTAGCCAGGAAAGACCTCGGTCGTGTCAAACGGAACCCAGATTGAGACCTCGGCCCAGGATAGACTCAGGGCCGTATGGCCTCGAGGATTGGCTCAATCCTCGGCTGGTGTCATGCACACTAGCCAGGGAAGACCTCGGCCCTGTCCAACGGGACCCGGATTGAGACCTCGGCCCAGGATTGACTCAGGGCCGTACAGCCTCGAGGATTGGCTCAACCCCGGGGGATGTCCTCAACGTCGAGGGCCCAGTGGTCTGGGCGCAGGAAACGGCCGTGCCGGACATCAATGCCCACTGCTGGTCCATGAAGGCAGACAGGCTACGCTCCAAGGCTGCCATTCTGGACTCCAGCCCAGATGGCTGCACAGCTCTTGGCATGTCAGAGGAACTCTGACTCAGCGCCATTTCCTCTGAAGGCTCAATGAGGCAATTCCTTATGGGCAACCTTGGTAGGCCGCTCCTGCTCTGAGCCCTTGGACAAGCAGCGTGGACTGCAGGACCTGGCTCGGGACTTACCCGGCCTGTTGGAACCATTCAGGGACACTGCCTTCGAAGGTTTCTTCTTCCTGTGTTCCCTAAAGGGAGGCTCCCTTTCCGAAAGCCCACACCGTCGACTGGGATCCGCGGGGGCACCACAGGAGTCCGAGGCTTCAGACAGGGCCTTGGCCTTTGGAAGCACCGGGAACTCCAGGAAAAAAACAAAACAAAAAAAAAAACACTTGTCATGCTGCTGCCGATGCCTTTTCAGGACCTTAGTGGACATCTTTTTATGAAAGCCACAAGCTGCGGGGGCGTGGTCTGGTCTAAAGCAGCATAAACAACAATCGTGTGTATTGGTGAGAGACAATATTTGTACACCAATCGCACTTCTTAAAACCACTGCTAGTCATGTGTGAAAAAATTATCCATGCGAGGTCGAAGATCTGCAGTGTTGCCAATTTGAAAAAGGGCACGAAGGAGAGATGCTTCCGTGGGGGCTCCATCGGTGCCAACGTCACTAATATGCAAGGACTGACTTTGTGCTTGTTCCTGGAGAACCTCTGGTACAACACAATGAAGCCAGTATGACACTTCCCAAGCAATAACACACAGAAAAAATTCAAATAACTTTAACAAACGCAAATATGTTTGTCAAAAAGAGGGTGAGCAAGTACTCTCTTTCCACGAAAACTGAAGCCAGACTACAAGACTGACTAGACACAGAAGCCAGAACCCCCCAAAAGCGTAGTTACTCACCTGTAACAGGTGTTCTCTGGGGACAGCAAGAATCAGTCCTCACATATGAGTGACATCAGCGCCAACGGAGCCCTCGCGGAAGCATATCCCCAGTTTTCAAAGAAAGCCTTTGGGAGATGCCATCACACAAGCATGGTCCCCTTCGTACCCAAGGATGCCATCTTGCTCAATCAGATGACATAGCTAGAGCCGACAAAAGAAGATGGCAAAAAAACAAAACAATACAGCAAATACATGGAGGAGGAGGGAGGACCGATTCCTGCTGTCCCCGGAGAACACCTGTTACAGATGAGTAACTACGCTTTCTCCGGGAACAAGCAGGAAGTCAGTCCTCACATATGGGACTCCCTAACTACAGGCTACCGAGAACATATAGAAAACCACAGTCAAGCTGTGAGCAGCAGCATGTGAATCTGAAGGCAGACTCTGAAAAGACCCCAGTGTCCAGGGAGAAGTATTACTCCAGTAGCCTGAACAAGAAGGGTCAGAGGGTAGGAGTTGCCTAGACCCCAAAAAGATTACAGAGTATGGCCTGGCCAAAGGTGCTGTCCCGTCAGGACTTCCTCTCCAGGCAATAGTGAACTGCAAAGGTGTGCACTGAGGACCAAGTGGCAGCCCAGCAGATATCTGTCATGGGGACAGAGCTCAAGTTTGCAACCAAGGGCACCATAGCCCTGACGCTGTATGCCGTAACCCAGTGCTCCAGCAGGAGCCCTACCTGTTCGCAGGCAAAGGAAATGCAGTCCACCACCCAGGTGGACAGGGTCTGCTTGGTTACCGCCTCCCCCAGCTGACTGGGGTCATAGGAGATGAAAAGCTGGGAGACTTTGCAGTGGCCCTGGGTATGCTGCAAATAGAAGGGCAGGGCCGGTCTTATAAACCAAGATATGGAGGATGGTTGCCGCCTGTCAACATGAGGCTTGGAAAGAACGTGGGGAGCAGCACCTACTGATTGAGGTGCAACAAGGACACCACCTTCAGAAGGAATTTAGGGTGCGTGCGAAGCACAACCATGTTCTTATAGAACCTGGTGTAGGGTGGCTCTGCCACCAAGGCTTGAAGCTCGCTGACCCTACAAGTGGATGCGAGTGCCACCAGGAAGACTACCTTCCATGAGAGATATTGTAGGTGACAAGATGTCAGAGGCTCGAATGGTGGCCCAGTGAGCCGTGACAATATCACACTAAGGTCCCATTCTGCCGGAGGTGGGCAAATTGGGGGCTTCAAGAGCAGGAGGTCCTGTAAGAAACGGGTAACGAGGGGCTGCGCAGAGAGGGATTTGCCCTCGATAAGGTGATGATGTGCCGAAAGAGCACTCAGGTGCAACCTGACGGAGCTGGACTTGAGTCCAGCCTGCGAGAGATGAAGCAGGTACTGCAGCACAGTCTGCAGCGAGCAGAACAACAGTTTGACCCCATTGCTCTGTGCACCACACTGAGAATCTGTGCCATTTGAAGGCATAGGCCCACCTCAGGGAGGTCGTACGAGAAGCTAGGAGCCATTCATACGGCTGTAGGACCCTGCTCAATATGTCCACCAAGGGAAGGCGATGGCAGTGGGGGTGTACTATCGACCACCTGGCCAGAATGAACAAATGGAAGATGAAATGCTCAAAGAAATCAAGGAAGCTAACAAAAGTTATAGCGCAGTAATAATAATGGGTGATTTCAATTACCCCGGTATCGACTGGGTCAGTGTCACGGCAGGACATGCTAGGGAGATAAAGTTCCTAGCTGACATAAATGACTGCTTCTTGGAGCAGCTGGTTCATGAACCGACCAGAGGGGAAGCCATATTAGACCTAGTCCTTAGTGGAACACCACATCTAGTGCTAGAGATAAGGGTGTTGGGGCCACTTGGCAATAGTGATCATAGCATGATCACCTTTTATTTAATTAGTGGAGAAGGGATAGTAAGGAAATCCACAGTACTACATTTTAACTTTCGAAAGGGAGACTATGATAAAATGAGGAAAATAGTTAAGAAAAGACTAAAAGGAGCAGTTGCAAAGGTTAAAGACTTACATCAAGCTTGGGTGGTGTTGAAAAATACTATCTTGGAAGCCCAGATCAGCTGTATTCCACGCTTTAAGAAAAGTGGAAGGAAGTCCAAAAAGCTGCCAGTATGGTTTAAAGGGGAGGTCAGAGAGGCTGTTGCCAAAAAAAGCATCTTTCAGGAAATGGAAAAAAAGAGCCAAACGACGAAACCTGGAAACTGCACAAGCACTGGCAAGTCAAATGCAAACAGTTTTTCGCAAACCGATTGATAGGAACACTTTCCTCCATTTTCATAGTGCCCATCCTCCCCGATTAAAGATGGGGTTACCATTTTCTCAATTTCTCCGTTATCGGAGAAATTGTTCCACAAAATCTGACTTTAAATTTCAGTCCAAACAGCTTATTTCTAATTAAGGATAGGGATTATCCTCCCTCGATCATTAAGAAAGCCTATCAGAGGGCTTTGTATAATAATCGAGCACTGCTGCTCCAGCCGCCCTCTAAGTCCAAGGTAGGGACAGATGATTAGGTACATTTGATTACTCCGTATTCCCCTCTGAGTAGGTCAATTCAGAAATTAGTACGTAAGCATGCATCTGTGCTAGCAGTAATTCCGGCCCTAAGTGGGAAGACCGTCCAATGTGTCTGGCAAAAGAGTAAAAATTTTAAGGAAGTTCTATGTCCGTCACGTTTGCGGCATAGACAATCGGAGCGGAGGAGTATCTAGGTCATCGAAAATGTGGTAGGTGTATGGTGTGACAAAGACAAATCATCTGGAAACTAAGAGCTTGTCCTATATGTCTAAAGTCAGCTGCCATGCATGAAGAACTAACTCTACTAAGGAAAGACCTAGCTGCCATGCATATAGAAGTATCTCTACTGAGGGAGGAACTGGCTGCAATGAAGCGCACCTCTCCTAGGATACAAACTGAACAAACTCCACCACCGCTCCCACAAAGAACCAAACGCCCCAGGAACAAATGGATCACAGTGGGTTCTGGTAGATTGCGACCTGTAACACAAAGACATCCTATACATCAAGAGATATCCCTGCACAATGCCTTCTCTGCCTTGGCTAATGAGGATGCCCAATTCAAAGAACTTGAAGGGCCTTTAAATGAGTCAGACAATGCCCAATCCCCTGCTAATGCACTAAATATGAAGAAAACCTCACCAAACAGAAAACTACTACTAATTGGAGATTCCATCATCAGAGGCACCAACTTGGGAACACAGTTCAAAGGAGAGAAGATAGTCATGTGCCTACCAGGCTCTTCAGCCAGCAGGAATACAAACCAAGTTGTTGAATTACTTAGTGCAAAAAGTGAACATTCCAAACTTGATGTTATTATCCACCTAGGCACAAACGACTTGGCTAGGAACAGTGCCTCTACAGCCCAAAAGGACTTCCAATCTCGGGGAGACACTCAAGCACGTTGTTAACACTGTTGCATTCTCAGAGGTTCTACCTGTTCTTGGTAAGGGGACAAAAAGACTGCATCGCATTAACAGCTTTAATACATGGCTCCAGACCTGGTGCAGAGAAGAAGGATTCGGATTTATTGGCAACTGGGACAACAGATGGATCAACAAGAGACTATACTGTGCTGATGGACTACATCTCTCTTCCACAGGGAAAAGAATCCTAAGTGAAAAATTCAGGCAGTATGTGGACATGCATTTAAACTAGGAAAAGGGGGTGACGGATGTGGAAGGTCAACATCTGCATGCCACCCCCAACAAAAGCAGAACAACATCAGAAACAGCCACACTTTTAAACCACACATCAAAAACATGTGGGAGGAAGTGGGCAGAACAAAATCAATGCAAAATACACACAAGCCAGGAAAGTGCTGGAAAGCAATGAGCACAAATGCTCGAAGCTTAGCCAACAAAATTCCAGACCTGGAAGCCCTAACGGCAGAAACAGACTTGGACATTGTGGCCATTACAGAAACATGGTTTAATGAATCACATGATTGGGATATAGCCATAGCTGGCTATAATCTATTCAGGAGGGACCGAGAAAATGGAAAAGGAGGAGGAGTAGCCTTGTATGTCAAAAGCAATATTAAAGCTACTGAAATGCAGGGGACATGGGGAAAAGAAGCAGCGCTCTGGATTGCGTTGGAGAGAGGAGATGGCACTGTCATCCATATTGCTGTAGTCTATAGACCTCCGACTCAAATTGAAGAGAGAGACAATGAATTGATTAGAGATATTGCCAAGATAGCATCAAAGGGGGAAGCAATCATATTGGGTGACTTTAATCTACCTGATGTGGATTGGATTACTCCTTCTGCACATCTGGAAAGAAGCAAAAGAATTGTGGATGCTCTCCAAGATGCATTATTTAGACAAATGGTGATGGAACCAACCAGGGAAAGCTCAACGCTGGATGTAGTGCTCACCAACGGTGATAGTGTGTCAAATGTCTGCGTGAGTGCCCCTGTGAGCAACAGTGACCATCACACGGTGTGGTTTGAAATAAAAGCCATGGCACAGGCCAATCATAGCAAGCTCAGAGTCCTAAACTTCAAATACACTAACTTCAATCAAATGGCAGAGTATGTAAAGGAGGAGATGACGGGGTGGGAAGAGATAAAGGAAGTGGAATTGCAATGGGCTAAACTAAAGGAGGCATTGAAAGGAGCAACAGATAAATATGTAAGAAAAGTAAATAAAAGCAAGAGGAGAAGGAAACCTATTTGGTTTTCCAAAGAGGTGGCTGCTCATATAAAGGCAAAAAACACAACTTTTGCAAAATTCAAAAGCTTGCAGACCGAAGAACACAGAAATGAATACAGGATCAAACTCAAAGAGACAAAACGAGAAATAAGGATAGCAAAATCAAAGGCAGAGGAAAAAATGGCTAAAGATGTTAAGGGTGGCAACAAAAATTTCTTCAGGTATATTCGGGAAAGGAAAAAGATCAGAGTTCGAATTGCAGGACTCAGAAGTGCTGGGAAAGGACTCGTGGAAAGTGACACTGAAAAAGCAAAATTGCTAAACAATTACTTCTGCTCTGTGTTTACTAAAGAGGATCCTGGGGATGGACCAGCTGTGACTCCCAAGTATAGGAATGGGAATGAAGTGGATACCACACCATTCACAGCAGAGGAGGTGTTAGAACAACTTGCTAAACTGAAAGTGGACAAAGCCATGGGACCGGATGGGATACATCCCAGGATACTGAAAGAGCTCAGAGAGGTTCTTGCAGGACCGTTAAAGGATGTCTTCAACAGATCCTTGGAAACAGGAGAGGTTCCTCAGGACTGGAGAATGGCTGATGTCGTACCTCTACACAAAAGTGGTGACAGGGAAGAAGTGTCAAACAACAGACCCGTGAGCCTTACCTCGGTGGCAGGAAAAGTAATGGAGGCGCTCCTGAAAGAGCGAATAGTGAACTTTCTGAAAACCAACAGCTTGCAAGACCCGAGGCAACATGGTTTTACCGAAGGACGATCTTGCCAGACAAATCTGATCGAGTTCTTTGACTGCGTGACGAGGGAACTAGATCAGGGGCATGCAATGGATGTCATCTACCTGGATTTCAGCAAAGCCTTTGATACTGTTCCTCATAGGAGGCTTATCAACAAACTCAGTAGCTTGGGGATGGGTCCCAAGATGGTAAACTGGATTAGAAATTGGCTGACTGACAGACGACAGAAGGTGATTGTACATGGAGCTCACTCGGATGAGAGGAAGGTGATTAGCGGGGTGCCCCAGGGTTCGGTCCTGGGCCCGGCACTGTTCAATGTATTTGTGAGTGATATTGCTGAAGGACTGAATGGAAAAGTCTGTCTTTTTGCAGACGACACAAAAATTTGCAACAGAGTGGACTCCGAGGGAGTGGTTAACATGAAGAAAGATCTACAAAAGCTGGAAGACTGGTCTAAAGCTTGGCAACTACGATTTAATGCAAAAAAGTGCAGTGTCATGCACTTGGGTAGCAGAAATCCAAGAGAAATGTACAAGATAGGGGGAGAAAGGTTGGTATGCACAGTTCAGGAAAAAGACCTTGGTGTGATTATCTCTGCTGATCTCAAGGTGGCAAAACAGTGCGACAAGGCGGTGGCAAAAGCCAGGAGGATGTTGGGCTGCATACAAAGAGGGATTACCAGCAGAAAAGAAGAGGTACTTATGCCACTGTATAGGTCACTGGTGAGGCCTCACTTGGAATACTGCGTTCAGTTTTGGAGACCATATCTTGCAAAGGATGTAAAAAGACTGGAGACTGTTCAGAGGAAGGCGACCAAAATGATTTGGAGCCTGCGTCAGAAGCCTTATGAGAAGAGACTTGAAGACCTAAATATGTATACCTTGGAGGAAAGGAGGCACAGGGGAGATATGATTCAGACCTTTAAATACTTAAAGAGAAATGATGAACAAACAAACCTCTTCCAGAGACGGGGAACCTGTAAAACTAGAGGGCATAACATGAAACTGCAAGGGGGTAAATTGAAAGGCAATGTCAGGAAATATTTTTTCACTGAAAGGGTGGTGGATGCTTGGAATGCCCTCCCGATGGAAGTGGTAGGGGCGAACACGGTGACGGAATTCAAAAAGGCATGGGACAAACACAGAGGATCCCTTTACAGAAATAGGAAAAAAAAACCAAAATAAACGGTACCATCTAACTTCAGAACCATCTAACTTCCGAACCATATAACGTCTCAACAAATAGGGGTGTCCTATATGGAGTGGTGGGTTTACCCCTGAACAAGGATATGGAGAGGGGTGGCCTGCGCGGAGCGACAGGTGCACCTACTCTTGCCATCTCGCTGGGCAGACTGGATGGACCATGCTGGTCTTTATCTGCCGTCAACTACTATGTTATGTTACTATGTGTGTGAAGTGACAGAAGAGATACAGGTTTTTAATCATAGGGGTAAAGAGTACAGATTATTTCACAATTCTGATTGTGACTCCACTTTTGTAGTATACATAGTGCGTTGTCCCCGTCAACTTCTTTATGTAGGGAAAACCATTCGGAAGCTCAAGACCCGTATGGCTGAACATAGGAGCCGTTTGAAACATGGAGTGTTGGAGGCTCCGATGGTTCAACATTGTCTTATGTTTAATCATTCTTTTGCTGACATGCAATGTTTTTCTATAGAACACATAAGATTTGGTCAACGGGGTAAATCCCGGGAGCGATGGTTAACTTTACGGGAGCAATATTGGATTTTTGAATTGGGCTCGGTAGCGCCGGTGGAGCTAAATAAGATTGAATGGCGGTCGTGTTTGTTTTAACTGAGATTTGGAGTTAGTTATATAAGTAATAGGAGCTTTGTGGAGGCTGTCTGTTTGACAGTGGGAGAGGAAGGAGGACAGCCTGAGGGGTTCTTCTCAGTTATCACTGAAAGGGAACGTTATTGGCTCTCAACTTGCTCTCAAGGGACCATCTAGTGCGGTGATTTTTTGAATAGAATTTTTAGCAGAGCCCTAGTCGTAAGAGGAGGGCTTTAAATTTGCAGAGGGATCTGAAACCGCATGCGCGGTGTTTTTCACCAGTTGAATATGCTTGGACAGCAAGTATGGTGTTGAGCGAAAACGTGGGCAGCATCAAGTGAGTTCTAAAACACTCAAGACTTAGGTGATAGCTGAAATAGTTTTTAGGATATGTATTGTAGAGGGTTTTATTAGTTGTAGCTTTGTAACAGCCAAAGTTGTGAGTAATGGAACTAGTGTTGTCTGTTATTTTTGTCTTTGTTCTTTTAGATATTTGAAATATAGCTATTAAGGAAGCTTGGCATTAAGTAAAACGTCCCCTGAAGAACCGCGAGGAGAAACGCGTCGGCAATGCCCATGAACGGCGTTGGGAGGCAGATAATTTAAAAAACAGGAAGCTTTTACGCCAATTGTTTTATTGTAGCTTTTCAATAAGGAAGAACATATATATAAGCAAGTTTGAAGATTCCTCTATATGAGCAATTAGAGAATGGTTAGAGTGCACATTATTTTTGAAAGAGGTCACTGATGCAAATACGGGAGACTAGTAGGTCATTAATGGCCACATTCTCTCAAGTCTGAGACCTCGTGTTTGTGAGAAATAGGTGCACTTTTTGTTCACATTAGCATCTGATGAGGAAAGAAGAATAGTGCTTGTTACGACATTAGTGATATATCTGGAGTGAATTCTGGGAACAGTAAAAGTCAAATGCAAGGCATTGATAAAGCAGGCAAAGGGAGAATTTGAGAAGAAGCTTGCTGCGGAAGCAAAAACGCGAAATAAAGATTTTTTCAAGTACATTTGTAGCAAAAAACCTGTGAGAGAGAGTCAGTTGGTCCATTAGATGATAGAGGAGTTAAAGGGGTACTAAGAGGCGACAAGGCGATAGCGGAGAGACTGAATGAATTTTTTGCTTCGGTCTTTACTGAGGAAGATGTAGGGATGTTACCCATGACTGAAGTGGTATTTAAAGGTGTGGAAGAATTGAAGGAAATCGATACATCGGGAAGATGTATTACAACTATTAGATAAACTGAAGAGTAGCAAATCACCTGGGCCGGATGGTATACATCCAAGGGTGTTGAAAGAACTGAAATATGAGATTGCAGACCTGCTATTAGTAATCTGTGAATTTTCATTAAAATCATCTGTAATACCTGAAGATTGGAGGATAGCCAATGTAACGCCAATTTTTAAAAAGGGTTCCAGGGGTGATCCGGGAAACTACAGACTGGTGAGCCTCACGTCAGTACAGGGAAAAATTGTAGAAACCATCATAAAGAATAAAATTACTCAGCATGTAGATAGTCATGGCCTAATTGGAGACAGCCAACATGGTTTTAGACAAGGAAGATCTTGTCTTACTAATCTATTATGTTTTTTTGAAAGTGTGAATAAACAGGTGGACAAAGGTGAGTCGATTGATATAGTGTATAAGGACTTTCAGAAAGCCTTTGACAAGGTCCCTCATCAGAGACTTTTGGCAAAACTAAAGAGTCATGGGATAGGAGGCAGTGTACTACTGTGGATCAAGAACTGGTTAAAAGATAGAAAGCAGAGGGTTGGGCTAAATGGCCAATTTTCCCAATGGAGAAAAGTGAATAGTGGTGTGCCCCAGGGATCTGTGCTGGGTCCGCTGCTTTTTGACATATTCATAAATGACCTGGAAAGTGGAATAACGAGCGAGGTTATCAAATTTGCAGATGACACAAAACTATTTAAAGTTGTTAAAACACAAGAGGATTGTGGAAAATTGCAAGAGGGTCATCATAAATTGGAAGACTGGGCATCAAAATGGCAGATGAAATTTAATGTGGACAAGTGCAAAGTTATGCACCTAGGGAAGAACAACCCAAACTATAGTTACACGATGCAAGGTTCCACATTAGGAACCACCACCCAGGAAAAAGATTTAAGCGTCATTGCGGATAGCATGTTAAAACCCTCGGCCCAGTGTGCAGCAGCAGCCAAGAGAGCAAATAGAATGCTAGGTATCATAAGGAAAGGAATGGAAAATAAAACAAAAGATATTATAATGCCTCTATATTGTTCCATGGTGAGACCGCACCTTGAATATTGTGTGCAGTTCTAGTCGCTGTATCTTAAAAAGGATATAGCGTTATTAGGAAAGGTTCAGAGAAGAGCCACCAAAATGGTAAAGGGGATGGAAGGATACTCCTACGAAGAAAGGCTAAAAAGGTTAGGGCTCTTTAACCTGAAAAAGAGACGGCTGAGGGGAGATATGATAGAAGTCTATAAATTAATGAACGGAGTGAAACGGGTAAACGTAGATCGATTGTTTATGTTATCAGAATATAGAAAGACTAGGGGACATGCAATGAAGCTACAGGGTAAACTATTTAAAACTAATAAAAGAAAATATTTTTTCACTCAACGTGTAATCAAACTCTGGAATTTGTTACCAGAGGATGTAGTAAAGGCTGTTAGTGTAGCTGGGTTTAAAAAAGGTTTGGACAAGTTCCTGGAGGAAAGGTCCATAAACCATTATTAAGAAGGGACCCAGGATATCAATGCTTGACCCAGTACAAGCATTGCAGAACCTGTGTCTTTTAGGGAAACTGCTAGGTACGTATGACGTAGATTGGCCACTGTTGGAAACAGGATACTGGGCTTGATGGACCTTGGTCTGACCCAGTATGGCATATCTTATGTTCTTATGTTCATTGTCCTGGCCCAGCAGGTACACCGCCCTCAGGAGCATTCCTGGACTGATCGCATATGAGTAGAAGACTATCCCTCCTAACAGAGGATGTAAGGCCCTGTGCCTCCCTGCTTGTTCAGGTAGAACATCGCAACTTGGCTGTCCTTCTGGACCAGCACAGACTGGCATTGTAGGTGGTGGCAGAAAGCCCTGAGCTCCAGCAGGTTGATCTGCTGTTGACTCTCTGCCCTGGACCAGTTGCCCTGCATGTGGAGGCTCCCACAATGGGCCACCTACCCCTGCAAGGAGGAGTCCATCGTGAGGACCAGCTGGGGCACTGGGTTCTGAAAAGGCATGCCTGTCTGTAGGTGCTGTGTGGCTTTCCACCAACTGAGCAACTCTGCCAGTGGATGGGTCACGCAAACCCTGACTTGAAGCCAGCCCGTGGCCTGTGTCCACTGGGAGCGGAGATCACACTGAGCTACCCTCATGTGAAGGCAGGCATTGGGGATAGCATGGACTGTCTATGCCATGTGGCCGAGTAGACGGTGCAGGGAGTGAGCTGACACAGAGCAGCAGCGCTGTAACTCTGTGGCCAAAGCTTCGAGGCGACTTGCTCTGTCTAGGGAAGCGGTTCTCAACCAATGGGTCGCGAACCCCATGGGGGTTGCCACAGAATTAGCAGGGGGTCGCCTCACTCCAAGTTTAAAAAAATTAAAAAGCACACAAATTGCTGCCGCTGCCAAGTCCGCTTCTCGACAGCGGCAAACTCACTGCCTCCAATTTTCTGCAGCCACGCCTCCTTGCCTCTTAGGGAACCACGGCTGTGCCTGTGAAAATGTTGCAGAGCCTTCCCGTCTCTCGATGGGCTCTGTGCAGCACTGTCCTGCCTTCAAAGGATGTGGTAAACAACTTCCTTTGGAGGCGGGACAATGCTGCATGGAGCCCGTCGAGAGACAGGAAGGCTCCACAACAGCTTCACAGGCACAGCCACGGTTCCCTAAAAGAAAGGGAGCTGCAGCTGCAGAAGAACAGGTCAGTAGCAGGCAGACATAGGGAGAGGGGAGGAGGGGGCAGGGAACCTGCAACAGGGCTGACATGGGGGGGGGGAGGGAGGGAGGGGGATGACATGGGGGAGGGGGGCTAGAACTGGAAATGGACTGATCAAGGGGGGGGATGAGACTGGTAATGGACTGATGGGGGGCTAGCATTGGAAATGAGCTGATTGGGGAGGTTAGGACTGGAAATGGGCTGGGGGGGTAGGACTGGTAATAGGCTGATTAGGGGAGCCTAGCACTGGTAATGGGGTTGAGAGGGACTAGCACTGTAAGTGAGCTGATTGGGGGGCTTCGACTGGGAATGGGCTGATGGTGGGGAGGATAGAGCTGATGGCCCTGGAAGAAAACTTGGGGCTAAGTCTACAAATGGGCTGATACGAGGGGATGGGAGAATGGAACTGAAAGGGAGTGGATCCGAGAGGGGTTACCATGGTATTTGTACTAGAAGGGACTGGTCAGTGGGGAAGGAGGGGGACTGGAAGGGAATGGACACCAGTGGCAGTCATGGGAATGCGAGTTGACATTGGAAGGTACTGGGAGTGAGGACTGGAAAGGGGCTGATACTGGGGAGGGTTACTGGGACTGGAAATAGGCTGATGGAAAGAAGTGAAGAAAAAGAAAGAAGAGATAAGAAATGGCAGATGGACCACAGACCACAGAAAGAGAGCTAAGAGAAGACAGGAAAGCAGAAGCCTCAGATTGGGACCAGCATGATCAGAGAATAAACTGGTCAGACAACAAAGGTAGAAAAAATAATTTTATTTCATATTAGTGATTTGACTACAAAATCATAATAATTTTGAAATTAAATATTGTTACGTATTATTGTGATTAATTGTGGTTTAAATAAGTAAATTTTATAAATAAAACATACTGCAAAGGCCTATTATATTAATAATTCAACAAATGATTACAGCGACAATGCGTTAACGGTAAAGGAAGAGAGACGCATTTGATTTTATCATTGGGGGTCATTACAAGTTGAACAATGGTAAAAGGGGTCATGGTACAAAAAAGGTTAAGAACCACTGGTCTAGGGGGAAGAAGGCCTTGGCCTGGAAAGTGTCCAGTCAAGCCCCTATGATCCTGTGTAGGGATCAGGTGGGACTTGGGATGGTTTATCATGAACCCCAAGTGTTATAGGACACTGATGGTGCAGCCCATGGTCTGTTGCACCTCTGTGGCCATGTCCCCTTTTACGAGCCAGTCATCCAGATAGGGGAAGACAAAGGCACCCTGGAAATGGAGGAAGGACGCCACTACTGCTAGGCATCTGGTGAAAACTCTGGGTGCGGAGGCTAGACCGAAGAGTAGGACCCTGTACTGGTAGTGGACGCCCCCGACCATTAATCTGAGGTACTGCCTCTGGCTGGGATGAATGAGGATGAGGATATGGGTATATGCATCCTTTAGATCCAAGGAACATAGCCAGTCCCCCCTGCTGGAGGTATGGCAGCAATATTCCAAGGGAGAGCATCTTGAACTTCTTCTGCACCAGGAATTTGTTTAGGTTTCACAGGTCTAGTATGGGCCTTAGGCCCCCGGTTCATTTTGGGACTAGGAAGTATCGTGAATGGAACCCCTTGCCCTTTAGGTGATGGGGTACTAGTTCCACGGCTTTGTCCATGAGAAGAACTGCAAGTTCCTGCAGAAGCAGGGCCCGGTGCAGGGGAGTCCGGGAGGGCCCTCGCGGGAAGAATGAGAGAAAAGTCTGATCCAGGTGGAGAAGGTAGCCTTCTCTGACTACCTGGAGTGCCCAAACTTCGGTGGTGATGGCAGGCCACCAGTGGGCAAAGTGGACCAGATGTCCCCCTGTGGATAGCTGACCTCTTGAGGGTGGAGAGGCTATGCCCCGGGAGTCAAAATCTCGCCCCCAGGCTGTGCTGGAGCTGGCGCTGGGGGCTTGGGGTGCTTCTGCTTGTGGGGGCCCTAAACTGCCCCTTTGGCATGGTGGCCCTGCTGAGGAGCTGGCAAAAGCTCGATACTGCGGGTATCCCCGGTAAGCCTGACCCTTCCTCGGGTATGGAGGCTTTTTCCCTGGGGTTTTCCTTCTGGAGACGGTAGCAGTCTTCTTGGAGAGTTGAGTCCTCGTAAGGAACTCTGACTCGATCTCCGCTTCTCTCTCTGCCATGGGTTTGCCAACAAGATTGTCTCCTTGGCATGGGACATTGAGAAGCTTGTCCTGCACCATTACTCCAGATCTGACAACTGCAGCCATGCCAGGTGTTGGGCACTGACGCCCGCAGCTGCTCCTCGTGGTTGACTCGAAGCCATCATAGGCTATCTAAATCAGATACTTTGAGCACTCCCCGATGCCCTTGGTCAGGTTCTGTAATTGCTGGAGGTGGTCATCCCCGAGGCCTGCGGAGAACTTGGTAAGCTCCTTTGTCAAGTCCCAAAGGTAAATGCCTATATAGAGCTGGTATGCTTGGATCCAGCAGGCAAGCATCGAGCCCTGGTAGCACTTCCTACCAAGGGCATCGAGGATATGGGCCTCTCTGCCTGGGGAGGGCACCGAAGAAAGTGTCACCTGACTCTTGAACCGACACATGGCCAACTCCACTACCATGGCATTATGGGGCTACTGCGGCTGGACCTCAGTACATTGCATCAAGTCAATGGCTGACTATGGACACTGACGCCTGCGTCTCCCACATGCAGAGGAGAAGTCTCTTGAGGATGGCGGGGATGGGAATAGTCAATGCCTCCTTTGGCGGGGAATCATACTGGATAATCTCTAGCTCCTCTGTGTGAGGATCCTCCTCCGACTCCATGGAGATGGCCAGTGCCTTAGACATGTCCTGCATGAAGTCAAGGAATGAAGTGTCCTCAGGCGGTGGCCAACGCCAGGACGCAGGAGAGGACGGGTCTGACGGGACATTGCAGTGTTTGCGACTGTCCAGTGATGTCTCATCCTCGGACTCCCAGTCAGAGTAATCAGTGGAGGATTTGGCACCGGGTCGGACCTGCAGAGCAGGACCCGGGTCAGGGGGCCGATGGATCATGGCGGCTTCGTGGCCAGAGCCGCGAGCACTAGCCAGTGAGGATCTCATTCCAAAGGAGAGGGACCGTGAACAAGACCTCTGCCGAAGACTGACTTGAGACAATGGGCACACAAGAATCTGCTCGGCATCTGGGGAAGTCCTCGATATTGAGGTCCAAGTGATCTGGGCGGATGCACCGGCAAAGCCAGGCATTGATGCCTGCTGTGCGGCGAGGAAGGCAGACAAACTGCATTCCAAGGCCACCATCCTGGATTCCCACTCAGGTGGTGTTGCAGCCTTCGAGTCCTCGACAACGATGGCCTCTGGTGTCCGATGCCCATCGCCGGAGGCCTCCAAATCCTTCCAGGGGGACCTTGGCCAGCTGCTCCTCAGGTTCTCTGTGTGGGCTGCAGGACCTAGCGCAGGGCTTGCCCGCCTTGTCCGAGTCCTGAGAGGAGTTCCTCAAGGATTTTTTTCTTCTTTGTGTTCTGGGGAACCCCTGTCGGAGACCGCGCATCCCCAATTGGTAGCTGAGGGATCACTGTGCGACTCCCGGGATTTGAATGGGGCCCTGGAGCATGGAGTCACCGAGGACTCTGGGGCAGACTCTGTGATAAGGAAGCTTATCATAGCTCAGGTAGGAGCTATAGAAAAGATGATGTGACTCTGAACAAGCAACCTGTCAGTTCTGGTAGAAGCAAGAAAACAGAGTTTTCACATAAAAGACTACCAGTCCCAGAATGCACCAGGTTTCCAGCAGCCATGAGAGGGGCTGAAGTGAGAAAATGTGTGTGCAATCAAGAGAGCTATGAGGTAATCCCTAAGCACTCATCTCAAAGGGCAGGGCCTGATTCAAGACAGCTGCGCTGTGTTAGGGAGCAGCACACATTGGAACAGGATAAGAATAGAGATTATTCTTCAGATAACAGCTTCAGGGAGAGTTTGAGGAACAGCTTCAGCAAAAGCCACGCAGATAGAGAGAGAAGGAAACTCTCTGGAAGGAAGAGAAGAAAGGCCATTGGAAGGTCTGGGAGATTCCAAGGCAGTACTCATACTGGGAGGTATTCCAAAAGCCAGCAGAGTCCATTGGACTGGATTCAGCCAGAGGAATGGAGTGGTAGAGATAGGAATCACCAGTGGCTACCTGGAAGAGAGAAGACTGCATGTGGAAGGGACTTTCAGACCAAGGCCGGAAGGTATGTGAGAGAAGATCCAGTGTCCAGGGATCAAGATTGGAAGGCTGGACATCAGAATTGGATTACATATTGGCCAGGCTATACAGAGAGGAATAATGATAGCAGGAGAGGCTCAGGTATGAACACTGATCCAGACCCTATCTATAATAGAGAATGGCAGCAAGGGAATAAGCATTCTCATGATAGTGCCTTAATGAAAGACTCGTCTGTGCCAATGTATGATAGTGACCATATGCTGATTGATACAGCAGATGAAAATACAGTTTACATGGACTGTTCTCTATCTAAATGCTATTGCTAGCTTTCTATGAGCAAACACATCAGCCATCACAAAGAAACCTAACTTTGTTCTTTATTTCCACTGCAAACAGCTCTTAAAGCAGGATTTGGGTTCACACAGTAGCAGCCAGCCAGCTAAAGGCTTACAGCTGGTCAATTGATAGTAATTAGGGCTGCACCTGATTGTGTGTGTGAGCAAGGGAGAATCACTGCTGAGATCGGCGTGGAAAAATAAGCAGAAGTTAACCTAACCAGCAAAGTTTATTCTTTTCTTTGTGCCTTTGTATTTGGTAATTATTTGCTAAGAAAACATTAGCTAATTGCCTGACAAGCTGAAGGTTGTTTCTGGTTTACTTTGTGACTTTTTGTTATCCATTTTAAACACTGCAAGCAAGTAACCTCATTTATAGTGCTATCAAGCATACATGTGCTGGGTGAATTAAACCCCATCAATAAAAGAAGTATTTTATTGATCTTACCACTTGGTTTCACAACTCAAATTATTGTCATCAGCTGTGTTTGGGAGTGAATGAACTACAATACCCACAATACCTTGCAAGAATCATATGAATATATGCATCGTCAAGATTGTGTAAGTTCTCACCCTAGGCAGCCGTCTGACAACTCTGACCATTTGAGATCTCGTTGTGCTTCTGCTGATGGAGTTTGATGGCCTTAATGGACATCTTTCTGCAAAAGCAGCAAGCCTCTGGGTCGTGGTCAGACCCTAGACACCGAAGGCAGCAATCGTGTGTGTCAATGAGACACCGATCACACTTTTTATAGCCGCTGGCCATCAGGGGGGAGGGGGGGAGGAAGTACCTCGACGAGATCAAAGACCCGAGGAACGGCCAGCAGTGGAAAAAAAAGGTGTGAATCTGCACCGAGGAAAAACTACAAAAATGGGTCCAAGATGCAATGCCAGGGCAAGCGAGCTCGGAGATGGGAAAGGAACCGGTCGCAACCGGAGAAAAAAGGAAACATTCCACCGATAATTTAATCAACTTTTTCAGGGGAAATTAGACACACGTCCATTCAGCTCTGCAGAAAAAGGGAGACTGAGCAAGATGGCACCTTTGGTCGGAAAGGGGGACCAAGCATGCATGGTGACATCTCCCAAAGGCTTTCTTTGAAAGCTGGGAAGATGCTTCCATGAGGGCTCCGTCAGGGCCGACATCACCCATATGTGAGGACTGACTTCCTGCTTGTTCCCGGAGAACCTGCAGAATCTCCCAAACAGTAACATCACCAATGCAACCAAAAGACAGAAGGCTTTTCAACTTGAAAAAGGAGTCCTGGACTAGTCTAGCAGGATTCAAGAAAAGGAGATTATCAGGTATAATTAAAAATCTCTCATTCCTCATCATCCTGCTAGACCAGTCCAGATGAGCGAGATGCACCACAATGGCAAAAAAAAAAAGTAAACCAGAGCCACAGCAAACAGGAGTCCCAAAAATGGAATCCCAAGGATTGTTGAGCAGACCATGGAAACCCTATTAATGAGACCCCAGATGCTCACACAAGCCTAGGGAAGTCCAGCTGAGGAAGGTTTTTTTGTTTTGTTTTGTTTTTTTAAATATAATTAAAGCTGCTTTATTCAAAGTAAGAGAGAGACAACTGAACTTCCATTGAAATCAATGTGAAAACTTTCCCACTGAAATGAATGGGGAAAAAAGGGACTTGGGGGGAGGGAGGAAGCGAAAATCAGATTAGGACATCAAGAGGGAAGGGATCCTGGACCCAACTTACCAACCCACTCAGGGGCCCTGTGGGACTCTCCTGCTCCACCTTCTGGCCCACCAGCACTGTCATGCTATTTCCTATCAACCACCAAATAGACTAACTCATGGAGCAACTATTGGCTTCCCATGGTTTCTGACACATTGGGAAGCTGATAGATGATCCATGAGTGGGTCTTCTTGGTTGACGATAATGGTTGAAGATTATTAAAAGAATTTTTTTCTGGGAACACTCCCTGATGCAGCTCTTGTGAAATTCTGCCAACGTTGGAATGAGAACAGATGAAAGAAACAAGATGGATGACAGCTAAAAAGATAAGTAAAGACCTGAACAGAACTGACCAGGAACAGAAAAACACTAAGACCTCTATTTACTAAAGATAAATTTTGCATACCTGCTAATTAACTTTCCTTGAATCCTGCTAGACCAATCCAGACGAGAAAGTTATGCTCCCAGCCAGCAGGTGGAAGTAGACTACAGCAACTCTAAGCGATCTCATCATTTCTATATATGCTAGTAAAACACTGAGAGAAGCCACTATAGCACTTCCTATGCAGAAAACAAGGCTGAAATTTTCAGAAACTGTATCCAACAATAACTTTGTACAAACGTTTGGCTCACTTACCATATCTGATACTGTATCAGGCACCGATAATGAAAATGTGGTTAAAAAGCAGCAAGGCTCTCAAACTTGTAGGAATAGTCTTCCAGGAGGTGGGGTCTTGGACTGGTCCAGCAGGATTCAAGTAAAAGGAAATTAGCCAATTTAGAAAAGTTCTCCTTCCTTATCATTCTGCTAGACCAGTCCAGGTGAGTGGGATGTACCCAAGCAGTCAGGATCCAGGGACGGAGGAAGACAATGCTCCTGACAGAACTGCTCTGCCAAAGGCACCATCCACTCCAGCTCCCACATGCAATCTGTAGTGCTTCACAAGATGCTCAGGGATGGCCAGATAGCTTCTATACAGATGTCCCCTGGAGATAGCAAGGCAGACTCTGCTCAGGAGGCATGGGCCTCGGTGGAGTGAGCTCCGACTCCCTCCTATACGCGTTTCTCCACAATTGTGTCAGCACAGGCACTGTCTGACCCAGCCTGCAAAGTCTTTTTTCTACGCTGGGGCATACAATGCCAATGGTGGTCACAATCGCAGTCTTATACAGCACTTCTGCTTGCAGGAGATGGGAACCCCACGGGCAGCCAGCACCAGTCTGAGTCCCAGGCATCAGGTCAGATTTGTTTGTCACTATGGTGATCTGACACCTGAGGTTTGTCAAGCCCTGTTGTAGTTAACCTAGAGGTCATTGCTATGTGTTAACTTCTTACATGGCAGATAATGTGGAATATGATTAGCTACACTACATTATTTGCCATGCAGTTTATGTGGTAGCAAACTTTGCTCTGTTTCAACTGTGTGGCAGGTCTCCCAGAAATGTTGAGAACACCCGCCACATTAACCGCATAGGTTTTCCCTCTAATCTACTTTAAATGTTTGTAGTTAATGCATGCAACATGCAAAACATTAGTGCATTTGAGTTAATGGAGCCTAAAATAAAAGCAAGAGAACATTTCTCAGCCTTTTCTCAGCTGTTCAGGGTAAGTATTTACACAGTGCGTAGAGCTCAGGTAGAAAGTCCACATTTCCATCACACCTTCACTAGCAGACAAAAACGTTAACACTATGAGGGTTATTTTCAATTAATATATTCCATACTTAAGGCTTAATGCTGTCTTTCACCTGTCAGTCATTATTTTTAAATGAAGTACATAGCATATATCTGTAATTACCAGCATATCACTGGACAACTTAATGAAACTCCCCTATCACAAGGTATCCAGTTACCACTGTGCAGAGAATACGCCTCAGATCAGTTACCTACTCTTCATACAGGATTAAGGTCAGGTTTCCCAGCACAGATATTAGCTGTAGCTGGCATAATAAAACATTTTGTTTAAAAGGTCAAAATAAAAAAATACTGAATTGCAACAAGAAATGAACATGGAAGATATACGCAAAATAAAAGACATCTTCACAAATTTGGAGTAGCAAGTGTAAGTCATCCCAGTTTAAACCTCAGAGTACAAAAAGAGGGAACAGAATATGACAACCTATATTTATCAAAAAAATAACTGAAGTTTCTGGATAAAAAAAATGATGTACTGATTTGACTTGCCGCAGAAACAAGAGGTAGCATTAATGCCAGTGATCATTTCAGATGGAGATCAGAATTCTTCTGTATGTTATGCAATCATCTGATGTAGCAGCTGATAAGTACCTTGACACAGTGGGGTGGAGAAAGCAATGGCAAAAATACTCCTAATTCTGGAAAAGAATATAAGGAGGGAGGGTACAGAGTAGGGTTACTACCTGCTGGCTGGTCCCGAGTATGGCACTGCAGTTCCACTGAGAAGCTAGCAGCTCCCTTGTTATCACAAGTGAATTGTGACAGCTGATTGATAAAATAGGATAAATATAAATAAAAAATACATAAAGATCATACTGGCTGAATATTTTATAAGGTCAGTATCCTAGGTATCTTGACTGCTGGACTCTGAACTCTATCTAGCATGAAAAGTAGAAAAAAAAATATAAAAAAAGGTCAGAGATTATTGGCCATATAACACCCATAGAAAAACAAACAATACCACCAAGAGTAGGCTATCAAGTCAGCACTAATGGAAAAAGATAATTTCACATCATAGTGGATTTGTATAATAAAATAACCTGCCAGTCTTATTCCTGTATATATCCAAATAAAAAAAAGATATTTTGTTTGTTTGGTTTTTTTAATTTAAATGCCATTATATAGACTCTGCACTTGGACTGCTCATCAATTGACCTTCATAGACAGTTCATACATTCTAATATAATCCAAACTCCCACACAGGCAATAGGTTGTAGTGATTCAGCAATTAAGGTAAAACTATCTTCTGGGTAACAGCAGTATCTTCTTTACAAAGCCTCAATGACCCAAACGAACCATGAGAATATATTCATACCTGTGTAAGAGCTTAACAACAATCATAAGACCATCAAGATGACTCCCAGTTCTGCTTTCATAAGTGAAAGAAGTTGAGCATTATTGAATCTCACTGTATGCTAGTAATTTGTCTCAACTTTTTCTCATGGACTATTACAGGCTGGGAATAAGGCAAAGAGATGGAGAAAGAGAAAAAATGAAAGCAACCAGAATAACCATAAAAGAGGATATAAGAGGAAAGAAACAGATAATTAAGCAGAACTGGAGCCAAAACGATACAAAGGAGGAGAGGTATCAGAGGCAATGACAAAGTACAGAACCACCCAGAGGTCAGTTGCCAAAGGGATGATAATTGGAGGATAGGATGGGGTACAAGATTATATACTAGTATTTAAGATCCTTCATTTTCAGTTTAATCAAATTGACAACTTTATTTACTGTATTTTATTTTAACAGATTTCTAGTAAGCATAATCCAAGAAGCAGCTTATTCTAAGAAGCGAAAAAAATTGACACACACACATGAAATACAAACAAAAGAAAGTTCAAAATATGTTTGTCAGTTCCTTTAATGGACTTTTGCCAAAATTCCAAAATATAGTACTGCATTTTCATTTTAGCTTCTGTCAGTCCTCATGGGCAGTGGCATTTTAGAAGGGACGTCCAGGACGAATCTGGGACGTCCAGAGCGTCCAAAAATCCAGGGAAGTGGCAGCAATGAAAGGAGGTATTAGAACTACTGTCTGAAATTGCTCTGTCTCCACCCTGAAAAATGAGCGCCCCAGTAAACAGTTCTGGAGATGGACCCCAAGCAGATAGCAAGGCCAGGTTTATGCACAGGTGTAGGCCATTTCACAAATGTGGACAACCCCGAATCACACACCTGCAGAACCAGGAACCTGGGTGTTCCAATCTGCACCCCCCTGCAACCTATAGATCGGCACCCCCCTCCCTCATTACTATTAATGGTATGCTGCACCCCCTTCCTTTCCCATAATTCTTTTGTGAACTCTGTTCATGTGATGCTAGTATTTCTCCTTCAAAACAAACATTGTAACAAGAAAATTGTAAGGAAGGGGCAAATGCCTACCTGGAATAAAAACAAGTACTGAGGAGTAAATATTTAACATTGTATGAGCAGGCTATAATAGTCGAAGGATTAATGTGATCGAAGCAAACAAAATCAATGTATTTATTTATTTAACCAAAAAAAAAAAAAAAGGTTTACAAAGGTTACAACCACTTAGCTTGTCATGCCTCTTATCTCACTTGTAATTGTCACTACAGATACTATCATTGCTCTCTCTACATGTATGGCTGCAAAGTTCTTTTATAAATCCAACAAAAAAGGAGAAGTGATAAAAGCAATTAGTGTAGCTGGCTTAAAAAGAAAAGGATTTCAACAAAGTTCCTGGAGGAAAAGTCAATAGACTATTAAGACAGGCCTGGGAAAAGCCACTGCTATCCCCAAGTGTAAGCAGAATGGAAACTACAGTGAGCATTAGGTCTATTTATGGAAAGAGTAGTAGATGCGTGGAATAGTCTGCCACTGGAGATTGTGGAGATGAGATCTATATCTGAATTCAAGAAAGCATAAAGACAAAACACAGAAGATCACTAAAATAAAAAAGGGACTGTAGTAGTTGGTAAGAAAGGGAGACTAGATAAAGACCATATGGTCTTTATCTGCCACCATGTTTCTACAGTGGCTCAATAGCAGATCTGACTTTTGGGGGCTTCATCTGTGGTTATCATAGGTGTTGGGGTGTGTTTTGGGGTCTACACAAACGTCTGCCACATGAAGAGTGTCAGGGGCTACATACATGAGAGTCAGTGTTTGCGTGTGGTGTGGGGGTGGGGTGGATCTGCATACATATGTGGTGGGGGATGGTTACCTGTGTGTTTGGGGCAAGGATGGAATGCTGTGTCCTGTGTGCCTTCTGTGGGGCAGGGGGACCTGCATCATTTAGCCCTTTTCTCCCCTCTTTTACCTCCAGCCCCTTGCACTCTTTCACCTCTCCCTGCTGCCTTTCCCAGCCTCTGTCCTTTCTCTTTTGCCCTCCATTCATTCTCCCCCTACCAACTTTATTTCCTCAGACTACTGCCCCTTTAAGTTTTCTTTACCTCCTGTATGGTCTTTGATCCCTGCAACACTCTTGCTGCGAGTCTCTTCTCATCGGCCCATGGGAGCAGCCTGGCCCGCGGGCATAGAGCAGCACTGCAGACTGCGATTTTTGGCCTGCAGGCAGGCTGCTCTCGTGGGCATACACTACTGCAGGCCACGATCTTTGGCCCACAAAAGCAGCCTGTCCCACGAGCAGCACTGCAGGGGATCATGACTTGTGTTTCTCTTTTACTCTTCGATCCGCAGGACCTGCTGCTCCTGCAAGCACAGGCACTACTGCTGGCTGCGGTTTTGGCTCCCCTTCTCACCGGCGCCCTCCTGCCATGCTTAGCTGGCTTAACAGGTAGCGCCGGCCCTGCAGCCTGGTTAGTTCAGAAAGGTGGTTATGAGACTAGCACGTCCTAGCCTTCATTTCAGATACTCAGAAGCACAGCGGCAGGCCAATAATGTTTGTATATATTTACATGCAGGACTCTGTCTAAGAAATAACTGTGGTGATGAAAATACATTTTGCTCTTCCTCCTGCAAGCATTGCAGCCATGAAATAAGCACTTTTTTGTACTTTACTCATGGTCAGGAGCAGGTATAGACATGGATGCCTCAACAATCATGATCTAATGTGCTTGTGCAATTCTGAATCACATCGCAGTGTGCATCTCCCTTGCTTTAGCCAGGGCATGCCTCCACCATGCCCCCATGCTAAATGGACGTTCTCGTGCTGGGGACATCTATAACACTCGCTTCCTTTCTAAAATGGTTCGGGAGACGTGTCCATAATTTGCACATCTAAGTGCCCATTTTCAGACGTCCAACTTACGAATAGGGCTAAAATACCCCCTTAGTGTTTTGGGTCCTACTCCTTTGGAATGTTCTACCCTTAGATTTAAGGTTGAAAATGTCTCTTACAAATATAAAACATGGTCTTAAGACTTCTTTTTTTTTTTTTTTAACTTCTTGAAGACCTTCAGTCATTCTGTACAGCTTATTTGCTTTTGATATTTGTGGACCTGGACTAGAGGCAGCCATGGACAAGCACAGATCTCATATTCTATATTGTCTATTACATGTCTGTTATTTTATTTTAGCTATTTTCTATATTTTGCATATAATTTTATTTCAAAATTTTTATTGTAACCCCCCATGATATATAATCTGAAGATTGCTACATCAAATAAACTTCTGCCCTAACAATAAGTGCTATAGTTAATATTGAGTGTATTTTCAGTGATGGCACCATTTATGGAATAAACTTCCAGTCTCCACGTTTGAAGTCAAATTATCTACAGTACAGGAAGAAAGCAAAAGTTTGGCTTTATCAATACATAGTATTGGGTGCCTAACTGTAGGTTCCAGTTGTTTCGGTAAAATTTACAATAAAGAAAATAACATATCAAAATCACTAAAAGCCAGCATAGCAGGGACAGGGGTGTGGTGGCAGCATGAGGGAGTAAATGGTGGGGAAAACATGATTCTTTTGAATCAGTAAGATAGTTTATAAATGTTATAATTATCTAGTTCCTATGAGACATCTTTATAAATGAGGAAGAATAGGATTATTATAGGGATATGCTTAAGGGACATCAGTTGGGAGCTGGTAGGATTGTAGGAAGCTTAATTATTAGAACATCAATTGGATAAATTTTACCAGTTGACTGTAGATGATAGTTTTTTTCTTGTTATCTAAAATGTAGCCTAGCAGCTCCCCTTTAGACATATTTCCAGCAGGTCTAATGAAGGAAATGGTAAAAAAAAAGGAGCTAGCACTATCCCCTATATTGAATATTAACTCTTCTTTCCAAGATGGCATGGTTACAGTTTTTTGGAAGAATGCTGCTGTATGCCCAGTTGTGAAAGACAGTGCCATTAGTTCCTTCCTAGTGTTGAACTATAGACCAAATTAGCTGGTTACCTTTTGTGGGTAGAAGAGATAGTGACTAGGTATCGTAATGTTTTTGTATAAAAGAAGAACGTTCTTGCTGGTGGACAGGTGGCTTTCTATACTGGGTTCAGCACAGAAATGACCCCAGTAGGTCTGGTGGATACAATGCAGAGAGCTTTAGATCAGGATAAATAAAGTTTGATTGTGTCCCTAAATTTGCATGCAGCCTTTGATACAGTAGATCATGCTATTTTATTTAAAAGATTGGAAGAAATGGGCATAGTTCAGACTCCACTGAAATAGTTTCAATCCTTCCTAGAGGGTAGATTCCAGCAGGTGCGTTGGGGTGCTTCCTTCTCCAATAGTAGACTAATAAAACCTAAAAAGGTCCTGCGAGGTTCTAGCTTGTTACCAGTATTAGGAATTTTATATATACAACCTTTAGCTGTATTGATTGAAAGTTTAGGGTTAGCATACTATATGTAGGCAGACGATCTGCAGATTTTCTGGATATTTTCACAAAGTAGAGGTCATGTAGTAGGAAGTTGAAAGAAGGGTTCTGTGAAATAGCTAAATGATTATGGAATAATAAGTTGAAACTAAATCATTCTAAAACAGAGTTGCTATGGTTGCATAGACCATGTATCACCTTATATTGCCCACAAGTTAACTGGCTGCAAAACATCAACCATAGAGAAACAGAAAAATGACGACAGAAAAAGACCATATGGCCTATCTAGTCTGTCCTTCCATATCAACAACTACAACAGTCCCCTTTTTTCCCCTTTAGAGATCCTCTGTGTTTGTCCCATGCTTTTTTGAATTCAGATACTGTCCTCATCTCTACCACCTCCACTGGGAGACTATTCCACGGATCCACCACTCTTTCCGTAAAGAAATATTTCCGCATATCACTCCTGAATCTATCCCCCTTCACCCTCATCCCATGTCCCCTCGTAGCAGAACGCATTAAAATGTTAAGGTATGATATTAGGTTCTTTCCTAATTATGGAAAGACAGATTACAACTGGGGAAAAAAAGGGCTTGATCATCTCTACAATATACATTACTTGTGCCCCTATTTTAAGCAAGATCTGGTGACTATTGCACATGCTTGGATTTCTACAAGGTTGGATTATTATAATTCATTTTATGAAACTGCCTAAGCATCAATTGTGTAGGTTACAGTTATTGCAAAACACTGCAGCATGATTGTGTGAACATATTCAACCTGTTCTAAAAGAACTTCACTGGCTTCCAGTTGAATATAGGATTAAAGTTTAACATTTTGGTTTTAGTTTTTAAAATACTAAATGATATGGCACCCAAGTCCTCAGAAGCTCACGTTCATTTGCTCAGACCATCTAAGGCAATGGTTCCCAACCCAGTCCTTAGGTACCCCCAGGCCAGTCAGGTTTTCAGGATATCCACAATGAATATGCATGAGAGAGATCTGCACTGCTTCCATTTTTCTACTGTTAACATTACATAAAACCATTTGCATGGAATAGTGGAGTCGTGTTCTCTGTTAACTGCATTGATCCTCGGAAACGCTACATATACACATATATATATATATATACACACACACGATTGAATAATTAATTTAAAAGGGCCCAACTGGCATTCACTACTCAAAAGTGTTCGGCATAAGTAAAACAGGTGAAAACTGAAAACTGAGTACAGCCCTTATTTACAGTATTCTTCAATCCAGGTTCTTTCAAGCTTTTTTTATGGGATATTAAAAATTAAAACATAGTTCTGATGTGCAACTGTACATTAGAAGCTGCCACCCGGACCTACTCAGTGGCTCACTAGCAGCACTTTGCACTGCGTCCCTATTTCTATATCCACATCAAGTTATCTGAACCTGGGATAGGTTGGAACTGGTGCAAAAGCTGCATTCAGAGCCCCTGAGAATGGGGCGGGGGGAGGGAGTTGTGGTTATCAATAAGGATGACACCTTGTTCACAGTTCCATCCTAGGATCACTGGAGAATAACCAGATTAACAATAGTCGTAAGGTTTATTAAAAAAACACGAGAATGTGTCTCCTCAGAGGGCATTTCAAATGGGGATTACAAATGTAAATGCACGCTTCAAATGTGGAGAGAGGCCAGGAACATTTTTGCATGTTGTTTAGCAATGTGCCAAGGTGCAGGGGTTGTGGGTGGCAGTATATAAAGCTTTGTCAGGGATGTTGACGGAAACTATGGATCCCTGTCCTGAACTTTATTAGATCAGTGGTAGGAGGTGCTCTTGGCAAGCTCTGCACACATTTTGTTGGTGCATAAAGCCTGTTTAGCAGTGAAAAGGTGCCTGATGGCACAATGGTTGGGGGAAGGAGGCTCCACAGAAGGATAAAAGGGGCCCTAAGGGAGAACAAGACCATAGTGGAGAGCCTGAATGAATTCTTTGCTTCAGTCTTTACTGATGAAAAGGTACGGAAGTTACCCATGCCTGAAATGGTATTGAAAGCTGATGCAGCAGAATTGAAAGAAATATCGATAAACCGGGAAGATGCATTATAACTATTTGATAAACTGAAGAACAAATCACCTGGACCGGATGATATACATCCAAGGGTGTTGAAAGAACTGAAATATGAGATTACTGATGCAGCCCTGGATACAGGCATAGAGGGGGGGGGGGACCTGCACGGAGCTGCAGTTCTAGCTACCTTACTGGGCAGACTAGATGAACCATACTGGTTTTTACCTGCCGTCATATACTATGTTACTATGAGTGGAATGGGTAGGTTGTTTACGCCATCAAAAAGTAGAAAGATTGGGGTCATGCAATGAAGCTACAATGTAACCCATTTGACTAATAAGAGAAAATATTTTTTTTCACTCAATGCGTAATCAAACTCTGGAATTCATTAGCGGAGGATGTACCAAAAGCTGTTAATGTAGCTGGGTTCAAAAAATGTTTTGGGCAAGTTCCTGGAGGAAAAGTCCATAAACTATTATTAAAGAAGACCCGGAAAATCCACTGCTTACCCCGGAACAAGCATTGTGGAATCTCTGTACCTTTTTGGAAACCTGCCAGGTACTTCTGACCTGGATTGGCCACTGATGGAAACAGGATACTGGGCTTGATGGACTTTGGTCTGACCCAGTATGGAATTTCTTATGTTATGTTCTTAGGATGCAGATGCATGTTCTTCTTCAAATGGAACAGATGACAGCTATGACTTCTGGATGGAAAGCACAGTTACTTACCTGTAACAGGTGATCTCTGGGAACAGCAGGAATTAGTCCTCACATATGGGTACGTCGGAACCGACGGAGCCTGCGCGGGAAAGCTCCCCAGCTTCCCAGAAAGGAAAGCTTTTGGGGCCTCCCACAGCGCATGCGCGCTGCCCTCCCCTCCCGCCTTCCTGACCAACTCTCCTCAGTTCGAGTTTAAAGCTGAGACAATAGAGAGAGGAAAGGAAAGAGAGAGAGAGATACAACTCCCAGGGGAGGTGGGTGGGTTATGAGGACTAATTCCTGCTGTTCCCAGAGATCACCTGTTACAGGTAAGTAACTGTGCTATCTCCAGGAACAAGCAGGAATGAGTCCTCACATAAGGGGACTCCCTAGCTAAGATGCCGGGGACATCCCCCTCCAAGGGTTTCTCATCTTCCTATGGATCTCAGGCATCCATTCAGGGAAGGTGGGCAGGAGTTGTTTAAGAATGGAACAGGTGTCTGAGGACAGCCTGACCAAACAAGGCATCCCGGCGGGAGTCCTTGTCCAAGCAGGCTGTGAAGGTATGAACCGAGGCCCAGGTGGGCTGCTCGACAGATCTGATCGATGCATACAGAATGAAGATGAGCCATAGATGTGGCCATGGCTCTCACATTGTGAGCTGTGACATGGCCTTCCAGTGAAAGGTTCTTACTCTGGTAAGCAAAAGAAATACACTGAGCAATCCAATTGGATAGTGTTCTTTTTGAGACTGGAAGTCCTAAATGAGAAGGATCAAAAGCAACAAAAAGTTGAGAAGACTTTCGATGTTGCTGTGTCCTGTGGATGTAAAAGGCAAGAGCTCTTTTACAATCTAACGTATGTAGGTTCCTCTCTGCACTGGATGCATGAGGAGCTGGAAAAAAGACAGGTAGATATACCTCTTGATTAAGATGAAAAGGTGAGACCACTTTAGGCATAAAGTGAGGATTTGTCCTAAGGACTACCTTATCATGATGGAACCTTGTATAAGGTGGATTAGCCACTAAAGCCTGCAGTTCACTGATGCGGCGAGCAGAAGTGATTGCAATAAGGAAAATGACATTCCAGGAAAGAAATTTCAAGGAGGTAGTGGCTAAGGGTTCAAAGGGTGGCTTCATAAGCTGACCAAGAACCACGTTTAAGTCCCATGCCACCGGAGGAGGCCGAATGGGAGGTTTAGTTAAAGTTAGACCTCTCATAAATCTTGCAATAAGAGGATGAGAGGAAACAGGTTGTCCATTGATAGGCTGAAGATATGCTGCAATAGCAATCAAATGGACCCTTACAGAATTTGTTTTAAGTCCTGCATTGGAAAGATGCAGGAGATATTCGAGTAAAGAATTCAAAAGGTAGTGCTAGAGGGTTAAGACCCTTTTCAGCACACCAAATGGAAAATCTTTTCCATTTAAAAGCATAAGAACGCCTGGTGGAAGGTTTCCTAGAGGCATGGAGGATATCCTTCACCTGTTGAGAAAGATTGAAGTCTTGAAGGTCTAGGCCTTCAGTAACCAAGCTCTGAGGTGAAGGGACTTGGGGTTTGGGTGCCACAAAGTCCCCTCCTCTTGAGACAGAAGGTCTGGAGCAGCTCCCAGATCCAGGGAGGGTGCCTGGGAGAGATGCAGAAGTAGAGGGTACCACACTTGGCGTGGCCAGCGTGGAGCTATGAGGATCATAGATCCTTGATCCCTCTGAAGTTTGAATAGAGTCTTGGGAATCAAAGGAATGGGTGGAAAGGCATACAGGAAGGCCTGACCCCAATGAAGGAGGAAGGCATCCTTGGCCTGAGCTCCCTGACACGGAATTCTGGAACAGAACCGGGGAAGTTTGGCATTGCACGGACTTGCAAGCAGGTCTATATCCGGGGTTCCCCATTTCTGAAAGATTCCGAGTACCTGATCCATGTGCAGGGACCATTCGTGTGGAAGCAGAACTCGACTGAGTCTGTCTGCCCAAGAGTTTTGGATTCCTGGGAGGTATACTGCCAGGAGATGGATTTGATGCTCTCTGGCGAAGGCCCACAATTTTAGAGCTTCGTTGCAAAGCGACAGAGAGCCAGTTCCTCCTTGTTTGTTTATGTAGAACATGGCTACTTGATTGTCGGTATGAACAAGGACTGTCATGTTGATGAGGAGGGTATGAAAGACCTTGAGAGAAAGGAAAATTGCTCGCAGCTCCAAAAGGTTGATATGAAGGGTGGTCTCCTGTGGAGACCAAGTGCCCTGAGTGGAGAGGTCTTGGAGATGAGCTCCCCAACCTGTTTGGAAGGCATCTGTAGTGAGAATTGCTTGGGGTAACAAAGGTTGGAAGGGGGCCTCCAACAACAGATTTTGAGTGGATATCCACCATTGGAGAGACCAAAAAAGACGTTTTGAGGTTGCTATTTGGTCTGAGAGAGCTCCTGATGCTTGGGTCCACTGGGTGGACAAAGTCCATTGAGCTGCTCTCATATGTAGGCGAGCATAAGGCACCACATGAACTGTGGATGCCATGTGGCCTAGCAGTTGTAGCATCTCCCTGGCAGTCAAGTGGCTTCTGGACTGAATTTGAGAGGCCAAGTGCACTAGACGGTGGCAACGGGCCTGAGGAAGATAGGCCCTTGCAGTGGTGGTATCTAGCCAGGCCCCTATGAATTCTAGGGACTGAGTAGGGGTGAGTTGAGACTTTGGCAGATTGATGACGAGTCCCAGATAGTGCAGTATGCGTCTGGTGTGGTCCAGGGAAGTCTGAGCCTCGGACTGAGATGAAGCTCGGATGAGCCAGTCGACCAGGTATGGGAAGACAAATATTCCCAGAGTGCGTAGAAATGCAGCCACTATTGACATGCATTTGGTGAACACTCTTGGAGCAGAGGCTAGACCGAAGGGGAGTACTCTGTATTGGAAATGTTTTCCCTGGAACAGAAATCGTATAAATTTTCTGTGGGATGGATGGATGAGTATATGTGTGTACGCATCCTTTAGATCTAGAGAACAAAGCCAATCCTGACTCTGTAGGTATGGAAGGAGAGTACCTAAAGAGAGGATCTTGAATTTCTCCTTGTATAGAAATTTGTTCAATTCTCTCAGATCTAGAATGGGTCTGTGCCCTCCTGTTTTCTTGGGGATGAGAAAATAAGGGGAGTAAAACCCTGACCCCTGTTGAAGAAGAGGAACCTCTTCTATTGCCCTTTGGGCAAGAAGGGTGGTCACCTCCTGACCCAACAGGTACAGGAGAGATGGGGAGAATTGAATTGTCTCACCATGGTATGGGGAGGAAGGCTGGAGAAATGTAGTTTGTAGCCCTCTCTGATGATAGAGAGGGTCCACTGTTCTGATGTGATTTGTTTCCATCTGGGAGCAAAATGAGTTAACCTTCCTGGAATGGTGAGAGGCTCTGGTTGTTGCAGAGCCAGAAAGGTTAAGTTCTCTAGAATCAAGTCAAAAACTCTGAGGGGGTTGGGACTGCTGGACTGTAGCAGCCCCTGTAGACTTTGTTCTGGCCTGTTTAGATTGCTGACGCTTAGGAGCAAAGCGAACTTGGGAAGATTGCTGGCCAGTATTTGTGGAAAATCTGGTCTTTTTATAGAAAGGCTTCTTAAAAGGTTTTTTCTTGGCAGGGGTAGAGGTAGACTTAGAAAGTCTATCTAAAGCAGCATTCTCTGCATCCATTTGAGTGGCTTTGATTTGCCACTCCTTGCCAAACAGATTTTCACCTGTACAGGGCAGATTGCCCAAGCCATCTTGTACCCAGGGTTCCAAATCAGAGGCCTGGAGCCAAGCAAGTCTGCGAGCAGCTATGGCAATGCCCGAGGCTCTGCTAGCTCCCTCAAAAGAGTCAAAGGCTGCTCTGTTGGAGAACTTTGAAACATCTTGAGTATGCTTTAGCAAAAGGAGGAACTCCTCCTTTCTATCCTCTGAGATAAAGGGGAGAAAATGACGTATCTTCAGTGCAATCTCTTTCAAAAACATGCCCATATAGAGGCTGAATGAATTGATTCTGGCAATAAGCATGCTAGCTTGGAAGATTTTTCTACCAAAAGCATCCAGATTCCTACATTCTCTTCCTGGAGGGGTAGAAGAGTGCCTTTTGGTACTCTCTTTTTCATAGCAGACTTCACCACAATAGAGTGGTGAGGGAGCTGAGTTTTTTGAAAACCAGGAGAAGGAGGAACCCGATACATGGTGTCCAAACGTCGAGAATGTGGAGATAGGGTGAGAGGAGCCTCCCACAAGTCCATCATGTGTTCTTGAAGAATTTCATGTATGGGTAAGGTGGCTGCCTCTTTGGGAATCTTAGAGTATCCTAAAATATCTATTTTTTTTGCTCTAGGTTCCTTTTCAGAGATTACAGAAATGGAGAGTCCTTTAGCTACTTCAATAATGAAGTCTTGAAAGGACAAATCCTCTGGAGGAGACATTCTCCTTTTTGGAGAAGAGGGCTCCTCAGGAAGAGTAAAAGAGACATCAGCAGAATCATCTGAGGTATCAGAATCCTCAGAAGATTCAAAGTACTGCCTATTAGCTTCCAGAGATCGATACGCATACCGACCGGTATCGACATCGGGCGTACCGGGAACCGGATCGGTATCGAGAAAACCTCCGGAACCGGAGACCGGAACCGGCATGCTACTGGAAGTAGATGCTCTGGGTACCGGTATCGGTTGTGGTACCGGAACCGGAGTCGGAACCGATTGTTGCGGTACCGAGGGCGTTGCAGCGTTAATGAAAGCCAGTATGGCTTGCTGCATGGATTGTACAGTAGTACCCATAGACGCCACAACTGCCTGGATGTCGGTACCGGTGTTGGCCGGTACCCCAGAGCAGTCTAAAAGGTGATCGGTCGAGGCCGTGCCATCGATGTCAACCTGTAACCCCATAGGAGGAGCTTTGGAAGCCTTAGCTTCCCGCCGGGGTTGTTTGGCTGGGGCAGGGTCCTCAGGGTCAAACCCAAGGGCCTCTCGCTGCTTAGAGGGAGATTTGCCCTTTGAGGAACTGCCTGAAGAATGTTTGGTTACCTGAGATCCATCAGGAGAGGAAGACCTGGAGGATGTTGATGCTGGAGTATCCGTAGAAAACAGCATATGAAACTTGGCTGCTCTGTTCTGTAAGCCACGTTTGGACATCAGAGAGCAGGATGGACAATCCAGAATGGAATGGTCAGGCCCCAAACATTTAAGACACCATTCATGGGTATCTGTGACTGAAATAGTACTGGTACACTTGGTGCATTTTTTAAAACCAGAGGCTGGTTTCTCCATGAGGGAGAATCTGAGAAGGCCTAGAGGCCTCACAGAACAAACACACCAAGTGGGGAAAAAGTAATTTTTTTTTTTAAAGAAATAAAGGAAAAAAGACCGGCGGTACCGGTCCGGAATCGGGAAGGCAGACACGCGGTCAAAGAAACAAATTAAAATAACAATTTCTTCAGCGGTGACAGGAACACAACCTGCTGGCTCCGCGGAAAAAGAAGAACTGAGGAGAGTTGGTCAGGAAGGCGGGAAGGCAGCGCGCATGCGCTGTGGGAGGCCCCAAAAGCTTTCCTTTCTGGGAAGCTGGGGAGCTTTCCCGCGCAGGCTCCGTCGGTTCCGACGTACCCATATGTGAGGACTCATTCCTGCTTGTTCCTGGAGATGAAGAAAGACTGTTCTTGAGGGTTTGGAAGCCTTTTCTGGCAACACTACCACTACAGAGACCGGAGGTGGTTCAACACCTTGTTCTGTAATGGGGAAAGGGAGAGGGAGAATAGGGGATAAGATGAGTTGGGGCTTTGCCTTTATGGCTGTAATTTCTAGTTTAGTGCTTGGTTATGGCATTGTTCCTTTATTTGTATAATCAATAAAAATGAATGAATGAAATTTAAAAAAAAAAAAAAAGAGAAAATCCTGGGGTAGTAGTGAACAGAGGTACATGACTTCAGGACCCCAGCACTGGTTCCAGCTGAGCTAGTATGAAAAAGAAAACAAATACCTTAGCATTGCAAGATTCTATAAGGCCAAAGCCTAGAATTAGAAAAAAAAAAGGCACACTAAAAAATGGTTATTGAAAATGATATTAAATTGAATCCAAGTTCAAGCTGTGATCCAAAATGTCGATATTATAGACCAGTTCTCATACAGTAATGTCTGTCTCTTGCAAAATAAAACACAGCATTTTTTAATTGCTTTGTGTATTTTCTCTCAAATATTACTGTTAAGGGGAATAACAAAAAATACATTATTCACAGTAAAATATGCTGCAGCAATGATTGTTTTCTAAGTATAACAGATAGAACTTTATTTTCTCCCAGTGATTCTTTAACTCTAATATGCTGTTGTGTCTGAGAATCTAATCAGATGCTTACAAGTGGCATATAATCTGCCAGACCCAAGGCAAAATGGGGGGGGGGGGGAGGGGGAACCCACACACAAAATGATGGACCCTATCACAAAGCATTAACAAAATTATTCCAACTTTGTCCCATGTCACCACTCCTGAAACAATGTTCCAGAACTGGTATTCAAATAGTTTAGGTTCCAGTCAGTTCTGCTGATTCTAAACTCATCTGATATGCTGTTTGGACTAGAAATGTATATTTATACAAACAATATATTTATGATTTTTTATGATGCATTGTCTGCATAAAAACATATCAGATGCAAAGTCTGGCATGACTCTCAGAGGCAAGATGCCCAGACTGACTGGGCAATGAAGCCAGAAATACTGGTCTTGCAGGACTTCTATCAGTATGCAAAGCAGCAGTTTCTCCAAAGGAAGCAGACTAGAGAAAGCATGACCTATGCAATGCTACTGAAAGCAATAAGACTATATGCCTCTTTCAGGCACTTATTTCTGAGAAGTCTTTCTTTGTTCTATCAATATCTGTTTTTATACTTTCAAGAATAAGAAGTAAGCCTTACAACAACCAAATTGCCCGATTACAAAACCTTAATCCCAGCATTCTCACTTTAGTGCTATATTTGTATTTCACAGGATCAGGCTGACCTTAAAGAGGAATTCTGGTAAGGATCAGCACAACATGACCTGGAATAACACAGAAGCATATAAACAAATGAAATTGTGAAAAGGTTTAACACATCAATATCCACTCAAAGTAAAAACTGTCAGATATTTTGTTCTTCATTGCATTTATATCAAAACCTAATCAAATAGTGTTTACCCAAATAAATTAGCTTAATATTTTTAATAATTAAAATAAATAAATAAAAATAAAAACAGGATGAATTAGTTATTTACATATTGAACCCGCTCTTATGATGATTTTTTTGCTTGAAAGGACAGGAATAATTTAAATGGCAAATGGAAAAATGACATCCTGAATTCAGATATCAAAAGGCAACTATCACATTTTCTTTTTTTTGGCCCAACCATTTTCTCTATTGATCTCTTCTGAATTTCTAAGCACAGTACAAGAAGCAGACAAAGACAAAGATGGACCATCTCATCTGCCCAGCAGCAATTTGTCCACTTTGGGAAGATGTACACAAGGCCCAAGTGTTGGCTTGAAGGTGGTAATGCCCTGGGCCTAGGCAAACCATAAGCCGTATTACACCCCCCCCCCCCACACACACACACACACCCACACCAGCTGTCAGATTCTATCATTTAGCTTAGAATGAATTGTTCTTTGCCACTGCTGCACCGCCACCGCCACACACACACACACACACCCCTCCCAGAAGCTGTCAACTAGTTTGCCTAATGGTTGGGCTGGCCCTGGATGCAGATACAAAATTCACATAAAGAACACGAGACCCATTTCTCTATCCCCCTCCCAAGTCCATCCACTGCTTTTTAGGGTTCTACCACTCAGTGCAGGTTAATTCAACGCTCTCTCTTAAAATCTGATGGTTTTAGGATTGCAACTGCTTCTCCATGAAAGCCAGCCCCAATGCTATCTTGCTGATTGTAATGCCAGGAGCTTTCATCCACATTCTCACCCTGCCTAATCATCTTGGCCAAGAGGGACAAAACTGCAGGTCCTGTTGGAATGCAGTATAAGTGTGCTCTGAAATCAGTTATTACTCACTTTTTTCCAGGGGTTGTTAAGTGCCAATGCTAATTCAACAAGAGGGGAAAGTATGCAGAGCATAGTTCATGAAATTCTTTCCAAACACTGTGTGCGCGCGCACATATAAGTCTATATGTGCACTGCCTGTGTGTCTGTTTTGTTTCTATCATTATATGTATTTCTTTGTGATCTGCTCTATCTGTGCATGTTTGCATGTATACGTCTTGGTCAGTGCATGTATGTATGTATGTATGTATGTATGTATGTATAGATATAGATATTTACATATGTATTTATGTGCTGATTTTCTGTGTGCCTGTGATGAGGAGAGGAGGGATGTTAAAAGGTGTAATTCGGTAATTACTATACTACTGGTAATCAGTGTTGTATGATACAACTGCTGGAACTGCCTTCTTTCCAACCCGGTGGAATGCTGGAAAGAAATCATACTTAAGGGGATGAAAGCATTTGTCCAAGGATAAAGTAAGTCTCCAAAAACTTAACAGAATGAGACCAAAATTGATGTGGGGAAAAAAACCGAGGAAAGACAAACAGTTCAAAAATGGGACAGATATTATTTTTGCCTTTGTATTGTTTTCTTTTTGCATATGGAAACAAAAAAGGATCTGAATTCAAAAATGAATCAGATCAGACCAGGGATTCCAGAGAATTAAATCCCTCCCAAAAAAAAAAACTGTCCCAATGCATTTCAATGGGAGAGGTTTTTCCAGCCTCTACAACAAGAGAACACTGATACATTGACACTAAATTGTTAGAAAATTGTTCCTTTCAAAATTGCATCCCTCCTATCCTTTCCGGGTCACAGACATACACAAAACCAACACAGATATACACACAGAATAGTGGGAATTATTCCACAATGCATGCCCCTCATGTTTTCCCCATCATTCATTCACTCTCCACTACATCACACTACTGCTGTTGTGCTGGGCTGGCTCTTAATGATTCTGATGTGTATTTCATTTTCTTTGTTGTAAACTCTACTGTGAAACCTAGTGACTGGACTTTGTACCTTCTTTTAAATTGTTGCTTTTTATAACACCGCTTAGTGACTGAACTGTGTAGTTTGCTATTAATTGCTATGTGTACAGTCTCCTAATGGTGAAACATGGCAATACTTGTTACTTAGTACAGTGCACCCTGGGCTTTAAATGTAAAATGTGAAATGCATTCTTCAAAATTTACTGACTGACATCTAATGATTAGTTATTATTACAACACTTGGTTTCATTTTATTAATCTTTTCAAACCAACAAAATATTTGGGAACTGCTTCATTCAGACCACCCCTCACCTCTCCTTTCCAGGTCTCACACGCACACATACAAAACACATGTACACGCACGCGCACACACATGCAGAAGGCTGGAAAGAATTATATAAGCCATGCTCTGCATATTTTCCCTCCTCGTGCGGTTAATATTTTATAATTATGTGATTCATTTTTTAATTCTGTTTTTGGACATCTTTGGCAAGACAGCTAATAAAGTAAATAAATATAAAATTTTAGCACACAAACATTTTGATTTGGGCTGATGAAAGCCTTCTCTGGAGACTCGTAACAAGGCTATTGCAATAAAGTTTGCCGTGTTCTGCAATTAAAGGACAACTTAGGAGGCAGATATAAGGATCCCAAGGAAAGACAGCATTAAAAACTGAGAAAACCAACAAAAATGACTTATCAGTAAGTGTGGTAACTAGGAAAAAACATTTTCTCTGGGGTACTTAATTTCACCTCATTGACACAATGGCCACGAAAATGTGGTTAGGGCAGCAGCCTGGGATCAGCAAGACCAGGGTTCAAAAACCCATTGGCACACCTTGTGGCCTTGGGCAAGTCAGTTAACCCTTCATTGCCTCAGGCAAAAACTTAGATTGCAAGCCTTTCAGGGACAGGGAAACACCTATGGTATCTGACTGTAACTCACCTTGATCTGTTACTGGGAAAGACGTGAGCTAAATACTAATACGATATAAAATAAATACATACATAAAATTTTCCTAAACTCAATGAAATTTTACCCCATTCTTTCCTTTTCATCTTCCATTCTACGGGCAAGTTGTCAGACTAACAAAAGACCCTCTACTCTCAGCTGATGTTCTGATCTCCAGAAACATAGTACCATTGGTACTTCCTGTATATAGTGTTTTCTGTAAAGTTCATTTCCTACTCAGAAATAAACACTGTTTTTCAAGTTGGATATCTAAGGAGGAACTTGTTTTCCCGGCGTACTATGGCTTCCTCCTGAATGTAATAAGACATCATAGCTAAGCACTGACAATCTTAAATCTAAAGAAAAGACCATTATTTTCACCTCCATATTTGATTTCACATCATCAATTTAGAGCACATACAGACAAGCTAGAGGGCAGAGTTGCAACAATGTAGGGGGAATCATGTATCACAATAAAGTCTACCTTTCAAGGCTGATGCTTGTCTGTCAAACAATAAAGCCTTAAACTTAGGCACTAACCATGTTGTAAATTTTAGTGTCATAGGAACAGCCTCAGGAACATCATTCATTTTGCCTGCACGGCTCTAGATGACCACTGTTTGACACTAAAAAGTCAAAAACCATTATGAACTATGACCCTAACACACTGATTTTGTTTTCCCATCTCAAAAATTATTCCAATTCTTACTGGAAATGGGCTGCAGTTCGGAAAAATGTGAATAAATAAGTCTGCAAATTTTACTGACCAACTATTTCTACATAAAATGTCTGAAGCAAGTTACAATTAAAAATCAAAATAGAACTTAAAATGTCTTCCCCCTCCCCCACCTCATGGTTAAAAGTCACAATACTAGAAAAAGAAAATTCTACTATTTGGTTACATTCTCATAGTATCAAAGCTGAATACAAAGTTAAATCTAATATAAAACAGAGCTTAAATGGAAAATTTGAACATTCATTTATCAAATTCAAATTACAAGCATCAAGCAATCAAGAACCAGTCTTATATCCCATGGTCTAAGAGCACTAACCTTCTTTACCTCAATTAAATTACCCACAATTTAACAGTGGTTATACTTAGAATCTATTATTGGAATAAGCTGGTTAAGTAAAGTCATTTCAGGCAGAGATCTATCCCAGCTTTTACTCCAATCTCTAAGCTTTAGATCTATAAAAAATTACTTATTCACTGAAATCTTGAACTCTAAGCATATTTTATCTATCTGTTTACAAGTCAGCTAATCACATTTTCAGATTTTCAACTAGCTCTATGATAAATCCTAGTTCCATCCCTAGAATGTATGGTACCCACTGCAATCTATAAAATTGGTGCCTCTCTTCTCCATGTCCAGTATCTCATCTCTCCTTCCTAACATCTCCCTCCCCCCCCCCCCTTTTCCAACATCTCATCTATCTGTCCCTCCCCTCCCTCCTTGTGTTCAGCATTTCATCTCTCCTTCCCTACTCTTCCCCTGCTGGGCCTGCCATTGCCACTACCCTACCTCCACTGCTATGACGACTGCTCTACTACTGCAACTCCGATGCAAGTCTCAAAAGACTTGTACTAGATGTTCCTTCCTGCACTGCAGGGATTAAAGCTAATAAAAGCCAAGCCATGCAGTTGTGGTAGAGCGATAATCGCAGTAGCTTTTTGGCACCCCATGCCATGCTTACTGTGTTGTGCTGGCCTTGGCACATTCCTAGAATTGGAATCAATGGATAGCATTTTAAAAAAAAAGTGCAGGCCTCCTGCTTCGGTTCAGGTGACAGTTTCAATGCTTCATAACATTCAAACAAAATTAGCCAAAATAAAACCAGAACATTTAGATGCATAAAGAGGATGTTTTTACAAATCTAATAAATATTTGATGTTGTGATATTTCAGAGTTATCAAGATCCGTCCCTTAAACAATTTTACATTTGATTGTGTAAAATGATATGGACAAGAAAATACAATAAACTGGAAAATTTCCTAAACTGACAACTTGCTTGCATTAAGTGCTTGGACAGTTATTTTTAAATGTGTATTATAGAACTTGATAGCTAGAGAAAGCAAGAAACTCTAGAATATTTGAGCTGAGCAATTATTACACATGCAGTGTATAGTAGACAACTTTCTGCTGTACAAATCACAAGACAGATAGCAAATAACACTTGCCAAAAGTTTTCAAATCTCAGACATATTAAGACCCAAAGCTTGGAAGGCAAACTAGAAACACTGACAGAACTGCTATATGTTGTTTGACCAATAGTTCTGAGCATTTTCTAAAGACATTCAGAGCCTCATTTTTAAATGCACACCTATTCTGAAGTATATTTTCCCCCAATCCATTACCAGCAAAAATGTTCACAAAAGAGATAAAAAGTTGTGAAGTTTCTGCTTTTATAAAAGTATACAATCATGAAAACATTAAATGAAATCTCAATGTATTTCACATTAGGAACTCAAATATTTGTAAAGTCAGAAATGCATTTTTTTAATCCAATGAATTAAGCACCTAACTACAGTAACATAAAACGGAAGCGGTTTGTCAGCGAGTTCACTATTAACTGCATACCACAGTCCCGACATGCATTAATTAATAAACCTAAAACATTTAACATACTTGTGCCTCATGCACTGCAAGCAAGGGCTAAAATTGAGTTTAGCCTTCTACTTTTATCTTTTCTTGTTCCTATGATGTCTGCCTTCTCTGTTCTGTTTTTGACTTTTCTTCATTCCTATCAAAGCATTTCTTCCCACAGAATTCAAAATCACTCATTTGCTTTTGACATCCATTGCTCTTTTTATTGCCTTTAATTAACCCATTATCCTTTTTCTCTCAACTCATGGTATTTCCCTCTTCCTCTATAGCATAGCATCATAAATTATGATATTTATTGTGCTTTCCCCATAAATCCATTTTATCTGCTGAATCTTATACACCATGGATCTTATATGTTCTCCATAGTTTGCAATACAATAAAACAAATAAAACAACAACAACATAAGAAAAAAATAAAGCATAGACCCTACTGTATAAACCTAACAACAAAATCAGAGCGTGCAGCTTTTGCACTCTGCTATCTCAGGTTACTTAACATCACTTAAGTAATTTTTTTGTATCCTTATTTTTTTTAATCCTAATCCACTTTCTGGTCTAAATTTATCTAGAACATCCACCTCAATTATTAGGAATGGTAAATCACTTAACCATTCCTTGTCCACTATTCACTGTGTTTCACAATATTCTTGTCTGCTGATCTGTATCAATCATTAATTCTGTATACATATATTAAATCAGATATCCACTTCCTGCACTACTCCTTTTTATCTTCTGTACAGCATTACTCTAGGATTTTCCTACATGCCACAATTCTTTAAAAAAATTATATTCCTCACCTAACCCATGTGTTGAATTACCATTGCTGTATTGCATATATGCCTGTTGATACTAAATAATACAGTACAGGTACAATAGTTTATTTGTATTCCAATGGACAAACCATTATTCTTATCATATATCCTGAGACAAATGATCATACAAGTAATGACAGTTAATATTTATGGGCTTTAGAAAAATGAAATATAAAATTTAAAAAAAAATGCTTCAGCATAAATACACAAAATATAGTTTGTGCTTCTGCTGCTGCTTTCAGCTCAATTGCATTCTAACTCAATGACATATTTTAAACAAAGTGCTGCATTACTGTTTTCTATAAAAACTTTATCATCATCATCTCAGTATTATGAAGGATGAAAACGTGGGACCAGGTACTCAACATCTTCCCACGGAAGCACAACAGTGGAAGCCTGGAAGGGACTCTTCAGTACATCTGACCCTTACTGAGGTAATCCCCTAAATACAAATAAAGTCCCTTTCTATTCTGCGATCTTTAATGCTCTTAATATTTATATAAAAGCACTATACGTAGCAGGCATACTCTGCAAAGCCTGCAAGTTGTTCTCATAGTGCAAGTAAGAGCTGCAGTCATGAGGTGTCCGATAGGAGCCCAGTGGCGGGGGGCAGGGCCACCAGGCTGCTCTGTCAAGTCTGGGCTCACTCTGAGCAACTTCCAGCCACCAAGTCAGCCCCGAACCCACCACCAGTTGCCCCCAAGAATATCCCGCATCTCCCTCTCCCCCTAGCGAGGAGAGGGGAGTATCCCGGACTTAGGCAGCCGCCCTCGCACCCAAGATTCCGGCGCCTCAACCGGTTCTCGCTGGGGCTCCGCCCGGCTCCGCCCGGCTCCGTCCTCTGACACCGAGGATCCCGACTCCCCCTCCGTCCGAGAGGTGAGAAGGAAGGGTGGCGCAGGCCCGAACCCCGACGCCGGCCGACAACAGCTACGTCATCGCCCCGGCCCTGCATTACCGTATCCGTGGCTCATTTCACTGCCCACCCGCCGCGCCGCGGTCTCCAGCTCACCCGCCGACCATCCAACTGCAGAGCAACGGCGGCTAGCCGCGCGCCCAGACACGCCAATCGTGCCCCGACTCGAGCAGTACTGGAACGCTCTCGGCTGTCGATTAGGCAGCCTGCTCAAAGAACCAACGACTCTGCTAGTCCTTCCTCACGTGCTTCCTCTTCTCGGGCTTTTTATCTTGTGTGGTTTGGTAATTTCTTTTCTCTTTGGCTCCTTTCCACATGAAAAATATGTTAGCCGACAAAAGATTGAACATGTATTCTTAACCCAGTTGCTAGAAACTCTGAGCTATTCCAGGGCAGAGTGCAGGACTAAAGAGAGGCTCTGGGGCCACTCATAATTTTGGACTCCCAAAGTACAGCTATAGATCTCTTTTGTTTTACATAATGACTTTATGACCGAATGCTGTTTAGAGATCAGAGGTTGCTTTACTGCTACCTCAGATACATAAAACTCATTTTTGTGGGTTGTAGGGAAGTGAACTGCTGCAATAATAGGTAACTAAATAAACAGCACCAGGTACAGGGAACCAGAAGAGCGATATGTAAGTTCTCGCATTAAAGGCCTGCTGTTCTTTTTTTTTGTTTTTGTTTTTTTTTTACTTGAGGAATAGCAGAGGAAAAAGTATGGGTTTTGGTAGGCTTTTTCTCATTATTTCAATAGGTACTAAAGCTGGTATAACTGAAGTATGACTGGGAAACGCTGTTTTGCTAAAACTGGTGACTCTGTTACAGCTTCTGCTTCCTTCCAGACAGACAGCTTGCTCTAAGGCAAGGGACAGTTTCCATGTGCAAGATACCCGCAGGTTGGATTCCTCCTTCAATAAGTGGAGGAACTGAGAGAGGAGGTGGCAAGGTTGAGAAGCATCCCTGACAATGAAACCTACATGGATGAAAGACTTCTTGAAGTATCAAAGATCTCCAGTCGAAGGGAAGATGAAGCAGTATTGAAAGAGGACCATTCAACACAGATCAGCAGAGCCCACAAAGTCAACACTCCAACTTCACTTCCCCTCATACTGAAGAACCAGTAGGCAGTCCTGGAGTGGAGGAGACAAGAACATCCCAGGTACAGGAAGAACCATTACTCAAAATCTCCAAAGTTGCTGAATTGGTGACCACTAGGAAGTGAAGGGGATAGTGGTAGTTGGATGCTTCTCTACCCTTCAGAAAGAAATCACTATCTGCCAAACAGACATGATGTTCTCCTAGGACAAGCAGGATGAGTCAGCCACACCTGGTGACGTCATCTGACGGCGCCGAGACGGAAGTCCTCTAGCTCAGAAGGGCTTTTTGCCCTTCTGAGTATGAGCCAACTAGCCCTACCCCCAGTCCCGCCCCTAGCTAGCCAGTTTTTTCACTCTTCCGCCTTGCATCAAGACGGACCCCTCTCTCTCTCTCTTACAATCCAATTTTCAAGCAATTTCTTACCTACAGCAATGCCCAAACCAGGTTTTAAGAAATGTCCATCATGCTCTAGGAAGATGAGCAACTCTGACACTCACCAGAAATGCCTCCGATGCCTGGGGAATGACCATCCTGTGCACGATTGCCCACAATGTGCTCAGCTGTCTCCCAGAACGCTCAAGTCCCGCGAACATGCCCTCTGTGAATTCCTGGCTCTGGATCCTGCTCTAAACGCGTTGCACAGCAATAAAGGCCTCGGAGGCAATAAGAATACTCCAGGGGAAAAAGATGCCGGTAAGGATACCAATCCAGCCGAAAGACTGTCTTCAAAATATGCAGTGACTCCCCGGGACACGCCAACCTCGGCCTCTGTCCCCGGCAATCCTCCCCTGCTCTCCTCTCCGGCATGCGATTCCCCGGTGGACCCTGGCACACGTGGAGCACTTACAAGAGGCGGCCATCTTGCTCCCAGCAGCACCCCGGGTCACTCCTCTGCAGCGATTGGATGCCCGACTCCTGACCCTGACCCTGCCCCTCCTATGCGGATTAGCTCCTGCCGCCCAGCTACACCTCCAGATCCGCCTCCCTCTCGGCGCCGGCATCGGAGCAGGTCTCGGTCCCGCTCCCCATGCCAGCATCACAGCAACTGGAGGACGCATGAAAGAAGACACAGGATTAAAAATGTACTTCAAGAAACGCTCTATGCTGTTTATGGGAAAGAAGGTATTGATATTTCCCGATGTTTCTAAGGAGACTCAGAAAAGGCGGAGGGCCTTTCTGTTGTTGAGACCAGGTGCGGTGCAGATTGGGGCAATATTTATGTTGAAATTTCCTTGTAAATGTATTATTTCTTTTAAAGATAGGAAATATGTATTTTTTCAGCCTGAAGAGTTATCAGCTTTTATTAGTTCACGGATTGTAACTTCTTCTCCTAGGTGAAGCTTATCATTGTGGTGTTATTTCTCTGACTCCCTCCTCTGTCTTTTTCTTAAAAAGGGAAGTTTTCTTTGGTTTTCTAGGGATCAGGATCCACATATCCTGATATCCTTTTGCTGGCTGGTCTCCCCATTATTTGTGGGCTAATTATACGCTTGTATGTAAGATTTCTAATGGATAGTTTTTGTGTTATGTATTTGCTTTACAAGTTGTTGTTTTCTGTACAAGTGTTTTCGCTTGAATATTTAATGTAAAACTGCATAAAAAAAAAAAAAAAGAAAGAAGACACAGGAGCAAGAACGCTGACATCAGCAGCCGCAGACACCGGCACAGATACTCCCACCATTGGGGACGACGACCAGGACGACGACACCGGCAGCGCAGCAGCAGCAGCTCCAGCTCAAGCCCCAAGCGCGAGACACAGGAGCAGGTACTCACAAGACCCCTTCTCCTCCAGATCTCCTGCATCGCCCTCTAGCAGCGGCCTTACCTCTTCAGGGGACGAGGGATTGACTAGGACAACCCCCCTCCTATGACCTCCCTCCCAGTAGTCCCTATGGCAGGGCCCCAAGGAGCCGAAGAATTCTTCACATTCTTCTCACACTGCTTTAAACAGTGGTTGGCAAGCCAAGGGGCTCAGGAGAAGACACGGGAATCCTGCCCTTCTCTCCACACCGCCCTTGCCCCTCCGGCTGATCAAGAGTTATCTGCAAACTCTACTGCTGGTGAAGAAGAAGAGGCGACCACCCAAGAACCCCCATCCGCAGAGGAGGCCCTCGTGTCCCCAGAAGCGACCAGTAAACCTACCTCTGACCCACAACCTGCCAACCCAGAGGACCTATCATATCCCAAGTTCCTCCGGAAAGTCTCCTCTGCACTCTGAATCGCCACGCCTCTACCCACCGATCTACGGCTGGAAACACAAGCAGCGCTAAAATTCCTGGAGACACCTAAGAACCCGGCACTCCTCACAATTCACCTGCTGCTATAAGAAAACCTGATTAAACTGTGGCAAAACCCTGCCACAGGACCAGCTGCTCCCAGAAAATTAGATACAATATACCAAGTGCAACCAACACCTGGATTTGACAAGACTCAGCTACCTCACAACTCCATTGCAGTAGAGTCTGCACTCAAAATGGGTAAAATCAGCACGGAACCAGACTTTCCTTGTCGTCCCTCTAGTCCCGGACATCTGGGGTATAAGCACCTCCTCCCGCAGCCTTGGAGACTGAGCCCACCACCTTTTTTGGAGCCAGCAGTATAAGTAGAGAAGGAACCGCCTCCTTGAGCCAGTAAGTTCAGTCTCCAAGGCAGCTGATGGAGGTGTGAGCCTCTGCGGGGCTCACTAGAGGAATCAGTGAGGAGTTAGTGTAGTTTCTTAAAAAAAAAATAAAAAAAAAGATAAGAGAAATAAAAGACAAACAGAATAGCAATCTTTCAGAAAGAAGTGCCTGCAGCTTTAAATTTACCAGTGAGGATTTTTTTCCTGCTGAGCGGCTGCTCTTTTACCGGCTGAAATTGTGTTCCCCCTCTCTCCCCCCCTCCCGGGAGGTACTGTGTCCGTGTGGAGTGTGGGAGCTGCTGTTGGGGCCTCCGTCTCCCGAACCCGGTCGGTGGGTGAGGAGACGTTGAGAGAGGGCCCGTCCTGAGGTCCGTAGCCGCGCCGCGGGCTGCTTTGGCTGCCGCGGCAGAACCGGAGCCGGCGAATCGCGTGCCTGTGGCCTTTGTGGGTAGAAGTAGGAGCCCGCGAGGTGTTCCGGCTGCTGTGAGAGCCGCGCAGTGAAGGGGCTGCTGACAGAGGCTCCGGAGCACTGCGGGTCTAGCCAGGGAGAAAAAGCGCGGCAATCTGTTCGCGCTCAGGTAAGCTGTGCACAGGCCTTCTTCACGCGGTGTTTTCGGCAGGAAACGCCAAGCGGCTTCGCGCGCATTTTTGCAGAGCCATAGGCCGGGGCTGCATTCTGGGTGCAGGGCAGTCCATTTTTTTGGCGGCAAGTTAGTGGGGAAAAAAAAAAGAAAAAGACAAACAGACGAAAGGAGTTTTGGTAAGGCTCCAGTTTTTTGGTTTGCTGTGGCAGCTGAAGGGTGAGCTGGCCAGAATGCCGTCCAGGCCCCAATGTGTCATGTGCGGGGCCAAGAGGGGATCCCTTTCAGAATTGGGGGTCTGTAAGGCATGCGCGCTGGAGGCGGAGGCCCCGGACATCGAGGGAGATGGCACTGCGCCGAGGGAGGCCGCGTCGGGCTCCCCAGAGCCGCGCTCTCCAGCGGGGCCTCCTCAGGGGCCTCCCATGGCGGCAGAGCCCTCCACGTCCCAGGCGGGCTTGCAGGGGGGGCTGGCAGCCATTTTCTCCCCAGATTTCCTTTCTTTGCTTCAGCAGGCCCTAGCGGGGAAGCAGGGCACTGCGGACTTAGGAGGGAGCCTGAAGAGGCCTGTGGGTTCCTCAGTGGACGGCCAGGAAGGCACCCCATGCAAAAAGGCTAGGGTAGCAGCGGTAGTTTCTGAAGAGGTCTCGGAGGGTCCGGATTCGGATGGGGATCTGGACCTGGAGGATGGTGAGATTGTGGAACAAGAGGACCAAGCTAGGGTGGTTAGGGTCTTCCGCCGGGAGGAACTGGCAGCCCTTATAGCCGAGACCCTGAAGGCGCTCAACATGCCGGTGGCAGAGAGCGTGGCAGATTCTGCTTTGTAGGATCCGTTGCTTCAGGCGACGCGACAGTCCCAGAGGGTGTTTCCAATGCATCGGATTTTTAAGGAAATGATTCAGTAAGAATGGGATACGCCAGAAGCCGGGCTAAAAGGGTCCAAAGTAATGGCCCGGCTGTATCCGTTACAGGAGCAGGATAAGGAACCTTTTAAATCCCCTAAGGTGGATGCGGCGGTTTCCGCGGTTATCAAGAAGACCACGATTCCAGTGGAGGGCGGTGCCTCCTCGTCCTCGGCCCTCAAAAAGCCACAATGAAGTGAGGGGGGCCCAGGCAGGGTTAGTGCCGGTAGGAGGTCGGCTACGAGAGTTTTACCCTGCCTGGGCCCAGATTACTTCGGTCGTTGGGTTCTGGAGGTAATAAAGGAGGGGTATGCCCTAGAGCTTCAATGACCCGTTGCAGAGTCCTTCGTCCAGTCCCCCTGCAGGACGCAGTCAAAGCGTCGGGCAGTGCAGCAGACATTGCAAAGGTTACGAGACCTAAGGCCGGTAGTGCCAGTCCCTGTCAATCAGTATGGCAGCGGTCGGTACTCGATATATTTTGTGGTGCCCAAAAAGGAAGGTTCTTGGCGGCTGATTCTAGACCTCAAGGGAGTCAACAAGTGTCTCCGTGTGTCTCATTTTCGCATGGAAACCCTGCGGTCCATCATAGTCACAGTACGAAAGGGAGAATTTCTTTCCTCTCTGGACCTCTCGGAGGCATATCTGCACATTCCAATTCGGTTAGAGCATCAGCAGTTCCTGCGGTTCGCAGTTCCGATGGGGCATTTTCAGTTCCAGGCGTTACCATTCGGCTTGGCGACGGCTCCGCAAGCTTTTACCAAGGTGATGGTGGTAGTGGCGGCGGCGTTGCGCAGAGAGGGGGTGTTCGTTCACCCGTACCTGGACGATTGGTTGATTCGAGCGAAGTCACAGTGCGAGAGCGAAGAGGCTACTCTCCGGGTTGTGCGGTTTCTTCAAAGCTTGGGGTGGGTGGTAAACTTCGGAAAAAGCAAGTTGACACCGACCCAGGACCTGGAGTATCTAGGGGCTCGATTCGACACGAAGGCTGGCAGAGTGTTCCTACCGCTCACCAGGGCCCAAGGCCTGCGGCGGCTCGTTCGGGAGTTCCTGAGGAGGAAGGCCCCATTGGCGTGGCATTACCTACAACTTTTAGGGACAATGGCGGCCACGCTATATCTGGTGCCTTGGGCCAGGGCGCACATGAGGCCGTTACAGTGGGCGCTGCTCTGGCGGTGGTCCAATCAATCGGATCAGTTGTCCCGGCAGTTGGTGTGTCCGGAGCCAGTGAAGCTCTCTCTCCAGTGGTGGCTAGATCCCAGAAATCTAGAAAGAGGTATGCCGTTAGAGTCGCCGGATTGGAAGCCGTTAACGACGGATGCCAGTCTTTACGGCTGGGGGGCACACTTGGAACGGCAGTTTGCTCAAGGACAGTGGTCACTTCAGGAAAGGCAGTGGTCGATCAACAGGTTAGAGCTCCGAGCGGTCAGTCTAGCGTTAAGAGCATTCCAGTCCCAGATGCAGGGCTGTGCAATTCGGGTCCTGTCAGACAACGCCATGGCGGTAGCTTATGTCAATCGTCAAGGGGGCACCACCAGTGTGGCACTGGAAGCGGAGGCGGAGGAGCTTCTCGCATGGGCCGAGGTGCATCTGGAAGCGTTGTCGGCGGGGCATGTAGCCGGCGTGGACAATGTGACCGCAGATTATTTGAGTCGGAACGCGGTGGACCCGGGCAAGTGGTTCCTCAATCAGGAGGTCTTCGAGATGATAGTGCAGTGCTGGGGAGTTCCGGTGATGGATCTCATGGCGACCTTCGCTTCGGCAAAAGTAGAAAGGTTCTTCAGCAGATGGCGAGAAAGGATGTCCGAGGGCTTGGACGCATTGTTGCAGGCGCGGCCGGAGGAGCAGCTCCTTTACGTATTTCCTCCGTGGGCCTTGATAGGTCGTCTGATTCAGAGAATAGAGATGCACAGAGGACAGGTGATTCTGATAGCGCCGGACTGGCCAAGAAGGCCGTGGTATGCCGATCTGGTGAGGCTCCTGGTGGGGGCTCCGTGGAGACTGCCGGTCAGAGAGGATTTGTTGGGACAGGGTCCCTTGCTAATGCCTCAGGTGGGTCGGATCTCGCTTACGGTTTGGCTATTGAAAGGGCACGGTTGATGGCCAGGGGGTATTCGTCAGCAGTTGTTGCCACTTTGCTAAAGTCCAGGCGTCGGTCTACTTCGATGGCTTACATCCGCGTATGGTGTCTTTTTGAGGCCTGGTGCGAAGTGCGGCAAGTGGTAGCATTACGAGCCTCCATTCCGCAGATTCTTGACTTTTTTCAGGAAGGTTTTGATAAGGGTCTGGCAGCAGCGTCCTTGAAGGTTCAATTGGCAGCTCTTTCTTGTTATCGCGGAAAGGTGCAAGGTTTGGTGCTAGGTGCCAACCCGGACGTGAAGCGGTTTTTGAGGGCGACATCTCTGTTGAGACCTCCTTTCCGGGTTCAGATACCGCCTTGGGATCTCAACTTGGTGCTGGAGGCGTTGGTGAAGGCGCCGTTCGAGCCTTTGGCTAAGGCTACTTTGAAGGATCTCACTCTGAAGGTGGTGTTCTTGATGGCAATTGCTTCCGCGCGGAGGATTTCAGAATTGCAAGCCTTGTCGTGTAGGGCGCCATTTCTGACCTTCTGTGATAGAAAGGTGGTGTTGCGCACAGTGCCCTTTTTTTTGCCAAAGGTGGTATTGGTTTTTCATGTGAATCAGGTCCTTTCTTTACCGGTTTTCGTAAGGGACGTGGCAGACAGTGCCGGGCAGAGGTTGCATCGGTTGGATGTCAGTCGAGTTTTGAAGGTGTATTTGCAGAGAACGGCAGCTTTCCGTAAAACGGATAGATTATTTGTCTTATTTGGAGGTCCGCGGCAAGGGGAGTCGGCGTCCAAAGCTTCTATTGCGAGATGGATTAAGGAGGCCATTGCCTCGGCGTATCTGTTAAAGGGTAAGGTTGTCCCAGCGGGTTTAAGAGCTCATTCCACGAGGGCGCAAGCGGCTTCTTGGGCGGAGTACCGTTTGGTGCCTGCGGCGGAGATTTGTAAGGCGGCGACTTGGTCTTCGCTGCATTCCTTTGTCAAGCATTACAGGATCGATGTACAAGCGGAAAGGGATACTAGTTTTGGATCAGCGGTTCTTCAGGCTGGTCTCGCGGGTCCCTCCCGTTGAAGTGTTACTGCTCTGTTACATCCCCAGATGTCCGGGACTAGACTAGAGGGACGACAAGGAAGGTGAAATTAGACTTACCTGCTAATTGTTGTTCCTTGCGGAACTCTAGTCTAGTCCCGTGACCCTCCCTACTTTGGACTTGGATCTGTAGCCTGAAGAATTTAAAGGTTGGTAGCGCTTGGCTGCGGCGGCGCCAGGGTGGCCTGCGATCCGGGGGTGGGGCGGAGCAAGTCTCTCAGGAACAGTGATAACAGTACTTGTTTGGAGGTTTTTCGAGAGGGGGCCAGACGTGGCTGGGCGAACTTGCTTAGGCCTTGTCTGGTGTGTTGCCGGGTTCGGCTGTTCTGCAGTTGTTTTTTGGCAGTTACCTTAGTTAAGATATAGTGATGTAAGTTCATTTTTCAATAGAAAAAAAAATACAATATGTTATATCTACTTACTTATTCCTCTGGTGAGTCTGCTTTGTCAATAGGTTACTGGCTCAAGGAGGCGGTTCCTTCTCTACTTATACTGCTGGCACCAAAAAAGTTGGTGGGCTCAGTCTCCAAGGCTGCGGGAGGAGGTGCTTATACCCCAGATGTCCGGGACTAGACTAGAGTTCCGCAAGGAACAACAATTAGCAGGTAAGTCTAATTTCACCAATAGTCCCCCCAAAAAAGGACCTCAAACTTCTAGACGACATTGGGAAAAGGACCTTCCAAGGAGCTATGCTGTCCTCAAGAGTAGCGGCGCACCAATTGCAACAAGCTCTCTACCAAGATACCCTCGTAGAGAAGATGAAATCCTCCCTCAACGCCGAGGCGCTGACCTCCCTCACATCTCCCATCGCTGACCTCCAAGAATGCACCAAACATCAGGTCAGGGCAGCATTCGACGCCTTTGAATCTGCAGCCTGGACCGCGGGTACAGGGTTATCAGCCCAGCGACTGGCCTGGCTACGCACCTCGGGGCTTCGCGAAGACACACCCAACTGCATCGCCGATGCCCCATGTGTGGGAGACTCTCTCTTCAGCGAGAAGGTAAATGACACGGTTAATGACATGAAGGAGCAATGCAACACATGGAATTCGGGTGCACCCTTATTTGGACAACTGGCTTATTCGGGCAAAATCCCACAGAGAGGCCGTGGACACTGTCTCCCACATTGTCACCTTCCTCGAGTTCCTCGGCTGGGTGATCAATTGTGCCAAGAGCTCCCTCTGACCTTCACAATCTCTCGACTTCCTAGGGGCCAAGTTTGACACCTGGTGAGGACGGGTCTGCCTAACGCAAGACCGTTGCGAGAAGGTCTTGCAGCAGCTTCGAATCTTCCTTATGCAGGTCCGCTCTCAAGTTTGGGACTACCTGCAGCTGCTGGGAACTATGGTGGTGACAATCGATGTGGTTCCCTGGGTGTGAGCCCACATGCGGCTCCTACAACGCTCTCTTTTGAGCCGTTGGTCCCCAGTATCAGGATTACAGCATATGCCTGCAGCTTCCACGACTGGTTTGCAGGTCGCTCCAGGGGTGGCTGGACCCGACTCACTTAAGCTGCAGGATGCCCTTGGACGCTCCTTGCTGGGTGGTTGTAACGACCAATGCCAGCCTGACAGGTTGGGGGGCTCATTGTTGCGACAAAACCTTTCAAGGATCGTGGAACTGTCAAGAAGCGAGTTGGACCATCAATTGTCTCGAGACTTGTGCAGCTCATCTCACGCTACTCACCTTTCTTTTGCTTCTCCACTACCGCACAGTCGGAGTCCTCTCTGACAATGCCACCACGGTCGCATATATCAACAGACAGGGGAGCACCAGGTGCCCAGGAGCAACCAAGGAGATGAATCTCCTTTTTCCCTGGGCAGAGACCTACCTACAAGCACTGTCAGAGCAGCACATTGCAGGAGTGGAGAATGTCCAAGTGGACTTCTCCGGTAACAAATTCCACGTTTGATTACACGTTGAGTGAAAAAATATTTTCTTTTATTTGTCTTAAATAGTTTACCCTGTAGCTTCATTGCATGTCCCCTAGTCTTTCTATATTCCGATAATGTAAACAATCGATCTACGTTTACCCGTTCCACTCCGTTCATTAATTTATAGACTTCTATCATATCTCCCCTCAGACGTCTCTTTTCCAGGTTAAAGAACCCTAACCTTTTTAGCCTTTCTTCATAGGGGTATCCTTCCATCCCCTTTACCATTTTGGTGGCTCTTCTCTGAACCTTTTCTAATAACGCTATATCCTTTTTAAGATACGGCGACCAGAATTGCACACAATATTCAAGGTGTGGTCGCACCATGGAAGAATACAGAGGCATTATAATATCCTTTGTTTTATTTTCTATTCCTTTCCTTATGATACCTAGCATTCTATTTGCTCTCTTGGCCGCAGCTGCACACTGGGCGGAGGGTTTTAATATGCTATCCACAATGATGCCTAAATCTTTTTCCTGGTTGGTGGTTCCTAATGTGGAACCTTGCATCGTGTAACCATAGTTTGGGTTGTTCTTCCCTAGGTGCATAACTTTGCACTTGATCACATTAAATTTCATCTGCCATTTTGGTGCCCACTCTTCCAATTTATCAAGATCCTCTTGCAATTTTCCACTATCCTCATCGGTTTTAACAACTTTAAATAGTTGTGTGTCATCTGCAAATTTGATAACCTCACTCGTTATTCCCTTTTCCAGGTCATTTATGAATATTGTGGTAAGGAGAGTGCAGTCCAGCATGAAGAAATAAAGGGAAAAGGAACTTTTTCTTCTTTGCGGGGGATGGGTGCACCAGAACACATACACCATAGTAAAAGCAGTGAGAAACCACGAGGGTAGAGCTAAGCTAAGGCCACACCCAGACTCCATGGCAACCCTAAGTAAGAGTAGGAGGTACATGGGGGTGGAGTCATAAGGGGAGGTGCCCTGCTCCACGTTTAAGTTTGAGCAAACAAACAGAGAGATAGACGGAAGGAGAAACAGGAACAAGGACAAGTGCAAGGAGAGCAAGAGCAGCCAGGACTGCAGCCAAGAGAGCTACAGAGAAGGTTCCAGGGAGAGGACCAAGTATACTGGCAAGAGAGAGAGAGAGAGAAGGCTGGCATTGGAAAAGCTAAGGCAAGAGAGCCTAGACTCCTCGGGTGAAGAGTGTGTCTTCAGGCAGAAGAAGCCCCAGGAAGTGGAGAGGAAATATTACCCTGATTCCCTGACTGGCTCTGAGGCAGAGATAGCTACAGCCAACAGAAGCCCCAGATATGGGAGTCCTGCAGTAAAACTCCAAGGTAGGAGAAAGAAAGCAGTGAAGCCTAAGGCTTATATCTCTTGCTCTGATTCTGAAGAGGGATTTGTACCTGGGAAAACCCAGATTAGAAAGAAGGGGTTTTCAAGAAAAGTTGAACAGGAGAAGCCTGTTGAAGTTCTGCCAAGAGAAGGAGGGGCAGTGCAGTGGAATAGGCTATTTGAGCTTTTAAATGACTTAAAGGAAAAAGTGCCTGAACGTTTCCAAGCTTTACCAATATGCAGCTCAGAAGAAAGTATGGAGGTGGATGGTAGAGGAACTGACATGGGTTCTTCTTGTTCTGAGATGGACTGTGCTGTTTGTATTGATGCTAATTAATGGAAGCCAAATAGAAAGAAATTAAGAAAGCTGTTACAACTTTGTTATAGCTGAAAGCCTGAAGTAAAGGAGAGAATGAGTCTTATATTGAAGCACTAAGGTTCTTTCCTAAAGAAGTGGCTAGTTGCAACCAAGGTGGGGCTAGACAGCTGAGAACTGTTTAACTCAAAACAGCAAAGAAGGAGCTAGCAGCCCTGCTGGGTTTGATTGTAAGTTGTAAATACATGTGCCTTTATTATTGCTGAAGTAAGAAGCTTCTTAAAGGAAAAGAAAAGGAAAGCCATTGTAAATAATTCCACGGAAACACTGTTTTGACCTTTGCTTTAATTGGAGAAGATTATCCTTTTGTTTCTTTGTCCTGAGTGTAAAGTTGCTTTGAAGATTGTTACCATCTTACCTAAAGGAAGCTAATAAAAATTTCTGTGCGCTTTTGAAACATCCACTTGGTTCATTTCTGACTACACAACTACAACCCTTTGGAAAAGGAATACAAGATGGTCTTCCGTCCCTACTAGACAACCGCCTGGTAGGGGTGAGAGCGCCACAATATGTTAAAAAGCAGCGGACCCAGCACAGATCCCTGGGGTACACCACTATTCACCTTTCTCCATTAGGAAAATTGGCCATTTAGCCCTACCCTCTGCTTCTATCTTTTAACCAGTTCCTGATCCACTATAGTACACTGCCTCCTATCCCATGACTCTAGTTTTGCCAAAAGTCTCTGATGAGGGACCTTGTCAAAGGCTTTCTGAAAGTCCAAATACACTATATCAACCGACTCACCTTTGTCTACCTGTTTATTCACTTTCAAAAAAACATGACAGATTAGTAAGACAAGATCTTCCTTGTCTAAAGCCATGTTGGCTGTCTCCCATTAAGCCATGACTATCTACATGTTCAGCAATTTTGTTCTTTATGATGGCTTCTACCATTTTTCCCAGTACTGACATCAGGCTTACCAGTCTGTAGTTTCCCAGATCACCCCTGGAACCATTTTTTAAAATTGGCGTTACGTTGGCCATCCTCCAATCTTCAGGTATTACAGATGATTTTAATGATAGTTCACAGATTACTAATAGCAGGTTTGCAATCTCATATTTCAGTTCTTTCAGCACACTTGGATGTATACGGCCTGGCTCTTGAGAGGTGCCGCCTGAAGCGCAAAGGTTATTTGCTTCAAGTGATGAGTACTCTACTCAAGGTGAGGTGGCCTTCCACCTCCCTGGCTTATGCTCATGTTTGGCGGCTCTTCGAATCCTGGTGTGCTCAGCATTCCCTGTCGCCGTGGCGTGTACAAATCCCTGATCTGCTCGCCTTTCTGCAGGACAGCTTTGAGAAGGGCCTGGCACTCAACTCCTTGCGGGTGCAGGTGGATGCCCTAGCCTGCTTTCAGGAACCCATCTTAGGTCTTTCCCTAGCTTCCTCCAAGGAATTTGAGCCTTGCGCCCTCCTCTTCAACCATTCATTCCCTCTTGTGACCTTCCGCTGGTGCTTTCCAGTCTTAAGAAACCACCCTTTGAACATTTGAAGGATTCAACTCTGCGTGATTTGTCCTTTAAGACAGCGTTCCTAGTCACCATAACGTCTGCCTGAAGAGTTTCGGAGCTGCAAGCCCTTTTATGTAGGGACCCGTTCCTGTCCTTCTATCCTGGTGGAGTTTCGTTCCGTGCGGTGCCATCCTTCTTGTTGAAGGTTTTAACTATCTTCCACCTCAATCAGACCATTTCACTGCCTTTCTTTCCCAGAGACGAGGAAGCCAGCCGGTCCCTTGTACTTCGGTTGCTTGATGTTTGCCGGATTCTCCGGCACTACCTTAAGGTGACCAAGCTCTTTTACAAGTCAGTTTGTTTGTTCATTCTGTTTGATGGCCCTCGGAAAGGGTTACCAGCATCCACATCCACTATTGGCCGGTGGATCAAATGCACTATTGAGTCAGCTTATATTTTGCATGGTCGGCCCGTGCCGCCTGGGCTTTGGGCTCATTTAACACGGGCTCAAGTGGTCTCCTGGGCGGAACGCTCTCAGGTGGCACCCTTAGACATTTGTAGGGCGGCGACATGGTCCTCCCTGTCTAACTTTGTCCGTCACTAGCGTCTCGATCTCCACACCCATGATGCAGCGCAGTTTGAAACAAAGATGGTGTCTGCAGCGGTAGCTCCCCACCCTATGGTGCAGTAGCTTGGGTACTTCCTGCTTGTGTGGACTGGTCTAGCAGGATGAATTGGAAGGAGAAATTTCACTTACCATTAATTTCCTTTCCTGGAATCCTGCTAGACCAGTCCACTTCCCGCCCTGTGGACCGCCGCTGTTCAATGGAGTCAAGTAGATGGCTATTTCTTAGCAGAGTTCAGCTCTTACTTAACGCTTTTGCCTCAGACACTTGTACATAGTTGTGCCTATTTATTTATTTATTATTTATTACAGTTTCTTATATACCGCGCTATTCGGTATCAGCGCGGTTTACATCATAACATAACTACCATAACGACAAGTTGTCAGGTTTTACATCGAACAGGGATACAAACTTGGATAACAGGGTAAACTATGTACATAAGCTATTTACACGGCAAGGATAGGTAAAAATCAGAAAATGAGTATGAGGGCGTGTGGCACGTGTTCGTTGTTCTGGTTCGTTTTTTGTGGCACAGATCGATGCGGTTTCTGCTTTGCCAAGGATATGCTGAAGGCGACTCCTAGGGGTCCTGTGTATGATGCCAGGGCATGTTCACTGAAGCCTTTGGTAACTTCTCTGTCTCCAACATCTGCTGGTAGGGGAACTAAACCTGCTTGTATGGACTGGTCTAGCAGGATTCCAGGAAATGAAATTAACGGTAAGCAAAATTTCTCCTTATTAGACTTGACGGGGAAGGGGAGGAATATGTAGAAACTATTAAGGATAAAGCAGATTTGCTTAACAAATATTTCTGTTCTCCATGGACAAGCAGGATATAATCAGTCTTATATGTGGGTGATGTTATTTCCGAAGCGCCAGGTTGGACTAGTTCTCCCAAAGCCTAAGAGTTCAGAAAAGCTCTGGGCATGCATAAGTGCTCCCTCCTGTATGACTTTTGCTTCTCCCTTTCAGTCTTCTTCATCTGCTGTTCTGTACAGATATTGCATTCCCTACTTTCTTCTCATAATCTTTTCACTATCAAGTTTAATTTCAACTCCTTCTCCTCCATACTTTGTACAATGAAGCAGCTCCACCCTTCTGCCTAAACAGTTTTGTGGCTGCAGCACCTCCCTCAACTATCTACCCGCCTGTACAGACTCCGTCAGGGCCATTTCAGCACCAACAAGAGAGTATGCCTAATTGGCCTGCAGCCACTCTAACCGGAGCAGATCTCCGGCAGTGGCCTTGAGCATAAGGTCCCAAATTCCATGTCCGCTGCTCTATTTCACAACAGAAGAAACAGTCACAGTCTGCCTATAACTACTCTCACCAGAGTATTCCATCCCATAGGGGCAGTAATGGGATGCTGAACGTATGGCCCCCGGTTTTCAGGACCACCATTCTATTTCATAGCCAGGATATCCAGCATGTATCTCTTCAACTGTTCTGATGAAGGAGTTTTTCTTTAGCAGCAACAGCATCATCAGGAGCATACAGTCCCCGGTTTAGCGATGATGTTCTATGTCATGGTCACAAAATGTCTTCATCTGCTTTGCCAAAGTGGTTTCCGCTGACAATGGCAATGTAATCAGAAGCGTTCAGCCTCCAGTTTGGTAACTGCTGCTCTATGCCCCTCCTTCAGATCTGAACATTGACCAGACTCATGCCCAAAGGACTCAGACAGTAAGGATATTTGCGGGTCTTGTTTCCTTACTTGTCTTGCAGTGTGGATGCTTTTATTTCATCAGTATCATATGGATATATTGATGCTCATTCTATGGAGCCACACACCACTATAGACTGGGCAGCAGAGATTTCACATACTCCTCCGCAGGGACTTCCTTTTCTGAAGGTTGATTAATGGCGCATTCTTCCCTTCTCTTCTCTAGCAATAGCATTTTTCCTTAAGCTTTAGCATGACAAGTCCAGAGGGGACCTAATCTCTATGAATTCATCAAAAAGGTAAAAAGAACCTCACTCATCCAGGCTGGTAAGGATTGTCCCAAGCAGAAAGTGAGAGTAAAGAGCACATTACAGTTAGCATATATGTCCCCTCATGCTAACTGTCAATGTTGCAATAAGCATGGGTGTCCCAACATCACCTCAACAGCTGGAGTTAGGTACAGTCATGGTAACTGCGCTGTGCGTTAGGGAATGTATCCGTGTGTTAACTACTAGGAACATGCTGACTTCACCTCTGATAGTTATTGCTGAGGCTTTGCACTTAACACATGTTAGTTTTAGCACTAAACACACATTAAATGCAAAAACCTAACGCATTTTAGTAAAAGGACCTCATATGAGCCCCTGGTCCATGGAGCTTACAATCTAGTCAGGACACCCAGGAAAGACAGACAAGAGATTCTGGAAGCTTTGCAATGAGAAAATGGTTAAAGTCAAGCTAGCCTTCTGCAGGTAGATAAGAATGTAAGAAATGCCATACTGGGTTGGACCAAGGTCCATCAAGTCCAGTATCCTGTTTCTAACAGTGGCTAATCCAGATCATAAGTACCTGTCAGGATCCCAAAAAGGTACACAGAATCCACAATGCTTATCCTGCGGTAAGCAGTGGATTTTCCTGGTCCTCTTTAATAATGGTTTATGGACTTTTCCTCCAGAAACTTGTCCAAACCTTTTTTAAATCAAGCTACATTAACAGCTTATACCACATCCTCCTCTCACTTGGTTTGCAGCTTGTCGTGCTGTGAGGGCTTGCGTGCATCAGTGATGCTGAGAGCTAAACTATCGGTAGTTTAACTACTGGCAGGGTCTCCCAAGATGGACAGGTCTCAGCTGAGGTGCCAGACGAAGACAAACCACCCATCTGGGCAGCAGCAGAATGGGATAGTGTTGACGGCGGAGGATCACATTTCTGTGACAACGGCAACAACACCAAACTCAAACTGCGCAGAAGGAAGGCCCGGCAATCTACTTCTGTATCTTGCCATGAAAACCCAATGGATAGTTACAACAAAACAAATTGTGCTATGGTGCTGGAAGATGAGACTCCCAGGTCGGAAGGCACTCAACTAGCTACTGGGGAAGAGCTGAAGACTTTTCAGAGTAAAGCCAGCATTTATGATGTGGTTGGATCAAAGCCCTCGGGAAGTCTGACTGCTGATGTAGCTGCGCATGAAATGAGAGTCAGAAGCTGTAAAGATGTCTTACACATTGGAACATGGAACGTACGAAGCATGAACCAAGGGAAGTTGGAGGTGGTCAAGAATGAAATGGAACGTGTACAACTTGATCTGTTGGGTGTCAGCGAACTGAAATGGACTGGCATCGGGCACTTTGCATCAGATGATCACATGGTCTACTATGCTGGAAATGAAAGACAAAGAAGAAATGGTGTTGCATTTATAATAAAGAAGAAACTTGCAAGAACTGTAATGAAATACAATGCAGTCAGCGAACGCTTAATCTCTATTCGTCTACGAGGATTGCCTATCAATACAACTATAATTCAAGTATATGCCCCAACAACAGCTGCAGAAGAGAATGAAATTGAAGAGTTCTATGAACAAGTACAAGCTGAAATTGACAGAACATGCAAACAGGATATCCTGATAGTCATGGGTGACTGGAACGCAAAAGTTGGCAACAAAGAAGAAGGCAAAGTAGTTGGAAAATATGGACTTGGCAACAGAAATGAAGCTGGAGAAAGATTGATAGAATTCTGCAAGACCAATGATCTATTCATCTCAAACACCTTCTTCCAGCAACACAAGCGGCGACTGTACACATGGACTTCACCCAATGGATTGTATAAAAATCAAATTGACTACATCTGTGGAAGTCAACGATGGAAAAGCTCTGTAACATCAACAAAGACAAAACCTGGAGCTGACTGTGGTACAGATCATCAACTACTAGTATGCAAACTCAAGCTAAAGTTGAAAAAGAGCAAACCACTCATGAATGCAGCAAAATATGACCTTGAGAATATACCACTGGAATTTAAAGACTGCCTGCAAAATCGATTTGCTGCTTTAGATACAAATGACAGAACTCCGGAAGAGTTATGGAATGACATCAAGAAGGTTGTGCTGGAAGAAAGCGAGAAGTCTCTACAAAAGGTGAAAAAGCAAAAACGGCCAAAATGGATGACGGAAGAAACTCTGAAAATTGCCCAGAAACGCAGAGAAGCTAAAGCCAAAGGAGAAAGAAAGACAATCGCAGAACTCAACAGAGATTTCCAACGTGCAGCAAGACAGGACAAGGAAAAGTACTACAATGACACTTGCAAGGAAATAGAAGCAGAAACTATTAGAGGAAGAACAAGATCGGCTTTCCTAAAGCTGCGAGAGTTAAAGAAAAAGTTCCAGCCTCGAATTGGAATGTTACAAGATGCTCAAGGTTCTATGTTGAATGATGCTGAGAAGATCAAGAAAAGGTGGAAGGAATATACAGAGTTTTTATATGATAAAGATCAAGTGGACCAACAGCCGTTTCAACCTATACCTTATGATAAGGACCCATTGGTGATGAAAGAAGAAGTTGAAGCAGCATTGAAAGCCTTATCAAAGAACAAAGCACCAGGCATTGATAGCATTCCCATAGAAGTATTGCAGCAATCTGATGCAGCTGTTACTGTACTTACAAGGCTCTGCCAAGAAATATGGACGACAACATCATGGCCAACTGACTGGAAAAGATCTGTGTTTATACCAATACTAAAGAAAGGTGATCCAACTGACTGTGGAAATTATCGCACAATCGCTCTGATCCCACATGCCAGCAAGATTCTACTGAAGATTATTCAAAAGAGACTACAGCCATACCTAGAACAAGAACTACCTGAAGTGCAAGCAGGGTTCAGGAAAGGGCGAGGAACGAGAGACATCATTGCGGATGTGAGATGGATCCTTGAAAAGACTAAAGAATACCAAAAGGATATCTATTTGTGCTTTATCGACTATAGCAAGGCTTTTGACTGTGTAAACCATGAGAAACTCTGGGCCACATTAAGAAGCATGGGTATACCAGAACACCTGATCGTTCTCTTGCGCAATCTGTACATTGATCAAGAAGCAATAGTTCGAACGGAACAAGGAGAAACAGAATGGTTTAAAATAAGCAAAGGTGTAAGACAAGGCTGCATACTTTCCCCCTACCTGTTTAATTTATATGCAGAACAAATCATCAGAGAAGCAGGATTGTATGAAGACAACAGAGGTGTGAAGATTGGTGGAAGACTCATCAACAACCTTCGCTATGCTGATGATACCACATTACTGGCAGAAAGTGAAGATGATCTGAAACATTTGCTTCTCACAATCAAAGAACATAGTCTCAAAATGGGCCTGCACCTTAATGTAAAGAAGACAAAGATCATGACAACTGGCATAATCAACAGGTTCATCGTTGAAGGAGAAGAAATTGAAATCGTGAACAACTTTAACCTACTTGGATCAACTATCAATAAAGAAGCAACAAGCAGTCAAGAAATCAGACGACGCATTGCTCTTGGCAGAATGGCTATGAAAGACCTAGATAAGATTCTCAAGAGCAGAGATGTCTCTCTCCATACAAAGATTCGACTTGTTCAAGCCATGGTATTTTCCATAACATCATATGGATGTGAAAGCTGGACAGTGAAAAAGACAGACAGGAAGAAAATTGATGCCTTTGAATTATGGTGCTGGCGGCGAATACTGTGTATACCATGGACTGCCCGAAGAACAAACCAGTCGGTACTAGAGGAGATCAAACCTAAGCTTTCTTTAGAAGCTCAGATGACAAGACTTCGACTTTCATACTTCGGACACATCATGCGAAGAGAGAGATCATTAGAGAAAGACATCATGCTTGGAAAGATAGAAGGTCAACGCAAAAGAGGAAGGCCAGCAATGAGATGGATCGCTACAATAACAGCAGCTACGGGTACCAGTCTGTCAACAATGAGCCGCCTGACTGAAGACCGAACACAATTTAGGATAGCTATCCAGAGGGTCGCCATGAGTCGACTCCGACTCGACGGCACTTAACAACAACAACAACCACATCCTCTGGTAATGAATTCCAGAGTTTGATTACTCGTTAAGTGAAAAAATATTTTCTCTTATTAGTCCTAAATGGGCTACATTGTAACTTTATTGAATGTCTCATAGTCTCTACTTTTTGAAGGAGTAAACAACCAATCTACAGTTCATTTACCCGTTCCACTCCATTCATTAATTTATAGACCTTTATCGTATCTCCCCTCAGCCATCCAAGTTGAAGAGCCCTAATCTTTTAAGCCTCTCCTCATAAGGGGTATCCTTCCATCCCCTTTACCATTTTGGTAGCTCTTCTCTGTACCTTTTTTAATTCTGTTATATCCTTTTTAAGATACAGAGACCAGAACTGCACACAATATTTAAGGTGTGGTTGCACCATACAGAGGTATTATAATATCCTTGGTTTTATTTTCCATTCCTTTCTTTATGATTCCTATCATTCTATTTGCTTTCTTGGCCACCGCTGCACACTGGGCGGAGGGTTTTAACATGTTATTCACGATGATGCCTAAATCTTTTTCCCGGGTGGTGGTTCCTAATGTGGAACCTTGCATCGTATAAGCATAGTTTGGGTTGTTCTTTCCTAGGTGCATAACTTTACTCTTGTCCACATTAAATTTCATCTGCCATTTGAACGTCCAGTCTTCCAATTTATCAAGGGTCCTCTTGCAATTTTTCACAATCCTCTTGCGTTTTATCAACTTGCGTTTTATCAACAGGACCTGAGATTAATTAAGCTTCAGGTGAACAAGGTATATTAAACATATTAGGTACAGTTTTATTGGTATAAATACCCATAGCAACCCCTAGTAAGTAAGAACTTAAAGATCTAGACACAAACTTAAAACTAAGATGCAGACAGCAGTCCTGCAGCGGGTTGGGGGCTTTCCAGTCTTTTGCATTGAGTGTCACATGTATGATTTTCTCCCAGTTGGTGAGAGGTCTTACGTGTGCACTAGGTGCAAGGAGCTCTTTGCTCTCAGGGAACAAGTCCGTTCTCTAGAAGCTAAAATAGCAGACTTGGAAAACATAAGACAGACAGAGAGGTACATAGACGAGACCTACAGGGATATAGTCCTGAAGTCCCACCTCCAGTCTGGCAGCACCCCTGTTGCCATGGAGGAGAGAGGTCACGTGACAGGAGAGCATCACCCTGGTGTGGCAGGAAGTGATCCTGTAACTAGGACCTGTCCTTCAGGTGATGTAAAACCCTCTCGCACCGAGGAAGTTTCTCCAGGGCCATGTGCCCTTGAGGGAAGGGTTAGGACAGCCGTTATAGTTGGTGATTCGATCATTTGGCATGTAGATAGCTGGGTGGCTGGTGGACGTGAGGATCGCCTGGTAACATGCCTGCCTGGTGCGAAGGTAGCGGACCTCACGCGCCACCTAGATAAGGTCTTAGATAGTGCTGGGGAGGAGTCTGCTGTCTTGGTACATGTCGGTACCAATGACATAGGAAAATGTGGTAGGGAGGTTCTGGAGGCAAAATTTAGGTAGGAAGTTGAAATCCAGAACTTCCATGGTAGCATTCTCCGAAATGCTTCCTGTTCCACGCGCAGGACCCAAAAGGCAGGCAGAGCTCCGGAGTCTCAATGCGTGGATGAGACAATGGTGCAGAGATGAGGGTTTTGGATTTGTTAGGAACTGGGGAACATTCTGGGGAAAGGAGGGGCTCTTCCAAAGGGATGGGCTTCACCTTAACCGGGATGGAACCAGGCTGCTGGCATTAACCTTTAAAAAGGAGATAGAGCAGCTTTTAAACTAGATATTAGGGGAAAGCCGACAGTCGCCCAAGAGCGGATGGTTCGGAAGAATGTATCCTTGAAGGATACTACCAAAAGCAGAGAGGTTTCACGAAAGAGTAAAGTAGCCCAAATGCCCTCAAGTATGGAGCAGACAGAGCTTAAAGATCCCAATTTACCCATGTCTAACAATAGCCAAATTAACATGAATAAAATACATTCTCTAAAATGCTTGTATGCAAATGCTAGAAGTCTAAAGAATAAGATGGGAGAGTTAGAATATATAGCACTAAATGAAAGGTTAGATATGATTGGAATATCAGAGACATGGTGGAAGGAGGACAACCAGTGGGACACTGTGATACCTGGGTACAAACTATATCGTAATGATAGAGCTGATCAAATTGGTGGAGGGGTTTATTTATTTATTTATTTACATTCTCTTATATACCGCGCTATTCTGCATCAGTGCGGTTTACATTGAACAAACTGAAATTACATTGAACAGGGCATTATAACTTGGAGATAACTATTTTACAGGGAACATGGGCTATGGAGGGTTAAGTGGCTTGCCCAAGGCCACAAGGAGCACCTGTGGGACTAGAAACCCCAGTCCTTCCAGCCAAAGGTTGCTGTCCTCTAGTGGGATTTGAACCCCCGACCTTCCGGCCTGAAGTACCTTGCCCCAACCACTAGGCCACTCCTCCACGCTCTATGTTAGAGAGGGCATTGAATCAGAAAGGATTAAAGTTTTGCAGGAAACAAAATCTGCTGTAGAATCTATATGGATTGAAATTCCATATAAAAGGGGGAAGGCAATGGCAGTGGGGGTGTACTATCGAGCACCTGGCCAAAATGACCAAATGGATGATGAAATGCTCAAAGAAATCAAAGAAGCTAACAAAAGTTACAGCGCAGTAATAATAATGGGTGATTTCAATTACCCCGGTATCGACTGGGTCAGTGTCACGTCAGGACATGCTAGGGAGATAAAGTTCCTAGATGAAATAAATGACTGCTTCTTGGAGCAGCTGGTTCATGAACCGACCAGAGGGGAAGCCATATTAGACCTAATCCTTAGTGGAACACCAGATCTAGTGCAAGAGATAAGGATGTTGGGGCCACTTGGCAATAGTGATCATAGCATGATCGCCTTTGATTTAATTAGTGGAGGAGGGATAGTAAGGAAATCCACAGTACTACCTTTTAACTTTCGAAAGGGAGACTATGATAAAATGAGGAAAACAGTTAAGAAAAAACTAAAAGGAGCAGTTGCAAAGGTTAAAGACGTATATCAAGCTTGGGTGGTGTTGAAAAATACTATCTTGGAAGCCCAGACCAGTGTGTATTCCACGCTTTAAGAAAAGTGGAAGGAAGTCCAAAAAACTGCCAGCATGGTTTAAAGGTGAGGTCAGAGAGGCTGTTGTTGCCAAAAAAAGCATCTTTCAGGAAATGGAAAAAAAGAGCCAAACGACGAAACCTGGAAACAGCACAAGCACTGGCAAGTCACATGCAAGGCATTGATAAGGCAGAGAAAGAGAGAATTTGAGAAGAAGCTTGCTGCGGAAGCAAAAACGCGAAATAAAGACCTTTTCAAGTACATTCGTAGCAAAAAACCTGTGAGAGAGTCAGTTGGTCCATTAGATGATAAAGGGGTTAAAGGAGCACTAAGAGGCGACAAGGCGATAGCGGAGAAACTGAATGAATTCTTTGCTTCGGTCTATACTGAGGAAGATGTAGGGATGTTACCCATGACTGAAGTGGTATTTAAAGGTGCAGAAGAATTGAAGGAAATATCGATACATCGGGAAGATGTCTTACAACTATTAGATAAACTGAAGAGTAGCAAATCACCTGGGCCAGATGGTATACATCCAAGGGTGTTGAAAGAACTGAAATATGAGATTGCAGACCTGCTATCAGTAATCTGTGAACTATCATTAAAATCATCTCTAATACCTGAAGATTGGAGGATCGCCAATGTAACACCAATTTTTAAAAAGGGTTCCAGGGGTGATCCGGGAAACTACAGACTGGTGAGCCTGACGTCAGTACCAGGAAAAATGGTAGAAACCATCATAAAGAATAAAATTACTCAGCATGTAGATAGTCACAACCTAATGGGAGACAGCCAACATGGCTTTAGACAAGGAAGATCTTGTCTTACTAATCTGTTATGTTTTTTTGAAGGAGTGAATAAACAGGTGGACAAAGGTGAGTCGGTTGATATTTATTTTATTTATTTATTTATTTATTTAGCAATCATTTATAACCCGCATCTTCCAGAGTTCAGTTGCGGTTCACAATAAAACAATCCAACAAAGCAAAAGCTTAGTTTTACATCGAACTAGTTTTACATTGAACTTAGTTTTACATGGAACATTTTGTAACAATAAAGAATAATAGTTAACAGCATGAGCTAATGCATAACAGCACAAGGCTAGCTTGTAAACTATGTACAATAACTATATACAAATACAAGTTGTGGGTACTTTAGGGTTGAATCATAGTGTTTTAGGATAATGTGTTATCTGTTAAATTATTAGAAATAGTATTACACAGTCAGGATTTTTAGCCTTTATCTGGATTCTTTAGCCTTTATCTGAGTGTATCAAGGGGTTATCTGTGTTGCCATAGTGCATGGAGAATAGATAGGTTTTTAGTTTTTTACGGAGTTCCATAATTTCGGTTATAGTTCGTAGGTCCTCCGGGAGGGAGTTCCAAATAGATGGGGCTGCATGAGAAAAAGCTCTGTTAGTTAATTTATTTGCTTTTATGAAATCATTAGGAGTGTTTAGTTTATTTGAGTATCCTTTTCTGTGCGTAGCTTTTTGGGATTCCATGCTGATTAGTTTGCTTAGTGGTATTGGAGCCATGTTATTTAAAGCTTTATATGTTGTTATTGTGGTTTTATATATTATCCTGCTTTGAATTGGCAACCAGTGTAGGGAAGCTAATAATGGTGTTATGTGCTGGAATGAGTGTGCTTTCATTATAATTCTAGCTGCTGCGTTTTGTGCTAATTGGATTCTTTTTATGTTTTGTTTCGTTATTCCTAATAGAATTAGGTTGGCAAAATCAAAGTGTGGGGTTATTGTGGCCTGGATTATATTAATGAAGTCTGGTTGGTGTACTAAAGGGCGTAATTGTTTAAGGATTTTGAGTTTAAAATATATTTTCTTAATGATGTTTCTGATGTGAGTATTCATCGTCAGATGTGTATCCAAGATAACACCTAGGTATCTTATTTCATTTTTTATTTTAATGTCATGTGTATCTGGACTTTATTTTAATGTCATTGTGTATCTGGACTTTCAGAAAGCCTTTGACAAGGTCCCTCATCAGAGACTTTTGGCAAAACTAAAGAGTCATGGGATAGGAGGCAGTGTACTATTGTGGATCAGGAACTGGTTAAAAGATAGAAAGCAGAGGGTAGGGCTAAATGGCCAATTTTCCCAATGGAGAAAGGTGAATAGTGGTGTATCCCAGGGATCTGTGCTGGGTCCGCTGCTTTTTGACATATTCATAAATGACCTGGAAAGTGGAATAACGAGTGAGGTGATCAAATTTGCAGATGAGACAAAACTATTTAAAGTTGTTAAAACCTAAGAGGATTGTGGAAAATTGCAAGAGGATCTTGATAAATTGGAAGACTGGGCATCAAAATGGCAGATGAAATTTAATGTGGACAAGTGCAAGGCTATGCACCTAGGGAAGAACAACCCAAACTATGGTTACACGATGCAAGGTTCCACATTAGGAACCACCACCCAGGAAAAAGATTTAGGCGTCATTGTGGATACCATGTTAAAACCCTCAGCCCAGTGTGCAGCGGCGGCCAAGAGAGCAAATAGAATGCTAGGTATGATAAGGAAAGGAATGGAAAATAAAACAAAAGATATTATAATGCCTCTATATCGTTCCATGGTGAGACCGCACCTTGAATATTGTGTGCAATTCTGGTCACCGTATCTTAAAAAGGATATAGTGATTTTAGAAAAGGTTCAGAGAAGAGCCACCAAAATGGTAAAGGGGATGGAAGGATACTCCTATGAAGAAAGGCTAAAAAGGTTAGGGCTCTTTAACCTGGAAAAGAGACAGCTGAGGGGAGATGTGATAGAAGTCTATAAATTAATGAACGGAGTGGAACGGGTAAACGTAGATCGATTGTTTACCTTATCAGAATATAGAAAGACTAGGGGACATGCAATGAACCTACAGGGTAAACTATTTAAGACTAATAAAAGAAAATATTTTTTCACTCAACGTGTAATCAAACTCTGGAATTTGTTACCAGAGGATGTAGTAAAGGCTGTTAGTGTAGCTGGGTTTAAAAAAGGTTTGGACAAGTTCCTGGAGGAAAGGTCCATAAACCATTATTAAGAAGGGACCCAGGATATCAATGCTTGACCCAGTACAAGCATGGTGGAACCTGTGTCTTTTGGGGAAACTGCTAGGTACTTGTGACCTGGATTGGCCACTGTTGGAAACAGGATACTGGGCTTGATGGACCTTGGTCTGACCCAGAATGGCATATCTTATGTTCTTGTGTCATCTGCAAATTTGATCACTCACTTGTTATTTCCATATCTAGGTCATTTATGAATATGTTCAAACGTAGCAGGCCCAGCACAGATTCTTGGGGTACACTATTCATCTTTTCCATTGAGAAAATTGGCCATTTAGCTCTACCCTCTGCTTTTTGTCTTTTAACCAGTTCCTGATCCATAATAGTACACTGCCTCCTATCCCATGACTTTTTAATTTTGCCAAGAGTCTCTCATAAGGGACCTTGTCAAAGGCTTTCTGAAAATCCAGTTCCTTATTGTCCCTCCAGTGTAGTCCCGAAATCTGAAGTTGTCAACCTCTCACAGCAGCTTGGAGACTGAGAAAACTTCATTTCTGTGATGTCACGGGTACTTAGGCTCCGACCCCTCCTTCACATTCCAGTTCTCTCAGTCTCCAAGCAGCTGGAGGGTTGGTGAGCCTAGTGGGGGGCTCACTGGAGGAACAATTAAGGTTTAGATTAGATTCCTTGTAATTTCATTTTGAATTTGGAGTTTTCTTTGGGGTAATTTTCCTAAAAAAAAAAAAAAAAAGAGTGATCAAGAACAGCTCTTCTCTTGTTTCTACAGGGGATTCGGTTGAGGAGCCATTGAGGCCAAGTCCCCCCCCCCCCCCCATCCGCTCTCCTTCTCCTTCCTGCTGTAATCTTAGGAAGGGGAGAGTACCGGGGTAGCATTGCAGCCGGGGTGTGTAAGTCATGCACAGAGGAGGCTGAGACATTGGACCGTGAGTCGAGTAGGGGGGCAGAGACGCAGAAGGAGGGAACTACGGTTCAGCTGGAGCCGAGGTCCCCTTGCCCTCTGTCTTCTGAGCCGATGCCGGGCACTTCCTTGTCTCAGGACTTGGGGGGTCAGCAGCTCCCGGGGGCGGGGGGGCTGGCGGCGATTTTTTCCCCGGAGTTTGTGGCAGTTATCAGGCGGGCGTTCGGTGCGGCCACGGAGAGTTCTCAGTTAGGGAGTCTGGACCCGACACTGGGAGTTAAGCAGCAGGGGACCCCTCTGCCCGGGGAGGGGCCTGGTTCACTAGCAAAAAGGCCTAGAGTTGACAAGGACGCTACCGTCTCGGAGGCGGACATATCGGATGGCCCGGACCTGGATTGCGATGAAGAATTGGAGGAAGGCGAGATGGAGGAGCAGGAGGAGCAGGCGAGAGTGGTGCGAGTGTTCTGGAAAGAGGAGTTACCGGTGCTCATTTCAGAAACTCTCAAGGCTCTTAACATGCCTTCCAGAGTGCAGGAGGAAGATACGGCTCTAGAGGACTCGTTATTGCAGGCCTTTCGGAAGACTCAACGGGCGTTCCCGATGCACAGGGTGATCCAAGAGGAATGGAACCTGCCGGAGGCGGCTCTCAAAGGGTCCAGAGTCATGGCACGCTTGTACCTGCTTTGGGATCAGGATAGGGAGTTGTTTAAATATCCCAGGGTTGATGCAGCGGTGTCTGCAGTCACCAAGAAGACCACTATTCCGGTGGAGGGGAGTGCGGCCCTCAAGGATAGTCAGGACCGGAAGCTGGAAGCCTTGTTGAAGCAGGTCTTTGAAGTGAATGCGCTCTCGTTGCAGGCGTCCATTTGTGGGGCGTGGGTGGCGAGAGCGTGTCTTCAATGAGTACAGCGTATGCAGGTGGATCAAGCTGACGGTTCAGCGGAGGAGGCAGCTAGGTTAGAGTCGGGGGCGGCCTATCTAGCTGATATTCATTATGACCTTATTAGAGGGTTGTCCAAGAGTATGTCTTCAGCGGTGGCGGCGAGGCGCTATTTATGGCTGCGCAATTGGGTGGCGGACAGTTCTTCTAAGGCCCGTCTCAGTAAGCTTCCATTCAGGGGACATCTCCTGTTTGGGGAGGATTTGGACAAGATTGTAAAGGATTTGGGGGAGTCCAAAGAGGGGCGTCTCCCAGAGGACAGGCCGAAGCAGGGCAGAGCGCAGCTGAGGGACTTTCGGCGTTTTCGTGCCTCAAAATTTGGCCAAGATCAGAGAGCGCGTTTTCCCTTCAAGGGTTTCAAGGCTTCCGGGGAGCAGGGAGAGGTTTTGCGTCGCCCTCTTCCTCGGGCTCGTCCTCCAACAGTGTCCGCAAGTCCCAATGAAGTCAGAAGGGCCCGGGCGGAGTGCGTGCCGGTAGGGGGTCACTTGCGAGAGTTTTACCCCGCCTGGGTCCGGGTTACATCAGATCAGTGGGTTCTGGAGGTTATTTAAGAAGGATATGCACTAGAGTTAAAGCACCCAGTATCGGACGCCTTTCTACAGTCTCCTTGCAAGGCCCGGGTCAAGTGCAGGGCGGTGGAGGAAACGGTAGAAAGGTTGTTGGCGCTCAAGGCCATAGTTCCGGTTCCGCAGGACCAGTTAGGATGCGGTCGATACTCCATCTATTTCATAGTTCCAAAAAAAGAGGGGACTTTTCGGCCGATTTTGGATCTCAAGAAGGTGAATCGCTGTCTCAACGTGTCCCATTTCCGCATGGAAACCCTGCGGTCCGTCATAGTAGCAGTGTGAAAAGGGGAGTTTCTTACGTCCTTGGATCTGGCGGAGGCGTATTTCCATATCCCCATTCGACAGCAGCATCAGAAGTTCCTTCGGTTTGCCCTTCCGATGGGGCATTTCCAGTTCCAAGCGTTGCCGTTTGGACTGGCCATGGCACCACAGGTGTTCACCAAGGTCATGGTCGTCGTGGCAGCGGCCTTGCGAAAAGAGGGAGTGTTAGTGCACCCTTATCTGGACGATTGGTTGATAAGGGCGAAGTCCATGGAGGAAAGCGTATCGACTACGGCCAGAGTAATGGCGTTCCTGGAGAGTCTCGGTTGGGTAGTCAACAGAGAAAAGAGCAGGTTGGCTCCGTCGCAGGGTCTACAGTATTTGGGAGTTCACTTCGACACCAAGTCGGGGAGAGTGCTCCTTCCGAGGGAGCGGGCGCTAGCACTGCGCAAGTTGGTGCGCAGTTTTCTCGGCAGGTGGCGACCCACGGCGTGGCATTATCTGTAAGTGCTTGGTACGATGGCAGCGACGCTCAAAGTTGTTCCCTGGGCAAGGGCTCACATGAGACCGTTGCAGAGAGCGTTGCTGAGGCGCTGGTCGCACCAGAACGATCCCTTGTCAAAATATCTTCCTTGCCCTCAGGAGGCGCGCCAGGCTCTGCGGTGGTGGTTGTGTCCCAAAAACCTCGGAAAGGTAATGCCCTTGGAGACGCCGGAGTGGCAGTCCCCGACGACGGATGCCAGTCTGTACGGCTGGGGAGCACATTTTCAAGGAGGTTTGCTCAAGGGCAGTGGACCGAACTGGAAAGGGAGTGGTTAGAGTTGAGAGCGATATCCCTAGCGCTGCGCAGTTTTCAGCAGTATCTGCAGGGAAAGGCAATGCGAGTGTTCTCAGACAACGGGACAGCAGTAGCTTACCTCAACCGTCAGGGAGGAACGAGCAGCGTGCAGCTCAAGACAGAGGCTCAAGAGTTGTTCGACTGGGCTGAAAAAAATCTAGAAGCATTGTCGGCGGCACATGTGGCGGGAGTGGACAATGTGCAGGCCGATTTTTTTAAGCCGAGTAAAAGTAGATCCGGGGAAATGGACTCTCCATCCGGAGGTGTTCTCGCTACTGGTGAGGCGCTGGGGGACGCCAGTAATGGATTTGATGGCGACCTTTCAGTCGGCTCAGGTGGACCGTTTCTTCAGCAGAAGGAAGGAACGGATGGCGGAAGGCTTAGATGCACTCATTCAGCCTTGGCCGGAGGAGCATCTTCTGTACGTGTTCCCTCCGTGGGTGCTCATCGGCCGAGTGTTACAGCAGATAGAGAGACACAGGGGCCAAGTGATCTTGATCGCGCCGGATTGGCCGCAGAGCCCGTGGTATGCGGACCTCGTGAGAATGGTGGTCGAGGACCCGTGACACCTCCCTCTGAGGGAAGATCTTCTGTCGCAGGGTCCGTTACTTATGCCGCAGGTAGCTCGATTCTCATTTACGGCTTGGCTCTTGAAAGGGCGAGGTTGACGGCGAGGGGTTATTCGGCGGCGGTGATTTCTACCTTTGCTGAAGGCTCGCCGTAGGTCAACTTCGTTGGCTTATATTCGCGTTTGGCGCATCTTTGAGAATTGGTGTGTGGATAAGCGGATTGTGGCGCTAAAGGCATCTCTGCTGCAGGTGTTGGCTTTCCTGCAGGAGGGTTTTCAGAAGGGCCTAGCAGCTTCGTCTCTGCGGGTGCAGTTAGCGGCGTTGTCCTGTTACAGGGGCAAGGTTAAAGGAGTAGCGCTCGGGGCGCATCCGGATATGAAGCATTATCTGCGAGCAGTTTCACTCTTGCGGCCCCCTCGCACACCGGGGGTTCCGGCTTGGGATCTCCCGTTAGTCTTGCAAGCTTTGGTGAAAGAGCCCTTTGAACCGTTAGCAAGAGCATCGTTGAAGGATCTTACTCTTAAGGTTGTATTCTTGGTGGCGATCTGTTCAGCTAGACAGATTTCGGAATTACAAGCCTTATCCTGTCGGAAGCCTTTCCTGGCCTTTTCAGATTCTAAGGTAGTTTTGAGGACAGTCCCTTCCGTTCTACCGAAGGTGGTTTCGGCGTTTCATGTTAATCAGGTGCTGTCTTTGCCAGCGTTCCAGTCTGGCACGGCAGATCAGTCTTTGGATCGCCTGCACTTGTTAGATGTGAGTCGAGCGTTGAAGACTTACTTGAGTCAGACCGCTGGGTTCCGTAAGTCGGATAGGTTGTTTGTACTTTTTGCAGGGCCATGTAAAGGGGAGGCAGCGTCAAAGTCTTCCATTGCCCGTTGGGTAAAGGAGGCCATAGAGTCGGCGTATCTGCTAAAGGGCAGGAGAATTCCAGAAGGCCTGAGAGCACATTCTACCAGGGCTCGGGCGACTTCTTGGGCAGAATGCAGTTTAGTGCCAGCAGCAGAGATCTGTAAAGCGGCTACTTGGTCGTCACTTAACTCCTTTGTTAAGCATTACCGTCTGGACATTCAGACGGGCAGGGATGCCTGTTTTGGTGCGGCAGTGCTTCAAGCTGGTATGCAGGGTCCCTCCCAATAACGGCTTTCACTGCTCTGTTACATCTCCAGATTTCGGGACTAGACTGGAGGGACAATAAGGAAGGTGAAATTAGTCTTACCTGCTAATTGTTGTTCCTTGAGGAACTCCAGTCTAGTCCCGTATCCCACCCTGGAAATGTCACTGCGGAGAGTACGAGTACTACAGGTAAGCTGGGAGTATTGCGGATACAGTTCGATTTTTGTTACATGGAGGTATGGTTGGGGATGTAGCTCGGAGAGGCCCAAATCTCTGATTAGGGAGGGGAAGGGCCTCGGCATCTAGTAACACACTGTAAATAATGGAATAGCTAGTGTTTATATTATTCATTTGTTACATTAGATTAGGAGTGTTTAAGAGTTTTCATGGTTAGTGGAGTTTACTTACTTGTTGCTCCTGGGAGTCTGCTTTGTCAATAGGTTACTGGAATGTGAAGGAGGGGTCGGAGCCTAAGTACCCGTGACATCACAGAAATGAAGTTTTCTCAGTCTCCAAGCTGCTGTGAGAGGTTGACAACTCCAGATTTCGGGACTAGACTGGAGTTCCTCAAGGAACAACAATTAGCAGGTAAGACTAATTTCACCATACACTATATCAACCAGTTCACCTTTATTAACCTTTTATTCACATCTTCAAAAAAATATAACAGATTAGTAAGACAAAACTTTCCTTTGCTAAATCCATGTTGACTTTCCCCTATTAAACTATGACTATCTACATGTTCGGTAATTTTGTTCTTTATAATGGTTTCTGTCATTTTGCCCGGTACCAATGTCAGGCTCAGTGATCTGTAGTTTCCCGGATCATCCCTGGAACCCTTTTTAAAAATTGGCATTACATTGGCAATTCTCCAGTATTCAGGTACTATAGATGATTCTAATGATAGTTCACAGATTACTAATAGTAGGTCTGAAATCTCATATTTCAGTTCTTTCAACACCCTCGGATGTATACCATCCAGTCCAGATGATTTACTACTTTTCAATTAATCAAATAGTTGTCATACATCTTCCTCATTTATCGATATTTCTTTCAGTTCTTCTGAAACATCACTTTTAAATACCATTTCAGGCATAAGTAACTTCCCTATATCTTCTTCAGTAGAGTCCAAAGCGAAGAATTCATTCAGTCTCTCCACTATGGCCTTGTCCTATCTTAGCGCCCTCTGTCATCTAATGGTCCAACTGAATCACAGGTGTTTTGCTACAGATGTTTTTGAAAATGTTTTTATTATGTGGTTTTGCTTCCACGGCAAACCTTTTCTTCAAATTCTCTCTTTGCCTCCCTTATCAATGCCTTGCATCTAACTTGCCAGTTCTTATGTTGGTTCCCGTTTTCGTTATTTGGCTGCTTTTTCCATTTCCTGAAAGATGCTTTTTTTGGCTACAACAGCCTCTCTGACCTCACCTTTAAACCATAGTGGCAGTTTCTTGGCCTTCCACTTTTCTTAAAGCGTGGTATACATCTGGTCTGGGCTTGCAAGATAGAATTTTTAAATAATGCCTATGCTTGAAGTAAACCTTTAACCTTTGCAACTGCTCCTTTTAGATTTTTCTTAACTATTTCCTAATTTTATCAGTCTCCCTTTTGAAAGTTAAAAGGTAATATTGAGGATTAAAACTTCAAGTTTTAAAAGTAGTCTCAGGTGAGGTTTTAGGCTGGGTTTGAATCTGGCAAAAGAGAGCAAGGGGAGTATGTGGGTGGTGAGTGAGGAGGTAGAAGATGGTGCGGATGAGTGGCGGCATCAGAAGAGCTATGGCTAATAAATGAAATCGGAGGGTAGGCATGGGGAAAGAGTGAGAGGATCAGAAAGGCAGTGGGGTAGGAAGAAGAGGATTGAAGGGGGTGTGAGTGGATTGTTCCTCCCTCTCCAGATCCTACATCATCCTCAATCTCAGATTTCTCCATCTTCTTGAGTCTTCGTCCCTCCATCCCCTCCTCTTTCCTTCTCCTTGGGAAGAATCGGAGCTAGGAATGGGAAGAACCAGAACTCAAGCACCCCGAAGTTGCAGAATCAGTAATCATAAGGAAGCAAAGGGTAATGGTGGTTGGTGACTGTTCTGAGGGCTACTGAGGCATCCATATGCCAACCAGACTTGATGTCCAGGGAGGTGTGCTGTCTGCCAGGTGCCAAAATCTGAGATGTTACAGAGAGTTTGCCGTGACTCATCAAACCTACTGTGTGTTATCTGATGAGGCTCATCCATGTCAGCACAAATGATGCTGCTAGTTATCCCTCTGAGCATATCAAACATGACTTCATGATGCTGGGAGAGAAGGTGAAGCAGACAGGTGCACAGGTGGTGTTCTCTTCAATCCTCCTTGTTGAGGGTAAAGGCCAAGGTAGAGAGGTTTACATCCTGAAGATGAATGCATGGCTGCGTGGATGGTGTCTTTGAGAGCATTTTGGTTTCCTAGGCCATGGGATGATTGTCCAAGGGCTGCTGAGCAGAAATGGTGTCTACCTATCCAAGAAGGGTCAAAGTATCTTCCACAGCAGACTGGCTAACCTACTGAAGAGGGCTTTAAACTAGACTTGTTGGGGATGGGTGAAGAAAGCCCCCAGTTAATTAAAAACCCTCAGGTAAGTGAAACATTTAATACCTCTGTAGAAATGGGTAAAAGGGGCACTATTTATTTATTTAGCAAGCATTTGTATCCCGCTCCTTCCAGCGATCAGAAGCGGGTAAGATTACATCGAGAAACTGCCGAATCAAGACAGATACAATTTTTGTTTACATACTGTCGCCCCCACCTGGCCAGGTAGATAACTGGTACCAGGAGAGGTCGCCTTTTGTTACCTTTTAAATAAGTTTCCCTAAAAATGGCTGCCAGGAGGGCTGCTGGGAATTGTAGTCTTATCTTAAGGCAAAGGAGTTGTGATCCAGTGGTTAGGCATAAGACAGAGAAAATTTATTTGTTGTAATCAGGGATTCCTTCATACACAGGATACAAGTGGAACAAACCCAAATATAGGATTTTACTCCTGCGCAACAGCTTCTCAAAAGAAAACAGGTACAACTTTGCTTGTATTCAAAAATGTAACTTATTCCAAAACTATACTTCTTAAATGTTTCTCTTTACAGGAACAAAAATCTCATGAAGCAAAAACAGCTCTTTGAATGTCCCTTGATTATTACTATCAACTTTCAGCTTTATAAGTTGAGCTTAGCACTCAGCTGTTTTTTTTCTGTCGTGACGTCTTCACAAATCAGGTTTCTCTTTTAAGCTTTCACACATTCAACGGCTCTCTAGATTAGCACTCTTCCATATCAGAGGCTTGACATAAAGCACATTGCATTTCAAAGGAATTGTCTTCTACATCTCCTATTTCCATTTCTTCAATGCTATCATTCTCACACACATCCAAGGGCATCTGTAGGGAGAGCTGACTGTTCTCTTTCTTAATTAATTCATTCAACTTTTTAAGCAGGGCTTGCTTTTGCACTAGCTCCTCTGCTATGTGAGCCACTTGATACTCAGATAAACAGTCTCTCTTTATCCTGGGGTTTTGCTTACTGCTAGAATCAGCTTTTAACTCTAAAGCTAATTCTCCTAAGCTTTTACTGGTTAAGAAATGAGGAGGACACACTTGCCTGGAGTCAGAGGTGTTTAGAATCTCTCTCTGCCCTGTAAGCCAGTCATGCTGTCTTCCGTCTGCAGTAACTTCGTTTGATTGCAACAGCCTATCTTTCAGCTGGAACTGTTTTGGCACCTTTCCAAACAGTTCTCCTAGAGCAGTTGGAAGCTTTAAGTCAGCAGCCTTTATCTCTCTCCTGCTGCCTTCGTTCAAAGGTTCACCAATACCTTTATCGGATCCTCCTTCCCTTGCTCTCTCAGCTGTTCTTGGCAATCTCTCCGGAGCTCTCTCTCTTCTGCTTCCACTCTTTCCTTCACACTTTCTTTCACTCTCCCTCTTCCCTCTCTTCTTCTCTGTGCTTCTACAAGTCAGCTTTTTAAACTTTTCTTCTTCCTGTGCCACGCCTTGCTCCCAGCACATGTGATTAGAGTCAGGCTTCCCTCTAACCCTGACGTGCTGCTGTGGGCGGGGCTTAGGGATGACTAAGTTATGAGTCATAGACTCTTGGTTACCCGGGAAACCCTTGATACTTTCAGAATTAAAGATACAGGTCTCATTTCCCTGTGTATCTCTATGCTCAGCAGTGCTCTCCTCACCACAATACAGATTGGTAGGGTAAGCACATCACACAGAGTTAACAACTTCTTAGCTATGGGGGAGGTCATTTACATATATACATTTATACATTACAAGTTCTCTGGGTTGCTGGGGAAGGGTTGCCCCACATGTGAATTTAGTTCAGGTTGAAATGATTTTGAAATATGTGCGTTTTGAGTTTTTTTCTAAAGTCTAGAAGATCATTGTTGGCTCGTAGTTCTGGTGGGAGTTGGTTCCATAGTGTTGGTGCTACATATGCAAAAGCCCTGTTGCTGGTGTTGACTTTGGTAGATCTTATATCGGTTGGAGTGTGGAGGGTGTTGGAGTTGATGGTTCTCCTGTTTCTGTTGGGCGGCAGTGTGCATTAATGCTCATAGTAATGGAAGTAAGATCCCAGATGTTGAGGCTTTAATGGAAGAGGCTGACTTGAATTTAGTGGCAGTTATGGAGACATAGTTCACGGACAACCATGACTGGGATGTAATTATACCATCCTATACTTTTATTTAGAAAGGACAGGGGAGGAAGAGTGGCACTATAAGTACAAAATCATATTAAAGATACAAAATTACAAGGTTTACAAGGGAAGGAGGAGCCACTGTGAGTTAAACTAGAAAGAGAGAATAGAGAATCCATTTACATTGATGTGATATACAGATCTCCTTCACAGGCAGAAGAAATGGACAGAAATTTAATTGAAGATATTCGCAGTATTGCCATGAAAGGAGAAGTGCTACTGATAGGTGATTTGAATATGCCAGATGTTGATTGGCACATCCTTGCTGCAGTGTCATCTAGAAGTAAGAAGATCCTGGATTCTCTACAGGGAGAATTATACCAGCAACTGGTAGTAGAAGCCACACATGAAGGGGCCATTCTGGACCTGGTCCTTACTAATGGGGAAAGTGTTTCTGATGTTATAGTGGGAGATCATCTCACATCCAGTGATCACCAGATGGTTTGATTCAGTATTATGACTAGCGCTGATAAAGTCCATTCAAAAGTGAGGGTCCTAGACTTTAGGAAAACTAAATTTGCCAAGATGGGACAATACATCAAGGAGTCTTTTAGCAGGATGGGAACATCTGGCAGATGTAGAACAGCAATGGGCAAAACTGAAAGGGGATATTTTAAGGGCAGCAAACTTTTTGTTAGGAAAGGAAAAGGATCAAAAGAAGTAGCTGAAAAGGTGAAGAAACAGAGAATGGCCTTCATAAAATACAAGAAATCACAGAAAGAGGAAGACGAGCATCAATATTTGGAAAATTTTAGAGAAGCTAGGAAAGCAGTCAGGAAAGCAAAGATACAAATAGAAGAAAAAATAGCCAATGCAGTAAAATGGGGCGACAAGACCTTTTTCAGATATGTTAGTGAGAGGAGGAAATGCAAACATGGTATTGTCAGACTCAAAGGTGAAGGGGAGGAATATTTAGAAGCTGATGAAGATAAAGTGGAATTGCTTCACAAATATTTTTGTTCTCTGTTTACAGACGAAGGGCTGAGTGCAGGATCTCAGAAAACATCCACAAATAGGAACAGTAGTGAAAGGGATCTTGAACAATTTTCAGAAGACTGTGTTCGTGAGGAACTACCTAAACTAAAAGTAGACAAAGCAATGGGGCCAGACAGAATACAGTCCAGAGTATTGAAGGAACTTGGGGACATTCTAGCAGCTTCATTGTCTGACCTTTTCAATGCTTCTTTAGAATCGGGAATGGCCCCAAAGGACTGGAGAAAGGCACAATGTGGTCCCTTTACACAAAAGCAGAAGTAAGGATGAGGTTGAGACCTACAGGCCAGTTAGTCTACTTCTGTAGTGAGTAAATTAATAGAAACGCTGCTAAAACAGAGGATAGTTAAGTTTCTGGAGTCCAATGAATTATATGATCAGAGACAGCATGGTTTTACTCAAGGCAGGTCTTGTCAGACAAATCGAATTAAATTCTTGACTGGGTGACCAGAGAGTTGGACCGAGGGAGAGCCCTAGATGTGGTGTACTTAGATTTCAGTAAAGCTTTTGACACCGTTCTACACAGACGACTTATAAATAAATTGGGCATCCTAGGAATAGATCCTAAAGTGACAGACTGGTTTAAAAATTGGTTGAGTGGGAGGCGACAAAGGGTGCAGGTAAATGAAGCTTACTCAGGAGAGGGATGTGACCAGTGGTGTGCCACAGGGATCTGTCCTTGGTCTGATTCTTTTTAACTTTTTTCTTAGTGATATTGCAGAATGGCTGTCAGATAAGGTTTGCCTCTTTGCAGTTGTTGTTGTTAAGTGCCGTCGAGTCGGAGTCGACTCATGGTGACCCTCTGGATAGCTGTCCTAAATTGTGTTCGGTCTTGAGTCAAGTGGCTCATTGTTGACAGACTGGTACCCGTAGCTGCTGTTATTGTATCAATCCATCTCATTGCTGGCCTTCCTCTTTTGCGCTGACGTTCTATCTTGCCAAGCATGATGTCTTTCTCTAATGATCTCTCTCTTCGCATGATGTGTCCAAAGTATGAAAGTCGAAGTCTTCTCATCTGAGCTTCTAAAGAAAGCTTAGGTTTGATCTCGTCTAGTACCGACTGGTTTGTTCTTCGGGCAGTCCATGGTATACACAGTATTCTCCGCCAGCACCATAATTCAAAGGTATCAATTTTCTTCCTGTCTATCTTTTTCACTGTCCAGCTTTCACATCCATATGATGTTATTGAAAATACCATGGCTTGAACAAGTCGAATCTTTGTATGGAAAGAGACATCTCTGCTCTTGAGAATCTTATCTAGGTCTTTCATAGCCATTCTGCCAAGAGCAATGCGTCGTCTGATTTCTTGACTGCTTGTTGCTTCTTTATTGATAGTTGATCCAAGTAGGTTAAAGTTGTTCACGATTTCAGTTTCTTCTCCTTCAACGATGAACCTGTTGATTATGCCAGTTGTCATAATCTTTGTCTTCTTTACATTAAGGTGCAGGCCCATTTTGAGACTATGTTCTTTGATTTTGAGAAGCAAATGTTTCAGATCATCTTCACTTTCAGCCAGTAATGTGGTATCATCAGCATAGCGAAGGTTGTTGATGAGTCTTCCACCAATCTTCACACCTCTGTTGTCTTCATACAATCCTGCTTCTCTGATGATTTGTTCTGCATATAAATTAAACAGGTAGGGGGAAAGTATGCAGCCTTGTCTTATACCTTTGCTTATTTTAAACCATTCTGTTTCTCCTTGTTCCGTTCGAACTGCTGCTTCTTGATCAATGTACAGATTGTGCAAGAATACGATCAGGTGTTCTGGTATACCCATGCTTCTTAATGTGGCCCAGAGTTTCAAAGACTGCCTGCAAAATCGATTTGCTGCTTTAGATACAAATGACAGAGCTCCAGAAGAGTTATGGAATGACATCAAGAAGGTTGTGTTGGAAGAAAGCGAGAAGTTTCTACAAAAGGTGAAAAAGCAAAAACAGCCAAAATGGATGACGGAAGAAACTCTGAAAATTGCCCAGAAACGCAGAGAAGCTAGAGCCAGAGGAGAAAGAAAGACAATAACAGAACTCAACAGAGATTTCCAACGTGCAGCAAGACAGGACAAGGAAAAGTACTACAACGACGCGTGCAAGGAAATAGAAGCAGAAACTATTAGAGGAAGAACAAGATCGGCTTTCCTAAAGCTGCGAGAGATAAAGAAAAAGTTCCAGCCTCGAATTGGAATGTTACAAGATGCTCAAGGTTCTATGCTGAATGATGCTGAGAAGATCAAGAAAAGGTGGAAGGAATATACAGAGTTTTTATATGATAAAGATCAAGTGGACCAACAGCCGTTTCAACCTGTACCTTATGATCGGGAATCATTGGTAATGAAAGAAGAAGTTAAAGCAGCATTGAAAGCCTTATCAAAGAACAAAGCACCAGGCACTGATATCATTCCCATAGAAGTATTACAGCAATCGGATGCAGCTGTTACCGTACTTACAAGGCTCTGCCAAGAAATATGGAAGACAACATCATGGCCAACTGACTGGAAAAGATCTGTGTTTATACCAATACTAAAGAAAGGTGGTCCAACTGACTGAGGAAATTATCGCACAATCGCTCTGATCCCACATGCCAGCAAGATTCTACTGAAGATTATTCAAAAGAGACTACAACCATACCTGGAACAAGAACTACCTGAAGTGCAAGCAGGGTTCAGGAAAGGGCGAGGAACGAGAGACATCATTGCGGATGTGAGATGGATCCTTGAAAAGACTAAAGAATACCAAAAGGATATCTATTTGTGCTTTATCGACTATAGCAAGGCATTTGACTGTGTGTAAACCAACCTCGCTTGGTTTGCAGCTTGTCGTGCTGTGAGGGCTTATGTGCATCAGTGATGCTGAGAGCTAAACTATTGTAGTTTAACTACTGGCAGGGTCTCCCAAGATGGACAGGTCTCAGCTGAGGTGCCAGACCAAGACAAACCACCCATCTGGGCAGCAGCAGAATGAGATAGTGTTGACGGCGGAGGATCACATTTCTGTGACAACGGCAACAACACCAAACAAACTGCATGGAAGGAAGGCCCGGCAATCTACTTCTGTATCTTGCCATGAAAACCCAATGGATAGTTACAACAAAACAAATTGTGCTATAGTGCTGGAAGATGAGACCCCCAGGTCGGAAGGCACTCAACTAGCTACTGGGGAAGAGCTGAAGACGTTTCAGAGTAAAGCCAGCATTTATGATGTGGTTGGATCAAAGCCCTCGGGACGTCTGACTGCTGATGTAGCTGCACATGAAATGAGAGTCAGAAGCTATAAAGATGTCTTACGCATTGGAACATGGAACGTACGAAGCATGAACCAAAGGAAGTTGGAGGTGGTCAAGAATGAAATGGAACGTGTACAACTTGATCTGTTGGGTGTCAGCAAACTGAAATGGACTGGCATCGGGCATTTTGCATCAGATGATCACATGGTCTACTATGCTGGAAATGAAAGACAAAGAAGAAATGGTGTTGCATTTATAATAAAGAAGAAACTTGCAAGAACTGTAATGAAATACAGTGCAGTCAGCGAACGCTTAATCTCTATTCGTCTACGAGGAATGCCTATCAACACAACTATAATTCAAGTATATGCCCCAACATAAGCTGCAGAAGAGAATGAAATTGAAGAGTTCTATGAACAAGTACAAGCTGAAATTGACAGAACATGCAAACAGGATATCCTGATAGTCATGGGTGACTGGAACGCAAAAGTTGGCAACAAAGAAGGCGGCAAAGTAGTTGGAAAATATGGACTTGTTAACAGAAATGAAGCTGGAGAAAGATTGATAGAATTCTGCAAGACCAACGATCTATTCATCTCAAACACCTTCTTCCGTCAACACAAGCGGTGACTGTACACATGGACTTCACCCAATGGATTGTATAAAAATCAAATTGACTACATCTGTGGAAGTCAACAATGGAAAAGTTCTATAACCTCTTTGCAGATGATATCAAAATCTGCAATAGAGTAGACACCCAGGAAGGAGTAGATAATATGAGGAGGGCTCTCGCTAAGCTTGAAGAATGGGCAAGAATTTAGCAGCTGAGATTTAACGCTAAAACATGCAGGGTCATGCATTTTGGCTGCAAAAATCCAAGGGTGTGAAGTACATCTGTCCATAAAAGAAGAGCAGTACCTGGGCATGATTGTTTCTGAGGATCTTAAGGTGACTAAACAGGTAGAAAAGGCGATAGCAAAAACCAGAAGGATTCTTGTGTGCATCGGGAGAGGAATGGCCAACAGGAAGAAGGAGGTGATAGTGCCTCTGTATAAATCTTTGGTGAGACCTCATTTGGAATATTGTGTACAATTCTGGAGACCACACCTTAAAAAGGATATAAACAGAATGGAGTCTGTGCAGAGGGTGGCTATCAAAAATGATCAGTGAACTTCATCATAAGGCATATAGGGACAGACTTAAAGATCTCAGAGATATGTATGTTTTGGAGGAAAGGCGGGAGAGAGGAGATATGATAGAAACATTTAAATATCTCCGTGGCATAAATGCACAGGAGGCGAGCCTTTTTCAATTGAAAGAAAGCTCTGCAATGAGGGGGCATAGGATTTTTATTTATTTATTTTATTTATTTAAATTACTTCTATACCACGCTCTTTAAAATTAGTGCGGTTTACAGGTAACAAAACTTGCACAATGCAGCAGGGCATGCAGAGCACATTACAGAGAACAGGTTTTATAACTTGGGTTTAACAGGGGTAACTATATACATCTGGGCTGATCGTGTACAGGATGAAGGTGAAAGGAGATAAACTCAGGAATAATATATGGAAATATTTCTTTACGAAAGAGTGGTGGATGCATGGAATAGTCTCTCTGTGGTGGTAATAGAGACCAGGACAGTATCTGAATTCAAGAAAGTATGGGACAAACACAGAAGATTTCTAAAGGGAAAAAAAAGCGACTATAGTAGTTGGTATGAATGGGCAGACTGGATAGGCCATATGGTCTTTTTCTGCCATCATGTTTCTATGTTTCTGTTCCCTGAGCCTTCCTATTTTCACATTTCACCTCTCTCCCCTGTCCTTCTGCCTGAAATATTTTCTCCATCTCTTTCTTCCTATTTCCCTAATTGCTCCCCCTTCTGCCTTCCCAGCACCTATCTGTAAGATTTATTTTTCCCCCCAGTAGAGAACCAAATAAATTAACTGGGTAAAAAAATGTCAGAAAATGACTTCATACATTTAAAATAAAAATCCAACAACATTTAATAGCAAGTATATGCAAATGTGAGACTTAAATATCACAGAATTTTCTAGATTTGGCTGTAGAATCTGCCCTTGAGCTGCCATAAAAAAACAGGGACTGTGATAGACTATGTCTTTATTAGCCAAACGCTCAGCTGCTATGCTGTGTTGCTCTCCGTCTTTCTTAATTTTATTTCATGTTACTAGCTGAAAACTGTTATGCACCAGATTAGCATGTAAATATCAGCTCCAGTTTTAGGCAGCAGCCAAGTATGTCCTAGCCAAGAAAAAATGAATCTGTACCTACATCATCTCTTTTAGCAGGTTTAATCTTCCTGCTATGGCCATGGTCATTACATCATGTTCCCAGTGGGGTTAGGTGGCAAAGTGTTAACCTCCTAGCCCCTTTCATCTTGAACCTCAGCCTCCAAGAAGAGACCATTCTCAACATACAGCTCACGCCCTGTGATCTTAAACAGAGACCACTAGCAATCCTGTCCTCTTCCCCTCATGTTGCTGCTGTAGATCTGCCCTCGATTAACTCTGTGTGAGCAACATGAGCAGGTCCTGAATGTATGAATGGGGCGGATGAGTGGCGGCATCAGAAGAGCTATGGCTAATAAATGAGGAAATAGAGGGGAGGCATGGGGACCTGTATTATGCTTTTGGCTCTGCACTTAATCTGAGCAGCAACATCATAAAATCAATGTTATAATCCTCTATTACTGTGCATGGTCACACATCAGGAACTTCTTTTTTTTTTCTGCATAAATGTTTTGGGTTTTTTTAAGAGAGAAAATCGGATTGTGATATTACAAGAAAATAGAAAAAAAGACTTCAGACAGAGGCATTCTCGGCTGCCAGCTGTTCCATTAGAACTGGTCAGTGATGGCATCCCTTGAAATGTGATGACACATCGTAACAAATATTTAAAGCAGTACATCTAAATTTATAATGAAATGAAAGTTATGCTATAATGCTGCCAGGCAAACTCTGGCTTAGATGTCAGGCTCCTGCTGACATCTTGCCAAGAAATCTACTAAGGAGAGAACCTTGGTGCATGAGAGATATTTTAATAAAAATGATTTAAAAATTATGCTCACCTTGTGCTGTTTCCTAGATTTTACTTTCATTTCAAAAGAAGTGACTCACTCATGAAACCACCCTTCCGTGCTTTATATTACTATGACTCTATTCTGTTCTATGTAAATATCTCATGTATATAGTTTAACCCGGTTCTCCAAGTTGGTACTCCTGTTCGATGTAAACCAAACAGCTTGTTGTTATGGTCTTTATGTTATAATGTAAACCGCGCTGATGCCGAATAGTGCGGTATATAAGAACTTGTAATAAATAAATAAATAAATAAATTTGCTTTTACAGGGTAAAGGTAGCTCAAAAGGGGAGGTAAGCAAGGAAAATTCATAAATTTTAAGACCATGAACCTTACATGACTGACTCCCCTCTTCCCCACCCAAAAAATGACTCTCCTAGGTTTCAAACGTTGAAGGCTATTTACAGTCTATTGGAATTTTTTTTGTATACACCTGCAGCCAATTTAGTAGCTCATAAATTATGTACTTATTAGCCTCCGATAATGATTCTGCTGTCTCGGTATTGAATGGAAACTAATCCTTGCAAGACTCAGTGAATGACGGATAGGCTGTCACCTGTCTAATGGCATGTTTTCCTTAGTTATTAGATACATAGGATTTGTTTTAAAAGGGTCAACCCCTTTCCAAAGCATATTCTGAGAACACTTATATCTTCAACCTTGTGAATAAAAACACAGATTAGTCAACACCGCATAGTTATTTAAAGAACTAGAGGGTTTTGAAAGAACCAGCCACACTATTGCTGGCAAGAAAGCCTCCCGAGCCTACTGCAAAAAAAGTGGTCTCCTGGTTGGCTGAATAACAGCTGTGCAGATTGAGACTGTGAGAGGATGGCTTGAGAGAGGGCTACCCACTAAGGACATTCTAGATGAGCAAATTTGAGGCATGAGCTTTTTGAGCAAGTTAACAGCAATATGGGGAGGCTGGAAGGAAGAATCTGAGAATATGTGGGATCTTTTTGTGAGGTGGTCTCAGCAAACTTGAGAGACAAGGGCAGCCCCCAGAGACAGTGTGACCTGCAAGAGAGGGATGGGGGGATTTATGATCTATCTATTGTTGGGGCTGGTTACACTTGGAGTAGGTTATGTATTAAAAAAAGAGATAGATGTAATTAGTTGGTTATTTTTTTAATAATATACTTATTCATAAGAACATAAGATATGCCATACTAGGTCAGACCAAGGTCCATCAAGCCCAGTATTCTGTTTCCAACAGTGGCCAATCTAGGTCATATGTACCTAGCAGTTACCCCAAGGGACACAGGTTCCACAATGGTTGTATTGGTTCAAGCATTGATATCCTGGGTCCCTTCTTAATAATGGTTTATGGACCTTTCCTCCAGGAACTTGTCCAAACCTTTTTTAAACCCAGCTACACTAACAGCCTTTACTACATCCTCCGGTAACAAATTCCAGAGTTTGATTACATGTTGAGTGAAAAAATATTTTCTTTTATTAGTCTTAAATAGTTTACCCTGTAGCTTCATTGCATGTCCCCTAGTCTTTCTATATTCTGATAAGGTAAACAATCGATCTACGTTTACCCGTTCCACTCCGTTCATTAATTTATAGACTTCTATCATATCTCCCCTCAGCCGTCTCTTTTCCAGGTTAAAGAGCCCTAACCTTTTTAGCCTTTCTTCATAGGAGTATCCTTCCATCCCCTTTACCATTTTGGTGGCTCTTCTCTGAACCTTTTCTAAAATCGCTATATCCTTTTTAAGATACGGCTACCAGAATTGCACACAATATTCAAGGTGCGGTCTCACCATGGAACGATATAGAGGCATTATAATATCTTTTGTTTTATTTTCCATTCCTTTCCTTATCATACCTAGCATTCTATTTGCTCTCTTGGCTGCTGCTGCACACTGGGCCGAGGGTTTTAACATGGTATCCACAATGACGCCTAAATCGTTTTCCTGGGTGGTGGTTCCTAATGTGGAACCTTGCATCGTGTAACCATAGTTTGGGTTGTTCTTCCCTAGGTGCATAACCTTGCACTTGTCCACATTAAATTTCATCTGCCATTTTGATGCCCAGTCTTCCAATTTATCAAGATCCTCTTGCAATTTTCCACAATCCTCTTGGGTTTTAACAACTTTAAATAGTTTTGTGTCATCTGCAAATTTGATAACCTCACTCGTTATTCCACTTTCCAGGTCATTTATGAATATGTCAAAAAGCAGCGGACCCAGCACAGATCCCTGGGGTACACCACTATTCACCTTTCTCCATTGGGAAAATTGGCCATTTAGCCCTACCCTCTGCTTTCTATCTTTTAACCAGTTCCTGATCCACAATAGTACACTGCCTCCTATCCCATGACTCTTTAGTTTTGCCAAAAGTCTCTCATGAGGGACCTTGTCAAAGGCTTTCTGAAAGTTCAGCCCCGTCAGATCCAACTCAAATCCTGAATGGAGACCAGCTCTCTGCTGCCCAGAGAAGAGATCTAGAAGGTTTGATGTACCAGAACCTAAAGGTATTCTCCACCCACCCAGATCGAACCAACCTCATTTGTCATGATATCATTACTGACCCTGGGATGGTTATTGGGCAGTGACTCTGTTGGATTCTGGAGTCCCAGCAACAGGCCATCACCAAGGAGCTGGAAGAGATGCTTAACCTGGGAGTTATAGAAGAGTCTATGAGTTACTGGTCGTACCCCACCATCTTGATTCCTTAACCCATCATAAGCATTAGATTCTGCATTGATAGAAGAGCGGGACCTAGGCGTGGTTGTGTCTGATGATCTTAAAGTAGCTAAACAGGTAGAAAAGGCGACGGCAAAAGCTAGAAGGATGCTTGGGTGTATACGGAGAGGAATGGCTAGCAGAAAAAAGGAGGTGATAATGCCTCTGTATAAGTCTTTGGTGCGACCTCATTTGGAGTATGGTGTGCAATTCTGGAGACCGCACCTTCAAAAGGATGTGAACAGGATGGAGTCGGTGCAGAGGGTTGCTACTGAAATGATTAATGGGCTTCATTATAAAGCATATGAGGACAGACTTAAGGATCTTAATATGTACACCTTAGAGGAAAGGCGGGATAGAGGTGATATGATTGAGATGTTTAAATACCTCCGTGGCATAAATTTTCAGGGAGAGAGCCTCTTTCAATTGAAAGCAAGTTCTGCTACGAGGGGACATGGGATGAGGGTGAAGGGAGATAGATTCAGGAGTGATATGCGGAAATATTTCTTTACGGAAAGAGTAGTGGATCCGTGGAATAGTCTCCCAGTGGAGGTGGTAGAGATGAGGACAGTAACTGAATTCAAAAAAGCATTGGACCAACACAGAGGATCTCTAAAGGTAAAAAGTGGACTGTTGTAGTTGTTGTTATGGAAGGACAGACTAGATGGGCCTTGTGGTCTTTTTCTGTCATCATGTTTCTATGTTTCTATGATTTCTGGAGGGTCAATGCAGCTTCTAAACTGGAAGCATATCCTATGCACCAGAGTAGATAAGCTAATCAAGCAACTCGGGGGAGCATGCTTTATATCAACCTTGGGTTTGACCAAGAGATACTGGCAGGTGCCCTTGATTCCAGTTGCCAAGGAGAAGACTGTTTTTTTCGACACTGCAAGGTCTGTTCCAGTTTACAGTGCTGCCCTTTGGATTACACGGGACTCCTGCCACATTTCAATGCCTAATTGACTGCCTGCTGAGACTGCACAAGGAGTATGCAGCTGCATATCTTGATGACATCATCATCTACAGCAAAAACTACACCTACCATCTAACCCAAGTACAAGCCATGTTGACCATCCTGAGGAAGGCCAGGTTGACAACCAACCCCAAGAAATATTTTCTGTGAGGTCGGGATGTTAATACCTGGGATATTTAATTGGGAATGGGCAGATATGACCTCAACTAAGGAAGGTGGATGCCATTGCTCAGGTCCCCACCCCAAACTTGAAGAAAGAAGTTTGTGTCTTCCTTGGATTGATTGGCTATTATTGCCGGTTCTTCCCTAATTGGTCAATGGCTCCGCCACCTCTGCAAAATCTCCTCCAGAAGAGAGCTCCCAAACGGATTCAGAGGTCACTGGACCTGGACTTCCAGCATCTCAAGAAGACCGTGTGCTCTGAACCTGTCCTGATTAGCCCTGATTTCTTTCTACCATTTATTGTGCAAACTGATGCCTCAGCCTAGGAGCCATTTTGGCTCAGGAAGTCTGAGAAGAACATCCCATTGTATTCATCAGCAGGAAGTTGCTTACTCAGGAGAAGCATTATGCAGTGATGGAGAAGGAAGCCCTGGCTGTCAATAAGGCACTTGAAACCTTCAAATACTACCTGCTCAGCCGTCTGTTTATGCCGCTAATAGACCACCAACCCCTCAAGTGCCTGGCCCAACATAAGGAGTCCAGTGGCCATATTATGCGGTTGTTTTTGCGTCTCCAACCCTACCAGTTTCACGTCCGCCATAGGTCTGTTCGGACTTAGCTAAACATGGACGTCTTTTCCCGGATGGGCATCTGGGGTGAGGCAGGTGTTCAACGGGGCATGATTGAGCTGAGGGGGAGGATGTGTGATGCAGTAACTAGAATGTTACCTGTCCCTCTCCAAAGGCATTATCAGCAGTCCCCTTTAAGAGAATCTGCAGCCCATGGTGTAGGGCTGGGAGGGCATGGTTCACAGGGAGGGGTTAAGATGCAGCAGGATGCAGGAGGGAGAGTCCCATGGAGTTAGAAGTCCTTCCAAGGAAAGCCATGCAAAACATTTCTGAGGTAGAAACTTTAATTGGGGCTGGAGGAGGGGCTGGGAGAACCTGCTTTATGGAGATTTAACAAGCTGGGACAGAATAAAAGCTGATTTTGTTTTCCCTGAACTGCTGTCTATTCTGTGTTTAAAGAAAACCCTTTCCCTCCGCATGCCACACTTGCCACAGTCACTTTGATTCTTGGGTAGTGCTTCTAATATCTAAAATGTTACCTAAGCAGTGCCTGACCGTTAATAATGGGAAGCCATAGTAGTTTGTGAGTGAATCATAAATAAGGGAATAATCCACATTCTTAGAATCCACAATTCCAAAACATGGATCAGTAGACTGATTCTTCATACTGAGGCTTTCTACTACAGGAAATTTAATAAATTTCAATTGGCTTGATGGCCCAGTGGCCGTGCTGCCATACAGATACCTGGGCTTGATTCCCAGCTTAGGCTTTCTGTTCCCTGGATTGGAAATAAGATATCATAGAAGGAAGAAAACAGTGAGGTGGAATCATTTCCCTTTTAAATTGGACTTTTGGGCTGATGCCATTGATTTCTGCTGAAAAGAGGAACTCGGAAACATTCACGTATTCTGCAAGGTTACATAAGTGATCTCCTTGGCAAAGCCACAGATAAGTAATTCCTGATACCATGGTGAATGGAAGTGGTTTTCAGTATCTTTGCAGCATGGCCATTGGCCCAAAAATGTCTTCCATTAGCACTATCCTTCTAACTTCACTGATTTGTCCTAGTTGTAAGCCCTCCGGGGTCAGGGAAATACTGACTATAACTGTCCTTGATCTACTTCTGGAAAGGCATGAGCTAAATACTCCTAAATAAATCAAAATAAAATACTATCATTCTGGGGTTGACTCTGGGCATTTAGGAGATAATTTATAAGTCATTTCCACATGTATGTGGCCTCTCATAAAACACTGACTAGCGTAGAAGTACATGCTTTGCCATGAATGTGTGTACTTTGCCAGTGGGTGTGACCAGGGCACAGTCTGGGTGGAGCATGGATGAAATTCACACATATGCATGTAGATTATTAAATAACTCAGTTTGTGTGCATATCTGCATAAAATGATCTTAAACCCCCAAAAACCTGAGGTGCTGTGGTTGTTACACATCAATGATCCACCTCCTTATTACCCCTGCACCTCCTTCACACCACTCTCTATAAAAAATACTATTTGTTCCCTTGAAGTTATCATAGATGCTCACCTCACATTCCAACCCTTTACCTCTAAAACTATTCACAGTTGTTTTTTTGCACTGAGAAGAATTAAATCAATGATACCCTACCTCGACACCACAGCCCTAAAGATGGTCCTACAAGCACTGGTTTATCAACAGAATTGATTACTGCAATCCCCTTTTGGCAGGCATAATCTAGATTCAGCAAAAACTACTCCAGATCATAGAAAACACAGCAGGGAAGCTTATCTACAAGGCCAAACAGTATGCGCACATCACCCCATTGCTTCGTGAACAACACTGGCTCCCGGTTGCCTTCCTTAAAGTTCAAAATCCTAACATAGACGCACCACGCTTATTATTCTGGTCTCCCTGCATACTTGCACTCTCTTCTCATCCCCTACTGCCCTTCTCACACCTTTTGCTCTTCAAATATAAATTTATTAGTTATCTCTACCAAGCATATATTACATCTTGAAACCTACCATTCCATGGCCTTTAGTTTCCTAGCTCCTCACTTCTGGAACACTACGGGGGTCATTCCAATTCTCGTTTAGCAGGTCTGGATGTCCAACTCCACTAAATGCCGGATTGCACTGGCAGGAACAGAGCTCCCTGCACATATAGCCGACTTGTGCGGGGAGCTCTGTTCTTGGGTGGGAGGGGATGGGCTGGGGGAGGAGCAAGGGAGGGCAGTGTGTGGCGACAGACCCCAGACGTACAGGGCCAATTCAGAGGTCAGCCCTGTACATCCGGAGTCTACAATGTAGTCGGGGGACTTTTCCACCTTAAAGATGGAATAAGTCCCCCTGGACGTCGGGGGATGCCAAAAAGGTGAAGGGGGTGCAGGAGGTTTCCCACAGCCCAACCCTGGCCACGGCAGGAGATGGGCTGCAGAGAAAGCATGTTTGAAGGATCGCCAGGGATTGTGGCTCCTGCATGGAGCCGTGGTACCATGGCAGCATGACACTGTGGCTCCATGCAGGAGCCTGGCTGAGCTAGCTGGGTAGTTGGCTGGACGTCCAGGGTGCCGGAATCGGGGCACGTCCCAGACGTCCAGCCACTGTGCCACGATTCTGCTTCCACAGGGACATCAAGCCCCCGCCGGAGCAGAATCAGGTGCAACACCGGGTCGTCCTGTACTCTGTCACATGTGCTAATATTTTATAAAGAAAAGTAGGCACCTACTTGTCACACACTTAACTCTCTGGAAGCTGGCCCTACAAGGAAGTGAGTTTGGGCTTCTTCCTGCCTTTTATACTATCAGTTATCTCAGCCTGATATGCAGTGCACTCCAATTAGTCCTTTCTAATGCAACCTGGATTGATTGGTTCAGGAGAATGCATTCTGCTGATTGGCTCTTTGCACCTAATCTCCAGGAACAAGCAGGAATGTAGTCTTCATATATGGGTGACATCGGCACCAACGGAGCCACATGGGAATGCTCCCCAGGATCCTAAGGAAAGCCTTTGGGAGCATCCCACTGCACCTGTGCTGCTGTCTTCCCGCCTTTCCAACTCTCCCTCCTCGGTTTTTCATTTTCCGCGGAGCCGACAGGGAGCAAGTCCTGTCACTGCAGAAAATATTCTTTTGTGGTTGCGTCTGCCTTCCCGTCGATGCTTGCACCGGTATCATCGGTATCTCTTTCTTCTATTTTCTTTAAAACAAAACAAAAAAGAGTTTTCTTGGAGGGTCTTTGCTCTCTAGGTGCTTAGGCACCATTTTGGACCTTAGGCCCCTTTGTTCCTCAAAATGGAGAAACCAACTAGTGGTTTCAAAAAGTGTTCCAAATGTAGCAGTACTATTTCTGCTACCGACACCCATGACTGGTGTCTTAAATGTTTGGGACCAGACCATTCATCATTGGAATGTCTCCTTTGCAGAAAGATGACAAAGAGGGGCCTGCAGAATAGAGCCGCGAAACTCGGCACCCTCTTTGCCTCGGATGCAATGTCTGTGGCATCAACGGCATCCAGGGCTTCATCATCCTCCAAAGGATCTCAGGTAACGAAACCCAGGTCCGAAGACTGGTCGGTCCTCAAAGGGTAGATCTCCTAAGCATCAAGATGCTTTAAGCGTTGCCCTAGAGGAGAATACACCAGCCAAACAGCCCCGGCGGGAGGTCCTTGCCTCCAAAGCATTATCAGGGTCCCAAGATGTTCCTGAGGCATCTACCTCTGGAGAGCTCTTGGTGCCATGTTCTGGGGTCGTGGCCCACTCTTCGGGTACCGATACTCAGGCATCAGCTGGCTCCATGGATCAACGTATCCTAGCCATTGAGTGGAGTCTTGCAGCATTGCTGGTGGCTTCGGTACCGCTAAAGCCTCTGCAATCGGTTCCGCAGCCATCGGGTGCCAGTACCAGAGGTATCGGCATCGACCATTGTGCTGCTCTCCATGCTTCCACCCATGCCGACCCTGGAGTCAGTGTCCGGCGTCGAGAGTCCGATACCGAGGCATTCTGAGGCTGATTTCGATCGGTACCATCGTTGGGCTGGGTGGGAGCACCCGGCCCGTCGATACTTTGAGTCATCCGACTCCGATTCATCCAAAGAATCAATCAATACCGGAGAGACTCTTCTGGAAGATCCTTCTCCTTCCTCACAACGCTGGATGTCTCTGCCGGAAGACATGTCTTTTCAAGACTTTATATAGAATATGGCTCGGGGCCTCTCAATTACGGTGACCTCCGAGAAGGAACCGAGAGCTGAAGAACTTGAAATTCTTCAGTATGTGGCAGCCCCTAAGGAGGCTGAAACCTTACCTATTCATCGGATATTGCATGACCTCATGCTTAGAATGTGGGAAACACCTTTAACGGTGTCTCCGCATTCTCGAAGACTCAATACCATGTACCGGGTACCACACTGTCCCGGTTTCCAGAAGACGCAATTACTGCACCATTCCATGGTGGTGGAACCGGCAATGCGTCAAATTAAAAGTGCTATGACACATTCATCTAATCCTCCGGGCCGTGAGGCGAGAACTCTCGATGCCTTCGGCTGTCTATGTTTTCAGGTCTCCATGTTGTCGGCCAGAATAAGTAAATACATACTCTACATGAGTATGTTTCTTTAGGAGGTGACTAAAGATTTGGAACTCATGGGTCCTCTTCTCCCAGATGACAATAGGGCTGATTTCCTGACACCTGTTAAACATGCCCAGAATGTTTCCAAGTTCATGAACAGGGCAACTTTTGATTGTTTCGAGTGTATTAGCAGGTCTTCTGCTATTTCCATCAGTGCATGTCGGATTGCTTGGTTACAAGCATCTGATTTAGAACCGTGGGTGCAAGATAAGCTGGAGAATATTCCTTGTACTGGAGAAAACCTGTTTGACAAGGATTGGTAAGACAAAGCTTCTCAGCTTGAGTCCGAGAATACAATCCTAAACAGGCTCTCTAGGACCACTACCAACCCAGCTAAGAAAAAGACGGTAAAGAACCCCTTTATCAACAAGAAGAAGATGTGTTATCCTCCTTACACCCATGCGGTCCACTGTCCGGTTCATGCTTCCCAGAAGGGACAACAACAACTAAAGCAACAAAGGAAGGCTCAGGCCCCCAGAGCTCAACCAGCTCAGCAGACCCAGCCTCCACAAGGTCTTTGACTTCCTATTAGAGAACTTAGCTATCCTACCCCTGGAAATTCCAGAGCCAGTCCACATCCCGGGCAAACTGTGTTACTTTGCCAAAAGATTGGACTCTCTCCATAGTGACAGAGGGATACAAACTTCACTTCCAAAGTATGCCCTCTCCCTCCACTCCAAGAGAGTTCAGCTCTCGGCCCCCTCTTACCACTCTCTTGTGCCAGGAGATCTCCACCCTTCTTGCTCAGGGTGCGATAGAGGAAGTGCCACTTTCCCAACAAGGCCTGAGCTTCTACTCCCCCTACTTCCTTATACCAAAGAAAACAGGAGGATACAGGCCCATTCTGGACCTCTGAGAATTAAACAAGTATCTGCTCTGAGAGAAATTCAAGATGATCTCTCTCGGAACACTTCTCCCTTACATCCAGAGTCAGGATTTGGCTATGTTCTCTAGACCTAAAGGATGCATATACACATATCCTTATCCACAAAGAACACAGGAGGTTTCTTTGGTTCCTCTTCCAGGGAAGACATTACCAGTACAGAGTTCTACCCTTCGGCCTGGCTTCTACCCCAAGAGTCTTCACAAAATGCATGGCAGTAGTAGCAGCATTTCTAAAAACGCTAGGGATATATGTCTTCCTCTACTTAGATGACTGGCTCATCCAAGCATCATCTGCTCCAGAGGCCAGCTCTGCTCTCTACTGCACAAGGCAGGTTCTTCAACATTTGAGATTTGTAATAAATCTTCCAAATTCCCAATTCACCTCTTCTCAATCCTTAGAGTTCATAGGGGCTCTTCTAGACACGCAGCAGTCAAGGGCTTTTCTGCCACAGGTACGCTGCACTCGAATAGTTAAACTGGCTTCTCAAGCAGATATGAAAACCTCCCTAACTGCTTGAGAAATGCTTCAGTTGCTCGGTCATATGGCTTCCATTGTACATGTGGTTCCCTATGCTCGTCTACACATGCATGCAGCTCAGTGGACCCTAGCTTCGCAGTAGACTCAGGCATCAGATCGTCTGGGGGACAAGATCAGAAACTCTGCCTGCCTCATTTTGTCCCTCCAATGGTGGCAATCACCAAATAACCTACTCGTAGGGTCACCTTTTCAGAAGCCACCACACCAGTCTACCCTGATGATGGATGCGTCCAAGTTGGGTTGGGGAGCTCATCTGGACAATCTCTCCACTCAGGGTCTTTGGACTCAGCAGGAGGCTCGGCTTCACATAAACCTGCTAGAACTCATAGCCATCTTCAATGCTCTCAGAGTGTTCCAGGACTACCTCCTCTCCAAAACAGTTCTAGTCCAGACAATCAGGTTGCCCTGTTCTATGTGAACAAGCAGGGTGAAACAGGTTCTCAGGCATTGTGCAACGAAGCCCTACACCTATGGTCCTTTGCCATATGCCTTCAGATACACCTTGTTGTTGTTAAGTGCCGTCGAGTCGGTGTCGACTCATGGCGACCCTCTGGATAGTTGTCCTAAATTGTGTTTGGTCTTCAGTTAGGCGGCTCATTGTTGACAGACTGGTACCCATAGCTGCTGTTATTGTATCGAGCAACTAGTCCACCACACAGCAGCCTGTATTCTGACTCATGCTTCACGTTTCAATCACATTACCCCTATCCTGATTCACTTAGATTGGCTCCCAATTCCGTATCGAATACAATACAAAATACTTATCCACGTTCACAAAACCATTCACACCGGCACTCCTCTTTATCTCGCAGACCTGATTCATCTTCACACACCTCACCGTTCCCTCAGGTCAATCCACTCCAACCTCATATCCCTTCCCTCCCCGTCCCAGGCTCATCTTGAATCCACCCGTTCCTCTGCTTGCTTCTTTCTGGGTCCCTGGCTCTGGAACTCACTTCCCCCTGCCCTCCGCCTAGAGCCCTCCTACAAAACATTTAAAACCAGGCTAAAGACACACCTATTCTGTTCTGCCTTCGACCTTTCCTTTCCCTTCCCTCTGCTCCTCTTTCTCCCCTCACCCTCCCCTTGCTGACCTCGATTGCTCTCCACCCCCATTAACACCATGCCTATATGCTTAGCCTCTACCTCGTTTTCTGTTATCTCTATCCTGTTTATTATATTTTTGGCGTTCTTTTCCTTTTCAGCAGTGTCAATTTTTTTTTATTGTAAACTGCTCTGGTACTTCCAGTATGAGCGGTATATTAAATTTTAAATAAAGATAAAGATCCATCTCATTGCTGGCCTTCCTCTTTTGCGTTGACCTTCTATCTTGCCAAGCATGATGTTTTTCTCTAATGATCTCTCTCATCGCATGATGTGTCCAAAGTATGAAAGTTGAAGTCTTATCATCTGAGCTTCTAAAGAAAGCTTAGGTTTGATCTCGTCTAGTCCTACTAGTGGTGTATCTCCCTGGCAAGCAGAATCTCCTGGCAGACAAACTCAGTTGAGCACTACTGCCACATGAATGGTCTCTCCATTCAGAGCAAATTACTCAAATCTTTCAAATCTGGGGAACCCCAGATATAGATCTGTTTGCAAGTCCTCAGAATGCCAAACTTCCCCGCTTCTGTTCCAGAATTCCTGCTCAGAACAGTCTCTAAAGGAAGAAAAGGGGACTATAGTAGTTGATATGGAAGGACAGACTAGATAGGCCATGTAGTCTTTTTCTGTTGTCATATTTCTTTGTTTTGCACCCATCTGAGTAGTTTCATCCTACAAAAGGCAGTTGTAATCACTTTTTGCAACTGGTAACATACCCTGCTTATAATGAACTACGTATTAATCGTGAACTGTGAAACAGTCACAGCAAGTTCCCCCCATATTTCCCTTAACAGACTGTAGTCCATGATGCTCTGTCTCAGTCAGTGAAACCGAATGAAACTGTGACTAGCTGTGGATATTATTGTCCACACTAGCAGCTCTTGAATTAATACTCCATCACCTAAACAAATCACCCACTTCACATTCTCTGGCTTATTCTCAAAGAGGGGGATATTCAAAAGCATTTACACGGAATGCTGCTTAGTGGGATATTGAGCAGCACTAACATGGTTAGTGCTGCTGGATATCCGAGAGTATCACATCTACATGCCTCGATGCTGTGCATTGGTGCGTGTTGTGGGCGTTCAGGGGCGGAGCAGAGGCAGCACCCGTCGCTAACCAGGCAATGTCAATATTGAGCCATTGCCCAGTTAGCAACCCATAAAGTTAGGCATGGCAAAGGCTGGCCTAACTTTACCTGCAGGAGCTAACTAACTGGGCAGTGTCTCAATATTGCCACTGCCCGGTTAGCTTCCAGGCTGTGTGGCAGTCTAGATATTCACTGCCAGTGGCTGGATATGGCCCCGGCATTAGAATATCCATGGTTTGTATTCAGCGGCGACAGCTATGTGCTTTACAAGAGCTAGCCACCATCGCCGCTGAATATCGAGCCCAGAGTCACTAGCTTGATCTTCAACTTTGGAATGTTATCTGCACCTACAGTAGAAACTAAAAGTGATGGCTTGCAAGCAATTGGACACTTAGGCTGATTAGGACCCTGCTTTAATTCAGCTGAAATAAACCAACACTTATATTCCTGAGCTTTAAGCTCATAAGTCCTCAAAGCAAGTTTATAAGTTAATTTTATCTCATCAGTAAATTTATGGTGCCAATTCTGCTCAATTTTCCTTACCTGGAGGAGTAGCAACCTAATGGTTAGAGAACTAGAGAAACCAGGTTCAAATCCCACTACTGCTCCTTGTGATCTTGGGCAAGTCACTTACTGTAACTCTCCTTTGCCTCAGGTACAAACTTAAATTGTTAAGTCCTGTGGGTACAGAAAAATACCTACTATACCGGAATGGTAGCTCACCTTGAATTTCTGAGAAAGGCATGAGCTAAATCAAATTCCCTTTCCCTATAATTTGTATGAATCAGCCTTTCATCTTAACTTGACGAGGTGGGACATTGATTGGTTTTATTCGTACCATAGCATCTAAGGTGCACTATCGAGAGGTTTCCCACAAGGTAACCTGACCATCAACTTCGTGAGCTGCTAAAATAGCATTCCCTTCCTTCCACTCTTCCTTAAACTTTTCAGCATTAATTTGCAGACAAAAAAAACATGTGTGATGACTCTGAGTTCACGACATGTTGCCAGTAAGAATAAAAACAAAAATATATCATCTAAAATATGACCCACCCCATGAGTGCTAATATTTACTATTGCTTCCAGTCCTAATTCATACATCCAAGCAGCAAGCTGAAACACAGATGTGTCAGATTTGGTTTGAATAAATTGTTTTGTTGTGTACAGTGTCATGGCTTTTTCTTCACTCATGTTGGATGGTTGCCTATTTTTGCAAAGATTCTCCTCTGTTCCTATTTTTAGCATCAAAATTGAGTAGAGTCAACACAACCCAATGTGTATCACTGCCAGTTGAATTGGCTGTTTTCCTTTATGCAACAAATTTGTGTTGAGTCCAGGTTTTTGTTTTTCTATTTTTAGTTCACACCTTTTCAATACTAATTGATGATGAGTTACATTCAGATACAGTGGGTACTTCCTTGTTCCTGGAGAGCTTTACAATCTAATTTTGCACCTGAGACAATCAAGGGTTAAGTGACTTGTGCAAGATCCCAAGGAGCATCAGTGGGACTTGAACCCTGGCTTTACTGGTTCTCAGCCTGCAGCTCTAACATTAGGCTACTTCACCACTCCATTAACACAGCAAGTCCTGGTTAGATACTGATTTCAAGCCAGTCATTTCCAGTTGGGCATGTACTGCAGCAGTCTCTGTATTTTTTCTAGAGCTACATAACTGCCATGATTGGACAACCCAAAACACATTTTACATGCAATCTAATTAGCAGCATTAAAAGCAAAAGTGTTTGAGAGAGAACTTAAGGCTCCCTCCAGAGCTCTCTGCAATGAAACAGATTTTTTTTCCTGTGCACTGAGAGCTTTTATTTTCCCAGTAAGATTTCCTTTCTCCTGCAATTCTTGAACTGATAGGTAGGCTGCAGCCTAACTCTTTTCCCTTTGGCCAGCCTGTAGATATTCTGACATTGCAACACAAAGTAAGACTTAAACAGCATTGCTTCCCTGTATCTTCTGAGAGTTGTAAGGTTCTGACATTCTGCAGTATCACTGATCAAAGGGCTACTGCTTTGTGACCTGATTGGTTATTCAGAAACAGGCTATGGAGAACTAACCCCAAATTTGCTGGAACCCTGTAGTATTGGTTTGGGGGTACAGAGGGAGAAGATCAGTGCCAAGGACCTTTCCCAGTCTTACATCTCTTAGTGAGGATAGAACCTCTCCAGGCACAGGCCAAGTATAGTGAAACTTGACTATTAGATAGTGATATCTGTACGAAGCCTTGTGATTTTACCTGTTAGTTTGCAGAATTAAATGTTATTTTTCTTATTCACTGTTTCCACCTGTTTGTTAACCCGTTTTGGACCAGCATATGTTTTACATACGTAAGGTTTCCATACTTACTACTCAACTGTTTACTAATTAATGGTTATAAATTCAATGGAACTATGTTTAGCTATTATCGTTATGTCAAAAAGCGTTATATACAGATTTTTTATCTGAGATCTAGTTAGTTAAATAGGTATTCGAAGTTTGCTGATTTTGACGGTACTGGCGGCTCATTATAAAAAGATCACAAAAAAATAGTAAGTAGCTTATAATGCTGTAATAGCTACTATTTAGCAAATAAAAGTATTTGTAGAATTTAGAAAATAGGTTTAGATAACTGTAAGTTACTTAGTTTCAGAGTTATTGGTGCGTATATCGGCCTTGTATGTTTTTCATATGCTAGGCTAATATGTTGTTGAAACTAATTGCTGTCAAGCATTCTGTTCTAGGTGTTTCAATGGTGCAATATCGATGCACTGCATCAGAAGTGTTTTCACGTGTATCATATTCTGCCGCCAGAATGGACTGTTGCCAAACTACATTATATCATAATAAAGTGTTTTAAATTAAAACTGCAATTTCAATAGTATCATACAGTATGTTTATGTCAATGAATATTGGAACTGAATCCTATCTTTTCTGAAGACGGACAATATACTATATTGGACCAGTGTATGATAACATACACTATTTGAAACTTCTGTTTTCTGCAAAGTTTTAATATTTTTTATTATTGCTGGTATTTCATAGTTATTTGAGTGTAACAAATCTAATAAATCATCCAGAACAGAGAAAGAATATGCGAGCTGTCCAAAACGGGTTAAGAGAACTGTAGTTGCTGTTAGTCCATTTGGATGTGACAATAAGGGTCGACAAGTGATACCTTTTTATTGGATTAACATGTATCTTCAATAAGCTCTTGGTCAGGTCAATGAAGAAGCAATGCGGTTGCATTGGGTTTAAATGGTACAAACTCATCTAAGACTTAGGCTCTCTGCTTATCTCATTACAGCTCAGTGAAAGGGGTTGGGTGGATAGACAGAGGTTCTAAGAATTTATAGTTCAAAGGCCCTGTGAAAAAGCCATTGTCTCTATTGAGTCCTTTTTTTTAAGTTTCAGAATGTTTGATCAGTCTAATTTCAAATATTTTCCATTTCTGTGTGCTTCTGAAGTTTCCTTTCAGTATCTTTATTGTAAGGTTGTTAAGGGAGTGATCCTCGTTGAGCAATGTTTACCTGCTGGGCTCTTGTTCTGTTTTTGTTCTATACTAGTTCATGGTATCTCTATGAAGCTTGATATTTATTTATTTATTTAACAGTCGCTTATATACCGCTACCTTCCACAGATCAGGTGCGGTTTACAATGAACGAGAAATGAACAGAATAACAGGTCTGTTTTACATGAAACATTAGTAAACTAAGTACAATTATGCTATTACATTAAACATAACTGAACTATGTACAGTTAATAATTTGTTTATATAAACATTCTGAACTATTCTGATATGTGTTTGTTTGTTGACTCTTATTTCCACGTGTTTGTTAATAAACTTTTCAGTTTATTAGCTCTATCTGTGACTGCTCAGGGCTCCTTTTCTTTTTTTGTGTGTGTGTGCTTGTTTTCTTTTTGAATTTCTAGAAAATGTGGGACACCTGAGATTTGTCCCTAGTTTGGGTGAAGAAGATATGGCGTTGAGATGAACGCATGTATTTTATCAAATGTGTGTGTATATTGTATATGCATAGATAGGGCTGGCGCAAGGAGATGAAGCGCTCTAGGTGAACTGCATCCCTTGCATCCCCCTCCCCCCTCTTTGGGACGTGCAGTGGTGGCAATAGCTGCAAACAACCCCATGGTGCCTACTTTTAAATGTTGGCACCACAGAGCTGTTTGCTTCCGCCCCCTTAGACTGCCTGATGATTTTGCAAACAGGAATTTGGCAATGGGCATCAGAGGGGGGTGGAAGCAAACAGTCCATCAGCACCAAAGTTTCAAGGTAAGCACCACGGGACTATCTGCAGCCATTGTCACTGCTGCAGATCTGAAAGGGACATCAGCGGTGGCAATGGTGCCCGAGAGGGCTGGTGCTCTAGGCGACTATCTAGTTCGCCTAATGATAGCGCCAGCCCTGTGCAGAGTACACACACACATTTACACCTGCCTTGGTGTGGGTGTAACTTTGTGCACGTGCATTTGCAAACCTTCTGGGGGCTTATTGTATAAAGACAAATAGGCATTTATGTTACATTTATGAAAATAAATAGATGCATTTTGCACATTTTTTAGGCACCCTGTTATAAAATTCTCCTCCATATCCTCTTTTTTTCTGCTAGTTATACCTTTCCCTATGCACCCCAGAATCCTTCTAACTCTAAATTGTATAATTATGCAACTGATGTGTTCCTATCTTGGGAAGCCAGTACCTTGATTAAAAACATTTACAGGCTGTTCATTGGAAGCTGCTGAATCATGTGCCTAGATTGTGACTAGTCCTCAGACCTCAAGGCTGTACTCTGTCATGTGTCTTACTGAAACTTGTACAATTGACTGTCGCATCCTTTCAGACATGGTTGACATAAACAGGTTAATTAAATCAATAATTTAGGGAATGGCTTTTGTTGTGATGCTTCTTAATAATGCTGCACCATGTCACCTAGAGTTCCTATATGTCATAAGATTGCTTTTCTGCACTGCTGCTGCACTTTTCATCATCTTCCTCACTTTGTTTTAAACAAAACACCTAGACTTCACCAGCATTAGAACAATCATCCTTGAGCCTGGACATGATACGGTTAATGAGGGGGTAACTGTATAACAGGGTACCTATGTCAAAGTTACAAAAAGGTGCATAGTTTATGCTTATTGTATAAAGGCAACAAAAAGTCTCCCCATGAATACTCACTTGTGTATTTAAATTATAAATATTGAGGGACCATCAAAATATGTGGGCAACATAGTATAGACTGCATTCAGTAAAACCTTTAACACCGTTCCGCCCTGGCAACTTATAAACAAACTGAGCACTCTAAGGATGGACCCTAAAGTGACTGATTGGGTTAGAAATTGGTTGAGTGGGAGGCGACAAAGGGTACAGGTAAGCGGAACTCACTCTGAGGAGAAGGAGGTTACCAGTGGTGTGCCCCAGGGATCTGTCTTCGGTCCAATTGTTTTTAACATCTCCGTCAGTGGTATTGCAGAAGGGCTGTTGGGTAAGATTTGTCTCTTTGCAGATGATACCAAAATATGCAATAGAGTAGACACCCAGGAAGGAGTAGATAACACAAGGAAGGATCTAGCTAAGCTTGAAGAATGGTTGAGAATTTGGCAGCTGAGATTTAATGCTAAAAAATGCAGGGTCATGCATTTGGGCTGCAAAAATCCAAGGGAGCGGTACAGTGTAGGGGGGCAAAGTATTTCTGTCCACAAAAGAAGAGTGGGATCTAGGTCTATAAATTAATGAATTGAGTGAATGGGTAAATGTAGATTGATTGTTTATGCCATCAAAATATAGAAAGACTACGGGACATGCAATGAAGCTAGTGTAACTTATTTAAGACTAATAAGAGTTGGGTGGATTTTGAAGACCTCCAGAATGAATACCAGTTACCAAATGAAGATAGATATAGGTATATACAAGCGCTCCATTTCTGTCAGAAGATGGAGAAGAGAGGCACAGGGGCTAAAGGGGATGAAATTGATGGCCTCTTTGGAGGCCGGGAGATTAAAGGTTTAATCTCCAAACTATATAGGACAATGGAGGTAGGGGACTGTGGCGAATGGGCACATCGGAAGGCCTGGAAAAGGGATCTAAATAAGACTTGGGATGAGGAGCAGTGACTGTCAGTGTGTAAAGGCCTATTCCTTATCGTTCCTCCAGTTTAGTCCTCCACCTCTGGGTAGTGTACCTCCTCCTGCAGCTTGGAGACTGGGCATGTCAAATTCGTGACATCACTGGATGTAGCCTGCTGGTCTCTCCCATCAGCCCCAGTGTGTCCAGTCTCCATGCAGCAGGAGGACGTAGTGAGCCTAGGTGCTGGGCTCACTAGAGGAACACATAAGGAGCATATAGTTAGGCTTTAGGGTTAAACTTTGATTTGGTTCCTTAAAACTTAATTTTTTGCTTTCTGGTGGTATATACCTTTAAAAAAAAAAAAAAGAAGAAGTTAGCAGCCGGCTACAGCCTCTCCTCTCTTTTGGTACTTTCCTTTCATACAGGCAGAAGAAGAGGCTCAGATCTTTCCCCCTCGACTGTACGGGGGAGAGCTCTGTCTGATTCATTCACCCGCACATGCGGTGTGAGGTGCTGGGCAGCCCGTTCCTGCAGGACATCGGGGAGCCGGAGGATCATAGTCAGAGTCCCTGCCGGCAGATCAGCTCTCGCCGTGAATGTCGATCACAGCAGGGCTGAGCGACATCGCAGCTTGCAGAGCTGCATCGGTGCAGTAAGTGAACGTCTGGCCTTGGTTTTGGCACCGCGCCGACGGCAGGGGCATCGGGGGCCGCACGGCGTTCGCGGATCAGGCCTCTCATAGTTTCAGGCAGTTTTGGCGTCAAACGCGCTGAAAAGCAGCCACGGCCATTTTCTTTCTTTCCCATGCACAGCGAGCCGCGTGGCAGGGCTAAGCGGAGTTTCTTGTGCCGGAGACCGCGGCTTGGTGCAGGCCTGGATCAGCGGGGTGCCTTCCCAATTTGTTGGGAAAGGGATCTAATTGCAGTTTTTATGGCTGTGGGGCGTCAGTCTGTTCATTTTAAGCCCTTAATTTCGGTGAAAAAAAAAAGGAGAGGACAGATTGTATTTATTTCAATGGTTTTCTTGCTGTAACAGAGGGCTTTATATAAAAAAAAATAAGGAAAGGTGTTTATTTTGTTTATTCTTTATGTTGTTGCGGCTACATTTCTGAACAAAGAATTGCGGGGGGTCCATTCTAATGTCATCTCGCCCGCAGTGCGTGGTCTGCAGTACCCGTAGAGGCACCGTGTCTGACACTGGTATCTGCCATGGCTGCGCCACTGTGTCTACCTGTGTAGAACAGCAGATGGAGGATAAAGGGCTTCCAGAGTCGCGGGGTATGTCTCCAGCGCGTGAAGGGGAATTTATGTTGGAGGCCCAGTCAGTGCCCTGCTCGGATATGCCTTCGGGCCAGACCACTGCGCAGATGGCATCGGTTACGGAATCTCCGCTCGGGGGTTTTTGCCCTGATTTTGTTTTAATTATGCATCAGGCCTTCTGTTTGCGGAGGCAGGGGAAGGTCCCTGAGCCCTTACAGACTACACCGACAGCACCGCTAACCAAGGGTGGGGAAGTGGATAGCATACCATCGAGGCCTTTAAAAAGGGCACGATCAACTGGCCACTCCTCCTCGGAGTTGGAATGGCAGGAAACGAAGGAAGCAGATTTGGATCCTGAGTCAGGTCTAGAGGAGCTGGAAGAAGGTGAGATTCCAGAGCCTGAGGACCAGGCGAAAATTATTCGAGTATTCTGTAAAGATGAGCTTATGGCTCTTATTATGGAATCACTTCAGACGCTCAATCTCGCTAAGGTACAGCCAGCAGAGGAGGAGCAGGTTGAAGATCCTTTTATTCAGGCGATGAGGCAGTCCCAGGTGGTGTTCCTAGTCCACCGGGTGGTAGACCGGATGATACAAGACGAATGGGATCAGCCGGAAGCGGGGCTAAGGGGGGGTCAGAACTATGAATAGACTTTAATGTGATAGGCGATGGCCTAGTATGTAGCAGAGCTAGGCCTGAAGCTAGGCCTAAAGCCCTTTTTCTCCTGCTTTAAAATGTTATTGCTGATTCAAGAACTCACCTACCCTCAGTCAAGATTTGTCAAGCTACTCTGTGATTCCGGGAAAAATAATTTTGCTCCAATATGTAGATGATTTTCTCATAGCCACCAATAACAAATCTGATTGTATACAAGCTACAAGTGATCTCTTGCACCTTTTGAATGAAGCTGGATACAAGGTTTCCAGAGCCAAGGTGCAGCTGTGCCAGACAAAAGTGAAATACTTAGGGTTCCATCTGTCCAAAGGAACCCGGAAATTAGGACGAGCGAAAAGAAGCAGTATTTATTTATTTATTTATTTATTTACAGTTTCTTTTATACCGCGCTATTTGACATCAGTGCGGTTTACAATGAACAGAAACTACACGTCACAAAAATTGATCAGTGCTTACAAAGAACAGGAAAATAAGATGGGTATACATAAAACAGTATGCCGCATCCCAACCCCCACCACCAGAAAACAGGTGCGAGCTTTCTTGGGAGCTGCAGGCTACTGCCGAATATGGATACCAAATTTTGCGCTCATGGCAAAACCCTTGTACCAAGTCAAACAAGGAATGGAACAATCTCCCTTGGAATGGGCCCAGAACAAGATAAAGCATTCAAATCATTGAAAACAGCATTGATGTCATCCCCAGCCTTGGGCCTACCGGATGTGCAGAAACCATTTCGTCTATATGTCCATGAATCAAGTGGAAACGCATTGGGAGTCTTGACCCAGCCTCTTGGGTCCTGGCAGCGACCTGTGGCCTACCTGTCGAAACAATTGGATCCTGTTGCCAAAGGCTGGCCACCTTGCCTGAGAGCTGTAGCAGCCACAGCCCTCTTAGTGAGCGAAGCTGACAAGCTCACCTTAGGACAAAATCTTCAAGTTACTGTACCACACTCTGTTTTAACCCTGCTGGAGCACAAAGGAAGCCATTGGCTCACCAACGCCTGAATGCTGAAGTATCAAAATATGCTATGTGAGAATCCTAACCTGCAATTAAGTCTCAGCCAAACTCTAAACCCAGCCACCCTAATTGCCCGTCGGTCCAGGCCCTCCTGACCATGATTGCTTGGAAGTAATGGACATTGTGTACTCAAGTTGCCTAGACTCAACTGATATCCCCTTGGACCGCCCAGACAAAACTTTCTTTGTGGATGAAAGCAGTCTTGTCATCATTAATGGACATAGTTGTGTTAAATATGCAGTGGTGACCCTTGATCTAGTAGTTAAGTCCTCAGCCCTGGCCCCAGGTTCTTCCTATAGCCCTTCATAGGATATACTTAGCCCTTGCTAAGTCTTTAGGAGTTTCCCCTTTTGAGATTCTGAGATTCTGTAGCCTATTGTATAGAGAGTAAAAGGAGATGTGTGACAGATAGGATCTGAAATTACTAGATAAGCACTATTGGTTTTAAGTTCTGTTTTGCAGGGTCTTCATGCGTGAGTACGAGATCAGCCCATCCAAACCCCTGCATCCTTTCAAGCCTGGAGCCTCGGTGTGGGTGACAGAGTAGAAGAAGACACCGCTGGCGCCGTATTGGAAAGGGCCATATGTCGTCTTGTTATCAACCCCAACAGCAGTTAAAGTGGCCGAGATCGACTCCTGGATCCATCACAGTCGAGTGAAACCAGCCACAGTTCCTGAGAGTTGCCCCTGGACCTGGCTCGCTAATCCTGCATCACCGTTGCGACTCACACTGCGAGGAAAAGATCCGTCATTGTAAGAACTTTACCAACCTGCTCCTGGATGTCAAGGGAACAGACGTCCTCCAGTTTTGCATTCCAGCAGCCGCTTCTGAACTTGGTCGTGGACTTCCATAAATGATCCTGAAACTCCATTGCGGCTCACTCTACGACGGCTACCACCATCCTGAGAAACTGTGTTCTACTGCGGGACTATGTTGGAGACTGAGACATCCTACAAGACTGTGATACTTTGACGTCTACAGCCCTACTCCTGCCACAAAGCTGGTAGTCGATCGACGTCCAGCAGAAGCGTGAGGACCTACAATCAACGCTACGTCTGCTACCTGTTGTGGAAGCCGACAGTTCCACCATTTTTCCAGAGACTATGCTCTTTATGGATTCTTATTATTGCTTCGTTCTGGCGGCAGCCTTGGGGTGCTTTGAATTGACTCTTGCCCTACCTCCCTGTGCAGCCTGCAAACCTAGTATTTGCACAACAGGGAATACCCGGACTTGTCTCAACCCCCGCCAGAGTCTTTCCTCTCCTGTTATGGGAACTGCGATGGAACAATGAGAATGGAGCCCTTTTGATTGCTACTCGCCAGCTCTCAGAACCCAGATTTTTTGGACTTTAGTACATGTGTTGCTAATTTTCAAACATGTGCTACCTACCTTTTTGACATGTACTGCTACCGACCTCTGATACAGGTGCTGCTATTAATAGGAATGGTTCTTATTTTTGTGGGTCATGAGAACGGGCCTATTGCTATGATGAACAGTATATATGTCATTTTTTCCTCCTATGTCTCCTGCCCCTCCGCTTATACACTTGTATCAAATGTATTTTTGATTGTGGCTATTTGCATATGTATCCCCTGTTTCCTGCCCTTATGCTTGCGCATGCTGAACTCTATTATCGATAGTACTATTGACCGCAAGGCAGCGGCACATATATTAGTCTCATGGAATTATTACCCTATACCACACAGTGATCCCTCTACTATGGTCTGAAGTATTTTTGCTATTTGTGTGATTTGATTCTCACCCTTCCTCACTTGCGGGTGAGAATAATCAAAAGGAGGGAATGTGATAGGCGATGGCCTAGTATGTAGCAGAGCTAGGCCTGAAGCTAGGCCTAAAGCCCTTTTTCTCCTGCTTTAAAATGTTATTGCTGATTTTGGAAAATTACAGAATGCTGTTAGCTAGCTGTTAGAAAGAAATACCATTCTATTCTAGATTGATAACATGTTCTGCTCTCCTGGAGATAAGAGAATTAAACCTTTCTTACTGTTTATTGTTTAGATGTCTGATGTCTGTTTCAGTAGAATGCTGCGCCACTGTATCTTTGCTAGATGTGCACTGACCTCGTAATTAGGATGAAAGTATAGCAGAGAAACTGAACAGTGTAAGAATATTTTGTCTAGCATTATGAAGATTGTTTAGTGTTTTGAGCCAGGGCTAGAGATACATCTTAGCCTTGCTTTGTTTGGCCTTACTTTGTTTTGCTTTTGATGAGAATGCTTCTGATATGCCTTCCACTATCTTTGCAAGCTAACTGACCTTGCAGAAGTAGCAAAATATACTGTAGTAAAAGTATTATGTTTAGTGTTATGTCTAGTTGCTGACCCGTGGCTAGTAAGACCCAAGCAGGGGGGGAGCGAGTCCTGGGCCCGGTCAGAGATGTCTATTGGATGAGAGTAAGTGGGCCACTGTGGCCAATGAGGAGTTTTGCCTGTATTAGACTGGAGAAGAAAAGTATATAAACTGTCATTTTTCTGAGCTCTGTGCTCAGACCATTTTGAATGCTACTGCAATCTGAGCCTGTGCACATTAAACCGGCTTGAATCTTTGCCTGACTCCGGGTATTATTTATTGCATTCTTATCAGCTACCACATTACCCTTTGGCGGATAAAGACAAGGAAAAGTTTCGTTCACCGCGGATAGATGCGGCAGTGTCAGCGGTTACAAAGAAGACGACGATACCGGTGGAAGGCAGTGCCGCATTGAAAGATGCGCAGGATAGGAAAGTGAATGGTTTGTTGAAACAGACATTCAAGGCTAATGCGTTGTCTTTGCAAGCTTCCATCTGTGGGGCCTGGGTTGCTAGAGCATGTCTTCAATGGTCCCAGCATTTAAGACAAACTGATTAACTCGGGCAGGACAGTTTGATGCAGGTGAATTGGCTTGAATCTGGGTCCGCTTATCTGGCGGATGTGCACTATGATTTGATCAGAACGTTAGCGAATAGTATGGCTTCAGTGGTAGCCGCCAGGCGATCCCTGTGGTTGAGGAACTGGGCGGCCGACGGTTCTTCTAAGTCACGTCTCAGCAAGCTTCCCTTTAAAGGCAAACTGTTGTTTGGGGAAGATTTGGACAAGCTGGTCAAGGATTTGGGGGAGTCCAAGGGCGGTAGACTCCCGGAGGACAAGGCTAAACAGGAGGAGGTCCATACCGGCCTCTCGAGATCAGTTTAGAGATTTCAGGAGATTTCGTGGTACTCGTCTGGGTAGTTTCCAAAGAGGAAGGTTTGCTTCAAGGGCCCAGGGGTTTCAGGGGTTTCATGGAACAATTAGAGGTTTCGCGGCTGCCTCCACAGCGGCAGGTCGAAAACAACAATGAAGCGAGGCGGGTCCAAGTAGGAAGCCAACCGATAGGGGGGCGTCTTCGGGAGTTTCTTCCTGCCTGGGCCCAGATAACATCCGATCAATGGGTGCTAGAAATAATTCGGGATGGATATGCTCTAGAGCTGGCACGTCCAGTCCTGGATTCCATTGTGCTCTCGCCCTGCAGAGGTCAGCAGAAAACGCTAGCGGTACGTCAAACCTTAGCTCGACTCATACAAATAGGAGCTGTATCCCCGGTCCCTACAGGGGAGTACGGGGTAGGTCGTTACTCCATATATTTCATGGTGCCAAAGAAAGACGGGTCCCTCCGACCTATCCTGGACCTCAAGGGCGTAAATCACTGCCTGCGAGTACCTCATTTTTGAATGGAAAAGCTGCGTTCGGTGATCGTTGCAGTCCGGCAAGGGGAGTTCTTGACTTCCCTTGATCTCACGGAGGCGTATCTGCACATTCCCATCAGGGCGGCCCATCAGAAGTTTCTAAGGTTTGCCCTTCCCTGGGGACATTTTCAATTCCGGGCCTTGCCCTTTGGCCTAGCAATGGCACCGCGCACTTTCACCAAAATCATGGTGGTAGTGATTGCGGCGTTGCAAAAGGAAGGCATTCTGGTGCACCCTTATCTCAATGACTGGTTGATTCGGGCAAAATCTGAGACTGAGAGCATTCAAGTAACGAACAGAGTGGTGAGCTTTTTACAGAGTCTAGGCTGGGTGGTCAATCCGGCCAAGAGTCGATTGGTCCCGTCACAGAATCTCGAATACTTGGGGGTACACTTCGATACTCGAAAGGGTGCCGTGTTTTTGCTGGCTCGGCGAGCTCTAGCCCTTCGGCATCTAGTACACCAGTTTCTGTCCAAGCCGGCGCCATCGGCATGGAACTACCTTCGTGTGTTGGGAACAATGGCGGTGACCCTGGAAGTGGTGCCATGGGCCAGGTTTTACATGCGGCCGTTGCAGAGGGCGCTACTGCGTCGTTGGTCACACCAGAGCGATTCGTTAAACAAGCGTCTACCCTGCCCGCTCCAGGTCCGGAAGTCCCTTCAGTGGTGGACCTGCCCGAGTTGTCTGGAGGTGGGCTTACCCTTGGAACAGCCGTGGTGGCTCCCGTTGTTAACGGATGCGAGTCTCGCAGGTTGGGGGCTCAGTGTGGACATCTTTATGCGCAAGGCACATGGACAGCTCAGGAGAGCCAATGATCGATCAACCGCCTAGAGCTTCATGCCATAGTGTTAGCGCTCCAGTCGTTCGAGACCACGGTGTAGCACCAGGCGGTGCAAGCATTGTAGGACAATGCCGCGACAGTGGCTTACATCAATCACCAAGGCGGAACGGGAAGCGTAGCCATGGCTGAGGAAGCAGGAGCGTTGTTCGAGTGAGTGGAACCACGGCTACAAACCATATCAGCGGCGCACATTGCAGGAAAGGACAATGTGACTGCGGACTACCTCAGCAGGTTCAGGGTGGATACCGGAGAATGGGAGCTCCATCCGGAAGTGTTTGCCCAAATAGTTCGCAGATGGGGGCGCCCGATTATGGATCTCATGGCGAACTTTCAATCAGCAAAGATGAGTCATTTCTACAGCAGACGACGAGAAAGGATGTCAGAAGGGATCGACGCTCCGATGCAGTGTTGGCCAGTGTCAGGCCTACTTTATGTTTTTCCGCCGTGGGCGCTCATAGGGCAAGTGGTTCAACGCATCGAGGCCCATCCAGGAAGAGTACTATTGGTGGCTCTGGATTGGCTGAGGCGCCTGTGGTATGCGGATCTACTTCGACTGCTAGACGGAACGCCGTGGAGATTACCGGTAAGGGCGGATCTGTTGCTTCAGGGGCCGCTTCAAATGCCTCAAGTGGATCGGTTCTCGCTTACGGTTTGGCCATTGAACGGGTGAGGTTAAAGAGGAAAGGCTACTCCGGAGCAGTTATTGCAACTTTACTTCGAGCCAGAAAACAGTCCACTTCCCTAGCTTATGTGCACGTCTGGCGTATATTTGAGGATTGGTGTTCACGACGGCAGGTGCGCACATTGACAGCCTCTGTTCCCATTGTGCTAAGTTTCCTACAGGATGGTTTTGAGAAGGGTTTGGCAGCCAGTTCCTTAAGAGTCCAGCTGGCAGCCCTGGCTTACTATAGAGGAAAAGTGCAAGGTCTGGCCCTGGGTTCGCATGGCGACGTGCTCCGTTTTCTGAGAGCGGTGTCTAGGTTACGGCCGGCTCGAAGGATATTGGTGCCATCCTGGGATCTCAATTTGGTGTTAGGGGCATTGACTAAGATACCCTTTGAACCTTTACACCAGGCTTCCGTGAAGGATCTGACTTTAAAAACAGTATTTTTTGTGCCCATTTGCTCAGCGAGGCGAGTTTAAGAATTGCAGGCATTGTCCTGTCGGGAACCGTTTTTGTCCTTTTCTACGGAAAACGTGGTGTTGCGTCCAGTGCTGTCGTTTCTGCCTAAGGTGGTTTCTCCATCTCACTTGAATCAATCAGTTTCTCTACCGGTGTTGGGTTCGGCAGACAAGAGCGTCTCGGATTGGGTGTTTGTGGCGCTTAGACGTAAAGAGAGTGTTGAGGTGGTATTTAAAGGTCTCAGAGCCTTTTCGTAAGTCTGATTGGCTATTCATTTTGTTCGGAGGTCCCCGTAAAGGGGAGGCTGTGGCTAAGGCGCCTATTTCCAGATGGGTCCGGGAAGTGATTGCGTCAGCATTTATTTTGCAAGGGCGTCCAGTGCCAGCTGGGTTGCGGGCTCACTCTACTAGAGCGCAAGCGACGTCCTGAGTGGAGCATGCTTTGGTTCCGCCGGTGGAGATCTGCAGAGCGGCCACTTGGTCGTCTCTACACACGTTCAGCAAACATTACTGACCCGACATCCTGGCGGTGAATGATGCCTATTTTGGGTCATCGGTGTTGCGATCCGGATGGAAAGCTCCCTCCCAATGATTACTGCTCTGTTACATCCCAGAGGTGGAGGACTAAACTGGAGGAACGATAAGGAAATAGGAATTACACTTACCTGGTAATTGTGGTTCCTGGAGTGACTCCAGTATAGTCTTCATTCCCGCCCGGGCTGTGGATTGCTAGCAGTGTTTGTTCCGTTGGGAGAAGCGCAACAGTGACAGGTGAGTGTAGATATGTATAGGATTGGAATTGTACTGATTCTTTCTATTCCTGTCTTTCTGCCTTTCCTCTCTATTGGCTATAGCTCGGCATAGGGGGATACTGAGAGAAGCAGTCCCTCTGGTTTGGAGGGAAGGGGTGCATTATTGTGCAAATTACCTGTTATTGTTAGTGAGTATAAGGTTGAGTTTTATATCTTTGCTACTTATTTGTTGCTCCTTTATTTATTTATTTATTTATTTACATTCTCTTATATACCGTGCTATTCTGCATCAGTGCGGTTTACATTGAACAAACTGAAATTACATTGAACAGGGCATTATAACTTGGAGATAACTATTTTACAGGGAACATGGGCTATAGAGGGTTAAGTGGCGTGCCCAAGACCACAAGGAGCACCTGTGGGACTAGAAACCCCAGTCCTTCCGGCCCAAGGTTGCTGTCCTCTAGTGGGATTTGAACCCAAGTCTTTGAGTCTGCTTTGCCAATAGTTCACTGGGGCTGATGGGAGAGACCAGCAGGTTACATCCAGTGATGTCACGAATTTGACATGCCCAGTCTCCAAGCTGCAGGAGGAGGTACACTACCCAGAGGTGAAGGACTAAACTGGAGTCACTCCAGGAACCACAATTACCAGGTAAGTGTAATTCCTATTTTAGGGGGGTGGTGGCAAGCAATATTTTGGAGCACAACTATAAAATGCTCTATAGGTGGTACTTGACTCCCCAAAGGCTACAAAGATGGCAAGGGGCAAGTGCATTATGCTGGAGAGAATGTGGAGAGAGGGGATCATTTCTGCATATCTGGTGGGGCTATATTAGAGTTAACTCTCTGTGGATGAAAGTAGAGGAATGGAACATGAGAGAGAGGGCATTTCAAGATGGCCGCTGAGTTGAGCGTTTGAGTATGCCTAAACGTAAGGGTAAGCTTCGGGTCTTCCCCTCGGACCCCCAGCTGTCTTCCGTAGGTCCCATGGACTGATTTGTGCTCTTAATGCAGACACAAGCAGGAGATTCGCTCTGCTGGGGTGGTGGCGGTTGAGGAGAATTTTTTGTCACCTGCGGAGTTGGAGGCATCATTGTCTCCTGTTGAGAGAGAGCTTCTGCTGTGTCCCGCAGTGCTAGCTGAGAGCTTGGAGGCTTCAGCGCCCCCCCCCCCCTCCTCTGGAGGGCGGGAGTAGAAACACCGTTAGAGGGGAGAGAGCCTTGCTAGGAGTCCGGCTCCCTCCCGGTGATATCGGGAGGGTTTCAGGTGCACAGCTTGCCACGGAGGACTTGTCAATTCCTGCTACAGTAGGTGAGGGTTTTGCTCCTCCTTCTGCTTCTCTGTTGACTTCGACTCCTGTGTTTCCTATTTTTTCGAGGCCGAAGGTTTTCACACTGGAGTCTATATGGGAGGCCATTACTTCTTTATCGATGGTGGTTCAAAGTCAAATTAGAGTTTTATCTCTTCAAATGCATGATAGCTCTGAAAGGATATCAGTTTTGGAGAATGTGAATGTGGCTGTTAAGTCTAAGATAGAAGAACATAGCAGTCAACTGGCAATAATATCTGATTTGACTTCTACTTTGGTTAAAGATAATGTGGCACTTAGGAGTAAGTTGGAAACCTTGGAAAACACTGCTAGGGCTATGAATTTAAGGATTTTAAATTTTCCCAAAATGAAGGGCATTTCTGCTCTGGATATGTTCAAGCAATATCTATGGGAAATCCTTAAAGTGCCAGTGGAGCTAATGCCACCCTTGTCTAGGGTATATTGTCTACCTCAGGGGAAGAAAGAACCAGCGGACTCTGAAGAATCTGCAAATATGGATGTTTTAAATGTTTCAGATTTGTTAAAGAATTCTGTTAAAGAATAAGATGGGAGAGTTAGAATATATAGCACTAAATGAAAGGTTAGATATGATTGGAATATCAGAGACCTGGTGGAAGGAGGACAACCAGTGGGACACTGTGATACCTGGGTACAAACTATATCGTAATGGTAGAGCTGATCAAATTGGTGGAGGGGTTGCGCTCTATGTTAGAGAGGGCATTGACTCAGAAAGGATTAAAGTTTTGCAGGAAACAAAATCTGCTGTAGAATCTATATGGATTGAAATTCCATATAAAAGGGGGAAGGCAATGGCAGTGGGGGTGTACTATCGAGCACCTGGCCAGAATGACCAAATGGATGATGAAATGCTCAAAGAAATCAAGGAAGCTAATAAAAGTTACAGCACAGTAATAATAATGGGTGATTTCAATTACCACGGTATCGACTGGGTCAGTGTCATGTCAGGACATGCTAGGGAGATAAAGTTCCTAGATGAAATAAATGACTGCTTCTTGGAGCAGCTGGTTCATGAACCGACCAGAAGGGAAGCCATATTAGACCTAGTCCTTAGTGGAACACCAGATCTAGTGCAAGAGATAAGGGTATTGGGGCCACTTGGCAATAGTGATCATAGCATGATCGCCTTTGATTTAATTAGTGGAGGAGGGATAGTAAGGAAATCCACAGTACTACCTTTTAACTTTCGAAAGGGAGACTATGATAAAATGAGGAAAACAGTTAAGAAAAAACTAAAAGGAGCAGTTGCAAAGGTTAAAGACGTACATCAAGCTTGGGTGTTGTTGAAAAATACTATCTTGGAAGCCCAGACCAGCTGTATTCCACGCTTTAAGAAAAGTGGAAGGAAGTCCAAAAACTGCCAGCATGGTTTAAAGGTGAGGTCAGAGAGGCTGTTGTTGCCAAAAAAGCATTTTTCAGGAAATGGAAAAAAGAGCCAAACGATGAAACCTGGAAACAGCACAAGCACTGGCAAGTCAAATGCAAGGCATTGATAAGGCAGGCAAAGAGAGAATTTGAGAAGAAGCTTGCTGCGGAAGCAAAAACGCGAAATAAAGACCTTTTCAAGTACATTCGTAGCAAAAAACCTGTGAGAGAGTCAGTTGGTCCATTAGATGATAAAGGGGTTAAAGGAGCACTAAGAGGCGACAAGGCGATAGCGGAGAGACTGAATGAATTCTTTGCTTCGGTCTTTACTGAGGAAGATGTAGGGATGTTACCCATGACTGAAGTGGTATTTAAAGGTGCGGAAGAATTGAAGGAAATATCGATACATCGGGAAGATGTCTTACAACTATTAGATAAACTGAAGAGTAGCAAATTACCTGGGCCGGATGGTATACATCCAAGGGTGTTGAAAGAACTGAAATATGAGATTGCAGACCTGCTATCAGTAATCTGTGAACTATCATTAAAATCATCTCTAATACCTGAAGATTGGAGGATCGCCAATGTAACTCCAATTTTTAAAAAGGGTTCCAGGGGTGATCCGGGAAACTACAGACCGGTGAGCCTGACGTCAGTACCAGGAAAAATGGTAGAAACCATCATAAAGAATAAAATTACTCAGCATGTAGATAGTCACAACCTAATGGGAGACAGCCAACATGGCTTTAGACAAGGAAGATCTTGTCTTACTAATCTGTTATGTTTTTTTGAAGGAGTGAATAAACAGGTGGACAAAGGTGAGTCGGTTGATATTGTGTATCTGGACTTTCAGAAAGCCTTTGACAAGGTCCCTCATCAGAGACTTTTGGCAAAACTAAAGAGTCATGGGATAGGAGGCAGTGTACTATTGTAGATCAGGAACTGGTTAAAAGATAGAAAGCAGAGGGTAGGGCTAAATGGCCAATTTTCCCAATGGAGAAAGGTGAATAGTGATGTACCCCAGGGATCTGTGCTGGGTCCGCTGCTTTTTGACATATTCATAAATGACCTGGAAAGTAGAATAATGAGTGAGGCTATCAAATTTGCAGATGACACAAAACTATTTAAAGTTGTTAAAACCCAAGAGGATTCTGAAAAATTGCAAGAGGATCTTGATAAACTGGAAGACTGGGCATCAAAATGGCAGATGAAATTTAATGTGGACAAGTGCAAGGTTATGCACCTAGGGAAGAACAACCCAAACTATGGTTACACGATGCAAGGTTCCACATTAGGAACCACCACCCAGGAAAAAGATTTAGGCGTCATTGTGGATACCATGTTAAAACCCTCGGCCCAGTGTGCAGCGGCGGCCAAGAGAGCAAATAGAATGCTAGGTATGATAAGGAAAGGAATGGAAAATAAAACAAAAGATATTATAATGCCTCTATATCGTTCCATGGTGAGACCGCACCTTGAATATTGTGTGCAATTCTGGTCGCCGTATCTTAAAAAGGATATAGCGATTTTAGAAAAGGTTCAGAGAAGAGCCACCAAAATGGTAAAGGGGATGGAAGGATACTCCTATGAAGAAAGGCTAAAAAGGTTAGGGCTCTTTAACCTGGAAAAGAGACGGCTGAGGGGAGATATGATAAAAGTCTATAAATTAATGAATGGAGTGGAACGGGTAAACGTAGATCGATTGTTTATGTTATCAGAATATAGAAAGACTAGGGGGCATGCAATGAAGCTACAGGGTAAACTATTTAAGACTAATAAAAGAAAATATTTTTTCACTCAACGTGTAATCAAACTCTGGAATTTGTTACCAGAGGATGTAGTAAGGGCTGTTAGTGTAGCTGGGTTTAAAAAAGGTTTGGACAAGTTCCTGGAGGAAAGGTCCATAAACCATTATTAAGAAGTGACCGAAGATATCAGTGCTTGACCCAGTACAAGCATTGTGGAACTTGTGTCTCTTGGGGAAACTGCTACGTACATATGACCTAGATTGGCCACTGTTGGAAACAGAATACTGGGCTTGATGGACCTTGGTCTGACCCAGTATGGCATATCTTATGTTCTTATGTTCTTATGACATGTGTCCCAGCTACTTTGTTGGTGACATGTGCACTTACCACCGATAAGGAATGACTGTTAAAAATGTTCTTTAAAAAGAGGTTGGAGACCTTCTATGGCCTATCCATTTCAATGTTTCCTGATATTTCTAAGGAAACATAGAAGAGGAGACGGCTTTTTCTTCTTCATAAATCTGGGGTACAGCAGATTGGGGGTTCATTCTTCTTAAGATTTCCCTGTAAGTGTTTAGTGATTTATAAGTCAGTTAGATATATATTCTTTCAACTGGCTGATCTTGCGTCCTTTATTAATGCTAAATTGCAGGATAAGATCCAGACCTTGTGATAATTGACCAAATTCTCTCATGTTAGAGCCTATGTACTCAGGGTTGATCTTGTATTCCCTTTATGCTGAATTGTTAAGAATTTTCTTTTTGGCTGCCAGAGTTTTTCTCTTGCTCTGGTAACCAATATTTCTCTCTCTCCTTGTATTTTGCGGACTATCAGAGGTCTTAGGTTTGTATTTCTTGCTTTATTTTATATATCTTGTGGTTATTATACCTTTGTATCACTGTCTATTTCAAGAATTGTTCTTGATGTTTAATGTTTAATTTAATAAATATAAAATTTAAAAAAAAAGAAAGTAGAGGAATGGATGAACGAGATAGTGGGGGAGGAAGTAAACTTGGGTCCCTGTTTAGCCTTGTTAAACGAAGGTGGTGGAGTAGGGTCAGCTGAGGCTTATGGGTGGTGCAGAGTTGTATGTGTGGCTACTAGGCAGTTGATTGCTAGGCAATGGATAATGGTGGAGGTGCCTTCGCTCATGGCCGTACAGAATAGAGTAGAACACCTATACTTGATGTATCGACTCACAGCCCTGCGACAGAGGAGACTATTAGGCTTTCAGAAAATTTGGGCATCATACTGTGCTTGGCAGGAGGGGCACACAGTCCCGGTGAAGGGAGATCAAGAAGGGAATCGGGCTGTGAGGGTTTGTCAGGAGGGGGCCTTGGACTAGGATAAGGTTTGACTAAGTGAGATGGATAAGGGTGAGGCTGAGAAGGGTGGGGGTGGGAGAGGAAATATGGAAACATGTATTATGTGAGTATTATTTTTGTTAATCCTGTTTCTACCCCAATGGATGTGTGGTTTGCTATACTCTAAAGAACTGTATTTAATTTGTAGGTGGTTTGACTGGAGGGGTAGCGTGACTCCGACTGTTGTTGTATGTTAATGAGGAAGGGGGGGAAGAGGGTGGGGGTGAGGGAGGGGGGGACTGGGGTCTAGAGAAATTGATACCCTGTTTTGTATGAAATTCTGTTTATTGTGATCTCAAAAAATAAAAGAGAAGGAAAAAAAAAGACTAATAAGAGAAAATATGTTTTCACTCTACGTGAAATCATACTCTGGAATTCATTACCGGAGAATGTAGTAAAGGCTGTTAGTGTAGCCGGGTTTAAAAAAAAGTTTGGAAAAGTTCCTGGAGAAAAAGTCCATAAACCATTATTAAAGGGAACCTGGGAAATCCACTGCTTGCCCCAATACAAGCATTGTGGAACCTGTGTCTTTTGGGGAAACTGCTAGGTACTTGTGACCTAGATTGGTCACTGTTGGAAACAAGATACTGGGCTTGATAGACTTTGGTCTGACCCAGTATAGCATATCTTATGTTCTTATCTGGGCGTGATTGTTTCTGATGATCTTAAGGTGGCTAGACAGGTAGGAAAGGCGCCAGCTAAAGCCAGAAGGATGATTGGGTGCATAGGGAGAGGAATGACAGCAGAAAAAAGGAGGTGATAATGCCTCTGTATATGGTGCGGCCTCATTTGTAGTATCGTGTACAATTCTGGAGACCACACCTTCAAAAGGACATAAATAGAATGGAGTCGGTACAGAGGGTGGCTACTAAAATGGTTAGTGGTCTTCATTATATAGCATATGAGGACAGACTTAAAGTTCTTAATATGTATACATTAGAGGAAAGGTGGGATAAAGGGGATATGATAAAGATGTTTAAATACTTCTGTGGCATAAATGCACAAGAAATCAGGGAAGCTAGCAATATTTAGTTATTTATTTATTTGTGCTTATTTACCTCTTTCGATTGAAAGCAAGCTTTGCTACAAAGGGACATAGGATGAGGGTGAAAGGGGATAGACTCAGGAGTAATATGTGGAAATATTTATTTATGGAAACAGTGATAGATGCATGGAATTGTTGCCGAGTGTGGAGGTAGTAGAGACTAGGACAGTATCTGAATTCAAAAAAGCATGGAACAAACACAGAAGATCTCTAAAGGAAAAGAAGGGACTTTAGCATTTGATATGGAAGGGCAGACTAGATAGGCCATATGGGACTGGGACTGGAAGGGAGCAGATGCTGGGAGGGACTGGAAGAGAACTGGTAATGGGAGGTTAGGACTGGAAATGGGCTGATGCTGGCGGAAGGGAGACTGGACTGGAAGGGAGCAGATGCTGGGAGGGACTGGAGGAGGACTGATAATATGAAAAAAATAAAATAAAAGTTAATATGTTCCTTGTAAAATAGTTATTTCCAAGTTATAATGCCCTGTTCAATGTAATTTCAGTTTGTTCAATGTAAACCGCACTGATGCAGAATAGCGCGGTATATAAGAGAATGTAAATAAATAAATAAATAAATAAATATGAAAATATCAAATAAAAGTTAAAATGTAAATGAATGTAAATATTAAAGTATTAAGATATCAGGGACGCCAGCACGTGTCTGAAGGGAAATAGCGTCTATTGTCTTCCAATGTGTCTTTGGCAAGGTTTGCAGGTCCCAGAAGCAGGAACAGTGCAGCTCCTCAATGCTCGAGAGAAAGACTCAGCTAGGCACCGGCCCAGATCCAGTGATGTAGAAGGCCATCCAACAGCAGATAACTGAACCAACAGGGTGAAGGGGCCTGAAAAGGATTGCTGTGCTGAGGCCCAAAGTCAGGAGAGATGTAAATGTAAAAAGTTCAAGCCAACAAATGCATTGCACAAACGTCTGCTGCTTTGGACAGCGCCTCAAAAACCCTCTGCTGGCCAGCAAGATCCACTCTGAGCCAGGCTGGATAAGCTAATGTGAAGTGAACCCCATGCTGTGCCAGAATGTCACAGACTCTGGCAAACTCATGTCGGTGGATCGAGACAGCAGCAGAATAGTCCTGGAAGATTAAAGGGCCTCCCGCATTCTGGTTACTTCTGCATCGAGCCTGTGCTGCACAGAAAACACATTACGTCTGATGGAAATTGAGAAAACACAGTAATACAGGCTGTGGCCTCCCCTCGCCAGTACGTTGGGGACCGATCAGGAGCGGGACTCCTTTTGGTGTGTGGCAGGGAGCTGGGGGGGGGGGGGGACTGGTGACTAGAATAGGAATGGGAACAGGAGGACTGGGGGCTAGAACGAGAATGGGAACAGGGGCTAGAATGGAATGGGGAGAGGGACTAGGAGCTAGATCGGGGAGGGGGGAGTCAAGACTGGAAATGGGCTAATGTTGGGGGATGGGAGAATGGGACTGGAAGGAAGTAGATGCTTGGAAGGACTGGAAGAAAACTGATATTAGGGGGTTAGGGTTGAAAATGGGATGGGGATGGGGGACTAGGACTAGAAGGGAGCTGATGCTGGGAGGGACTTGAGGAAGTCTGATACTGGGTTAGGACTGGCAATGGCCTGGAGATGGGGCACTGGGACTGGAAGGGAACTGATACTGGGGGGTTAGGACTTGAAATGGGCTGATGCTGGGGGGACTGGAAGGGAACTGATGCTGGGAGGGACTGGAGAACGACTGATGCTAGGGGTCTAGGACTGGAAATGGGCTGATGCGGGGGATTGGGTGAATGGAACTTGAAGGGAATGGGTGCTGGGAGTGGCTGGAACTAGAAGGAGCTGATGCTGGGGGAGGACCAGAAGGGGGTGGGGCTGGGACTAGCAGGAGAAAAAAAAAAGCTGGGGGAGTAAGGATGGAGAGGGGAACAGATATTTGTGTGGGAGTGAAGAAAAATCTATGATTGGCTGAGTATTGGGAGAGTAAGTGGGGATTGAGGATGGAAGAGTGAAATTTGAGTGGATGAAAAGGAATAAAGAAAGAAATGGAGGAAAGAGCAAAAGGGGAACGATCAGTATGCTAGAGGCAGATGTAGAGAGAATGGAAAAAACTAGAAGAGAGAAAAAAGGACAAATGGACAGCAGACCATGGAAAGTTAGCAGAAGATACAAAGAAAGCAGAAGAAAGTGACTGGGGCAATGGCAACTAAAAATTAAAATGCCCAAACAATAAAGGGTAGAAAAATGATTTTATTTTAAATGAATTAACTGGAATATATCAGCTCTGGGAAATGTGCATCGCTAATGTTTTGCGTTTTGTTTATAGTTTATATTTATAGTTTTATTTCTCCAGTGTTGTTGTACATGACTTCTGTCAGTGGATCCCAGGCAGACAGGAGAGGAGAGAGGAAAACTGTGCTGCCTTTGCTGCTATGACCATCTTTGTTTCCAGCTAGTCCTGTCTTTTGCCAGCGTCCCTGTACTGCCTGGTGTGAGGTTACAGCGTTGGGGGAGCAGGGAAAGAATTGCTGCCAGCTCCACCCACTTGCTGATGTCATCTCTGTTAGCCTGCCCATAACTTCTATACGTGTATACTAGGTGGGCCCTACCTAGCGGGCCTGGGACGCCCTGAGGGACGTGATGAGGGTGTATGTAATGTGCTGAATGTTTGGTGTGGATTTGGTCTGTTTTGGTTTAGTCTAGTTATTAGATGCTGTTTAGGTGTAAACAGTCTACAGGGATAGTTAATATGCTAGTTTAGTTCCTGAGTTACATGTGAAACATAAGAACATAAGAAATGCCATACTGGGTCAGACCAAGGTCCATCAAGCTTAGTATCCTGTTTCCAAGAGTGGCCAATCAAGGTCACAAGTACCTAGCAGTTTCCCCAGAAGACACAGGTTGCAGAATGCTTGTATTGGGACAAGCAGTGGATTTCCCGGGGCCCCTTTAATAATGGTTTATGGACCTTTTCTCCAGGAACTTGTCCAAATCTTTTTAAACCTAGCTACACTAAAAGCTTTTACTACATCCTCTGGTAATGAATTCCAGAGTTTGAATACGCATTGAGTGAAAACATATTTTCTCTTATTAATCTTATATAGGTTACTCTGTAGCTTCATTGCATGTCCCCTAGTCTTTCTACATTTTGATGGTGTAAACTATTGATCTGCGTTTATCCATTCCACTCTATTCATTAATTTATAGGTATCTATCATATCTCCCCTCAGCCGTCTCTTTTCCAGGTTGAAGAGCCCTAATCTTTTTAGCCTCTCCTCATAGGGGTATCCTTCCATCCACTTCACCATTTTGGTGTCTCTTCTCTATACCTTTTCTAATTCTGCTATATCCTTTTTAAAAATACAGCAACCAGAATTGCACACAATATTCGAGGTGTGGTCGCACCATAGAATGATACAGAGGCATTATAATATCCTTTGTTTTATTCTCCATTCCTTTTCTTATGATACCTAGCATTCTATTTGCATTCTTGGCCGCCACTGCACACTGGGCAGAGGGTTTCAACATGTTATCCATGATGACACTAAAATCTTTTTTTCTGGGTGGTGGTTCCTAATGTGGAACCTTGCATCGTGTAACCCTAGTTTGGGTTGTTCTTTCCTAAGTGCATAACTTTGCACATGTCCACATTAAATTTCATCTGCCATTTGAACATCCAGTCTTCCAATTTATTAAGGTCCTCTTGCAATTTTTCACAATCCGCTTGGGTTTTAACAACTTTGAATAATTTCATGTCATTTGCAAATTTGATTACCTCACTCACTATTCCCATTTCCAGGTAATTTACAAATATGTTAAAAAGCACAGATCCCTGGGGTACTCCACTATTCACCTTTCTCCATTGGTAAAATTGGCCATTTAGCCCTACCCTCTGCTTTCTGTCTTTTAACCAGTTCCTGATCCACAATAGTACACTGCCTCCTATCCCATGACTTTTTAATTTTGCCAAGAATCTCTCATGAGGGACCTTGTCAAAGGCTTTCTGAAAATCAAGATACAATATATCAACTGACTCACCTTTGTCTACCTGTTTATTTACACTTTCAAAAAAATATAACAGATTACTAAGACAAGACCTTCCTTGGCTAAAGCCATGTTGGTTGTCTCCCATTAAACCATGACTATCTATTTGTCCAGAAATTTTGTTCTTAATAATGGTTTCTACCATTTTTCCTGGTAATGATGTCAGGCTCAGTGATCTGTAGTTTCTCGGATCACCCCTTGAACTCTTTTTAAAAATTGGTATTACACTGGCCATCCTCCAGTGATGATTTTAATGATAGTTCACAGATTAGTAATAGTAGGTCTGCAGTCTCATATTTCAGTTCTTTCAACACTCTTGGATGTATACCATCCGGTCCAGGTGATTTGCTACTCTTCAGTTGATCAAAGAGTTGTAATATATCTTCCTGGTTTATTGATATTTCTTTCAGTTCTTCTGCTGCATCAGCTTTAAATACCATTTCAGCCATGCGTAATTTCCCTACATATTCCTCAGTAAAGACCAAAGCAAAGAATTAATTCAATCTCTCCGCTATGGCCTTATTTCCTCTTAGTGCCTCTTTTACTCCTCCTATCATCCAATGGTCCAACTGACTCACCTGTTTTTTGCTACAAATGTACTTGAAAATGTTTTTATTATGCTACTACTACTACTCAACATTTATATAGCGCTACCAGTATGCAGCGCTGTACAGTACCGACATGTAGGAGACAGTCCCTGCTCATCAGAGCTTACAATCTAATCAAGACAAACACAGAGGGTGTAGGCAGGGGTGGAACAAGGGAGGGAAAAGGAGATCAGGTGTAAGAAGTTACATGTGTAACTCAACCCTATGCACTCAGCATTTCCTCAAAAGATAAAAAAAATTAACTAGATGCATAAATTTGCCTACACAAAAAGGGGGGTATTTTGGAGGAGCGTTAAAGATTTATTTAAATAACCACAATTTTTGAAAATGTTATACACAACAATGGCATGATATTTATGTACATACATTTACATCCTGTTTTGCAACATATGCAGATATCTGACCACATAGCAACCTGTTTTCAAAGTCAACTTGTGTAGTTTATCTTAGATTTGAAAATCTGGTTAGTTTCACTTTTATGCATGCCTGAAATTATAGACAGAACTCTGCAACAAGGCACATTACTGAAAATTCACACTCCATGCTAGTCATTTGACTGTGTAATATACAAACATCTTCCTAGCACTACTCATTTAGTTTGTTGGTAAAAAAAAACAACCCACAGTGTGTAACAGTTTTGAAAAAGTCTGTTGTGAACTCCATTTAGACAAGAAAGAGGTAATTTCATAACGAACCTCATAAAGCTACATGTCATCAATGCGCGTTAAGTCATATTTTCAATGACTTAGTGCATATGGATGGGTCTCTTCATGCGTTATGTTAGCTGGTCGTTATTTTATTAGTATGGATGTCAGGCCGATGGCATGCACTTTTGGTATGGGCGTGCACAGGGAGGAGCACAAATCTACATGCTAGAAATTATGCATGCTCTTTAAAAATCTAGGCCTGGGTATTTACACCAGTCATAGGGCCCCTATTTAATAGGAAAAAGTAAGCATCTGCTTTTCCTTATAAAATAGGCTTAAAATAGGCATGTTCTGGGTTCCTAAAACTAGGTGCCCAGTTATAAAATTACCCTCCATGGACCTGATTTTATAACAAGGCACTGTGCAAAGTCCAAAAAGGCATCTGTTTAATAAAGTCAGCATAAGCGCTTATGCAATGAACCCCCACATGCTGACACATTTATACCTGCTCTGAATTTGGTATAAACGTTTGCATGTAATCTGCACATGCACCCATATATTTTATAAAATATGCATATACATTCTAACTTTGCCTCCATTATACCCAAGCTTAAACCCTGGGGAATGCCTACACATGATCTTATAGGCATGCTTAAAACAGCTACATGTTATAAAAGGACTTTTCCCCTGGATAAAACCTTCTATTAAATTACCCTCATAAAAAGTATGTATTAAACATTTACATTTCCTAACCACATTGCAATAGTATAAAAGTCCATTTTAAATCGGAAAAAACTATATAAAGCAATGTTTGCTCCATACACTAATTTATAATAAAAGTTGATGTTTGCAAAAAGGTCATAGAATATTCTAGAATGTGATATGCAAGTACAAAATAATTATAAATGAAAAGAATCCAAAACCTAAATACCTACCACCATTTATAGTTTGTAAAACTGCAGCTCTTAAAAAGCAAGGAATTTCTAAACCCACAGTTCTCCTTTATGTATATTATAATTGTGGGTAGAAGTGAACAGCTTAATTTAACTGGGAATTCACATTGTTCAATTTTCAGCAGAAATTCTTTATTTTCACAGTAAATGTTCCTGGCCCAAGTATCAATAAGAGGGCTAAAATAACTGAAAGTACTATGAAAAGAAATCAAATGTACAGACATTGCAATTAATAAAACCACTATGCATGCTACAAATATGTATTTTTCTTGAAACAATGTAAACAGAATAGATGAGTATGTTTTAGAAATAGGCATGCTTGCAATAGCAAGTAGTCTGGAAGCTTTCTGATCACCAGGAAGGAAAAATTGTGCTTATACACACATCTCCTAACACTTTCAAGAGTGCTGCAGTGAAGAGGACCCTGCAATGATCAAGTGAGGTCACTTTCAATAGACTACAGTTTCCTCCCTGACTGGTCAATTTTCCCCCAAATTTTCAGGTTGAGAAGTACCAAAAATAACATCTGTAAATGGCCCATTTGGACACAGCACTACTGCTCCTATGTCTTAAAATCTATTCATGGATTACTACTGGCTCAGGTCCATCAGGGCAATTTTGCCTAGTTCTTCTTTTTGCAATTATCAGTCACTTTGATACAAATTAAAACTGAAAGTGACCGAGATGAACAGTAAATCAACTTGGAAAAATTCATTTGGTGCTGCATTTCTGCATTTTGCAATAAGATAGTCAATGCTGCCATGTGCCTTTTTTAGAGAGAGCCTTAAAGCCATGTCATCATGAGAATTATGTCATGCATTGCATTGGACTTTCAGAATAAAACAAGGTAACGTTGCTAATACTGGCCTGGAAGAGTTAAACAGTAGACCCACTTACAGATTACATTACATCTCTGCATACAGATACACACCGAGCTCTTCACTACAGTCACACACTCACACTCACATAAAGAGCCGGGAACCCCACCGCGGCACCAGACAACACTGCCTGGTAAGTGGCTAAGTGCGGCAGGGGGCCACTGATGTCAGAGGGGCATCTGCACTAGAAGAAGAGCCACCAAAATGGTAAAGGGGATGGAAGGATACACTCCTATGAAGAAAGGCCAAAAAGGCCAGGGCTCTCCAACCTGGAAAAGAGACGGCTGAGGGGAGACACGACAGAAGTCCACAAATTAATGAACGGAGTGGAAAAGGTAAATGCAGATCGATTGTTTACATCACCAGAATACAGAAAGACTAGGGGACATGCAACGAAGCTACAGGGCAAACTATTCAAGACTAATAAAAGAAAATATTCTCCCATCCAACGTGCAATCAAACTCTGGAACTTGCCACCGGAGGATGCAGCAAAGGCCGCCAGTGCAGCCGGGTTCAAAAAAGGCCTGGACAAGCTCCCGGAGGAAAGGTCCACAAACCACCACCATTATGCGTTTTTGCTTCCAAAGCAAGCTTTTTTTCAAATTCTCTCTTTGCCTGCCTTATCAATGCCTTGCATCTAATTTGCCAGTACTTATGTTGTTTCCAATTTTTGTCATTTGGCTCTTTTTTCCATTTCTTGAAAGATGCTTTTTTTAGCTACAACAGCCTCTCTGACCTCACCTTTAAACCATGATTGCAGTTTTTCCGACTTCCTTCTACTTTTCTTAAAGCGTGAAATACAACTGGTGTGGGCTTCCAAGATAGATGTAAATCTTTAACCTTTGCAGCTACTCCTTTTAGTTTTTTCTTAACTATTTTCCTCATTTTATCATAGTCTCCCTTGTGAAAGTTAAAAGATATTACTGTGGATTTCCTTGCCGTCCTTTCTCCATTTATTAAATCAAATGCGATCATGCTATGATCACTATTGTCAAGTGGCCCCAACACTCTTATCTCTTGCACCAGATCTTGTGTTCCACTAAGGATTAGGTCCAAAATGGCTTCCCCTCTTGTTGGTTTATGAACCAGCTGCTCCAATAAGCAGTTATTTATTTCATCTAAAAACTTTATCTCCCTAGGGTGTCCTGCCATGACACTGACCCAGTCGATACCAGGGTAATTGAAATCACCCATTATTATTTCTGTACTGTAAATAGCATTCCGTAAACTGCTAAAAACATTCCTATTCAAGGAGCACTTTGGTGAATCAGTTACCTAGTTAAAATACTTCAAGTAAAGCTACAGTTCTTTCACCTATTAGGTTGTCTTCAAATTCATTGTAGCTAATTTATTTATATGATTAGTTCCCTGTACATAGTTACTACTTAAATCAACTGTTGCTGATTTAAGCAAACTCTTCCCTTATCCCCTATCACTTCCTGTTAAGATGTAACATGTTTTTACTGTTCAATGTAATGTTCCTTTGCGTTCTCTGTAAATCGCTTTGATTCACGAAAAGCAGTAAATAAGCACAAATAAATAAATATTGCTAGCTTTCCTGATTTCTTTGAGCATGTCATCATCCATTTGTTCATTCTGGCCAGGCGGTCAATTGTATAGCCCCACTGCCATCGCCTTCCCCTTTTTACATGGAATTTCAATCCATAGAGATTCTACAGTGTATTTTGTTTCCTGCAAAACTTTTGTCCTGTGTGTCTCAATACCCTCTCTAACATAGAGCGCAACCCCTCCACTAATTTTATCTACTCTATCATTGAGATATAATTTGTACCCAGGTATCACAGTGTTCCACTAGTTGTCCTCCTTCCACCATGTCTCTGAGATACCAATCATATCTAACTTCTCATATATTCTAACTCTCCCATCTTAGTTTTTAGACTTTCTAGCATTTGCATACAAGCATGTTAGAGGCTGTATTTTATTCATATTAATCTGGTTATTGGTAGACAGGGATAATTTGGAATCTTTAAGTTCTGTCTGCTCTGTACTTCAGAGCATTTGGGTTACTTTTATCTTTATTGGAACCTCTCTGTTAATATGCCCTAACTTCATTCTTTTGCTAGTTTCCTTCAAGTATACATTGTTCCGAACCATGCGCTCCTGGGCGACTGTTGGCTTTCCCCTATTATCCAGTTTAAAAGCTGCTCTATCTCCTTTTTACAGGTTAATGCCAGCAGCCTGGTTCCAGCCTGGTTCCATCCCAGTTAAGATAGAGCCCATCCCTTCGGAAAGCCCCCTCCCCTTTTCCAGAATGTTGCCCAGCTCCTAACAAATCCAAAATCCTCATTCTTGCACCATTGTCTCATCCGGAGCTCTGCCTGCCTTTTGGGTCCAGCGCGTGGAATGGGAAGCATTTCAGAGAATGCTACCCTGGAAGTTCTGAATTTCAACTTCCTACCTAAAAGCCTAAATTTGGCCTCCAGAGCCTCCCTACCACACTTTCCTATGTCATTGATACCAACATGTAACAGCAGACTCCTCCCCAGGTTATCTAAGATCTTGTCTAGATGGCACGTGAGGTCCGCCACCTTCGCACCAGGCAGGCATGTGACCAGGTGATTCTCACGTCCACCAGTCACCCAGCTATCTACATGTCTAATGATCGAATCACCAACTATAACGGTTATCCTAACCCTTCCCTCGTGGGCACATGGCTTTGGAGAAACCTCAGTGCAAGAGGGTTTTACATCACCTGGAGGACAGGTCCTAGCTACAGGATCACTTCCTGCCACACCAGGATGATGCTCTCCTATCACATGACCTATCTCCTCATTGTAACAGGCATTTTGCCAGATTGGAGGTGGGACTTCAGTACTACGTCCCGGTAGATCTCATCTATGTACCTCTCTGTCTTCCTTATGTCCTCCGCTACTCTAGCCTCCAGAGATTGGACTCGTTCCCTGAGAGCAAAGAGCTCCTTGCACCTACTGATTGAATATTTTTGTTTGGTATATGGGGGAATATTGTGCTAACTGTGGTAAGTAAATGGTATATCTTTGGGTGGGTTGTTTTTTAGTAAGCTTGGGAGTATTACTGTTTTATTTAGGTTGTGTTTAAACGCAGTTAAGTTATTATACTAGATCAGAATGGGTTGGATATATATCATACTATTGTGATGCAGTAGCCAGCACAGAACCTATGATAATAGGGGAAAAAGAAGAGCTTACCTTGCAGTCACATAAGCAGCAAACACATTCAGGTTACAATGAGCCAAAGAATAGTAGAACAAACTTTCCCCACACCAGATATGACGCAGCAGAAAGGCAGAGAGCTAATCAGGTTCACCTGAGCAGGGAAGCACATACGATGTGCAAGAGACAAGAGGATAAAAGCAGTTGGGGAATCCCAGCAAGGGGAGGCAGAGAGTTGGAAGGAAGAGAAGAAGTGGGTGTGGCTGGAGGAGTTACAGATGCCGAGCCAGTGAGAGAGGTGACAGCTGAACCAGAGAGTGCTGGAAGAGCCAGTGCAGGAGTCTCCCAAGCCAGAGGGGGCATCGACCCGAGAAGAGTGACCAAGCAGGTAGAGGGCAGACGTCACGAACAGGAGAGCTTGCTGGATCCAGGAAGAATTGGGTATGCCCCGGTAGCAAGGAGCAGCAGGAGTAAAACCTTTCCAGGAAGTGGCTACAACCCAGCTCAAACTACTGGTGTTTGGAACTCTTGGGGAAAGGCACGCTACAGCCCAGACAGAAAGGCCTGGTTAACAGAGGAAGGAGTGGAAGCTATATACCCCAGAGGAAAAGCTAAGTACACCATTTTCTCTAAAGGGCAAGAGGTGGGCCCGGCCAGGAGAACTAAAGCTAACAGTGGGGAAGAGAATCCTTATTGGAAAGAAAGAGGGAACCTAAGAGAAGCCCCAAACACAGGTCCCCACGACCCTGTTTCTGCAGAGCAGCTTCCTGCTATAGGAACTGTTGCCTCCCAAAGAAAGAGTTGTGTCAATAGCAGCCCTTAAGAGTGTTATCCATTTACAGGTCTGGACTGTGAACAAATGCAGTGTGAAAGCACTAGCCAGGAGGTAGAATCCAGTCCCATGGATTGCGCGATATGTCTCTCGGATGAGATAGAATCTCTCTGTTAAAGAAGCAAGCAGAAGCAGTGTTATAATTGCTTGGAAAAGGTTCATCTTTATTTTTGTTGTGAAGAAACAGTTTATTTATGTTATTCTTTATTGCTGTATAAAAAAGGAAATCCATAAGGGAAGGGGAATAAAGCCCAGTTATTGTTTTTGCCTGACCACACGGCTACAGACTATTCTTTCAAAAGGCAAACCTGCATCGCATGCCCTAGGCGGGCGCCTAATAGGGGCGGTGTAGAGTCACACTATTACTATTATTGTATTACTGGGGATATTTGAGGATTGAGGCATATGGTACTGAAGTATCAACAGATCCTCAATGGCTTCAGTTTTATAGGAGACCTTATCTGGAAGAGCAGGAAGGGCCTGATAACATTATGTCCTTATGTTCAGTTTATCCTATAGAGGTTATAGTGTCAAGAGTAAGGAGAGGTAGATGGTATAATAGAAGCAGGTTAAAGGACAGACAAATAACTCCCCTATCACAAAAGTATAACTATGCTTCTGACACGGATGAAATTCCTATTCCGTGCATCAGTGTAAATGCACGTTCAATATGCAATAAAGTATTATTATTATTATATAGTGCTACCAAGCAGACACAGACACAGACAAAGACATATAAGTAAACAGTCCCTGATCATAGAGCTTACAGTCTAAAAGACAAACATACAGGACAAATAATACAATAGGAATAAGGAGCTGAAACACAAGAGAGGGGAATTATGAATCAAAAACTGTCTCAAAGAGGTGAGTCTTGAACTTGGACAGGGGAAGGTTGTTCCAGAGAAATGGAGCAGCAAGGTTAAAGGAATGAAGCCTGGAGTTTGCCGAAGAAGAGAGCGCATAGAGAGAAGGAAGGCTGAAGAAGAACGGAGATCACGAAGAGGTGTATAGGGAGAGAAGAAAGAGGAAAGGTAAGGAGGAGCAGCAGAGTGAATGCATTTATGTATCAATGCTTGAACTGAATGCGGTAGTGGATAAGGAGCCAGTGAAGGGACTTTAAAAGAGGAGTAATGTGAGTGTATCATGGTTGGTGGAGAATTAACCACACAGCGGAGTTTTGAATAGATTGTAGAGGGAAAAGATGAGATTGAGGGAGACCAGCAAGGAGGAGGTTGCAATAGTAAAGATGGGAGGTAATAAAGAGAGTGAATAAGAGTCTTAGTAGTGGAAGCAGAGAGGAAGGGATGAATCTTGTTAATGTTGAAGAGAAAGAAGCGACAAGACTTAGCAATTTGTTGAATATGAAAGGAGAATGACAGAGAGGAGTCAAAAACGACCCCAAGGTTACGAGCAGAGGAAACAGGAAGAATAGGAGCATTATCAACAGTGATGTAGAATGGAAGAAGGATGGAGGATGGATTAAGGGAAAAAACAAGAAGTTCCGTTTTGGCCATGTACAATTTTAAACAGTGCTGAGACATCCAGGCAGCGATGTTGAATAAACAGGTAGAGATATGTGCCTGGAGAGAAGGAGAAAGGTCAGGTGAAGAGGTATAAACTTGAGAGTCATCCGCATAAAAGTGGTACTGAAAGCCAAGGGATGAGATAAGGGAACCAAGTGATTGTGTATAAAGGTAGAAGAGGAGAGGGCCAAGAACAGACACCTGGGGAACACCAACTGAGAAAGGGATAGCAGAGAAAGAAGTACCTTGAGAACAAACACTAAAGGAACAATTTATTTATTTTTATTTATTTATTTATTTATTTAACAGTTCTTATATACCGCGCTATTTGTTATCAGTGCGGTTTACATTCAACAACAAGAGCTCAGTGCAGTCAAGACTGTTTGAGTTTACATTATAACAGGAGTTGGAACTTGGACCAAATAGGGAAACTATTTACATGTTGCGATATCTTTAAACGATACAAATACAGAGTAACTATATACACGCTGAGTTTGGTCGGAGTAGATAGAGAATACATGGTAAGTATATACAAGTGACATGGAGTAATAAATATTACATGGTGTGAATAGAGAGACAGGAAGAGAAGCAAAACAGGATAGAGTCCCTAAAACCAAGAGGAGCTAATGTTGTGAGGAGAAGAGAGTGGAAACAGTATCAAATGCAGCAGAAAGGTCAAGAAGAATAAGAATTGAGTATGGGCCTTTAGATCTCACCATAAATAAGTCGCTAGAGACCTTGACAATGGCCATTTCAGTGGAATGAAGAGGGCGGAAGCCAGATTGGAGAGGATCAATGAGGGAATGAGTGGAGAGAAAATCAAAACGGTGAGAGAGAACAACACGCTCAATGAGTTTGGAGATAAAGGGGAGAAGGGAGATGGGACGATAGCTAGAGGGAGCAGTAGGGTCATGGGAGGGGTTTTGAGAAGAGGAGTGATCAAGGCATGCTTATAGACAGCAGGGAAGGTGGCAGTGGACAGAGAAAGGTTGATAATATGAGAAATGGCAGGGATAACTGAGGAGGATATGGCGTTGAGAATAGTGGGGATGGGATCGGAGGAGCAAGTAGTTGGATTAGCAGATGAAAGGAGAGATAGTAGGAAAGGAAGAGAGAGAAGGGGAGTTTGAGGGAAAAGGTTGAAATTAGAAGTGGAGGAAGAGTAGTAGAAGGAAAAGCAGGGAATTGGAGGGTAATCTTATTGATTTTATCACAGAAGAAGAAGGTAAGAGTTTGGGCTATGAGGGAAGGAGTAATTGAAGGGGGAGGAGCCTTAATTAGAGAATTGAGAGTAGAGGAGACGGCAGGGATTAGAAGCCAAAGAGCTGGTCAGGTAGATAAAATAGTTTTGTTTAGCGAGTGAGATGGCAGAATTAAAAGAAGTGAACATGAATTTAAAGTGAAGGAAATCAGAGTGGGAGTGGGATTTGAGCCAATTGCGTTCGGCAGAACGGGCATAGATAGTGGGTTGTAGAAGAAAGCCAGGGACAAGGTCCTGTACACCTCACAGGGCATGAAATTGGGGAAGTGAGGTTATGGAGGGCGGAGGAGAGAGCAGAATTATAGGCAGTTACAGCTGCACCTACAGACTTGAAGGACAGTGTAGAAAAAAGAAAAGTAGAGACAGTAGATGATAGAGACAGTGGGCCAATAGCTTGAAGATTTCTAAAAAGATAGGAGATGATAGGGTGGTGGAGCAGGATCTAGGATTTTTGTTTATAACTGAATCATGGTTGAGTTTAGAAAAAGACTCATTGGTATATGAGGTTTGTCCCCTGGGCTATAGGTTTTTGAATATTCCAAGAACTGGATGGGTGGGAAAAAGGCTTAAAGATCAGGCTTAAAGATATCTTGACATCAATACTGCCTATTATAATTATACTGTTGATCTTCTCCATCCATTTCTGTACATAGTTAACTGTACATAGTTCAAAAATGTTCAAAAGATAAATGTTCAAAAGTTAATTTTGTTAATTCAAATAAAAATCAAAAGTTAATTTTGATTCAAATAAAAATCAAAAGTTAATTTTGATTTTTGTTTATAACTGAATCATGGTTGAGATTAGAAAAAGACTCATTGGTATATGAGGTTTGTCCCCTGGGCTATAAGTTTTTGAATATTCCAAGAACTGGATGGGTGGGAGCGGTTTGCTTTTATTGTATAAAGGGTTTTATAAGGCTTAAAGATATCTTGACATCAATACTGCCTATTATAATTATACTGTTGATCTTCTCCATACATTTCTGTACATAGTTAACTGTACATAGTTCAAAAATGTTTAAAAGATAAATGTTCAAAAGTTAATTGCACATTGTTCATGTTATCGTTCATTGTAAAAAACAGAAATGGTACCGTTCAATGTAAAAAACAGAAATGCCTCTCTGTTTCCTTTAACTGTTATATGTAAACCGCACCTGATCCTCGGAAGGTTGCGGTATATAAAAAATCTGTTAAATAAATAAAATCATATTAAAGTAGTAGATACCATTCTCTCTCCAGAATTAGAAGCATTATGTTGTGAGGCTTCTCTGGGGGATAGAAGGGGAAAGCTATCTCTTCATTTTAGTTTATCGTCCTCCTGGCCCGTGGACTAGGGTCCAGGATTTGTATATGAATTTGTTATTGTCATGGACTGTGTCAGTTCAAAATTAAACAGGAGATATTAACCTGCATTTAGAGGATTTATCTAATACATAAGCTCAGAAGTATTTGACATTTTTACACTCTTTAGGTTTCTCTTATTGGGCGTTTTTGGCAAGTCATACTTCAGGGCATCAATTAGACCAGTGTGCATATTTCTTCTCTAGATTAGTTTACTCGCTTACTGATGTAAGAGTAAGTTCTGTGATATGGTCAGATCATTATGTGCTCAAATTTATGCTCCGGACACCGCAGTTTTGTGGATGTCATGATTCCCAGGTAGAATACAAGGCCATGAATAAATATATAGCCCCAGAAGTGTTTTGGGAGACGATGAGGGTCAGGGGGATTTTGGAATCACAACAGGAGATGGGTAATTCCTTAGAAGATTGGGTTGTGGCTTCACATGAATTCCTAGAAGAAATGGCACTAGTAGTTGTTAAATGGAAAGCACAGGGTACATGGGATGACCCTTGGTACTCACAAGATCTTAGGGCGTTAAAAAGGGAATGTCGGAGATTAGAATTTAAATGGCATCTTCCTTAGCAGAACTCCAGTCCAGTCCCTTTACTCTCGGGTTGCGCAACCCTTCCAGCAGCTTGGAGGCTGAGCCCATCATCGTTTTGATGATGGTGTGGTATAAATACCACTGGCACCACCCATAGGCACCAGTATTCTCAGCCTCCAAGCAGCTGGAGGGTTACCGTAAGCCAGGAGCTTACTGGTCTTTAGTTCCTTTGATACCTTTTTTATTGCTTTTATTTAATTTCTTTAATTTACCTTTACTTTAGTTGAGGGAGTCCTTCCTACTCCCGTGTGTTCTTTGGCTAAATCGTTGGTGAATTTGTCCTTTTCTTTGGCTCTCCTTCCCCCCCTCCCCCTCCTTCTCGGTTCTCCGGGGTCCTTGGGAAGGAGAGGGCTTACTGGGCAGCAGGGTGCTTCGGGCCATCCCTCTCCCCCCCCCCCCCCCGCGGGTGCGGCATCCGGTTCTTTGGCCTCCTCTCCGCTCTCATTTGTCTCGCGCCGAAGCCCCCGAGGCGGGCTGAGCGCTAGAGGCAACTCCATGCTAAAGCCCCGGTTTGGGGGCTGAGCAGGGGGAACAGCAATGCTCCTCTTCCTGCTTCACTGCCGCCTCGCGCTTACAGCGGCTGTCCAGGCTGAGCGCTAGAGGCGGCGTCGGATCGTCGAGGCGATTGCCCTAACGGCTGGGGGATCCGACGGCGAGAACAAGTTCGCCGGCCGCATGTACTGACTCCACGTGGCTGAGGCCTACCACGTGGAGCCTATCTTCAGTCAGCGGGCCCAGCGTGAGGAGCGCGGCCCGCAGAGCATCGGGGCAGCGAAATCGCAAGTATTGCAGAGACTCTATCTCCCTTGACTGTATTCTTAATTTATTTTAATTTATTTCATTTATTATTTTGATTTATTTGGAGCTTGGTTAGGGTCCTCGCCCAGGGCCCCCCCCCCCTTCCTGTGCTTAGGAAAACTTTCATTTGTTTCCATTTAGTTTCATTAATTTCACTTAATTTCAGTTCATTTCAATTGATTGCCAGGTTTGTTTTGTTCTTTGGATCCTTCTCACTCTAGGGGGGCTCAAAAATATTAATTTTAGAGAGGAGGAAGAATGACGGGAAAATTACGCTGCCCGTCCTGCGGCACATGCAGAATTGCGGATTCTGAGGCCGGGATCTGTCGGGGTTGTGCTGCGGAAGCAGCTTCTGTGGAGCAGGAGATTCAGTTGTCCATGGATCAGACTTCTCAGGGGTCTCAAGGTCCCCGGGAAGGGGGAGGGGATTCTTCCTCCACTCCCCCGCCCTCTACATCTGTCTTTCCAGGCCCCTCTCAGTCCCTCCCCCCTGCTTCCAGTGGAGCGGAGGGAGGCTGGGAGCATTTTTCTCCAGAATATTGTATGCGTCAGCAGGGATTCATGGAGCCGCCGCTGCCGAAAGAAGGTAGCCGGCCCGGTCCAGGGAAGACAAGCTCCCATGACCCCGGAGCCCCCCCTAAGCGCTCTAGACTAATGAGCGAAGAACCTCTCACGTCTCCTTCTCCGACTACTCCGGATGAGGAGGGATCAGACAGAGAAGTGGGGGAGGAAGAGGAAGAGCTTGAGGAGGGGAGATCCCAGAAGAAGAGCATTCCCGAATAGTTAGAGTATTTCGCCGGGAGGAGCTCCCAGCCTTGATTAATGAATCCATGAAGGTGCTCAATATGACATCAGACATCCCTGCAGAAGAAGAAGCGTTAGAGGATCCTTTGATTCAAGCCGTCAGAAAAACTCAGAAAGTCTTTCCGGTCCACAGGGTGGTACGCCAGATGATCCAGGAGGAGTGGAATCAACCGGAGTCCAGTCTAAGAGGGGTGAGGGCCATGTCTCGCTTGTACCCGGTGCCGGAAGCTGACAAGGATCTGCTGAAGTCCCCAAAGGTAGACGCGGCGGTTTCAGCGGTGACAAAGAAGACGACCATTCCGGTCGAGGGCAGCGCAGCACTTAAAGATAGTCAGGATAGAAAGCTGGACTCTTTACTGAAGCAAGCCTTTGATGTTAGTGCCCTCGCCCTGCAGGCCTCAGTGTCAGGAGCGTGGGTAGCAAGAGCCTGCCTGAGGTGGGCTCAACAGCTTCAACTAACGGATGGCGCCTCTACCGACGCGCAAGCTAGTGCTGCGCGCTTGGAGTCTGGTTCCGCCTTTCTAGCAGATAGCCAGTACGACCTTATTAGGAGCCTAGCAAAAAATATGGCCTCGTTGGTAGCAGCCAGGAGATATCTGTGGCTATGCAATTGGGCGGCGGACCCCTCCTCGAAGGCTTGTCTGAGTCGCCTTCCCTTCAAGGGGAAGCTGCTGTTTGGTGAAGACCTGGAAAAGTTGGTGAAAGATCTTGGCGAGTCTAAGGGAGGTAGACTCCCGGAAGATAGACCTAAGCAAAACTGTTCGGCGGTCCCTGCTCGCAACCAGCCGAGGGACTTTCGCAGGTTCCGACCGACCAGACAGAATTTTTTTCCTAGGGGTCGCCCCTCGCCTAGAGGTCAAGGCTTCCGAGGGTTTCGAGGAGCTGGAAGAGGTTTTGGGACTTCCTCCACATCCTCAGGTCCTAAGAAAACACAATGAAACTACGGGGGCCCTGGAGAAAGGCCTGCTGGTGGGGGGCCGGTTAAGGCAGTTCCTTCCCGCCTGGGCCCGAATCACATCGGATCGTTGGGTACTGGAAATAATCAGAGAGGGTTATGCCCTCGAATTCACAAAGCAAGTTCCCCCAGCCTTTATGCATTCTCCCTGCGGCTCTCCAGAAAAGAGAGCAGCAATAGAAGACACCCTTTCAAGGCTGATCGAGCTGGGAGCGGTGACTCCCGTCCCAAGAGACCAATTCGGTTCCGGTCGATACTCGATCTATTTTGTGGTACCAAAGAAAGAAGGGTCCTTCCGTCCAATCCTGGACTTAAAGCAAGTCAATCGCTGCCTCTCGGTTCCTCATTTTCGGATGGAAACTCTGAGGTCGGTCATTGCAGCGGTAAGACAGGGGGAGTTTCTAACATCGCTAGACTTGACGGAAGCATACTTACATATCCCAGTCCGAAAATCCCATCAGCAGTTCCTGAGATTTGCAGTGCCGAGGGGTCATTTTCAGTTCCAGGCTCTTCCCTTTGGCCTAGCAACAGCCCCCAGGACATTCACCAAGGTAATGGTAGTGGTAGCCGCGGCCTTTCGCAAGGAGGGGATTCTAGTACATCCATACCTGGACGATTGGCTGATTCGGGCAAAAACCGAGACAGAGAGTCGTGCAGCTACAGCCAGGGTGGTGGAATTCCTGGAGGAGTTGGGTTGGGTCATCAACCGGGCAAAGAGCAGATTAATTCCCTCGCAGGAGATCGATTACCTCGGAGCAAGATTCGACACAAGGAGAGGAAGAGTTTTCCTGTCGGAACAGAGGTTACGAGATCTGAGGAGCCTGGTCTCTCGCTTCATTGCAAGACGGATCCCTACTGCCTGGCACTACCTTCAGCTGTTGGGCACCATGGCGGCAGCGATAGAGGTAGTACCGTGGGCCAAGGCACATATGCGACCTCTTCAATGCGCATTGTTACGACGATGGTCCCCTCAGCATCATCCCTTATCCATGCAGCTGCCCTGTCCTCTTCAGATCAGGAGGACTCTCCTCTGGTGGGAGTGCCCAAAGAACCTAGGATGCGGGATGCCTCTCGATCCACCCCAGTGGATACAACTAATGACGGATGCAAGCCTCGCAGGCTGGGGGGGCTCATTGCGAGGGACAGTTCGCACAGGGGAGCTGGACCCCGAGGGAAGCTCGGTGGTCCATCAACAGGCTAGAGCTGAGGGCAGTGGCGCTAGCACTCAGAGCTCTCGAGCCCTTGGTGCGGCAAAGGGCAGTCCGCGTCCACTCGGACAATGTCACCATGGTGGCCTACATCAACCGCCAAGGGGGGACGAGCAGCCCCCTGCTGGAGAAGGAGGCAGACAGCCTCTTACAGTGGGCCGAAGCACACTTATTGGACCTGTCAGCTCAGCACGTGGCGGGAACAGACAATGTGACGGCCGATTATCTCAGCAGACACAAGATAGATCACGGGGAATGGGAACTAGTGCAGGAGGTGTTCGACCAAGTGGTAGCCCTTTGGGGAGCACCGATCATGGACCTCATGGCGCGCTACGAAACATCCAAAGCAAGCCGGTTCTTCAGTCGAAGAAAAGAAAGGATGTCAGAAGGCTTGGATGCCCTGGTCCAGAAGTGGCCTTCGGAAGGTCTCCTGTACGTGTTCCCGCCCTGGGCCCTCATAGGGAGAGTTCTAAGACGAATAGAGGCCCACCCAGGTCTGGTAATACTCATAGCTCTGGATTGGCCTCGTCGCCCATGGTATGCAGACCTGGTGAGACTAACGGCTCATCGCCCTTGGAGGCTCCCCGACAGAAAGGATTTGCTACGGCAGGGTCCAGTACTCATGCCCCACGTGCATCGATTCTCGCTTACGGCTTGGCCCTTGAGAGGGCGCGGCTCATGAAGCGAGGTTACTCGGCTTCGGTAATTTCGACCCTGCTGAACGCTCGGAAACGCTCGACCTGCCTTTCCTATATCAGGGTTTGGCGCATATTCGAGGCGTGGTGCACGGATCTCCATAAGAAACCCTTAGAAGTCTCAGTTCCGGAGGTGTTAGAGTTCCTACAAGCAGGCTTTGAGAAAGGTTTGGCTCACAGCTCGTTACGAGTTCAGCTAGCGGCCATTTCTTGTTATAGAGGAAAGGTTCGGGATGAGTCTCTAGGAGACCACGCTGATGTGGGTAGATTCCTGAGGGCGGTCAAGCGCTTACGACCTCAACAAAGATCAGTGATCCCCCCTTGGGACTTAAACCTGGTTTTGGATTCCCTAACCAGGGAACCCTTTGAACCAGCAAGGAGTTCCTCCCTAAAAGACTTGACCCTGAAGACGGTATTTTTGGTAGCTATTTGTTCAGCTAGGAGGGTCTCGGAGCTTCAAGTTCTCTCTTCTCGACCTCGCTTCCTGTCCTTTTACAAGGATAAGGTGGTCTTACGGACGGTTCCTTCCTTCCTACCCAAGGTCTCCTCTCCCTTTCATATGAACCAAACAGTCTCGCTCCCGTCCTTCGCAGGAGAAGCACAGGAAGGAGAGAGTACCAAACTGCGTCTGCTAGATTTGCATAGAGTGCTGAGACGGTATCTCTCACGCACAGCTTCTTTCCGCAAGTCCGAACGGCTTTTCGTTCAATTTGGAGGGCCGCACAAGGGGAAAGCAGCGGCCAAAGCTTCCATTTCTAGGTGGATCAGGGAGACCATTGCCTCTGCCTACATTCTCAAGGGGAGGCAGGTCCCAACAGGTCTTCGCGCGCATTCAACTCGAGCGCAGTCGGACTCCTGGGCAGAGCATAGCTTGGTTCCACCGCTAGACATCTGTAGAGCGGCCACCTGGTCCTCTCTGCATACCTTTTCCAAGCACTACAGACTGGATGTCCAGAGTAGAGCAGACACCAGGTTTGCGGGTGCGGTACTTCGGTCAGGGTTGGCGAACCCCACCCAGGTCTGAACTGCTCTGTTACATCCCGAGAGTAAAGGGACTGGACTGGAGTTCTGCTAAGGAAAAAGTAATTAGTCCTTACCTGCTAATTAGTGTTCCTGAAGGAACTCCAGTCCAGTCCCTGATCCCGCCCAGGTTCGGTTTTCTAGTGTTCAGAAGGGAATAAAGGACCAAAGTCGGGGAACGGAGCGGGGCGGAAGCTGAAAACTCCGGTCGGAAGAGCCCCAGCGGCGGCGGGGCTAAGGGCTAGGGAGGTACGGGGAGGAGTGACTAAAGGCTGGGTCGGCCTCGGGTAAGCCTTCTCCTTCCCTCCCCTCCCTTACCACTGTACTGTCAGCCTTAAAAAAAAAAAAGAGTGTTTTTGGTTTCCTGTTTCATTAGTTTGGGTTTGTTTTACGCATTATAGTTATGGGTACCTGTCAGGACTGCTTTTTCATCAGATTACTGGTGTCTATGGGTGGTGCCAGTGATATTTATACCACACCATCATCAAAACGATGATGGGCTCAGCCTCCAAGCTGCTGGACGGGTTGCGCAACCCGAGAGTAAAGGGACTGGACTGGAGTTCCTTCAGGAACACTAATTAGCAGGTAAGGACTAATTACTTTATTCTGTTACTGAAGAAGATAAATCCTTGTGGAAGTGTAGTTATCACAGATATAAAAGTCAGATTAGGTAGGCCCAAAAGAAGTATTATAAAAGCTTAATTATGCAGGCTTTGTCACAACAGAAATTGTTATTTAAAATATCATCTACATTGTTAAGGGAACATTTAAAATTTCAGCCTGATCCTTTGTTGTCAGCACAAAATTTGGCAGTTTTTTTTTTCAGAATAAAGTAGCAAAAATTTGAGGTAGTCTTCCTATGGAGAGATCGGATGTGGAGAAATTAATAGCACTTTCACCAAGGGGTAATGTGGAGGTAGCATATGTCAGGGACTGTTCTTGGGCGTCATTTAGAGAACCATTGTTTGAAAAATTTGAGAGATGTTTTTGTAAATATACTAAGATGTTCTCACCAGCGGATGTGTGTCTGGTTTTTATCGTTCACTATGCGCCATTTTCATTTAAATGTTGGCTTTACAAGATGGTAATCACCATCCTTTTGGAAGGTAGCTATCCATTGGAGATTGGTAAAATCGTACTAACACCTATCCCTAAGGATTCAAAGGTTAGTTTAGCGGAAGCCTCTAATTTTCGTCCGATTATAAACACCATTCTATACAAAGATATTGGAAGCATTAGTAGCGGGTTAGCTGATGCAATTTCTGGAAGATCTTGATTGCTTGAATAATTCACAGTTTGGGTTTTGCAAATTTCATAATACCGAATGGTTACTGGGTATTCTTATCTCGAATATGAATGATATCTTGGGTAGGGGTCATATAGCAGTGTTGTTGCAGTTTGATCTGAGTGTGGCATTTGATGTTGCTGACCATAAGATGCTGTTGGTTGTTTTGGACTACCTGGGCATCTCAGGGAAGGTACTTGAGTGTTTTTCAGGCTTTCTGTATAATTGGACTTATTCCGTTCAAATTAAGGCTGAACGGTCAAGGCCATGGAAATCAGAGTGTGGAATCCCTCAGGGATCGCCATTGCCCCTGTGCTGTTTAATGTACTGTTATTAACCATAGTTGGCTGTTGGATAAGGAAAACCTTTAATACTAGGTTTATGTGGATGATATTTTAGTCTTACTGTCTCTTCCAAGACAGCAAGGGAATTATATTGAATAAAGTACTTTTAGAACTGGATAACGGGCACAATTGCTTCATTTCCAATTGAATATGGCAAAAACAAAAAGTGCTTTGCCTAAATAATGGCCAACCAATACCTGAGCCATTACTGGAAACAATTGAGAACCTAAATATTTATTTAGCAATGCTTATATACTGCTTTTCGCTGGGTCAAAGCAGTATACATTCAGGTACAGTATATATATTTCCCTTGTCCCCAAAGGGCTCACAATCTATGTTTTTTGTACCAAGAGAAATGGTATTACATGTACTGGGGATATTTCTGGATGAAGATCTTACTATGGAAGCACATGTTAGCTCAATTATTTCAAAGTCTTTTTTTAAGATGAGGCAACTTCATAGGCTGTGCCCATACTTTGCGCCAAAATGTTTTAGACTATTAGTAAGAGTATGGTGTAAAATTTTCTTGATTATTGTAATATAACTCTATTAAACTGCTCTCAGTGACAGATGAAAAGGTTGCAGTTTTGCCAGAATATGGCAGTGAGGTTAAGTTTTGGTGCCCGCAAAAGTGATTCGGTATTCCCTTTATTTGCACAGTTGCATTGATTTAGGATATCAGAGCGTATATGTTTTAAATGTTGTTTGTTTTTATATAAATTATTTTATGAATTTGTTCGTTTGTTTCTCTGATTATATTATTGCCATTTTTAAGTATGAAGTCTAGACACTTGCACCATGACCCTTCTCTTCCTTTCAAGTGGGAGAATTATGAGTAAAAAGAGATTTGGATTTATGATCCCATTTAAAGTAGCTGAGTTCTGGTCTAGGTTACCAAGAAAGAAAATTTAATCAGTTGTGGTGTTTCAAAAGAAACTTAAAGCCTGACTTATTTCTGAATGACTATTTCTATTGAAATTGTTTTATGAATTGTATTGCCACACTTGTGGTGTTCTATGGTAAACCGCATGATCCAATGAATAATTGGGAGTTTTGCGGTATGAAAGTATTTTAAATAAATAAATAAGTTCCAAGTTTGGCTTTTGGGGTTCCCAGTTTAATTATTGTCCATATTTCTAAATTGTTCTATGTTTTGTGACAGACTATGTTTTACATGTGTAACCGAGCTGTAGTATTCTGTTCATGTAATTTCTATGTGACAGTCCCACTCGTTCTTTCCCCAATAGGAGATGTATTGGTATTCTCTGAGATGTATTGGTTTAATATTTGTAGTGTTGCCGTTTGATAAATAGGGTTTGGTGCTTTGTTAGTGCTGTTATGATATGGCAGGTTTGCTATGGGTTCTAAATGAGCAGGGTGTATAGTACTTCCTAATGTGCCTGGCAGTTGACACTGGAGTATAGTAATGTAGAAATCTAGTAGACTCTTTATCCTCACTACCCATGCAAATGGTATTCAGACACTCATTAAGAGGCATGTCTACTAAAAGTTAATGCGCATTCACAAATGTTAATGTGCGCTAAGTGCAGCTACACCCATTTATTTCTATTGGGGCAGTGGCACTTAACGCACATTAATATTTAGTAAACATGCTCCTAAGTCATTGCCAGGACAAAAAAGAGGCTTGTGAAGACCTCCTCCTTTGAAAGCTGCCTAAAACTTTAGATGGGAAACATATACATTTTAAAATAAAATAAATTAAATTTTTGCAGATGAGGTCCAATGGCTATTGGTCTGATTCTGACTTGCACGTACGTCCCCTTTGTACGTCCGGTCTGAGCTGGATGTACAAAGGGGAGCATGATTCTGATCCTGCGGGGCATGTCTAGCCCAATGGGATCAGAATCGCGATCAGGCCTGTACGTGCAGGCCGGGACTGCGATTCAGTCCCAGCCTGCATCTACAGGCACTGCCCGGATAGCTCAATCAGGCTTTTAAATGGAGCCGCGGTGCCATGGCATCATGTTGTCATGGCACCGTAGTGCCACTTAAAAGCCGTGATGCTGACCACCAGAAACTAAAGTTTATTTCCCGAAGTCCGACCCCCGATCTGGCCTCCTAAGGCCAGGGTCAGGCTATGGGAAATAAACCCTGGCCCCCCCCAAGCCCCTTCCGTGCTCCAGGCCATAAAAGAAAACACGTCCAGGGAAGTTATTTCACCAATTTGCCGGCCCTGGACGTACAGGACTGACATTAGAATCAGCCCTGTACATCCAGGGCCGGCGACTGCCCACTGCCTGCCCACTCTCCACCCCTGGGCTGCCTCTTCCCCCAGGGCTGCCTCTTCCCCGCCCCCGGCTAACTTCCCCGCACAACCGGCGGGGAAGTTAGTTGGGGGCTGCAGCTGGCACGAATAGCAGGGATGGACGTCCCGTTGGGACGTCCATCCTCACTATTTGTGGTTCAGAATGACTCTCTATGCAAATGAGGCTCTGCAATGAGTCTCCGCACATGGCTCCACATCACCCTTGGGCCGCCCCTGGAAGCAAAACATTGCTCTCACCAAGCTCTCCAGGTATACATCAGAGCATGCCTCCTACCAGAGAAGATATCAGGGCACAGCCCAAAAGAAGTCCTACTACCTGCATAGGCATAGGTACTACCCTGTACCCCAGACCTCCCAGCCCAAGAAGGCCCCTTGTCAGCAGCAGTAGTGAGAAAAGTCCCAGAAGGCCCAACCGGCTACTCAGCCAAAACCAGGGGTGGGGTTTTGACTGACTCCTTCAGAGCATAGCCACTCTTCCATCAACCAAGACTCGGAATCATCCGATCAGAGGATGGCTCACTCTGTTTGCCCACAGATGGCCCCTCATAACCTCAGACTCATGGGTCTTGAAGATTGTTCAGAGCAGTTACAAATTACACCTTTTGGAACTGCCCCAAACTGCCCGTGAGGGTGCATCATCTCAACCCTTTGCATCAGGAACTGCTTCAGAGAGAGATCACCACCCTCTTGTCAAATCTTGTGATCGAGCTCGTGCTGCCAGAGCAAAGAGGTTGGGGATATTATTCCAAGTATTTCCTGGTCCCCAAGAAAATGGGGGGGATACCATGCCATCCTAGACCTCAGAGATCTTAACAAGTTCTTGGCATGAGAAAAGTTCATAATGATTTTTCTGGTCACCCTGCTTCCTTACCTACAAAAAAGGAGGTGGCTATGCTCCCTGTATCTAAAGGACATGTATACCCACATACAGATACATCCCACTCACAGAAAGTACCTCAGATTCATCCTGGGTGAGCAACACTTCCAGTACTGGGTATTGCCATTTGTCCTAGCCTCAGTACCTTGTGTTTTCACAAAATGCCTTGTGGTAGTGGCTGCTTGCCTCCAGACGCTAGGGATGTTTGTCTTCCCCTATCTGGATGATTGGCTAATCAAGAGTACCACTTTTGAGAGGAGTTCAGGAATCGACATGATTGACCATTCAGATGTTGGAACTATTGGGGTTTGTTATAAATTACCCAAAATCTCTCCTGCAGCCTGCCCAAAAGTTGAAGTTCATAGGGGCCCTGCTCGACATGACTTAGTCGTGCAGCAGGAAGACTCTCACCTAACGTCTCAGATTGACAGCTCTGGTGCAGGAGACTCAAGTGAGTCAGGGGATAATGGCTTGCAAGATGTTGACTGTGTTAGACCACATAGGCCCTCATTCTATAATGTGGGTTGCAGGGCTGCACGTCTTACCTGGATGTGCAGCCCCGCAATCCGCCTAAACTCTATTCCTTCACTGTCTCTCCCCATATGTCCTGTGCTTCAGGACAGGGACAGCTGGCAGGGGGCGGAGCGGGGGCAGGTCACCCGGCAGCACATACAGGGCCGATTCAGGTTATGGCCCTGTATGTGCTGCCTGCTGGGGCGTACTGCTTTTACCACCTCAGAGCTGGTATAAGCAGCATTTTTTGCAGGATTGGGGCAGGGGAACCACCCCCATGGCCGGGGCCGGGTGCAGGGGGGTTCCCATCGCCCAATCCTGGCTACAGGAGGCCAGCTATGGATTGGGCGGCAGAGATTTGGGGGGCTGGAGCTGCAGATTTCTGGGACACTTGCGGGGAGGACAACCTCACAGGTAGGAGGGGCATGCCGGTCATCCTTGGGCCCGATTCTGGCTCCTGCGGGAATGTTTTGTTCCTGCGGACCAGAACCATGTCCTAATGGCCCCATCTTCAGTGGGGATATATGGACAGCTCGGACGTCCTCCTCCCAGAATGGGGCTCATAGCCTATATGGTGCATGTCATACCCTGGGCACGCCTCCAGATGAGGCAAGCTCAGTGGACTCTGAGGATTCAATGGGCCCAGGCCATGGGTCATCTCATGGACCATCTGTGTGTCACTGCCCCTCTCATTCAGTCATTGCACTGATTGATAGTCCACCACAATTTTCTAAAAGGTCTTCCTTTCCAGATTGCTCCACCCCCAAAAGATTCTGATGATGGACTCTTCCAAGCTGGGGGCCCATCTTGATGAGTTGCACACCCAGGGAGATTGGTCCATCCAAGAGACCCTTCATCAAATGAACTTCTTGGAGCTGCGAGCAGTTGTGAACGCTTTACGGGCTTTCTGAGATCAACTGGCCAACCAAATTGTTATAGTACAGGCCGACAATAAGGTCACTATGTTCTACATCAACAAACAGGGAAGAACTGGCTTATTCTTCTTGTGCTGGGAAGCAGTCAGGTTGTGGAGGTTCACCATTGCGCACGGGATGGACTTGAGAGCCACTTTTCTGCCAGGCGAGCAAAACACTCCGATAGACAGACTGAGTCAGGTTCTCCAGCTGTATGAGTGGAAACTGGACAGGGGAGTTGCAACTCTCATATTTCAAGAGTGGGGCATTCCCTCAGTAGATCTGTTCGTCACCCTGCAGAATCACAGGTGGATCAGTTCTGCTCCAGCGTAAGATCCCACTGCAAACTGGCATTGGACACTTTCCTCCTTCATTGGGGGGAGGGTCTTCTGTATGCTTATCCACCAATACCTCTCATTGCGAAGACCCTCCTGAAGCTCAGAACAGATGGTGGCACAATGATTCTCATTGCTCCCTGCTGGCCCAGATAGCCTTGGTTTCCCCTCCTGCTTCAGCTCTCCAGGCTAGAACTGCTATGGCTCAGCCATGTGCCAGATCTAATAACACAGGAGGACGGGACGATGTTGCACCCCAATATCTGGTCCTTGGCCCTCACAGCATGGATGTTGAGAGGCTAATGTTGTCTCAGCTCAACCTGCCAGATGGTGTAATCGAAGTCCTTTTAGCCTTCAGGAAGACCTCTACGAGAAAGTCTTACTCTTGCAAATGGAAGAGATTTGCTGTCTGATGTGAGGGTCAGGCCCTAGATCTTTTTTGTCTGTTCCACTCAAAAGCTACTTCAGTATCTTCTATACCTCTGAGTCTGGGCTTAAGTCCAACTCCATCAGGGTCCACCTCAGTGCGAATGGTGCTTACCATTGAGGTGTGGAGGGCAAACCCATCTCCATATAGCCTTTAGTTGTTCGCTTTATGCGAGGCTTGCATCTCTTGAAACCTCCCTACAAGCCTCCCGCAGTGTGTTTGGATCTCAATGTGGTTCTTGGGCAGCTCATGAAGGTTCCCTTTGAGACACTCAGTTCCTGTCCTCTGAAGTTCTTGACCTGGAAGGTATTGTTTCTGGTAGCGGTCACTTCAGCACGCAGAGTAAGCGAGCTTCAGGCCCTAGTAGTTCATCCGCCTTACACCAAATTCCACCATAATAGAGTGGTCCTTTGTACTCATCCTAAATTCCTTCCGTAAGTGGTATCTGATTTCCACCTTAATCAGTCAATTGTTCTTGTAGCATTTTTCCCATGACCTCATGCACACAGAGGGGAAGCTGTGTTGGAGATGTTCGACTGCAAGCGAGCCTTCGCCTTCTACTTTGAGTGGACAAAGGCCCATAGAAAGTCCATCCAGCTTTTTGTGTCTTTTGATCCCAATAAGCTAGGGGCTGCCATTTCCAAATGCTCTCTTGCAATTTGGCTGGCAGACTGCATCTCTTTCGCTTATGTCCAGGCAGGCCTGAGCCTTGATGGTCATGTCACATCTCACTGTGTCAGAGCTATGGCTGCATCAATGGCCAACTTATGCTCGGTCTTCATGGAAGAGATCTGCAGGACTGCAATGTGGTCTTCAGTCCACACATTCACATCTCACTACTGCCTAGATGGGGATTCCTGACGTGACAGCAACTTTGGCCAATTTGTACCCCGGAATCTATTTGGGGATTAGAATCCAAATCCATCCCCTCTAGGCCCATTCTTTTCTGTTCAGGATACAAAAAAAAAAAAAAGAAAAGGACAAGAAAAAGGGAAGAGAGAAATTCTCTCATGTTGTAAATAGTTGGTGATTGAGTTGTTCTGACCTCTTTCCATTTTACAGTTGAGTTGTCTCTGTTGGGCTTCTCTGTGGCCTCCTCGGTTTTCGGTAGCCTGTAGCTTGGGAGTCCCATACATGAGGACTCATTCCTGCTTGTCTAAGGAGAAAAGGTAGTTACTCACCTGTAGCAGGTGTTCTCCGTGGACAGCAGGAATAAGTCCTCACAACCCTCCCACCTCCATGAGGAGTTGCCTTCTGCTACAGCTATGTTATCAGACTGAGACATCATGGTGCCGTGGCAGCAGACAAGAAGGAGGCATGCAGGCACAGTGGAGTCTCCCAAAAGTTCCAATAGAAGCTGTGGAGCATTCTTGCATGAGGCTCTGTCAGGGATGTTACCAATACGTGAGAACTTATTCCTGCTGTCTACGGAGAACTCCTGATACAGGTGAGTAACTACCTTTATTTGCGAAGGTATAGGGTTAATCGTGCTCTGGACCCAGACTAGAAGAAAATAATTGTTGAACATTTTTTCCTTGGTTCAGTCTTCCGGCCTCCTTCATCCCTGAACTAGAGTTGGCCAGCAGGTGGCATCATATGAGCATTCCCCAAATCTTTCCAGCAGAAGTGACATTTCTCTGGAAGACGGAGCAGGTTGGAACGACACGTATTACTACCTATGCTCTTTCTTCCACAGTGTACTTCATGGTAAAAAGGTTATGAGAAGCCCTGAACTCGCAGATATAATATCTTTTTTTATTAAACTATCAGAAGAAAGATGATGTGCATGAGCTTTTCAGATGTAAAAGAAAGTCAGAGGTCAGCTGAGATCTATGGCGTTGTATCAGGAAATAAATTGGGCTATCTGGTTAGTAGCTAAATATCGCAACTGACTGGATGCTCCATGCCGCATGCCAGATAAGTTCTGCACTGAATATCCAGTTTAGATAAAGTGGTGGTGGCTAGGTGCTTTAAAAGTGCCTATATGGTACAGCTGAATATCGGCCCCTGTTTTCTGAGCATCTACTTTTCAGTGCCTATATCCCGGGTAATTTTATAAGCACCTACTTGAGTGTGTAAAATGCTGCTGTACACGCTCAGCTTACTTAGAAAATTACCCTCTTGGGGGGCATAGTTGCAAAATTATGTGAACTCCCTTAATGCATATACTTCACACAAATTTTCCATTATTTTAGAAGCCCTATTTGCGATTTTACACATGTATAATTAGGCATATACACGCATAAATCACATGCATGTGTAAAAAATCATTTTAGAAAGAGTCCAGTTTACATGTGGATATCCTTAATATGTGGAAGTTTTGAGGTAGTGTATCAGGGGTGTGGCCTGTGCAGGCCAAAATTCTATTGGTGTATTCCCCCATTTCATATAGGGAATGCACATGTATGCCCAGAATTCTCCATGTTGGGATTTACACCTACTCCTTGGCAAGTGTTTAGTTAATTTGACCTTTAACAAATGTTCTTTGTAAAACGTTTAGTTCACTGTTCCATGTAAACCGCCGTGGCTTGTGGATATGGCGGTATAAAATTGCTTCTAAATAAAATAAATAAATAAATAAGTGTAGGTTCTTAAAAAGTATGCCTGTCAGCTAGGAAGGATTAATAGGCTTATTTTCCTTAACACTTCCCTCCCCTAGTTTATTTACCCCTCAAAATGGAGCCGAGTTCAAGATAGCATCCTCTGTAGTTAACTAGCAGCAGCTACACATGATTCACATGCATGTACAAGTGCCAACATTATGCGTGTAAGCTGCCAGGCTTTCCTGCATTGATTTTTCCCATGTCTAAAGTTGTAAAATGGCACCTCCTACTGCCTGAGGATGTCAATCCACATGCATTCCTACACTTCTATGTATTTTAAAAGAGCTCCACATTTAGAAGAGCCATTTCTAAAATACTATTGGAACTGAGTATGGCCCATCCTTGATATCTCAGCTCTGATTTCCACACACTATCCAAAATGTACCTTCACATGCATTGTTTCTCTTTTCAAATTCAGTGGTGGTCAAAAACTATCACAGAGCAACAAATTGTCAAACCAGAAAAAAACTCTGTATATAACACATGAAAGTATCGTTGTGTCAAACTCAAAACTCAATGCATTCAATAGAGGGTTCAGAAGGCAATTTCAAGCATTTTATGAAAAGCAACAAAAAGGTCTCAGACTTAACGGGCAAACCATACACTCTAGACAGCTGTCGCTGTCAGAGCACAGCAGAGCCCTTCTTGCATCAATGACCTTAGATATTATGTTGCTATAAAAAGAGCTATCACTGACTCCTTTGGCATAGACAGTAGCACCGTTTTTCTTAATAAATTCTTCCAAGCTGATATAGGAGAGTGAATAGCAAAACTTAGCTGAGAGAGTATTGCTTGAAATGCTGCTTTGCCATCAGCTAATCCCCGCTTCAGCCCCAACGCTCTCAATCGCGCTGTTATTGCGTTTCACCCGAGCAGGTTTCTTCAGGGGGTGACTGGCAGAGGATGGCTAAAACACTAAAAGATAGAATACAAGAATGCATTAGTTTGTAAAAAGCACATAATATCTAAGGTCATTGATGCAAGAAGGGCTCTGCTGTGCTCTGACAGCGACAGCTGTCTAGAGTGTATGGTTTGCCCGTTAAGTCTGAGACCTTTTTGTTGCTTTTCATAAAATGCTTGAAATTGCCTTCTGAACCCTCTATTGAATGCATTGAGTTTTGAGTTTGACACAACGATACTTTCATGTGTTATATACAGAGTTTTTTTCTGGTCTCTTTTCAAATTAGCAAGCATAAAGCATGCGTGATAAAGGCATCTAGGTACTTTCCCCTGCTATTTCTGGAGTCAGTAAAATAGTGCATGATCATTTCAAAATCATATTCGCCCCCAACTACCTACTGGACAGAGGCTGCATATCAACACCCTCCATCACACCTGTACCTTGGTCAGACCATCACAGAATTAAAATAAAAGTTGTGCCACAAGGAGGAAAACACAACGAGCCTCAAGACAACCCACCCGTGCAAAGAAGTTTCAGAAGCTTCAACAAGGATCAATTTCTACAGGACACTCTACTCCACATGGACCTTGAATTAGAGGATTTAGACGAGCAAATCAACAGATGGAACAGTATCATCAATGCTGCCGCCATAGCCAAGGAACACAAAGCCAAGAAGACTCACGGCATCAAAAACCATCACACGCCCTGGTACTCAAGGGACATATGTAATGCTAAAAGAGACCTAAGGAAACTAAAACGCCGATGGAGATGCAACAAATCCCCCCCCCCCCACACCTATACCTAACAAAACAAAGGGAATACAATGAGCTCATCAAACAGACAAAAAGAGAATACCACACGAACATCATACTCAAAGCCTACAACAAACCAAGAGAGCTATTCGAAATAATGAAAGATCTTACCAACGAACCCAACACCGAAAGAGACGTACAGATAGACCCACAATCCTTCGCAGACCACCTACAAGAAAAGCTGGATACCACACCACAACCAACGACAAGCACAACCATCAAACCAACCACACCCTCTAAAACATGGGACAAATTCAGCACTCCATCTACAAAGCAACTCGCTCATCAACACTGCGCTCAACACGAGCACCACACCAACAGATCCATGCCCAGTGACATGGATTAAAGCAACGAAGGAAAGCTTCATCCACGCCATACACAACATGGTGCACAACTCACTGTCCCAAAGAGTCATGCCAAGCCAACTAAAGCTAGCTACAATAAGACCAATCCCAAAAAAATCCCCACTAGACAAGAACAACCCAGCAGCCTACAGACCCATCTCAAGCATACCCCTACTGGCAAAGATTATAGAAAAAGCAGTACAGCATCAACTCCAGGACCACATTGACGTACATGCCCCACTGGACATCCACCAACACGGTTTCCGCCCAAACCATGGAGTCGAAACACTACTGTTATACCTCTTCAACGACATAATCCAAATCATAGACAACCGCAAGAGAGGAACACTTATGATCTTCTTAGACATGCGTTCGACACAGTGGACCACAGAATCTTGCTAGCAAGACTACAGAGCATTGGACTACACAGCACCACCCTGAGGTGGTTCAACTCATACCTAATGGACAGACAGTTCCAAGTCAAGATTGGCCCCAACACATCCCGACCCTCAAAAATCAAGCAAGGTGTCCCACAAGGCTCCGTCCTATCAGCACTTTTATTCAACCTCTATTTATTTATTTATTTAACAGCTTTTATATACCGCACTTTTGACATCAGCGCGGTTTACATTTTAACAACTTCGTACTTGAACATAGAACAAATGTTAAGTTTACAAGTAACAGGAAATAAAAACATGGATAACAGGGGTTGAATAAATAACAGATATTTTCAACTATTTACAATAGATTCTTAAATACTCGAGCTCTAAAGATAGGGTTTGTGAGGTTTGATCTAAAACGAGTAATGAAGTATCGGGAGCTTATTTGACTAGCCATGATCGATGATTTGTACAGGAGGGTGAGGGGGTGGGGAGTCAGTACATTGTGAGAAGTGTTGTAGGAAGAGGTGTGTTTTTAGGGATTTTCTGAATTGGGACAGGTCTTTTTGTGATCTAATACTAGGTGGTAGAGCGTTCCAGCATTCAACCAATCTCTACATTCAACCAATCTGCAACATCATGAAGGAACACAAAATACAAAATACAATACACAATCTATGCTGACGACATCATGATATATACCCCAGTCAACCTCGACTACCTGGACTACACCAAGATAACAGACTGTCTCAAACACATGTCCAGCTAGTTTCAAGACAACAACCTGACCATAAACTACAATAAGACGGAGGCACTACTCATCACCTGAAACATAAGCTACATTCCTCCACCCTCCATCAAGGTCAACAGCATAACAATACCCATAAAACCGGAAGTGAAATACCTTGGAGTGACTCTTGACAAAGAACTAAACCTACAGTCCCACATCAGCAGAACCACTAAAAATGTATATCTCAAGATGAGACTAATTAGACGCCTCAAACCCCTCTTCGCTCAAGAACATTTCCGCACAGTCTGTCAAGCTCTAATAACTCCCATCCTAGACTTTTGCAACCCAATCTATCTTGGCCTAACTAAGCAGACACTCAGGCCATTGCAAATGGCTCAAAACACAGCAGCATGCATAATATCCGGCTCATCAAGACAAGACCACATCATCCCCATTCTAAAAGATCTCCACTGGCTCCCAATCAGCTCCCACATCAGGTACAAGACAGTCCTAAACATATTCAAAATCAAACATTGGACCTCAGCACTCGGCCTACAACCACTCATACAACCAGACACCAGCACAAGACCAAGGAGGAGAGGCACCTCTGACACTATCAACACACCAGAAGACTTCACAAAGGCTTGCAAGAACACCGCAAGAAGAGCTCTATCGATGGCAGCACCTGCAATATGGAACGCCTTCCCTGACGAACTACGATTGACAGAGGATATTAAGGAATTTCGAAAACAACTCAAGACAGCGCTCTTCATCGAGCAATAGCACATAATAGTGCCCGACAGCTCCTGGACTAATACCGGACCCCCACCCTTTATCATTCTTGTACATAACAATGTAATGTAGCTCATGCTGTAAATAGCCCACAACGAATCAACACCAACTTACACACACACACACACACACACACATACACTATATAACACTGCATGATAACACAAATATCAATATAATTTGTTTGGTTGCTGTGTACACTGCCTTGATTAAAGGAGAAGGTGGGATATAAGTCCTTTTAAATAAATAAAAATAAAATAAGATATACTATTGTATTATTGTAATCTGCGCCTAACTGATTTGTTTGGTTAAGTGGAATATAAATGCCTCATTAAATTAAATTAAGGGGCCCTTTCACTACACCCCAATAAGGCTGTGCACTTAGCATGCGTTTCCGATTCAAGGTAAGTATGAAACCTTCATGGTAACTGTCAGGGGTGTGAGCAGCACATTCCTGGCAATTAACATGTGAATGCATATGCTAACGTGCAGTGCAATTAATGTGGAAGCACCTAACAATACTCAAAGAGATATCATTAGTGCACTCACACTAATTACCACATTGATGGTGAGGGCTCATTAATGATGCTCTCAGTAACCATAATGTGCTCTCCATGCCCACACTCTGCCCTTATCCCTCTCACTGTCCACAATACTATTACTGCTACTACTACTACTATTAATCATTTATATAGCACTACAAGGCATACGCAGCGCTGTACAAACATATAAAGAAGACAGTCCCTGCTTGTAGAGCTTACAACAGAGCTACTCAAATTCAGTCCTGGAGGGCCGCAAACCAGTCAGGTTTTCGGGATATCCCTAATGAATATGCATGACATATATTTGCATGCACTGCCTCCATTGTATTTGAATCTATCTCATGCATATTCATTAGGGATATCCCGAAAACCTGACTGGTTTGCGGCCCTCCAGGACTGGATTTGAGTACCTCTGGCTTACAATCTAATCAAGAGAGACAGAGCAATACAAGAGAAACAAGGAGATTCAAATAGGGAAGGAGACAAGGAGAACAAGGGATTATGATCCAAATGTAGCCTCAAAGAGGTAAGCCTTTAGCATGGATTTGAAGAGAGGGAGAGAAGAGACTTGACGTAATGATAGAGGAAGTTTGTTCCATGCATAAGGAGCAGTAAGGTGAAAAGATTGAAGTCTGGAGTTTGCAGAAGAAGAAAAGGGCATAGGGAGAAGAAAGCCAGAGGAGGAGCAGAGTTCATGAGAAGGGTTGTAGGGAGAGAGAAGAAAGGAAAGGCAATGAGGGACAGTACAGCAAATGCATTTATAGGTTAGAAGAAGAAGTTTGAATTGGATATGGAAATGGAAGGGGAGCCAATGAAGTGTTTTTAGAAGAGGGGTTATATGAGTATATCAGAGCTGGCGGAAGATTAGCTGCGCAGCAGAGTTCTGGATAGATTGAAGAGGAGATAGATAACACTGAGGGAGACCAGCAAGGAGGAGGTTGCAATAGTCAAGACGGGAGGTGACCAAAGAATGGACAAGAGCCTTAGTATTGTGTTCAGAGAGGAAGGGACAAATTTTGTTAATGTTGTAGAGAAAGAAACGACAGGTTTTAGCTATATGTTAAATATGTATGGAAAGAAAAGGGAGAAGTCAAAGATGACCCCAAGGTTGTGGGCCAAGGAAAAAGAAAGAAGAAGAGTGTTGTCAACAGTGATAAAGGAGGAAGGGGGGAGGAGGGTTAAGGGAAAAATAAGAAGCTATGTTTTAGCCATATTCAATTTTAGGCGGCGGTGAGACATTTAGGTGGCGATGTCAGATAAGTAAGTAGAGATATGAGTTTGGAGCGAAGGAGAGATACGAGTTTGGAGCGAAGGTGTAGAAAGATAGATTTGAGAGTTATCAGCATAAAAATGATTTTGAAAGCCATGGGAAAAGATGAGGGAATCAGGGGACTGGGTATAGAGAGAGAAAAGGAGAGGACCCAGAACAGACCCTTGAGGTTCACCAGCTGAGAGAGGGATGGCAGTAGAGGAGGAACCTCCATAACAAACACTGAAAGGGCGAGTGGAGAGATAAGAAGAGAACCAAGATAGTGCAGGGCCTCTAAAACCAAGTAAGGATAAAGTGTCAAGGAGGAGAACGTGGTCAACAGTATCAAAAGCAACAGAAAGATCGAGAAGAATGAGAACTGATTAAAGGCCTTTGGACTTAACAAAGAACAGATCACTGGAGACTTTGGCAAGAGCCATTTCAGTAGAATGAATGGACGAAAACCAGATTGAAGTGGATCAAGGAGTGCTTGAAGGGCCAGAAATTCGAGAGTGCGGTGGGGAACTGCACGTTCAAGAATTTTGGAAATGAATGGGAGAAGAGAGATGGGTCGATAGAAGGACAAATAGGGTCAAGTGAGGATTTTTTTATGAGAGGAGTGATTACAGCATGCTTGAAGGCTGCAGGGAAGGTTGCAGTGGGAAGTGAAAGGTTGAGCATATGTGAGATGAAAGGGACGACGAAGGAGGAGATGGAGTTGAGGAGACGGGTGGGGATAAGCTCAGAAGAACAGGTAGTGAGTTTAGAGGAGGAAAGAAGAAGAGAGATTTCCTTAACAGAGATTTTAGAAAACGATGAAAGAGTGATAGAGGTTGAGGAGAAAAGTTGGTAATGGAGAGGGGGAAGAGGGAGTGAAGAAGATTTAGTGGGGAATTGAAGAGTAATCTCATATATTTTGTCATGGAAATAGTCTGCTAGGGTTTGGGCAGAGAGAGAAGGAGGGATTGGAGGTGGAGGTGCCTTAAGAAGAGAATTGAAAGTAGAAAAGAGACAGCGAGTGTTAGAGGCAAGACAGATGGAGAAAATAGTCTTGCTTAGTGAGTGCAATGGCAGACTGGAAAGAAGAAAGCATGAATGAAGTGAAGAAAGTCAGAGAGAGTGCGGGATTTGAAGCAAGTTTGCTCAGCTGAGCGGGCACAGGAACGTAGTTGAAGACAACCAGGGCTGAGGTGAAATGCGCCTCACAGGACATGGAATGGGCAGAGCAAGAGTATTCAGAGTAAAGGACAGAGCAGTATTATAGGCAGGGGCGGCTCAAGGCAATCTGTTGCCTGAGGTGAAGGATGAGATGGCGCCCCTCCCCCCAGAACTCCTATCAGGGACTGAACCAAACCAAAAAGCCGATTCGATTATATAGAGGAAATGCAAGATGTTTGCACACCAAGGAACTAAAAGAGAGCGAAAGCCAACAGCACAGTTTATAAAACTAAATTATAACTCATTTTTATTTTGTTGTTATAAACCGCATTATGGTTCTTGCTTTTCTTTTTCAACATATATTTTGCGTCCACAGTGGGTGCAGAGCAGAACCAGGACATTAATCCAGGGCCGGCCCGTCCATTGAGCAAGAATATTGTTTGCACAGGGCCTTGCGTTTCAGGGGGCCCCATGCAAACAACATTCTGCATTTAAAGACCTTGGTAAATTTTTTTAAAAAACTTAAACTGGCTGCTGCTGCTGCTGCCGCCGTGGCAGAATCAAGTGTCCCACGCCCCCCCCTTCCCCCGCCTGCCCGGCAGAGCCCTCCGTGAAACAGTCCCCTTGGCGTCGGCTTTCAGAGCCACAAAGGAAGAGTTTCCTTCTCGGTGCTCTGTTAAGCCCACTGGGGCTGATGGGAAACAGGAAATGGTATTCTGTTTATGTAATTCCTATTTGACATTGCCACTTGTTCTCTTTCCCCAGTAGGTCATGTATTGTTATTCTCTGAAATGTATTGGTTTAATATTTGCAGTGTTGCCTTTTGATAGGTAGATTATGGTGCTTTGTGAGTCCTGGTAGTGCTGTTACGATACAGCGGGTTTGCTATGGGTTCTAAATGAGCAGTGTTTGTAGTAGTTCCTAATGTGCCTGGCGGTTGGTACTGGATTATAGTAATGTAGAAATCTTTTAGTCTTTCTTTATCCATACACTCATTAAGAGGCATGTTTACTAAAAATTAGTGTATGGTAACATTATGCAAATGAGATCCCTTATGCAAATAAGGCCCGCACCGAGTCTCTGCACATGGCCCTGCACCCCCCTTGGGCTGCCCCTGCATTCACCCACAGAACTCAATATCTTAAAAAAAAGAACATCTGATTCTGATCATCTCACTAACAACAACAAACATTCTCCAGTACCAGGCATATTGTGAACTAATACAAAACCATACAACAAAGAGAAAATCTACCATACCATACCATATCAGCACCAACTTCCAAAACTCACATAAGGAGCCCATCCAAAAAAAAGGTCACTGTAAATACTACAGTGGGCCCTGGAACATCCATACACCTATTTGAAAAGCTGAACAAGTCAAATTACTACTGTACAATATAGATCTTTATGTACAAACTCCATGTTAACAGAACACCTGGCCTCAGTCACACACTCAGAACACAGACCCTCACCAAGTACAGAATAAGTAACCACAATTTATAGTAAAAATAAAAAATATGTAGACAAAATTTAAACTGAACCACCAAGAAGCCAGACTCCGCATGCAGTACAACATCAGATAAATAAGAGATGCATTTCCCCCATACTGTGTAAAATATAAAGATAGCACAAAGTCCAATCACTAAGGGGCTTGTTTACAAAGCCGCGGTAGCGGTTTGCAATCGTAATCGGAGCCGCGGCCCCATTGATTTCAATGGGGCCGCGGCTGCGATCGCGATCGCGAACCACTACCGCGGCTTTGTAAACAAGCCCCTAAAATTAAATAAAATAATTTTTTTCTACCTTTATTGTCTGACCATTTTACGAGGGGGTACCCAAAAAAAACAGGAATAACATTGCCGTGGGCGGAGCTTGTGTAGTACGCACTTCTGCCGCTAGGCGTGTATAGTGCAACTCATTGTCAGTTCAGTGCCGCCTGTGTTGTCGACCTGGCTTGTTCTGTTCATCTGCAGTGATTGTTTTTGCTAGCGCTGTTTTGTTCTTGTTTCTTTTTTTATGATGACAAGTTTAAGTGAACAACGTGCAGCTGTGAAATTTTGTTTTCTACTCGGTAAAAATACTGCTGAAACTGTTTTAATGTTGAAAACAGCTTATCAAGATGACGCTATGGGAAAAAGTCAAGTGTACCAGTGGTTTGCTCGGTTTAAAAATGGCGACATATCGATTGATGACAAACCTCGTTCTGGGCGTCCATCAACTGCCCGAATCGACAAAAATATTGAAAAAATTAGAGAGCTTGTGCTCACAGACCGTCGACAGACAATTGATCAACTGTCAGAGATTAGTGGGTTATCTTGGAGCTCGGTTCAGCGAATTTTAACGGAAGATTTGGGAATGAAAAGGGTTGCTGCCAAGTTTGTTCCTCGGGTTCTGACTGACAATCAAAAGGAACATTGAGTTGAAACATGTCGTGTTTTGAAACAACAGCTTGAAACTGATCCAGATTTTCTGTCAAAGGTCATTACAGATGATGAGTCATGGTGCTATGGTTACGACCCAGAAACAAAGCAACAGTCAAGCCAATGGAAGACGTCATCGTCACCCCGTCCAAAAAAATGTCGTCAAGTCAAATCAAACATCAAAACAATGCTGATTTGCTTTTTTGATGCCAAGGGGGTAGGTCATTCAGAGTTTGTTCCCCCAGGTCAGACCGTCAATCAAACCTTTTATTTGGAAGTTTTATGAAGATTGCGCAACAGTGTTCGTCAAAAAAGACCCGATTTGTGGCAGACAGGAGACTGGTTCTTCCACCATGACAACGCACCTGCACACACAGCCATCTCTGTTAGACAGTTTTTGGCTAAAAATGGCATGGTTCCGCTGCCCCATGCACCTTTCTCGCCTGACCTGGCTCCGTGCGACTTTTTCTTATTTCCACGCATGAAAAGGGGCATGAAAGGACACCGATTTGACAACATTGAAGAAGTCAAGAAAAAAACGAGGGAGGAGCTGTCAGCCGTTTCTAAAGATGACTACAAAAAATGTTTCGAACAGTGGAAGCACCGGTGGGACAAATGTATCAGTTGTAATGGAGAGTATTTTGAAGGGGATAAGGTTGTTTTGTAAAGAATTTGAAATAAATAGCTTTTAAAAAATAATTCCTGTTTTTTTTGGGTACCCCCTCGTATTCACTGATCATGCTGGTCCCGATCTGAGGCTTCTGCTTTCCTGCCTTCTCTTAGCTCTCTTTCTGTTGTCTATGGTCCATCTGCCATTTCTTATCTCTTTTTTTGTTTTCTTTACTTCCTTCCATCAGTCCATTTCCAGTTCCTCCCCAGTATCAGCCCCCTTTCCAGTCCTCCCCTCCCAGAACCTTCCAATGTCAACCGCCTTGCAGTCTCACGACTGCCACTGGTTTCCATTCCCTTCCAGTCCCCCTCCTTCCCCACTATCTAGCCACTTCTAGTCCAAATACCATCCCAGGTATCAGCTCACCTCTACTCTCAGTGCCACCCCCCCAGTCAGCTCCCTTCCAGTCACCCTGCCCTCTGTCCATCCCCCTTCCAGTGCCATTCGCACATGTCAGCTCCCTTCCAGCCTCCTCCCCATTACCCAGCCACCTACCACTCCCATCCCCAAGTGTCAGCTCCCTTCCAGTCCCCCTTCAGTACATCCCAGGTGTCAGCTCCATTCCAGCCCCCTCCTTCCCCCTCCATATCAGCTCCTTTCCAGCCCCCTCCTTCACCCATGTCAGCTCCCTTCCTGCCACCTCCTTCCCCTGGCAGACCCTCTCAGTATCCACTCCTTTCCAGTCCTATTCTCCCCCCCGCATCAGCCCATTTGTAGCCCCAGCCCTTAGTTTTCTTCCAGAGCCAGCAGCACTCTCCTCCTCTCCCCCATCAGCCCATTTCCAGTCCCAGCTCATTTCCAGTCCTTTCCTCCTTATCAGCCCACTATCAGTCCTAACCCCCCAATAAGTCCATTTCCAGTCCTAGCCTCCCAATCAGTCCATTTCCTGTCCTAGCCCCATAATCATCCCATTTCCAGCCTAACCCCACTGATCAGCCCATTACTAGTCCTAGCCCCCCCTCCCGATCAGCCTATTTCCATTCTTAACCCACCATCAGCCCATTTCCAGTTCTAACCCCCTTGATCAGCCCATTACCAGTCCTAGCCCCCCCCCCACGATCAGCCTATTTCCATTCTTAATCCCCCATCAGCCCATTTCCAGTTCTAACCCCCCCCCGATCAGCCTATTACTAGCCCCTCCCTGATCAGCCTATTTCCATTCTTAACCCCCTATCAGCCCATTTCCAGTCCTAGCCCCCCCCCACGATCAGCATATTTCCATTCTTAATCCCCCATCAGCCCATTTCCAGTTCTAACCCCCCCCGATCAGCCTATTACTAGCCCCTCCCTGATCAGCCTATTTCCATTCTTAACCCCCTATCAGCCCATTTCCAGTCCTAGCCCTCCCCATCAGCCCATTACTATTTCCAGTGCTATCCCCACCCCCAGCCCAGCCCAGCCCTAGACCTAGACCTTCTTAGTTGATATGCAGGGAAATTTAAACCAAAAACATCCTGGTCGGAGAAGCTGCTACTGCTGCAGCAGCAGCATAATGAAGTGCCCCATGGCTCCCCGCTGCCCCGAAAGAGCCCAGCCATTCTTTTCCCAGCGCCGGCTCAGTTTTGCAAGACAGGAAATGCCTGTTTCCCATCAACGTTGGCGGGCTCAACTTTAACAGAGCTGCGGGAAAGAGAAACGCTATTCCTTAGCGGCTCTGCAAAGCTGAGCTGGCGCCGGGAAAAGAATGGCAGGGCTCTTCTGGGGAGGCGGGGGCCGCAGGGCACTTCATTCTGCCGCTGCTGCTGCTGCAGCAGCAGCAGCAGCTTCTCTGACCGGGGTTTTTTTTGTTTTCTTTTGTTTAGATTTTGAAGGCCGAGTGAGGCGGCCTTTTTGGGGGCATTTTTTGCTGCCCCCAAAAAGTTGCCACCTGAGGCTACCGCCTCACTTGGCCTCATTATAGAGCCACCCCTGATTATAGGAAGCTATGGCTTCATCAGCAGACTTAGAAGTCAAAGTGGATGAGAGAAGAGATGAAACAGTAGTAGACAGAGTCAGTGGATCGATTGCATGAAGATTCCTAAAAGGATAGGAGGAGATTGGGTGAGATGTCAGATAAGGGAAGAGCAGAGGTATGGAAATTAGAAAGTAAACAATTAGAGCAGAAAACAAGGTCAAGGCATTGACCAAGCTGATGACTAGGGGCAGAAGAGCAAAGCTGGAAGTTGAAAGAGGAGGTAAGTGAAAGGAGCATGGACACATACAGGGTTATTCTGTGTCATGAATAGCAATCCCCGCTATTCATGCCTTCTCCCGGTCATGACTAACTTCTCCGCTGGTTGTGTGGGGAAGTTAGATGGGGGTAGGGAAGGGGCAGCTTGGGGGCGGAGTCTGGGTGGTCGCCAGCCCGGGACATACAGGGCCAATTCTAATGTTAGCCCTATATGTCCAGGGCTGGCAACATATACAGGGAAGTTATCCCACCTCCGAGGTGGAATAACTTCCCTGGACATTTTATTTTTTTGGGACTGCTGGAGCTCGGATGGGACAGGGGAGGCCGGAGGACATTCCCCACAGCCCGACTCTGGCCTTAGGAGGCTAGATCGAGGGTTGGGTTGTGGGGAATAAACACTTTAATCCAGCGGCCGGCCTCACAGTTTTTAAATGGAGCCACGGCTCCATTTAAAAGCTCTGACTGAGTTAGTCGGGCAGGTCATGTACGTGCAGGCTGGAATGAATCACAGTCCTGGCCTGCATGTACATGATTGATCGCAGTTCTGATCCCCTGGGGCTAGACGTGCCCCATGGGATCAGAATCGCGATCCCCTCTGTACGTCTGGTTCAGACCAGACATACAGATGGAATCGATGTCAAGAACGGAATCAGGCCCATAAGGGTCAGAGGGGTTATCAATATGAAAATTAAAGTCACCAAGAATAAGGGAGAGGGAAGAAGAATCCAGGAATAGGGAGATCCAAGAGTCAAAATCAGTGAGGATGGTAGAAGAGGACTTGTCAAGGGGTCTATAGATGACAGTGATCCAGAGAGATAGGGGATTAAAAAGACGGAGGAATGGACTTCAAAGGAGGGAAAGGAATGAGACTGAGGGATAAGGAGGGGTTGAAATTGGCAGGAAGGAGAAAGTATAAACCCAACACTATTGCTGTGGCCATTGGGACGAGGAGAGTGGGAGAATTGATAGTCGCCATGGTAGTAGTGTGTGATTGCCAGTTAACATGTGTTTTAGTGACCAGTAGCTGGCATATCCTGGTGTTAGTGTTCATCATGGCCATTTTCCACATGCTAAAATGCATTTTAACTGGCTCACAGCATTTAGTAAAAGGGCTCCTAAATTAAATGTGTGTTCTGTTTTCTTCCTCCCTGCAAAACAGGAATGCCTCTTTCCCACAGCCACAAGTTCACATTCTATGGAAGCTGCACTTGCTTTTATCTGTATTTGATGACAGTAAGTTTCCGTCAATCCATTTTATCTGGGTGCACGCCTTTGAAGATGGCCCTCTGGTAGGGTTGCCAACCGGCTGGTTTTCAGCCGGCCTGGCCGGTTTTTCCATGGCCAGGCCGGCTGCCGGCACAGATATAGAACCGGCCCTTGAAAAGCCGTTTTTTTGCTCTGGCCGTGAGATCGGGAGCGGCCAGAGCAAAAAAAAAAAGGCTTTTCTCCTGCAGTGCACGAACGCGAACGCGATCCGCGATCGATCCTCCGTGCAGCCGCTGCTTCTGCTTTTCACAAAGCAGCGGCTGCAATAAAGTTAATTTGAAAAGGAAGAGAAACCTGTGAGGAGCCCTTCCCCTCTGACATCACTTCCTCAGGGGCTGCAGAAGGATGACCGGAGGGCTCCTCAGGTTTCTCTTCCTTTTCAAATTAAGTTTATTGCAGCCGCTGCTCTGTGAAAAGCAGAAGCAGCAGCTGCATGGGGGCAAAGCAGAAGCATCACTAAGGGGGGGGGTGTGGAAGCAGCACTAAGGGGGGGTGGAAGCAGCACTAAGGGGGGGTGCAACACTAAGGGGGGGAGTGAAGCAGCAGCACAGCACTAGGGGGGTGGAAGCAGCACTAAGGGGGGGAGCAACACTAAGGGAGGGTGAAGCAGCAGCAGCAGCAGCACAGCACTAAGGGGGGTGAAGCTGCACTAAGGGGGGAGCAACACTAAGGGGGGGGCTGAAGCAGCAGCAGCACAGCACTAAGGGGGGTGAAGCTGCACTAAGGGGGAGGTAAAGCTGCACTAAGGGGGGTTGTGAAGCTGCACTAAGGGTGGAAGCAACACTAAGGGGGGTGAAGCAACACTGGGGGGGTGGAAGCAGCACTAAGGGGGGAGCAACACTAAAGGGGGGTGAAGCAGCAGCACAGCACTAAGGGGGGTGGAAGCAGCACTAAGGGGGGTGAAGCAGCACTAAGGGGGGAAGCTGCACTAAGGGGGTGGAAGCAGCATTAAGGGGGGTGAAGCAACACTAAGGGGGTTCAAGCAGCAGCACAGCACTAAGGGGGGTGAAGCTGCACTAAGGGGGGGCGAAGCTACACTAAGTGGGAGGGGCGAAGCTGCACTGGGGGAGGCGAAACTGCACTAAGAGGGGGAGGTGAAGCTGCACTGGGGGGGGGGGCGAAGCTGCACTGAGGGGGTGGTGAAGCTGCTCTAAGGGGGGGGTGAAGCTGCACTAGGGGGGCAGAAGTCTCTGCACAGGTTTAATTTTCTTTTTAACTTTATTGCAGCCACTGCTCTGTAAAAAGCAGGAGCTGTGGCTGCAAGGGGAAAGAGGTGGCAGGAAGGAACTGACAGGGTGAAGGAGGTGGCTGGAGGAGAGCTGAAAGTGGGGAGGAGGTGCTGGAAAGGAGCTGACAGAGGAGGTAAGGAGGGGGTTCAAAGGGAGTTGACACCTGGGAATGGTACTGGTAAGTGACTGCGTAATGGGGAGGGGGCACTGGGACTGGAAATAGGCTGATGGAAGGAAGTGAAGAAAAGAAGAGAAAAGAAATGGCAGATGGATTATAGACCATAGAAAACAAGCTAAGAGAAGACAGGAAAACGGAAGCCTCAGATTCGAACCAGCATGATCAGAGAATAAAATGGTCAGACAACAAAGGTAGAAAAAATAATTTTATTTTCAATTTAATGATTGAACTTTGTACTACCTTTATATTTTACACAGTATGGGGAACTGCATCTCTTATTTATCTAATATTGCACTGCATACGGAGTCTGTCTTCTTGGGGTTTCAGTTTAATTTTTGTCTGTATATTTCTCTTTTTGTTTTATGCTCATTTATTGATGAAGACCTGTCTATACTGTGTGTGTGTGTGTGTGTGCAACCAATGCTGCATATTTTGTCAGTATAGAATTTCTGCTTAAGAATTTGTAGAAGTCTTGCTTGTTCAGTTTGCACATTGCCCTCTCTGCAATTTTTTTGGGGACAGGGGGTGGAGCAAGGGTGGGGCGGGGGCGAGGAAAGGGCAGGGCAGGGTGGACATGGGGCAGAGCATGACTAGCCACAGGTGGCAGGTTTTTCTCTTTCAAAAAGTTGGCAACCCTACCCTCTGGATGCAGCAACTATTAGCATTCATCAACTGGGAAGGATCAGAAATGCACATTAATAATTTCCTACTGTAGGCATCGATTTCGGTAGTTCTGAAAGACCAGCACTCTACCTAGCTCCTTCCTGTCTGCTTCACAAAGGGATGTAGGCTCTCTTTGTCCCGCTCTTCACTGGAAGCATGCAGTGCTGCTTTAAAAACAGAAAAATCAACTTCCTTCCCACTCACAATATCGTAGCTCAAGTTTATCAATCTCAAGATTCCATCTGGCTTATTGCCATCGTTTCTTTCCTTTGTCTGCCCATGAGGGACCTAATCCTCTTGCTCGTCAGCTTCCCCATGATGCAGGATTAAGGAAAAAAGTACTATTAGCGGGTAATTATCTTTTTTCCTGGTCATTAATCTCTATGGTTACCAGAGTTACTGTTGCTTCTGAAATATTGTTAGTGAATATTTCAGCGGGTGCTGGTGGGAGGTGCCAGTGTTCTTAAGATGAGTAGGACTTCCTGTTTCCTGTTCTGAAATACACAGCTAAGCTTGGGTTGGGAAGAACAATTTTCAAAGCAATCTAGCCACATTAAAATGGTTAAAAACTGTTTTTTTCTTCAGTTCATCCAGGGCTACACGTGAGCTTTCGTAGTACACATTCTTTTAGATGGATTTCCAAGAGGCATTTCCAGGGAGATGTTTAGATCTGGAGAGAAAAATAGGATGAATACGTGACAGTTTTAAAAGTATAGTGCCATTTTCTATCAACCATCCATACAAAAAATGCAAACTATGTGGGAAGTTTTAAAGCACTTGTTTTATGTGAATTTTCACATAGAAGGTGTTCACATTTCATTTGATTTCATTTCAAGGAATATGCTTGTGAGTACGCCTCTTCAAAAAAGCCTATGACTTGATACAATAAAGGTAACTACACTAGCCTAATTCCAATAAATTAACAAGAAAATGAAAATTGAATTTCACACCTAGATGCATCAGTCATAAACCTGAAGGTCAAACAATAACAGGTAAATTACAGGACACAGAATTTATAAGAGAGAACTTTAGAGAGTTGCAAGCACTTATTCCATTGAGGATGCTGTCAGTACCAGAGCCAAGTGGTGCCTCAATCAGGCCACTTTGGCAGTGGGCAGCATGAGCCGGGGGAGATCTGGAAGGAACTAAAGTACATGGAAGGCAGAAAGATCAAAGGCATCAGGGTGTTCTCTCCTTCTTGCTGCATCCATTGCAAATAACTGTCCTCCTACCGACATTGGGTTACGAGGTTAAGCAGCTCTTCGTCTGCCCTTCCCAGATGCTCTCACCCCTTGTAATTCTCCATGTTTTCCCTCCTCAGTCCTGTCTCATCTTTCTTTCACAACCTCCCCAGCCTTCATCTCCTCTCTTTCGCCAAGCTTTGTCTCCCCCACTTTCTCTTATCTTTCCCAAACCTGTCCTTCTCTTTCTCTTCTAGTCCTACCCTCCCCTTCAATTCCAACTGTCCATATTCCTTTTCTCATAACCTTCCCATCCTCCATCTTCTCTCTTTCTCCCATTCTTCTTTCTCTCCCACTTTCTCTTATTCTTGCCAAATCTCTCTGTCCATCTCTCTCCCTCCCATCCCTGCTTCTTCCTTTCCTTCCCAAATACCCATATTCCTTTTTCTCTAACCTCTCTACTCTTCTTCTCCTCTCTCCTCACAGCCTTTTGTCTCCCCCACATTCTTTTATCCCTCCCAAACCTCTCTCCTCACTGCCAGTCCTGCCCCTCTCTTTCCTTTCCAACATCCACATTCCTTTCTCTCACAACCTCCCCGCCCTCTGTCTTCTCTTTCTCTCCCAGCCCTTCACCTTCCCTCTTTTCTCTCCCCTTTCAGTCTTCCATATTCAGTTTTGTATTTTGTTTATGCTGTCTGAATTATTTTATCTTTCTTTTCTTTAGTCTGATTCATTTAGTGCATTACAGAAACTATAAAACATACTTGAGAGGAGACAAGTTTTGTAGTTTGCTGATTGCTTCCATATGGAAATTTTCCTTTAAGCGTGGCTTGTACCTTGTGGCAGGATCAGCGACAGCAACGTAACAACATAAGATGTTCCCAGTGGTGGCCCGTGGGTATCTGTGGGCCTAGGCAGACCCACCTTGCCGCCTGCCCCCAAGATTGCGTTGTCATCTGGCCCACCATACTGCCTCCCTTCCCCCCTCCTTGCACTAAAGCAGCGGCGGCTGAACTGCTTCTTCAGCACTGTGTCAGGCCTTAAAGTGCCTGTGCACATGCATGCTCATGGCCTGACGCTCCTGCCCCCTCCAATACAACTTTCTTGGAGGGGCCGGAACAGCAAGCTGCAACTTTTAAAGCCCACCGTGATGCTGAACTGCCACTTCCCAGGGGTGGGGGGGGGGGGGTGGTTAGTGATGCTGCCACCAGGGTCTGCCACCGTAGGCACCTACCTAGTTCGCCTAGTGAACGGGCCAGCCCTGGATATGCCACAGTGGGTCACTCCAAAGGTCTATAGAGTCCAGTATCCAGTTTCCAATAGTGGCCAATCCAGTTCACAAGTTAGTTTATTTGTTGCGTTTTTCTATACTGCCCCTTCCAGAGATCAGGGGCGGTTTACATATAACTTAACATGTCACAAAAACTGTTTTGTAACTTTACATTACAACGTTTGTGCTTATACATTATAACATTGAACATTTTCCCTTATAACTTTATACTCGTATATTATTACAGTTGAACCTTTTCCTTATAACTTTAATACATTATAATACAACGATGTGGGTTTTTTACTGGAGGCATCAGAGCTTTGTGTCTTTACATTGGTTGGTGGTACTTGGGTGCATGACTTGCCTGAGAGTTTGGATGGGGTTGGTTTGTGTTTTCTGTTCCGTAATGCTCAATAAATAGGTGCGTTTTTAGGGCTTTTTTGAATTGCTGGAGGTCTTTAGTTGCGCGGATTAATAGGGGTAGGGCATTCCATAGTGAGGGTGCGGTGTATGTGAAAGCCCTTGAGCTGGTGATCTGTTTTGTTTTCTTGATTGTGTTGGGGGTTACAAGTGAGTGGTGGGCGTTTTCTCTTCTGGTTCTTGATTGTGTGGGGGTTTGTATGAGTGTTGTGAGTATGGATGGGGCGATATCATTGATGAGTTTAAAGGTTGTCATGATTATTTTGAATTTTATTCGGTTCATTAGTGGGAGCCAGTGAAGGTTTATTTATTTATTTATTTATTTAACATTTCTTATATACCGCCTTTCATGATATCAAGGCGGTTTACATTGAACAAACTGAAATTACATTTAACAGGGTATTATAACTTGGAGATAACTATTTTACAGGGAGCATGGACAATGGAAGGTTAAGTGGCTTGCCCAAGACCACAAGGAGCACCTGTGGGACTAGAAACCCCAGTCCTTCCGGCCCAAGGTTGGCTAGTATGGGTGTGATGTGGCGGTTAGTGGGGCTTTACAGATAACTCTCGCTGTGATGTTTTGTGCTCTTTGGAAGACATGGAGGTTTTTAGCAGGGAGACCCTGTAAACAGACTGTTACAATAGTTGAAGTGCGGGGTGATAATTGTTTGGGCCACTGTTCTGAAGTCGTTTTCTTCTAAAAATGGGCGTATGTGTTGGATTGTCTTCAGTTTGTAAAATATTGTTTTTGCTGTTTGTTTTAGGTGGGGGAGCATGCTGAGTGTTTGATCTAGGATAATGCCAAGGTATTTGACTTCGTTTTTGATTGGGATGGTGGTAGAGTTTAGGGCGATGTTTTGGGGGAGTGTGTGACTTTGGTTTTTGGTGATATACATGGCTTCCGTTTTTTGGAAGTTAATACTGAGGTTGTTAGATTGTAGTCATGTTTCTGTTTCGTTAATACAGTTGGCTAGGTTGGTGAATGAGGGATTGTTTGTGTCTATGGGGATGGATAACATGATATCATCCGCATAGATATAGTAGTTTATATTGAACTTTTTGAATATGTCTGTGACTGATTGTAGGTATAGGTTAAATAGGAGGGCTGAGAGGGCAGACCCCTGGGGGATTCCTTGGCCTTGTGGGAATGTAACTGGTGTCTCGTTTCCTAGTTGGATGCGTAGTCTGCGGTTTGAAATGTATGATTTAAACCACTGGAGAACTGTTCCTCTCACTCCGATTTGTGCTAGTCTAGAGATAAGGATTTGGTGATTGATGTTGTAGGTGGCGGCAATGTCTATGAAAATTAGGAAGAATGTGGATTTTGGGTTATCTAGGCCTTGGATGAGATAGTCAAGTAGTGATATGAGCAGTGTTTCTACCCCGTGAAATGGTCGAAAGCCAAATTGCTGGGCGTCTAATGGGGCGTTGGTGTCTATGTGATCTTGAAGCTGCATTTGTGTGATCTTTTCAATAATCTTGGCGACAAATGGGATGCTCTCAGGGATAAGCAGTAGCTTTCCCAAGCCTATGTGGCTAATAATGGTTTATACATTTTTTCTCCAGAGAGTGGAGGAATAGCCTAGTGTTAGAGTGGCAGCCTAGGACTAAAAAGAGCAGAGTTCATATTCTACTGAACTGACATTCCTCGTTTTGTTGGGCAAGTTGCTTAACCCTCCATTGCATCAGGTACAAACATAGATTGTAAGCCCAAGAGGAACAGGGAAATAACTACGGTAACCGGCCTTGAACTTCTACTGAAAAAGGCATGCGCTATATACTGTCACGCTCCCCTGCTACTGGCCGAAGGCTTTATAGTAGGGGTGACCGCTGTTTTGCTTCTGAGTGTCCTTCCTACTATCTAGCAGCAAGGGTTGCTGGGATATGTAGTTTTTGGTTTCACTCTCACAAAAATGTGTTGTGGCACAAGGGTCTTTTGGAACAGATAAATTTATTATTGTTGGGTTTTTCCCCTCACAGAGGTTCTCAGGCAAATAAGCAAAGCAATATAATTCTTTTCCAGAATAGACAGAAAAACAGGAGCAAATGAAAAGCATCAAATAAAAGTGGAAAAACTGTTTCTTCACAGCAGCACAAAACTTCCAAACAACTTTGTAATTCTTCTTACCAAAGCTTGTTTATCTTAGGAGCAGTCTTTCTACATTATACATGGAACAGTCTCTCTTATAGTAATCAGGTGAGTCAGGAATATCAGCTACGTCATTAAACATCTCCTTGCTTGCATTCTCACGGCTCTGTTTAAGAGAACTTCTTGGCTGCAATTCTGGGATAGCTATTTGCAGCTGTTCTAAGAAGACTCCACTCTCACTGACCGTGACTTCTTCTAGTTCAGGAGTTTGGTTAGAACGTAAGCTCTTCCTTATGGTTGTCACATTAGCTTTAAACCATTTGTCAAAAGAGTATCTGCCAGGTGCTTTCACAGCCGTGCTACCCTGGCACCTATTAGCACTTGCTCTTAACTGTTTCACAACGTCTTCCACAAAACTCTGGCTTGGCAGTAACCCTGACGTACCTTTTCTGCTGACCTTGCTTTGTCTGTGCTCGGAGCTCTCTTCCTCTCTACAGGGAAATGGCTTTGCCCTGTCTTCAGGAAGCTCCTACAACGGTTTCGGTTTAGCTTCAAGGTAACCAGTAATGGACCCACCAGAATCCTTCTTGCCTGGGGCTGGGTTCCCCCTCAGTTGCTGCCTTCCTTGCAGAAGTGGAATAGACACTTGTAAAGGCTTTTCCCTGCCTTCTTGTACGTCCTGATTCTCAGTGCTGCTCTGAAAGACTAACCCTGAAGCTGGTTTAAAACGGCTTCCTTGTTCAGGCACGCCCTTCTGACTATCCAGGTGCACCTCGTTAGGGCTGCTTCCAGCTCTTACGTCATGAATCTGACTGAGCTGCATTCTCTCTGAAAGCTTCCTGCTGTCATGGAAACCTGGCTTGCTCTGGCTTTTAAAGGTGCAGTGCTCGCCCTTTTCCCTTTCTGTCTGCTCAGGGATGCTTTCGGTACCACAATACTAATAAATAAGCTTATCTAAACTTTTGTAAGCCCATCTATGACAACTGCCTTGACCATCATCAAATTCCACAGCTTAATCGTATGTTGAGTGGTAAAAAATACTTTTTATGATATGGTTGAAGAAACATAGAAAATATTGTCAGGAAAAGCCCATTTTGGCCTACCCACTCTCCCATGCTATCTTGTCCCAGGTCTTCATTTATTTATTTATTTAATCAGTTTTATATACCACCTTATCCTTCAATCAAAGTGGTCAACAAGACAACAGAGGGACTACATCGAGGGGGGGGGGAGACAACAAGATAGTACATTACAGTAAACTACAGTACATTACATTAAATTATACATAAGCTACAGCAAAATTACATTTCATAATTCATTACAATTACATTAAACAAATAACCAGTCTTAACAGTTTTGTTGCCCCCCCCTTGCTCTGCCACTAAGGTTCCTCCATGTGTTCATCCTATGGATGCTTGAACTCTGCCGTTGTTATGGAGCTTATAACCTCTGCTGGAAGTCTGTTCCAGGTATTTACCATCCTCTCAATGAAAAATTATTTTCTCACATTTCCTTTGTGTATTCCACTCTTTAGTTTCATATGACCCTTTGTTCTTGAACTTTCCATTCTATGGAAAAAGCAACCTTCTGGTGCTTTATTGAAGCCCGTTAGATGTTTGAATGTGTGTATCTTATTTCCTCTCTCCCTTCTTACTCCTGGAGATACACCTTTAACTCTCTTAGGGGGTAGTTACTAAGCTGTGGTAAAATCATGGATTTTACCACACCTTAATTTACTGCTGCTGGTGTTATTTTTCCTAGCCAGGAGCACGGAGTCACTAATATGTCTTACAGGGGCCGGCCTGAAAAAAAAAGGTGCATAGTCTGAGGGTCTCCCCACTCTCTGCTGCAGCTATCAGGCAGCTTCCCCAGGCCTCCCCAATCCCAAATAGTAATGTCTTCCACTCCAGATCCGCAATCAAAAAATAGCAACCTCTTCCCTTGCAGACCTCAAACCCCTTGCCTCTCCTGGGCCTACTCTGTCAAGATTCCTGGTGATCTAGGGGATGTCAGGGCAGGAGTGATCTCCAGTTGCTCTTACCTGTCATGGCACCAGGTCAAAATGACATCCACAACCCCCTAGTGGCGGTAGCTTTAAGACAGCTACAGAAAGATAACCTGTCTGCCTCCTGGCTCCACGTTCTTCTTTCTGGGATCTGAAGATTTTAGCTTATACCGCTTCATTACAGAATTTCATCAGGGCTGGGTCAAGATTTCGGGCCTGATTTACTAAGCTTTTTTTGCCATAGATACAGAATGAGAGAAAAACCTTAGTAACTAGAGCACTTTGTTAGGTCTAGAGTCACTAAGAGTACCACCCTTTCCTATTGCAAGGAGAATCTGACAGTACAATGCCCAGAGAGCAGACAGGATGTTGAATGTTGATTAAATCTCCGATCCTCAGTCCCACTCGAATAACGAGCACCTCAACAATAATAGTAGTCAACTAGGCAAGCCCTCGCAACAGGCGTCCCCTACAATATAAACACCAAACATTATCCTTTCTCAGTACACCTCATATGTATATAATGTACCCTTTTTCCAAGTTGCATTTCCTGTTTAATGTAATGACCAGACATATTTAAGTTGTCGGATGTTTCTGTTCCATGTGAACCGCGCTGATTGCAAATAGTGCGGTATATAAGAAATATAAATAAATAAATAAATAAATAAACAGCTTAAAGAACAGCACGTCAAAGAGTGAGCAGCACCCTGGTAGCTCCAGGACAGTTTATACTGCAGAGGAGCCTGGCCAGATATTGAGCCATTATCTTCTATCCATAGAGTGCTGCATCTACCATCGGTCCCATATAAAAAAAATAAAGTAATAGTACCACATACACTGTGTCAACACCATTTATGAATGTAGGAGAATAGAGCAAAGGGCTGAGAGCCAGAGAAACCAGGCTGCATGCCCCACTTCTCCCATGACACTCTTTGGGAAAGTCACTTTATCTCCCACTTTATTTATTCTATTAATTTCATTAAAGCGCTTACATTCTGCTTATCAAAATTTCTAAATGGATCAGAAAAGGAACCTAAACCTAGAAACCACTGACCACTCTACAAGAGAGACCATCCACACTTAAAATCATGAGTAAAGCAGCAAAGATAGACACTATAAAAGCATATTTCTAACATTCCCTCAAAGGCTAATGAAAATAAAACCACGTTCAGCTTCTTTTTAAAGCTCAACAAGTGTCTCTAAAGGTAAAGAATTCTAGAGTAGAGGACACATTTTATTTATTTATTTTTATTTATTTAATACACACTTATATACCGCCGCTTCCAACGATCAGCAGCGGTTCGATTTATCTTTTGGGGGTTGTCGAATCAGGACCGGGAGGGGATAGTAGGTACATAGATCTGAGGACAGGTCACAGCACACAGGGTTAGTGTCTTGGGGAATGGATTACACATATTTACATTTATACATACATATTTACACCTTTTTAGATTACACAATTTTACATATTTATACATGAAGCGGATTCAAAAGCATATAATTATCTGATTGTTTTGCTACGATTCAATGGGACTTGAGAGTCATGGCTGATTGTAGTAACATTTGAATAGGTGGGTTTTTAGCTCTTTCCTGAATATTGTAATGTCCTTGATTACACGCAGATCAAAAGGGAGTTGATTCCAGATAGTTGGCGCAGAGAATGAGAAAGCTCTGCGACATGTACTTGTTTTCACAGTTCTGATGTTGGTGGGGACCTGCAGGGTGCCCGAGTTGGTGGTTCTTCTGTCCCTATTTGCAGGTTGTGTGCTGATAAGTGAGGACAGGAATGAGGGGGCTAAGTTGTTGATAAGTTTGAATGTGGTTACTAACATCTTGTACTGTATCCTAGCTGCAATTGGAAGCCAATGTAACTCGATTAAAATGGGGGTGATGTGTTCAGAAATGCTTGTTCCCATTATGATCCTGGCTGTCACATTTTGGGCCATCTGAAGGATATTTAGTGATTTTTTAGGCAGACCTTGTAAGATGGCATTACAGTAGTCTAGGTGTGGCATAATGAGCGCTTGAGCCACAGACCGGAAGTCACAGGGTGCTATTATTTTCCTTAGAGGTTGTATCACCCTAAGTTTATGGAAGATGGCTTTGTTTGTTTTACGTAGGTGTGTCTCCATTTTTAGGTTGCAGTCGAGTGTGACTCCTAGATATTTGATTTCATCTTTCGCGTTGTACGTGTTGTTGCACAGGGTGATTGTAGAAGGGGGCTTGAAGTTCGGTTTACTGGATATATACATGACCTCTGTTTTTTTGTGGTTAATTGTCATGTTGTTTTTCTGTAGCCATAGTAACATCTCTTCCAGGCAGGTTTCGAGCTGTGTATATTTCGGGTTAGCGGCGTCCAATTGTGTGTAGAGCATAATATCATCCGCATAGATGTGGTAGTTGATGTTATGCCTTTTGAAGATGTCGCAGAGGAGTTGCATGTAAATGTTGAACAGTAGTGCCGAGAGAGCCGAGCTCTGGGGTATGCCCTGTGTTTGAGAGAACGGTCCACATAATGGAGCATGTTCATCACTGAATACAAACCAAGTGAATCTGCCTTGGGGTAGGTACAAAAAAGCAAATCATGCTCTGAAGGTCCTTGCCGATAGGTCACATTGCCTCAAATACCCACTTAAATTGTAAACTTCTTCTGTCAGAGACTTATTTCACCTGATTTCAAATAATGCTGAAAGCTTCCTCGAGCAGTATTTGAAAAGGGGGCCTAAAATCCAAAAATGATCATTCTGATATAGCGTATTGGGACAGACCATCCCAAGGTACTGTGTTCAACTCTGGAAAATGCCAGTTAGTTGACTTTTGAGAACTGTGAACACTTTTTCATGGGAGAAAATGATTCCTGCATCAATTACTTATTTCATACATTGCAACGTGTGCCATTCAGTCAGTGCTGACTCCTTGTGACCCAGCAGCCCTTGGGTTTCCTTGGCAAGCTGTTACAGAAGTAAATTGCCAGGCCTTTCTTCTGAGTCAATGGAGGGTAAAGCGATTTGCCCAAGACCACACGGAAACTAAACTCTGGTTGCTTGGTCCCCAGGCTATGCCTCCAGATACATATGTATTGACACACACACGTCCATGGATACATGCATGCATGGGTATATACAGACATGTATGACTCAGACTCTTCACAAACGTTGTAACAGGGAAGAGGTGATAAACTATAGGCCAGTAAGCCTTACTTTGTTGGTGGGAAAAGTAATGGAGGTGCTCCTGAAAGAAAGAATAGTGGACCTTCTAGAAACCAATGGGTTGCATGATCTAAGACAATGGGGTTTTATCAAAGGATGATCATGCCAAACAAATTTGATTGAGTTCTTTGACAGGGTGACCACAGAACTAGATCAAGGGCATGCGATGGATGTGATCTACCTAGATTTCAGCAAAGCCTTTGATACTGTTCCTCATAGGAGACTTATCAATAAACTAAGCAGCCTGGGTCTCAAGGTGCTGAACTGGATCAGAAATGGGTTGACTGACAGACGACAGAAGGTGGTGTTAAACGGAACTCACTCGGAAGAAAGGAAGGTGAGTAGTGGTGTGCCCAGGGATTAGTTCTGGGACTGGTATCATTCAATGCATTTATTTATTTATTTGTATACATTTCTTCACCGACTTTCTAAAATTTAAAGCGATTTACATATAACTACTTTTAACAGTGCAAAAGTCTGCCTTTTTGCAGATGACACAAAAATTTGCAAGAGTGGACTCCTTTGAGAGAGTGGACAACACGAGGAAAGATCTGCAAAAGCGGGAAGAATGGTCTAATGCTTGGCAGTTGAGATTTAATGAAAAGTGCAGAGTCATCCACTTGGGATGCAGAAATCCAAGGGAATTGAATGTGATGTGGGTCAAGAGGCTGGTATGCACAGACCAAGAGAAGGACCTCAGAGTGATTGTTTCTGAGGATCTCAAGGTGGTGAAACAATGTGATAAGATGGTGTTTAAAGTCAGAAGGATGCTGGGTTGCATACAGAGAGGAATAACCAGCAGAAAGAAGGCGGTATTAATGCCCCTGTTCAAGTTATTGGTGAGGCCTCACTTGGAGTATTGTGTTCAATTTTGGAGACCATATCTCACAAAGGATATAAAAAGACTTGAAACTGTTCAGAGGAAGGCAACCAAAATGATTTGGAGCCTGTGCCAGAAGACATATGAGAAGAGACTTGAAGCCCTAAATATGTATACCCTAGAGGAGAGGAGGGACGGGAGAGGTATGATACAGATGTTTAAATATTTAAAGGGTATTACGAGGTAATGAACAAACAAACCATTTTCAAAGAAGAGGTAGCTGTAAAACTTGAGGGTATAAAATGAAGCTGCAAGGAGGTAAACTTAAAAGCAATGTCAGGAAATAGTTTTTCACTGAAAAGGAGGTGGATGCTTGGAATGCCCTCCTGATGGAGGTGATGGGGGCAAATACAATGATGGAATTCAGAATGGCATGGGACAGACACAGTAGATCTCTTTATAGCAAGAGGATAAAATAAAAAATAATCTATTTTTTTTATACTTCAACAAATAGAGAGGGGTGACCTGCATAGAGCGATGGGTACAATCCTAAACAAAGGCATAGAGGGAGGGGACCTGCACAGAGCAGCACGTACACCTACTTTAGCCACCTTACTAGGCAGGCTAAATGGACATACTGGTCTTTATCTGCCATCATATACTATGGGCCTGATATTCAAAAGGCATTTACACTGCTAACAGCCAGTTAACTGTCTAAATGCCTTCTAACTGGATATTTGATGCATACACAGGTAGTGCCATCAATTATCTCCAACTAAGTCCTCGACGCGCCTTAGTATCGGGGCGTGCCGGGGGTGTTCCAGGGCAGAGCGGAGGTGGGGACTGGCGCTAACCGTGCAGCACCAATATTGGAAGCTGCATGGTTAACCTTGGTGGCTTCTGGGCAGTGCGGCCAGACCCGGATATTCACTTCCGTTGCCGCGGAAGTGAACATCCGGGGTTTGGGAGTTGGTGGGCAGGGCTAAGTGGCTATGGCACTTAGCCCTGCCCAGTTAAATATCGGGCCCTATGTTACTATGTATGTTGTATGTTGGAGACCAGTACACACAATTCTCTACATAAGGAGAACACTTTTCTTCCTCCAGCCTGCAGAATTGCAGAAAAATAATGCAGGAAAAGGAAAACTCCCCATTCTGAGGTAGCATTTTCCCAGTTATTTAAACCGGAGAACAGAAATCCAGTGCCCAGTGACCTCAGAGTTTCCTCCTCTCTTCTCCTGCCAGAGTCAGTATCTCATTGTTGCTTTATAAAAACAAACCTAAAAAAAAGCAGGAAACACCGTATTTGCTTAATTTTGGACTCAATTTAATTGAAATTTCAAAAAAAATACTAATCAGCCAGACCCGGTTTTCATATTTTGCATGTCATGTGACATGGAGACCAGCTATGGGGAAATAAAGTTGAAAAGATGACAAGCAATTTTCAGGACCCCAAAGGCACGTGTAAAGTTAAGCAAATGTTTTCTTTGTGGCAGCTTCTCAGTTAACCAAGGTTCTGAATCAATACCAGAGGTCAGGACACATTTCCTTAACTGAAGTCACTTTTTCCACTTAATTGCCTGCAAGTTACACCGAATGTAACTTATTGCTCAATTTTTGCAGCCACCGGGGCTGACAAGTGACATGGTTTCTATAGGGAGAGATTCCCAGCCAGTCCTGGCTTTTCCAACAGTCCTTTTTCCTTTACCTCATGAAAGAAGCAGGAGTAGCGCAAGTTCAACCAGGACGGGTCAGTCTCCCTCCAAAAAACAAAACCATTTCAGCTCTGAATGTTGTTGGCAGTGGGCAGGGGGTTCTGGAGGTGTGTTTTGGAAGGGGGATCCATTATCAGTGTTGGGCGGATCCTCTGAAGCAAGAGATGGTTTTTAAAATTCTGGGTCAGGGTCCAAAATGGGAGCCTTGGAGATGACATGTGGATAAAACAAGTCTTTGTCACATCTCAGAAGAAGGTGTGATACCCAAGAACATTGTTTTTATTGCCAAAAATGAGATGTAGGAGTTGCTAATGGAAGATAAGCTCGCCTATACACTAAAATGTGAGAGAACTCACAAAATTGAGCTGACACAGTACAAAGCTTTTCTCATTATGCTGGCTCAATTAAGTAATATGGAAATGAGTTTGGTAGCATTTCTTTCAATAACACCTCACAAAATCATGGACTATGTAGAAAAATTGTTTTAAAGAAAATGTTAGTAGTGTTGAATTGCTACTGAGCTGATTGGCATGATTTTTCAGCTCATTAACAATTTATCCTATATTTTGTAAACAGATTCAGTACCCAAAATTGAATTGCATACGCTAACTTTAAGGACTGTGTCAACACTCACTATATGCCATTTTAACACATGAAAAATGCATTTGCAAAGTTGTTCACAACTTAGTATATTGGCCTCAAGATGATCTGAGATAACTTGAGACAATGATCTGGTAATGTGAGATAGGGGATGTGAGAGATTATGAGATAATGTGGGATATAGTGATATGAGATTAAAAATATGAGATTGCAGAAGTGGAACTGCTTTATTTGGCAAGAACCCAGCAGAGATGTGCAACAGGGGAAAAAAATTCTTGGTTTGTTTTTGGATTTTTGTCCTTTTTTCCTGATTTTCTGACTTTAGTTTGACTCATTTAACTTAGAAACAGAAACATAGAAAACAACAGCAGATAAAGATCATACGGCCTATCGAACCTGCCCATCCTTAAGAAGTATTACGTTCTACAATCTCTTCCTCTCTCTCAGATCCTCTGTATTTGCCCCATGCTTTATTGAATTCAGATACAGTTTTTGCCTCCTTCACTTCCACTGGGAGGCCATTTCATGCATCCACCACCCTTTCTGTAAAGAAATATTTCCTCTGTTTACTCCTGAGTCTATCCCCTTTCCTTTTATGACCCCTCATTCCAGAGCTTTCTTTCAACTGGAAGAGGGCCACCTCTTGTGCATTAATACCCTGGAGGCAGGGCCGGTCCCAGAGTTGGGTCAAGGTAGGCACCTTAGGCAAACCTTAAGCCTTATGCTCCCCCTGGCTGTCAGAATCTACTGTTTAGCTTTGAATGCCCTGCTCTTTACTGCCCCTCAGAAGTTGCCACCCTAGGTGACTACCTAGTTTGCCTAGTGGTTGGGCCAGCCCTGCATGGAGGTATTTAAATGTCTCTATCATATCACCCCCTCCTGCTTTTCCTCCAAAGTATACATAGTGAGCTCTTTAAGCCTATCCCTATATGCCTTATGACGAAGACCACTGACCATTTTAGTAGCTGCCCTCTGGACCAACTCCATCCTGTTTATATCCTTTTGAAGGTGCAGTCTCCAGAACTGTACACAGTACTCCAAAAGAAGTCTCACTAGAGACTTATACAAAGGCACTATCACCTCCATTCTCCTGCTGGCCATTCCTCTCCTTATGCATCCTTCTGGCTTTTCTGTCGCCTTTTCTACTTGTTTTGCCATTTTAAAATCATCAAATACAATCACCCCAAGTTCCCGCTCTTCTTTTATGCACTGAATTACTTCAGCCCCTATACTATACCACTTTCTTGGCTTTTTGCAGCCCAAATGCATGAAATCTTAACTGCTATATTCTCGACCATTCTTCAAGCTTCTTTTAATGCACCTTGGAACATTTTAAAACGCACAAATTGACCTTACGTGTTTCCTTACCATTCCCCTAGAGCAGTGATGGCTAACCTTTTTGAGCCCGAGTGCCCAAACTGCCGCACAAAACCAAAGAATTTCCTCAAAGTGCCAGCATGTCAATTAAAGCCTCATTTGCATAAGGTGCCTCATTTGCATAAATATTTGCATAATGTTACCATACACTAACTTTTAGTAAACATGCCTCTTAATGAGTATATGGATAAAGAAAGACTAAAAGGTTTCTACATTACTATAATCCAGTACCAACCGCCAGGCACATTAGGAACTACTACAAACGCTGCCCATTTAGAACCCATAGCAAACCCGCCGTATCCTAACAGCACTACCAGGACTCACAAAGCACCATACCCTAACTATCAAAAGGCAACACTGCAAATATTAAACCAATACATTTCAGAGAACAACAATACATGACCTACTGGGGAAAGAACAAGTGGCAATGTCAAATAGGAATTATATAAACAGAATACCTCAGCTCAGTTACACATGCAGAACAGACCATCACCAAACAAGGAATCACAATTTAGAAACAGGAAGACAATAATTAAACTGGGAACCCCAAAAGCCAAACTTGGAATATACAACAACACTGTAGAAATAAAACTATAAATTAATTTCCTCTTGTACTAAACAAAGCGCAAAAATTAATGATGCACATTTCCCAGAGCTGACATATTCCAGTTAATAAATTCAAAATAAAGAGATATTTTTCTACCTTTTGTGCATTTTTTTTCAGTTGCAATTGTTCCAGCCACTTTCTTCTGGTTTCTTCGTGTCTTCTGCTAACTCTCCATCTGCTGTCCATTTGTCCTTTCTTCTGTCTTGTTTTTTTTTTTCCATTCTCTCTCTACATCTGCTTTAACATACTAATCTTTCTCCTTTTGCTCTTTCCTCATTCCTATTTCATCTACTCAAAATTTACCCCTCCATCCTCAATCCCCACTTATTCTCCCAATACCCGGCCAATTGTAGATTTTTTATCCCTCCCACACAAAATATTTTTCCCCTCTCCATTTTACTCTCCCAGCCCCATCCCATTCTAATCCTCCCCCAACACCAGCTCCCTTCTAGTTCCAGCCTCACCCAGCATCCATTCCCTTCTAGTCCCTGCATCAGCCCATTTCCAGTCCTAGCAGCCCCCCAACCCATTTCCAGTCCTAGCAACCCCCCAACCCAATACCAGTCCTAGCCCCCCCTCATCAACCCACTTCCAGTCCTAACCCCCCATCACCCCATTTTCAGTTTAAGCCCCCCCCTATAACCCATTACCAGTCCTAACCCCCATCAGCCCACTTCCAGTCCTAACCCCCATCAACCCATTTCCAGTCAGCCCCCCAAAGCCCATTGCCAGTCCTAACCCCCCCATCAGCCCACAGTCCATTACCAGTCCTAACCCCATCAGCCCACCTCAAGTCCTAACCCCTCCCCAGCAGCCCATTTCCTGTCCTAGCCCCCCCCATAGTCCATTATCAGTCCTAACCCCCCATATCCCATTTCCATCCAGCCCCCCTCAGCCAACAGCCCATTACCAGTCAACCCCCCCATAGCCCATTGCCAGTCCTAACCCCCCCCCCATCAGCCCACAGCCCATTACCAGTCCTAACCCCATCAGCCCACCTCAAGTCCTAACCCCTCCCCATCAGCCCATTTCTTGTCCCAGCCCCCCCATAGCCCATTATCAGTCCTAAACCCCCCCATAGCCCATTACCAGTCCTAACCCCATCAGACCACCTCCAGTGTTAACCCCCCATCAGCCCATTTCCAGTCCTAACCCCACCCAACAGCCCACCTCAAGTCCTAACCCCTCCCCATCAGCCCATTTCCTGTCCTAGCCCCCCATAGCCCATTACCAGTCCTAACCCCACCCAACAGCCCACCTCAAGTCCTAACCCCTCCCCATCAGCCCATTTCCTGTCCTAGCCCCCCATAGCCCATTACCAGTCCTAAGCCCCCATCAACCCACTTCCAGTCCTAATCCCATCAGCCCATATAGACTTAGCTCCCCCATAGCCCCCCCATAGCCCATCACCACTCCTAACCTCCCCCAGCCCATCACCACTCCTAACCCCCCCATCAGCCCATTTCCTGTCCTAGCCCCCCATAGCCCAGTACCAGTCCTAGCCCCAACAGCCCACAGCCATTACCACTCCTAACCCCCCCCAGCCCATTACCACTCCTAACCCCCCCAGCCCATCACCACTCCTAACCCCCCCATCAGCCCATTTCCTGTCCTAGCCCCCCCAGCCCATCACCAGTCCTAACCCCCCAACAGCCCACAGCCATTACCACTCCTAACCCCCCCAGCCCATCACCAGTCCTAACCCCCCCCAGCCATTACCACTCCTAACCCCCCCCCCAGCGAAATATTTTGACAAACAAAGCTGTCGCTGCCGGGGCCGGGGCCGACGCGGCCGAATCGAGAGTTCCGCGGGGCCCCCCCGCCCAGCAGAGCCTGCCCTCCGTCCCCGGTATCCCCTCTCTCAGCTGCCTCCAGTCACACGCGCCGGCTTTCCGAGCGGGAGGGATGCGTTTCTCCCTCGGTGCTCTGTAAAGCCGGCGGGGGCTGATGGGAACTTCCCATCAGCCCCCGCGGGCTTAACAGAGCAGCGAGGGAGAAACTCCCCTCGCGCTCTGAAAGCCGGCGCGTGTGACTGGAGGCAGCTGAGAGAGGTGATACCGGGGACGGAGGGCAGGCTCTGCTGGGCGGGGGGGCCCGGGGGGGCCCCGCGGCACACTCGATTCTGCCGCGGCGGCCCCGGCCCCGGCAGCGGCAGCTTTTTTTTTTTTTTTTTTTTAATGCCGCATATCTTGATTGCGGACCTTCCCGCGTGCCAGCTGCAAGGCCTTCGCGTGCCACAGCTGGCACGCGTGCCATAGGTTCGCCATCGCTGCCCTAGAGGTATCCCTGTCCTCAACTGTTGTGTTGTTTTTCATACTAGATTGTACGCTCCGATGAGCAGGAACTGTCTCTTACATGTGTATGTACAGTGTTGCGTATGCCATGTAGTGCTATACAAATGATCAGTAGTAGTAGTAATTCTTAAGTTATTGTGTTTTAAATTGATTTTGTGTGCAGCAAAACCCGATGCATGGTAAGTGCAAAAGCAGTGTGGTAACTATCAGGGGAATTCCCGAATACCCTCAGCACTTACCACACACAAAAATCCAGTACTGCACATATAGCTCATTCTCATCAGGTGGCTTTAAGTGTACCCACACTAACTATAAAAGTGACAGTGCATGGTGATTACTATGCACTAACTGTGACGTGTAACCCATGCCCCCTCTTCGCCCATAACCCACTCAGTCTCCGCCCCTTCTCACGTTAAACTGTTAATGCAGGATTTTTACTGTGCTGTCTACTTTTACCGTACAGTAACCATTACCACAGGCCTGCATTAATGGTTAGCACATGATAAATCGCTCGTTAACTGCTTAGCACGCATTAGTAAAAGGGTCTCTACACTTTTAAGGCTTGCGTGCCAATGAACCAAATGCATGATAATGAATGCACATGTCTAGAATCTGCAAGTGGCCCCTGTTGTCCAGGAAACGGCTGCACCTTTTATTCTTGCTGGTGTGCAAAACTGAAGTCAAGCTTCACAATCACTTTGCATCCATAGGAGTTGAAATCAGTCTAGCTTAAAAGCATATAATGGTGTCAGAGAGAGAACCTTATGGCAGATGAGCACCACCAAGACTGCCATGATCTCCTTACGCCACAATTTCACAGACTCTACTTGACCTCAGACTTTACCCTTCACTTGCCTACTGCCAAGGATCGTTAGTACTGGTCCCCTTCCTAGTTTTATCATTGTGGGAAACCAGTCCTTCATTCACCACCCTAGCTTTATTTTCTGTTGTGGATGAGATTTACTTCTCCGCTTTTCAGTTTATTGATTCTATCCGTTCACTCTGTTTTAGAGAGCTAATACATTTACTGGGATGCAAGAAAAGAGGAGCTTTCCATAGCCAAGGGGAAATATTTTAAAATGTCTACTAGGATAACATAGTAAATAAGTTATTTTAATTTGTAAAATGTAACCTCCTACATCTTTAGAAATTATAATTACAGTATTCACATTCTTTGTACAGTCCTGCTTTCTTTTCCTCTTGTATCTTAAAAAAAAGAAAGAGAAAAACAAATGGCATTGTGAGGAACAGTGTCACTTCCTGAATTCTAGGCTGCCTGCAGTCCTTAGATAGTTTGTTCATTGTTTCCTTACAGCTTCCAGTGGCAGCAACAATGACCTGACCGGGAGCAACAGGAATTTTGGGGAATGCGTATGGTTTTATGCCAGGGTCCAGATTTCACTGTGCAGCTCCCAGACCCATTCTCAAAGACTGAATCTTGGGAACATTTTTTAATTCAGAGAGGAGAAACACCAGGGGCTGCTGGAACACTGGCTGCTATTTTGGAATGAAGGGTTTTCCCCCCCAAGCCAAGATGCATTTCCCTTTCTGGATGGCTTTCCTTCACTGTAAGCAGCAAGTTGATAAGGAGCTCTGAGTTTCTAACCAAAACAGAGCCCTGCCCATCATTAATGGTGTCTTGTCTTCCTTTTCCAGTTGGAATTGTCGCAGTCCAAAGTCAACCCACAGGTAAAACTATAGTTTTATATTTCTTTCTCTCTTTTTCATCTATTCACAATCTGTAGTTTTCTAGCATTTACAACAAATGCAACACTACACAGTCAAATATAAAATGCAGGATGTAATTTGAATCATAGCAATGTGAGGGTTTTGTAATGTTGTATATCACTATGTAGTGAAGGAATAGTCTAATGGCTAGAGCACTGGCTTGGGAACCAAGAGACCAGTGTTTGATTCCCACTAGCCGGCCTTGGGCAAGTCACTTAACCATCCATTGCCTCAGAAACAATATAAACCACTTTGACTGAAATGATGAAACAGTATAAAAATGTGTTAAATGAACCCTGGAAGGTGGTTTAGAAATGCACAAATAAAATTTTTGAGTAACTGACTAGGCAGCCTACACTATAAGAATATAAAGTACTGCAGTAGGGTTCAGTGATATGATGGAAAGCAAACATTAATAACAAAGGGGTCAATATTCAAAAGGATTTATTGATTGATCAATTGACTTTATTTAATACACTGCTTATCACCAAAGTATTAAAGGGGTTGACACCGGATCAGCTAACCTGATAGGTACTGCTGAGATGGACATTCAGCGGCACTAGCCAGAGAAAGCCACTGAATAGTTCGTCTGACTGCCTCAGTACTATCCAGAAAATGCTGGGGAGGTCTGTAAGCAGAGCTGGAGTGGAGCCCACCACTATCTGCACAACAATGATCATTGCTTGGGAGAATATCACAGCTATCCGGATAGAACTGGTACTGACCATTAATATCCAGATACAGGCACTGAATATCTAGATGGTTTTATCTATGGTGGCCCCTGACAGCCACAAGCTAAACAGTGGCCCCAGAGAGAATGCATAAATACAGCAAACAAATCCTAATATCTTGGTACCCATGAGTGTCTGACTGTACAGCGCTATCCTGCATTTAAAGAGCAGTGGAATATGTTTCATACACTCTTCTAGCGCAGTGTTGCCCAACCTGTTCAAGCCCAAAGCACACTTATATGAACGAAGATGTTGTGTGGACAAGGTGTGCAGACATGGAGAGGACATGGCTCTGTTCCTCCCCATTGGCCATAAATTTCCTCCCCTTCCCACCTCACTATTTCCATGGCTCCTCTGGCATGAGAGAATGAAGTCCAAGTTCCCTCCGTGGGATTCAGCATCTTTTCCAGTAACCTTTCCTTGGGCTTCAGGCATGATTTAGCCCTGCTGTTGTGAGTAGAGGCATCTTGCCTTGGAGCTCTCTCCTGTCTCATTCTGTTGTTTTCTACTTCAATATCTCCACTTTCAGCTGTCTTTTTACATGAGTACATTGCCCACCTTCCCTACCGTCAACTCCTCACCACACATAGACTCCTCTATTTATCCCATCCTTTAGTTCCTTTATGTGAACAAGTCTCCCTGCTTCTAGATTCCAACCTCTTCTGTACACAGGAGGAAAGAGAAACCTGTGTGGTACAGACGGTAGCTCAGTTTGTTAGCTTGGCTGTTACATGAAGCTGCCAGAGCTTCTCCACTATTGCTACTGCTCCCAGCACTCAGAGAGAGTTACATCCAGTACCCGGTGCACACTCTCCCCATCTAATACAACCTGGGGACAAGACACAGGCTGAAAGGACTCAAAAGAGAATGTGCAGGAGAAGGAAGCTTAGGACATGCATGTGTAATCGGTGTACTGCACTAAGTGGAGTCAAGCTATAGGTGTCCTGCTTTCTGCCTACTGATTTCCACACTCCAGACTCATGGTGGAGCTAGGAATGGTAGGCATATGTGATTGCTTATTTACTAAGAAAGGAGCTCCTTCGGGTTTAAGAGCCACTTCTGGTGTCTCTCGTTGCTGCATGGTGCTGAAGTAGGGACCGAATACTGATTTGGACCTGTCGGAGGTGGCTTTTTCTGTGGCATACCTGATGAGGGCTGAAGGCACACTGGTTGGAAAATACTGTTGTAGTGAAGGCTGTAATGTGGGAAGTCAAAATCTTGACAAGAGCTTGGGCCAACAGTTGATGACTTGAGAAGGTCTGTGAAGAAACATCAACATCATGTTAGAAGCCTGGAGTTGGTGCAATGGGTTGGAAGGATTTATTGATTTATTTACAACATTTATAACTCTTCTAACCACAAAGTGATCAGCAGAGTATAACATAACTGTAAAGAAATATCATTAAAATAAGTTTAATATGGGTTTTGTAAGTACTAAACTTTTAGGAGTGAAAAATACTTGTGTTAATCTCTCCAGTGGCCAAGAGGAGCAGGCGGGGAGAGTCTCCAGGATCGAACAGGATGTTGGGCAGCTTCGGGACTTCGTTGCTGCTCAGATTAAAGACAGAACTATGTTTACTAGGAAAATAGAATATTTGGAAAATCAGGTGACAATGTAATCTCCGTTTCCTGAATTTCCCTAGGTCTCCAGTGTTGTCACCTATGGAGATGGTGAGGAAGTACTTTTGGGAAATTTTAAAGATCCCCCCGGAGCACTTTCCGCCTTTGACTAGGTTCAGTATTTGTCCCTGGGCACAGGGGACCATGTTACTGATGCTTCTCCTGTGTCCCCTGGAATAGGGAACCTCACAAGGTTTTTGGAAAACTCCTTGGAGGTTATTACAGAAAGATCTACCCTCCTTGCTACCCTGGCTCTGGAGTCAGATACATTTTTTATTCTTAGGTTATACCTTAAGAACTTCAATGAGGCTTTTTTTGGGCTCTCAAGTGAGGATTTTTCCTGATGTGTCTCGTGTTTCACAGACGAGAAGGAAGGACTTTTTGACCCTTCGCCCCAGGGTTTTGGCCTTGGGGGCAACTGTTAGATGTTGTGTTTCATATAAAGAGAAAATGTATCTGTTTTTTTGAGATCTAGACAACTTTTGGAGTTCTTAGTAGCTAGAGAGGATGTTTTTGGTTGAAGTTGCTATGCCATCCTATTCGACTGATGCTTAAGTCTCTGCCTGCCTTGTAATTTAGTTCTTATTAGGTAGTGCAGGGCCATTCGCTGCCTTTACTTTCCTTATTTTTTTCTTTCTGGCACTCCCTCTATTTCCTTACTTGTGGACTAACATGTACATGTTTTTTGTTTTTTCATGATTTATGTTTTCCTTATTTTTAATGACCATTATCTCCAGGAACAAGCAGGAATGTAGTCTTCAAATATGGGTATCATTGGTAGCGACGGAGCCTGTGCGGGAATGCTCCCCAGCATCCAATAGGAAAGCTTTTGGGAGCATCCCACAGTGCCTGCGTGCTGCCTTCCCGCCTTTCCCAACTGTCCCTCTCCAGTTCTTTGTTTTCCGCAGAGCCGCAGAGTTTTCTGTCACCGCAGAAAAATTCCCTTCTTATACTTCTTTTTTGTGGTCGCGTCTGCCTTCCCTCAACGCTATACCGGTACCGCTGGTTCTTCTTTTCTTTTTTCTAAAAAAAAGACCCTTTGTTTCTGGAATCTTTCTCCAGTAATTTTCTTCTCGGGTGCCACGCGCCATTTTGGGCACTAGGCCCAACTTTTTCCTCAAAATGGAAAAACCCGCTTCGGGTTTTAAAAAGTGTTCTAAGTGTGGCGGTACCATCTCCGTCACCGACACCCATGAGTGGTGCCTCAAATGTTTAGGCCCTGACCACTCTATCTCCGAGTGTGTTGCCTGTGGAATGATGTCAAAAAGGGGCCGGCAAAACCGAGCTGCTAAGCTCAGCACCCTTTTTCCCTCCGATGCAGCCTCCATGGCATCGACGTCCTCCAGGGCTTCTTTCTCCTCCCATGGATCTCAGGTAACTAAACCTAAATCTAGCCGGTCCTCAAAGGGTAGATCTCCTTCTAAACATCGAGCTGCCTCTGGCGTTGCCCTTGTGAATCGTGCAGTCTTTGACTGCTTTGAATGCATAAGCAGAACCTCTGCTATTGCGATAGGTGCACGTAGAATTGCCTGGTTCCAGGTATCTGACTTAGAAATCTGGGTACTGGACAAACTGGGGAATATACCTTGCACAGGAGAGAATCTCTTTGGCAAGAATTGTCAGGAAAAAGCTGAGATAGATGCTGACAATATCACTTTGGATAGATTGTCTAAATCTACAGCTGATCCTGCGAGGAAAAGATCCTCTTTCTTCAGTAAGAAGAAGAAGTTTTATCCCTCCTGTACCCAGCAGGGACATTGTTCAGGTCAGTCTGCCCAAAACAGACAGCAGCAACAACTTAGGCAACAAAGGAAATCAAAAGCAGCTAAGCCTCAACCGGCTCAGCAGACACTGCCTCCACAGGGGCTTTGACTCCTACCTAGAGAACTTTGCCTTCCTGGCCCTGAATGGCCCAGAACCCTCCACCATCCCAGGAAGGTTATGTCATTTTGCCCCCAGATGGTGTCAGATAACAGCAGAAAATTGGACTCTGTCTGTTGTACGAGAGGGATACAAGCTTCATTTCCTCAGCATGCCCCCTCCTACAATAGTATGCAATGTGTGCCTTTGAGTCAGTCCTGACTCCTGGCCACCCAGAAGCTCCTGGGTTTTCTTGGCAGTGTCACCGGAAGTAGATTGCCAGGCCTTTCTTCCGAGGCAATGGAGGGTTAAGTGACTTGCCCAAGGCCACAAGGAGTGCTAGTGGGACTTGAACCCTGGTTGCTTGGTTACCAAGCCAGTGTTCTAACCACTAGGCTACTCCTCCACTCCCCTACAATAGTAAGACAGTTCAATTCTCAGACGTAAGACAGTTCAATTCTCAGACCTCTCCCAATGACCGGTTAGGTCAAGAAGTCACAATGCTCCTTGCTCAAGGAGCAATAGAAGAGATGCCCATTCCCCAACGGGGTACAGGGTTTTACTCCCCCTATTTCCTTATTACAAAGAAAACAGGAGTACACAGACCCATTCTAGACCTCAAAGAATTGAACAAATTCCTGTTCAGAGAGAAGTTCAAAATGATTTCTCTAGGAACTCTGCTGCCATATCTTCGGAGTCAGGATTGGCTTTATTCTCTAGATCTCAAGGATGCGTACATTCATGTTCTCATCCATCCAAATCATCGAAAGTTCCTTCGATTCCTGTTTCAAGGGAAGCACTACCAATACAGGGTTCTTCCTTTTGGCCTGGCTTCTGCACCAAGGGTGTTCACAAAATGCATGGCTGTGGTAGCAGCATTTCTCCGCACCCTGGGAATATTCATCTTCCCTTACTTAGACGACTGGCTCATTCGAGCCCCTTCAGAGCCAGAGGCCAGGGTTGCACTCTCTCGCACAATGCGCATCCTTCAGTATTTGTGACTTGTTATAAACTTCCCAAAGTCCAACCTTGCTCCCACTCAATCCCTAGAGTTTATAGGAGCTCTTCTGGATACCAGACAGACAAGGGTCTTCCATACACAGTCCCGCTGCTTTCGCATTGTGCAGTTAGCTTCCCAAGCAGTGCTAAAACCTCACCTCACTGCTCGGGAAATGTTACAGTTGCTAGGCCACATGGCATCCACAATGCATGTGGTTCCTTATGCTCGCCTCCATATGAGGGCAGCCCAGTGAACTTTATCCGCTCAGTGGACTCAGGCGTCAGGTTGCCTGTCAGACAAAATAGCAAACTCAGATTGCCTTATTTTGTCCCTCCAATTGTGGCAGTCAACCAAAAACCTTCTGGTGGGTCTCCTTTTCAGAAACCCCCACCCCAAGCCACTCTAACAACAGATGCTTCACAGGTGGGTTGGGGAGCCCACTTGCAAGGCCTCTCTACCCAGGGTACCTGGACTCCACAGGAGGCCTATCTCCATATCAACCTCCTGGAGCTCAGAGCAATCTTCCTTGCTCTTCGAGTGTTTCACACCCAGCTCAGCTACAAGACAGTCCTAGTTCAAATGGACAATCAGGTAGCCATGTTCTATGTGAACAAGCAGGGCAGAACAGGCTCTCTGTCGCTGTGCAACGAAGCTTTGCGACTATGGGCCTTCGCCAGAGAGCATCAGATTCATCTCCTTGCGGTGTATCTTCCAGGCATTCAAAACTCTTGGGCAGACAGACTTAGTTGAGTTCTGCTTCCACACGAATGGTGCAGACCAGGTGGCCAAAATATTTAAAATTTGGGGAACCCTGGACATAGACCTCTTTGCAATTCTGCTGAATGCCAAACTTCCCCGGTTCTGTTCCAGAATTACAGCTCAAGGTTGTCAGGCCAGGGATGCTTTCCTCCTTCATTGGGGTGAGGACTTCCTGTATGCCTTTCCACCATTCCCCTAATTCCCAAAACCCTGTTCAAGCTTCAGAGAGACAGAGGTCATATGATCCTCATAGCTCCATGTTGGCCACGGCAAATGTGGTACCCTCTGCTCCTACATCTCTCTCAAGCTCCGCCTCTGGAGTTAGGATCTGCTCCAAATCTCCTTTCTCAAGAGGACGGGATGCTATGGCATCCCAATCCCCAGTCTCTGCATCTCAGGGCCTGGTTGCTGAAAGCCTAGAACTTCACGGTCTTAACCTTTCCCAGCAGGTAAAGGATATCCTTCATGCTTCTAGGAAACCCTCCACAAGACGCTCTTATGCATTTAAGTAGAAAAGGTTTACCATATGGTGCTCGCAGAAGGGTCTTAACCCTCTTGCGATACCTCTGGAATCATTACTGGAGTACCTCCTTCATTTATCAAATGCAGGGCTTAAGACCAATTCAGTGAGAGTCCATTTGAGTGCTATTGCAGCTTCTTTCAAGCCTCTAAATGGACAACCTATTTCCTCTCATCCTCTCATAGCGACATTTATGAGAGGCCTTCTTTTAATGGAGCCTACCATTAAGCCACCACCGGTGGCATGGGACTTAAATCTGGTACTTGGGCAGCTCATGAAACCGCCCTTTGAACCATTAGCCAGTACCTCTTTGAAATTCCTTTTCTGGAAGGTTATCTTTCTCATTGCAATCACATCAGAACATCGCATCAGTGAATTGGGAGGAGTGGTCTAGTGGTTAGGACAAGGTACTTCGGGCCGGGGGTTCAAGTCCCACCTGGGGACAGCAATCTCAGGCCGGAGGGACTGGGATTTCTAGTCCTGTAGGCACTCCTTGTGGTCTTGGGCAAGCCACTTAACCCTCCATTGCCCATGTTCCCTGTAAGTATTAGTGTATGTGTCTCATATCCCCTCGTGTTAAATGTATCCCCCAATTGACCGCTTTGACCCGGTGAAAAGCAGGATATAAATACAGCTAAATAAATAAATTGCAAGCGTTGGTGGCTGATCCTTCTTATACAAGGTTCCATCATGATAAGGTAGTCCTTAGGACTCAACCACACTTTATGCCAAAGGTGGTCTCGCCCTTTCATTTAAACCAAGAGGTTTACCTTCCTGTATTCTTTCCAAGGCCTCATGCCTCAAATGCAGAAAGGAACCTTCATACTTTGGACTGTAAAAGAGCTTTGGCCTTTTACTTGCAAAGGACACAGCAACATAGAAAATCCTCTCAGCTCTCTGTTGTTTTTGATCCTAGTCCAGCTGGATTGCACAGTGTATATCTTTTGCCTATGACAGTAAGAACCTTCCTCTTGAAGGCCATGTCACAGCTCACAATGTGAGAGCCATGACAGCCTCAATGGCTGATCTTCAGTCTGTGTCTATCGACGACATCTGTCGAGCAGCTACTTGAGCTTCGGTACATACCTTCACAGCCCATTACTGCTTAGACAAGGACTCCTGCCGGGTTGCCTTGTTTGGTCAGGCTGTTCTTCAACACCTGTTCCAGACTTAATCAACTCCTACCCACCATCCCTGATAGGATGCCAGAGATCCATGGGGGGAAGTGGAGCCCTTTCACAGGGGCACACAACTTCTGGGGCCTTCTCCCTGGCATCTGCAGCTAGGGAGTCCCCATATGTGAAGACTACATTCCTGCTTGTTCCTGGAGATAGCATAGTTACTCACCTGTAACAAGTGATCTCCGGGAACAGCAGGAATTTAGTCTTCACAACTCACCCACCTCCCCTAGGAGTTGTATCTTTCTATCTCTCTCTCTTTCTCTCTTTCCCTCTCTCTTTTGTCTCAGCTTTAAACTCAACTGGAGAGGGACAGTTGGGAAAGGCGGGAAGGCAGCACGCAGGCGCTGTGGGATGCTCCCAAAAACTTTCCTATTGGACACTGGGGAGCATTCCCACGCAGGCTCCGTCGGTACCGACGATACCCATATGTGAAGACTAAATTCCTCCTGTTCCCAGAGATCACCTGTTATAGGTGAGTAACTATGCTTTCTTTTCATTCAATGTGAATACTTGGATAAATTTGAATAAATAAAAAATTTAAAAAAAGTTGAACAATAAGCAACAAACAACAATAAACACCTCCAAAACTTTAAATTTAAAGTTGCAGGAATCAGTATAGTGCAGTGCAAGTAATTATGACCTTGGGTTTTCATTAATAATTATTTGATTTTATGTATAAATGAAAACCGTAATGTTAACAGAAGTTTGTTCTTACATTTTTTTAATTGCCGTCTATCGGTTCTGTAGTAACTATTTTTTAACAACGTCTACCATCCTCGGGCAGTACAAATTGTATGGTTATAATGGCAACTGCAGATTTAGGGTCCTTCCTTAGTCCTGCTGCCTCTTAAGATCACTCAGGACTAGCTGGAGAAAAGACTCAGGCCCTTTGGTACTATCTGTACCTTTTGAAGCTGCTGCAATTTTATAGCCCAGCTGCTTTCCCAGCTCTACAGGCAAAACTTGCCCTAATTCATACCTGCACAGTCCAAACGATTTGTGACAAATTCAGTTGAATTTTTTAATTTAATTTAATTTAATTTAATTTTCAGAGCATACTTGTGGAAATTCCTTGTTATTTTGCCACAAATGCAAATTAATTGCATATGCAGTCAATTTTGATTTGGCAGGCATTTTCTTTCCGCTTTACCCTTAAATCTGACCCATTGAGAACAGTTGGTCACCAGCTGCACAACTCTGGATGCTAAAGGGAGTAATTTTCAAAGCCTTAGTTGCCCTGGAGCCATCTTACAAATTGCTTTTAAAGACATCTCTAGTGTGGGGGTGGTGCAATGGACCTAGACATCCCCGCCCAATTTCAGAAATGTCAGGGACAGGGGGGTGTGGCAACATGGCGGCTGCAAGCAGACGTGGTGGAGCTGTCTTGCAAGATGAAGACAAAAAACCACACTGCCCCTCCCAAGCCTATGGACTTGGGAGCCAGAACAATATCTACACCAATACAACCCTCCATTACCTCCTTTTGGCCTTCGGGAGACTTCCTTGCCAATTACCCCCAGAGGTGCCTTGCTACAGCCTACAAGACAAACGGAGATGTCCTCGGACCACCTTGAGGCTCTTTCACTCACCCTGGAGAAGGATGTCAGCCAGGATTTCCATGGCATGCTTGTCACTGATTGAAGCTCACTGCCCCTTGGAACCCAGAAATCAACAGGAACATGGCAAGGGAGTGATTGAGTGGAGGAGCAGCAGAGCCTACCTCGGCTATAGTGCAACCCATGGAACAGCTGGCTGGTGTGGCCAGATTACATTGGTTTCATTGGTAAAAACTGTGAGTGACATTCTTGTGCCATCTGGGACTTTCTTCTCTTCAGGGTCAGATTCTGGATGCCCATCTACCATTAGTCTTGATACTCTCTGGGACGCCATTCAGGGTCTTCTGAGTTCTATTAACTCTATTACCCAAGTTCTATCGCAGCACACTATACGGATATCTACTGAACTCTTGCAGTGCCGTTCAGACAAAGATTCCCTTCAGGAGAAGTTCTTGACTCAGGAAACTAGACTTAAGGTTGTGGAATTACATAATTCTGCTTTGATGAAAGATAATTTGGCAGCTCATTGGACGATTGAAAAATTGGAAAATGCTGATTGACGCAAGAATCTTCATCTTTTGAATTTTCCTAGGTTAAGTTCAGCTTCTCCCTATGAGTTTTTCAAGAAGTATATTATGGAATTAATGGAAATCCCGGAGTCCTCTGTTCTGCCTACAACTAAAGTTTGTTATATTCCTCAAGGAGAGTTCCTCTAAGGCTGGGCAACAGAAGTTGGGATTTAATGTACTGAACATTACTGAATTTCTTGAGCAATCTAGTGAGGACACTTTACAGTGTTCTACTTTGATGGTGCAATTAGCACTGGACTCAGACCGGGACTGGCTTCTCAAAATGTTTTTTAAGTATAGGGAAGTTTTATTTTTTTAATTCAAAGATATGAATGTTCCCAGACGTAGCTAGAACCACCCGGACGTAGCTAGAACCACCCAGAAATGAAGGAAGCAATTCCTGTTGCTTTGACCCCACAGCCTAAATCTGGGGGCCACTTTTCACTTGCACTATCCATGTAAGTATCTTGCGGTATATCAAAACTATAAAACCTACGCAGATCTAGGCAGAAAATTCAACGCAACAAAATATGCCAGATTAAAATGTGCCTCTTAGGTGCTTCATCTTTGTGTATCACAGGAAGTGTTGGGGGGTCTACGCACGCATGTGTGCGTGTGCCAGCAGGTGCATGTATTCGTGTTTTTCTGTGTTTCATGAAGACTGCTAGAGACTACATGCACGTGTCCGTGTATGTGCGCACCATGGGGACTGTCGGGTGCTACATATGCACGTGTGTCTGCGTGCACATGTGTGTATGTCTGGGGGCTACATGCATGTCTGTCATGAAGAGTTTTGGGGCTGCATGCATGTATGCATGTGTGTATGGGGGCTGTGTATTTTAATATCTGTCAGGGACTGTATGTGCATGTGAAAACAGTACACTTACGATGACAAAGTGATGCATTTCCCCTTCCTTCATTTGCAAAGTTATACATATCTGGGGTGTGGATGTGTGTGGGAGAAGAGTTCAAAGAAATGTGTCTCATTATGGTAGCAAAGATTAAATGAGGAATCTTTATAACTAGTGTTATGCATATATGAATAGCGGAGTAGCCTAATGGTTAGAGCTTGGGAACCAAGAGACCAGGGTTCATTTCCCACTAGCACTGCTTTTGGCAGTCACTTAACCCTCCATTGCCTCAGAAAAATCCAAGTTATCAATGTCCCTGTTTAATGTACATTACCAAGTTTAAGTTACAATGTATAGTTTTGATATACTGTAAATATGTAAAAGTGTAAATATGTAAAGCCTAGCCATTAAGTCCTTAATTCTGTGTGATGTGCCATACCCTCTAATCTATGTGTATTTTTGCCCAAATTTTCTGTCTTGATTTAACAAACTCCCAAATTTGTAATCAAACCGCTACTGATCGCTGGAAGTAGCGGTATATAAGTGTATACTAAATAAATAAATGTAAACTACTTTGACTGAAATGATAAAGTGGTATAAAAAACCTCTTAAATAAATAAAATATATGTGTCTCTCTTCAGACAGTGAGTATGTGATGTGTGGATGTGACGTGCATGGCTGGGATGTGCTGCCCATGTGTGTTTGCTGCACTGGTCAAGTGCCTCTGAGTGGAGGGCGGGGGGTCTTGAGCTATCTGTATGTGTGGATGGAGTGCCTGTATGCCTTCTGGGGGAGGGTCTGTGCTTTTAGCATATATTCATGTGCCCTTGTCTCTCCTCTCTTCGAACATCAACCCCTTGCACTCTTTCACCCCTTCCTGCAGACTGTCTCCTGCTGCCTCCCCCCACTCTGTTCCCTTCCCAGCCTCTGTCCTTTCTCTCTCCCCTTCCATCCCCCTCCCTCAGCTTTATTTCCGCAGACCACTGCCCCTACCTCTTGTGCATCTCTGGCCCCAGCTCATGCAGCACTCTTACCGATCTCAGCTCTCTCCCCTTCAGCTGGTGGGACAGGCTGCTCCCGCAGGCACATGCAGCACTGCCTCTCTCCTCTCTTCGGCCTGCAGGAGCAGCCTGTCTCACGGGCTGAAGAGGAGAGAAAAGCCACGATCAGCAATGCTGCATGTGCTTGCGGGAGTAGCCTGTCCCCCAGGCTGAAGAGGAGAGAGAGGCTGCAATTGCTTCCAGAAGTGCTGTTGTGTGCCCGCAGGACAGGCAGTTCCCATGGGCACACGCATCACTGCTTTCCTCTTCTGCCTGCAGGCACACAACGCTGTTGCAGTTTTGGCGCCCCTTAACTCTAGCGCCCCTTTGCCATGCTTACCTAGCTTACCAGGTAGCACTGGCCCTGTGAGTATGCATGGAGAGATTTGCATGCCCACTTCCTCCATTGTATGCAAATCTCTCTCATGCATACTCGTTAGAGATATCCTGGAAACCTGGCCTTTTGGTGCCCCTTAAGGACTTGGAGTGAAGACCAAGGGCTTAAAAGTCGGATTCTCCTTAGTTCAGTGTTTCCAAACCAGTCATGTAACACACTGCTTTGCCAGAAGACCTGATCAGGTGTGCCACTGAAAAGTCACCACTGCCTGGGCTTGGAGCTTAGCAATTCTCAGTAACAAGAGACATTAGCAGTGAACATGCCGATATTGCTTTCTGAACACCTGTACTTATGCATATCTCTCCTGCCTATCTACCGCATGAGCCAGGTATTTACAAATCCTGGAATACCATTCTTTTACCAGCAGGGGTCACCATAGTATTTTATTTAATTTATTTATTTAACAAGTTTTCTATACCACCTTTCTTGGAATCAAAGCGGTTTACATTACAACTTCAACTGAAAATTACAGAGAACTCTTTTAGAAACATGGGAAGGGGTGACATGCAGGAGATGCTAGGGAGCATAACGGATGTATTCGGGCATGAATTATTTAGGTGTGAGTCATTAGGGAGTGTACTGGATTTCATCTTTGATGTGTTCAGAGAACAGGAAAGTTTTTAGTTGTTTCCTGAAGTCCTTAATGTCCTTAGTTGTCCTTATCTTCTCTGGCAAGGAGTTCCAGATTGTAGGCGCTGCAAGTGAGAGAGCCGTCTTTGAAGTTGATTTGTTGGCTTTAATGAAAGAGCCAAGACTTGGTATGGTTTCTCTTGTGTTTTGTCTTTTGGGTCTGTTGTTAGGTTTTGCGCTTAGAAGCTCTTGTAGGATTCCGGCTGATGTTCTGTTTCTGATCTTGAAGGTGGTTAATGCTGTTTTGTATTTGGCTCTTAAAATAATTGGTAGCCAGTGCAGCTGAAATAGAATGGGTGTTATGTGTTCATGATTGGCTGATCCTGTTATGAGATGGGCAGCAGTATTCTGGACCAGTTGAAGTGGTCTTTTAGATTGTGCTGGGAGACCTTGGAGGAGGGAGTTACAGTAGTCAAGAATGGGGGTGATAATGGCTTGGCAAACAGTGTATAAGTGTTCCTGGCTTAGGAGGGGTTTTAGTCTACGGATGATGGCCAGTTTGTGGAATGCATTCTTGGTGGTTCTGCTGATGTGTGGTTGTAAATTTAGGGCTCGGTCAAGGGTCACACCTAGGTATCGGACCTCTTCCTTTATTGTGATTGGAGTATCCTGTAGTAGGATAGAAGTCAGGGGGGGGGGGGTAAAAGAGGTGTTATGTGAAATGACTAGTGCTTCGGATTTCTTGAAGTTGATGAGTAGATTGTTGGAAAACAGCAAGTTGTTCATTTCATGTACACAGGTTGTGATTGCTGTGTAGTCTGGTTTGTCGAGGAGGATTGGTGTGTAGTCCATAATGTCGTCTGCGTAGATAGCATAAAGGATCTTATGCTTTTTGAAGATGTTGCAGACTGGCTATATGTATATGTTGAACAGGAGAGCAGACAGGGAGGACCTTTGAGGGACTCCCTGTATATTGTTGATTGGAGTGGAGGTGATTGATCCAACTGACCATTTGCTGTCTGTGACTTAGATAGAACTGAAACCAGTTGAGGGTGGTATTAAGTAGGCCAATGCTGGCTAGACGCTCTATTAGGATGCTATGAGATATGGTGTCAGATGCTGAGGAAATGTCGATGACAATGAGTAAGAATCCAGTTTTTATATTGTCAATTCCTCTGAGTAATGTGTTGAGTAAGTGAGTGAGGAGAGTCTCAACACTGTGGTTGGGGGGGAAGCCATGTTGGTGCGGATCAAGCAGAGCATGTAGGTCAATGTGATCTTGTAGCTGTTTCTGAACTTCTTTTTCAATTATCTTGGATAAGAAGGGAAGGCTGAAGATTGGGCGGTAGGATGCAGGGTCTGAGCTGTCTGTTGATTTGTTTTTTTGGATGGGGCGGACAGTTGCTTGCTTGAGGGCATGAGGCATAGAGACTTGCTTACTGTGTTGTGGATGTAGCTGATAATCTCTTCTTTGACTGACTTGTTCCATTCTACTGGGCAAGGGTCAGATGGAGAAGTGCTGGTGTTTAGAGTGGATATTGTCCATAGAATCTCATCTGAGGTGGGGATGTGGAATTCATTCCATTCGTGTGTGAGGTTGGGTTCTGCCTTTGAGATATTGTGGTTATTATGGGGAGGTGCCTTCTGGGTTGGTTTATTCTTATTGATGAGATAGTCTGCAAATATTTGAGGTTGTATGGAGATCTCTTCTTTGATGGGTCCTTTGTTAGTGGGCAGACAATTTCAAAATGTTCTTTGTTTTTTTTTGTGGGATTTTAAGTTTGTTTATGTGGTATTCTTGTTTCTGTTTATTGATTAGGTTGTTGTATTCCTTTTGCATTGTTTGGTATTGGGTTAAGTTGGGTTGTGACCGATCAAGTCTCCATTTTCTTTCCAACTGCCGAAGTTTTCTCTTTGTTTCTCGTATTGATGCTGAGTACATGGGGCAGATTTGGGTCTTGAATCTTTGTACTGTGTGTTAGGAGGGTTAGTGGACTTTGCTGCTTTGCTGATTGTGGTGTTCCAAGAGTTGATAGCATCAACCAGGTGAGCGAAATTTGTAGCGAGATGGGGGAGAGTATCATTTAAGAACTGGTTTTTGTTGAATCCTTTACATTTTCTTGTTGGTGGGGTGCGGTTTGTAGTTTTTCCAGTGGGGGGAGATAGATCTTGAAGTGTATTGCGTGGTGGTCTGACCAAGGGATTGGTGTGACTTTTTAAGGTCTGTTATATTGCCTTGTGAGAGGATATTCTTTGGGACAAAGATGAGGTCTGTGGTGGAGCCGGAATAGTGTGAGGGACCCTTGAAAATTTGTCAAAAATGGAGGGAATCCATTGCTTTGAGGAAGGCTGCTTCTTCCTTGATGGAGGCGGATGTTAGATTTAGGTCCCCTAATAAGATGAGTGGTTTGAGGGGGTAGTTGGCTGAGCAAACAGCTTTGATTATGTTGGATGTTTCTTCAGAGGCTGTGTTGGGGGGTTGGTAGGTGAGGCAGATGGTTAAGTAGCAGTAACCCTCTTTTTCTTACTGGACCTCAAGTAAATTACTCCTACATTTCCATTTTATACATATCTACTTCATGCATATTCATTGAGGAGATCCTGAAAACCTGACTGGCCATGAAATATCTAAGACAGGGTTGGGACTTTTTCTTACAGCCCTTGACTAGCAAGGGAATTTGAGATGTTTGCTTAGTCTTCTATGAAAGGCTAATAACAGTATCTTTCCAACAGAAGGTAACAAGTTAATGTGCATATAACTAAATTCCTTAAAAACAGGAGGAAAACTTCAGACCAGCCCACATCACTCATTGAGTGCTACCAGGCTATTATTGTATCAGTAAACAAAACTTCCTGTTGTGTGCAAATGTGTATAAAAAAACCCCAAAAACAAATTGTGCAAAGTGTATAAAACTTTATTTATACATTATCTCAATTAGTCAAACAGGCTTTTACTCTAGCAGTGTTTATGAATATCCAAGTTTGTTCGACACCAGTACCTCACGTCACTACGACAACACTAATGACTTTTCACTGCTGCGGACTAGTCATGTCTAAAATAAAATAAGATACAGATGATTCAATTACATATAGTTCATAAAAATTTTTTTTACAAAAACAATGCTCTCATATCTATAATTTTCAACTCTTGGAACCAAGCTCTCACTGGTTACCTTTGCAGATATTTAAAGAGTCACTTCCGCCCCTCGATTCCCCAGTTAGAGTGCGCTGTTTCTTTCAACACATGACATCAATGAAGACTTAATTTCACAAAAAAAGATCCTCATTCATTCATTTAACCCATTAGGTTCTAGAGTCCACAATTTAAAAATCCACTTCTATTCTCTTTTCAATAACTCTGCAATTCAGCCCCCCCCCCCCCCCCCACACACACACACATGCATTTAAAGGAATGTAATCAATTCAAAGACATTGTGGTGTTTTAAAATCATGATTCATTTTGTGTCCCCTAAAGCAGCAGTAGTACTGTAGTAATGACGTGACATTGCTGGCATTGGAAGGACTTGGATATTCATAAACACTGCTAGATAGACAGCCTGTTTGACAAATCGGGGCAATGCATAAGCTAGGTTATACTGTACACACTGCACAGTTTTCTGTTTATTTTTTGTCTATTAAAGATTACTCGAGTTCTCCCTTTCCTTCTCTTCACTCTTAAATCCTTCCTTCAACGTCTGTCACCCTTTCTTTCTTTTCTAGTATCACTCAGGGCTGGCTCCAGGATTTCTGCCACCCCAGGCAGAAGCCCTGGCCGTGCCGCCCCCCCCCCCCCACTGCTGCCGCCGTCGCTGCTGAGTCCATCTCTGGGTGAGGGTGTGGCTCGCCTTGGCAGTGGCAGCAGTTTAAAAGCAACAGTGGTCCGTAGCAGGCCATATGTTTTGGCACAAAAGTGGCAGGCCATGTGTGCCAAAGCACATGGCCTGCTGCGAGCACCATGTGGCCCACCAAGTTCTGCTGCTATAGGCAGCTGCCTAGCCCTCCTAGTGGATGGACCAGTCTTGATATCATTGAGGAGGAAACTACACATTTTCTGTCCTCCTCCAAACTCACTGCTTGCTCCTCAGATCCACTTCCTACCCATCTATTGAGCTGTATTTCCCCTGCTGCCAACCCTTCCATCTATCTCAGCGGTGGACAACTCTGGTCCTAGTGCACCACAATCCAGCCTGGTTTTCAGGATGGCCATAATGAATATTCATGAGGTATATTTACATACACTGCCTCCCAGTGTATGCAAATATATCTTTTGAATATTCATTAGGGATATCCTGAAAACCAGGCTGGATTGTGGTGCACCAGGACCATAGTTGGCCACCCCTGATCTATCTTATCCTCAACCTCTTGCCTTCCTCTGCAACTATTCCTGTGGCCTTTAAACATGCTGTGATTATACTGCTCCTCAAAAAACCTTCACTGGACCTTACCTGCTTTTCCAATTATTGGTCCCTCTCCCTCCTCTGCTTTGCATCCAAACTACTCAAATGTGTGGTTCACTGTCGCTGTCTTGACTTTCTTTCCTTTCAAGTTATTCTGGATCCACTGCAATCTGGCCTTTGTCCTCTACATTCTACAAAAAAAGGCCCTTGCCAAAATCTCCAGTGACCTTTTCCTGGCCAAATCCAAGGCCTCTATTTGATTCTTATTCTTCTTGATCTATCTTCTGTTTTGACACTATCAATCACCACCTTCTCCTCGATACCCTATTCTTGTTTGGATTCAGGGGCTCTGTTCTGTCCTGATTTTTGTCTTATCTCTTCTCCCATACCTTTAGTGTATGTTCTGATGGATCCTCCTCCACTGCTATCCCATTTTCAGTTGGTGTGCCTCTGGACTCTGTCTTGAGAACCTTTCTTTTCTTTCTTTTTACCCCTTCCATTAGTGCACTGATCTCCTCCCATGGTTTTCAATGTGGCTTTTACACTGAAGACTCACAGATTTACCTCTCTACACTTGAAATCTCTCCTGGAATCCGGGACCAAATCTCAGCCTGCTTGTCTGATGTTGCTGCCTGGATGTCCCATGGCCATCTGAAACTGAATATGTCTGAGATAGACCTTCTTTTCTTTCCCCCTAAACTCACATCCCCCTTCCTCTCCTATTTCTGTGAATAAGACTGTCATCCTCCCTGTTTCTTCAGTTCGCAACCTTGGAGTCATCTTTGATGCTTCTCTCTTTTTCTGCCCGTATTCAATAGATAAAACCAACAGGTTTTAGCTTTCTCTGCAACAATGAATATGCATGAGAGAGATCTGCACAGAATGGAGGCAGTGCCTGCAAATCTATCTCAAGCATATTCATTGTAATTATCCTGAAAGCCTGACTGGCTAGGTGTCACTGAGAAACATTGCCCTATAACATCAGCACAATTTGTCCTTTCCTCTCATCGGGCAAATCACTCTGAGCTGTACCCTTCTTTTCTGCTGTCAACTCCAGATTCTGTTCGTTCCGCCTTGCTGTGCCCATAATACACCTGAGTCAGTACGTCAGGCTCAACCTCTGCTCCTATTCAAATCCAGGCTAAACACCCACCTCTTCTTCTAGGCTGCTTTTGGATCTCGCCTCCCTTATTCTTCTCTTTAACACCCATGTGTTTCTTAATCATTTTCCTTCAAGAATTACTTTGGACCTCTGTGTTTACCCATAATTAAGAATAACAGTCCAGTAGCACTCAATGTGGAGTGGAGTAGCCTAGTGGTTTGAGCAGTGGCTTGGTAACCACACAACCAGAGTTTGACTCCCATTGGTGTTCCTTGTCACCTTGGGCAAGTCACTTGTCCCTCCATTGCCTCAGAAGAAAGGCCTGGCAACCTACTTCCAGTCACACTGCCAAGAAAACCCAGGAGTTTCTGGGTTACCAGGAGTCAGCACTGACCATGGGGAAAATGCTTAGTAAACAGTATCTGGTCTGAGGCTTTCCTCCCGTTTTTAAGGAATGCACATAAACTTGTGATTATGTATGTTTTTATTGTAAACTACCTAGGTAATTGGTGCAGTATATAAAAGTTTAAAATATATATATATTTATAGCAATTGTTGCTGTCTTTTGGAAGGATACTGAAATAGTTATTTTTTGGTGGAGAACAACATCCTGTATATTTCTTCTGGGCTGATTCTCTTTTTGTTTTTTGAATGGCTAATGACACAGCAGAAGCCTTAGCTGGGAGGGTTGATGAACCTCGTACTGCTGTCACTCACCCTCGTCTTGTCCTGCTCTCTCTTGCATAGAAGAGGTTTTTCTCATTAGGTGAAAGGGCTCAGCTGACTGAGCTTGCTCACAGTCAGGATAAGGCTGGAGATTCAGGCTTCCCATAGCCAGAGCTCTCCAAGTGAAATCTGTGTCATATAGAAATACCTGTGGCAAAACTCTATAACTGCACAGCTAATCGTCTAAAATATTGTGAGACATAGTCCTAATTAGATGTGATTTTTAAACTACTTATGTTGAGATACCTTCATGAAACATATAAACTGTATGCAAAAAAGGATGTTCTTTTTATCAGAATAAAGCTAACAACTAAAATGATGTGATATTTGTGTTTCAAGCCATTACCATTAACAAGGTTGTGCTGAAAGCAGAGCCAGCTGAGATCAGGAATGGGGATAACCTCACTCTCACATGCACAGCGGAAATCAGCAAAGCCCCAGGTACAGGCCTGTTACGGCCTGTGTTCATGTTTTACAAGCAGGATGTGCTCCTTTACAACACCACTTCAGCGATGGCAGAAGCACTGTACAACATCTCCCCAGCCCGTTTCTCACACTCGGGTTTCTACATGTGTGCCGTGCAAGTCAATGAGAAGAATCGGAACAGCGAGGAACTCACTATTAAGGTCAAAGGTATGGTATGAGTGTATTTTATAATCCACATGCAGGGCCGGCCCTGGAGTTGGTTCAAGGTGTTGCTGCCCTAGGCAAATCTTAAGCTTTACACCCCCCACCTGTAAAAATCTATTGTTTAGCTTTGAATGCTCTGCTTTTTGCTGCCCCTCCATAAGTTGCCGCCCCAGGCAGCCACCTAGTTTGCCTAATGGTTGGGTTGGCCCTGTCCACATGGACCAGAGATGAGGTCAAAAAAGCAGAAACAGGGGGCTATGGATTGTGTGTTTATTTGCTGGAAAAGTTGTGATCACTCACTGGGGACCTAGGGTTGCCAACTGGTTCCAGATGCGCCCTACAGGTTTGATCCAGTCCAGGGTTTACCTCATTGCATGCAGGGATATGTAGTTCTGATTTCTCCATTGCACTCCATAAGAAAAGAAAAACTACAAGTAACTGCATGCAATGGGGTAAACCCAGGACTGGAGAAAGGCATCTGGAGCCAGTTGGCAACCCTAGCCGGACCTGATTGATGAAGGGGTAAATGCGGGGTAAACCAAGACTTTTTTTGTTTGTGTTAGAAGAGAAGACAGTGAAGCTTTTTGACCCGACCTTTTCCTGGAACAATCAATCAGGTTAAGAGAATCCTGCAGTTAAAATTCTCTTCTGCCCATCAGCCAACCAGAGGTTTCACCTAAGAAGGGGTCTGGTGCATGGGGTGTATTTCTATGCACTGGAGGCTGCAGAAACAACCATGCATTAGCAAGAGGAGCTCTCTGATGAACTGAGAGGCCTTTCTTCATTTCTGCACAAGATGCAGGAGTTTGCATTTCTAAATGATACTGTAACACTATATGTACCGGGGAAAATTCTGATGAGTTTTGAATGGAATAAACTCACAGTGAAGGTACACTGTTTTTTTTCCTATAGCTGCATCAGCAGTCCTGTTATCTGACTCCCAACAATCTCAGCAGTAAGCGCTAGCAATCAGGGGTTTCCTTTGCCACTGTGCAGGGATCTCTAGCACAGGGTTCTCTCATACCACGACCCAGGAACTAGATGTAGAGGGTAGTGCTGAGGGTACATATGAACTAAGGAACAAGGTCACACTAAAGATCTACTTATCCCAGTCATTGGGACACACCTAGCCAGTCAGGTTTTCGGAGATAACTACAATGAATAGGCACAAGAGAGATTTTCATGCTTTGCCTCCATTCTATGCAAATCTCTCTCATGTATATGCATTTGGTTATCTTGAAAACCTGACTGGCAGTGAGTCTCAAGGACTGGGTTGAGAACCCCTGACCTAGTCCGATAGCCTATCTCCATCTCCAACATACAGGCAGATGCTTGGAGGAAGTGTAGAACAGTGGGGTATGCATGAGATGTTCATTATCATTCCTGTCCCCATCTACTTCTGAGTTCCGCCTCCTCTCCCCCACCATTAAGCTCAATGAAGGTAAGTGCAGCACCAAGAAATGTCCCCAAAGTTATGGAGGAAAGATATTGATTCCTAGAGTTATTTCCCCTTTAAATGGGATTCAAGAGACTAAGCTAAGTTACAGTAAAACACTGCTTTAAAAGAGAGAAAATCTATTCAAATGTTTTTCATACCAGAAGTGGGACTAAATATGCAGATATTCTTATGAGTTTCAAATGTCATTTGTGATCATTGTGGCAAGACCAATATTGGTTACCGTAAGGCAGTATATCATGTTTACCACTTTGTTGGTTATTGTAAAGCAGTATATCAAGTCTGTTCGCAGAATAGCTGCCATAAAATCTGTCATCCGTTGTTGGAAACAGAGAAAATGATGGCACATAAAGCCCATCCATATCAACTAATAAGCTTGACACTCCCTCAGAGACCATCTGAGCTTGTCCCATGCTTTCTTACATTCGGCTACAGTTCTCATCTCCATCGGAAGGCTGCTCTATGCATCCACCACCCTTTCCGTAAAGAAATATTTCCATAGATTACTCCTAAGTCTATCCCCCTTCACATTTAGCCTATGACCCCTCAGTCCAGAGCTTCCTTTCCATTGAAAGAAACCTGGATCCTGGACATTTATACCTTGAAGTTATTTAAATGTCTCTATCCCATTTCTCCTCTTTTTTGTGTTTTTCCAGAGTATACATATTTAGATCTTTAAGTCTGTGCCCTTTTGCTCTATGATGAAGATCATTGACCATTTTAGTAGTAATCATTTGCACAGACTCCATCTTGTTAATATTTTCTGAAAGCGCGTGGTCTTCAGAATTACACACAATACTCCAAATGAGGTCTCACGAGTGAGTTATACAGAGACATGATCATCTCCTTTTTTTGGGCTGGCCATTCCTCTCCTTTTGCACCCTAGCATCCGTCTTGCTTTTACTACTGCTTTATCTACCTGTTTAGCCACTTAAAGATCATCAGACACAGTTGCTCCTAGATCCTTTTCTTCTTTCATGCATAGAAGATCTTCACTCCCTATACCATACTGCTACCTTAGGAACATGCATTTTTTAGCATGTGATAAACACCAACAATATTCTTATGAATATTCCTGCAAAGCTCCAACAGGTCTGCTATTTGCCAAGATATTGAAAACATGCAGGCAGGCACACACATACACTTGCTCATATGTGTGCATGAAAATATAGAGTTGAGTCTCATCTCACATGGTTTCATTCTCTGATTCCCAGGATAGGTATTCCAAAAGGAACTACAGAGTCACATACTGGTTAGTAACTAACTCCTCTGTTGGCTTTTCAATAGGAGTGTCTCCTCCCAAAATTTCTGTTTCAAAAACAGAAGTGAAAGAGGGGGAGGAAGTAACTGTCCATTGCGAAGCCTCAGAGGAGAAGGCCCCCATCGTCTTCAAATTCTTCAAGATCAAAGATACCAAAGAGAGGCAGGAGAAGACAAGGATGGCAAACACCATCAATTATGCAGAAGTTATTTTCCCAGTGGAAGAAGGAGATAAAAATTTACACTTTGAATGCACTGCAGAGCTTACTTTAGCAAGTGGTAGTGAAACTTCTCCGGCCAGTTCAAGGCAGCTGGTTACGGTGTCAGGTAAGATTCTTTTGGTTTATCAATTCTAACTGTGCTTGAATAATTTGGAATCATCAGGAAAACCTTGTGAAACCTTCTGTTCAGAGTTTTGAGGTGGAAGTCAGCAAATGAAGACAAAACTTTATGCCGGCAGGGAGGCATGTGCTGATGCCTTCCTAGTACCTATCTCCTCTATGCCACTATTTAAGGACCATTTTCAAAGCCATTAACCCTTTCAAGGCCTACTTTAAATTTTTAATCCACATTCTGCAGCCGGGTTAATTTTTGCATTTTTCAGGAAAATTGCACCCGTCTTATTCAATATGTTCTAATAGTGATTTTCCTTCTGCTATGGTCATGTATTATATACCATTTGATAGGAATATTTAGTCAGAATTTTGGATCCCAAGAGTTTTGGGCTCGGCCTGGAAAGGGTTAATGGGGGTAAATAGTGATTTGCCCATGTAAACTGACTATCTGAAAAAGTTCCTCCTCAATACAGCTAAAAAAAGCATGCATATTTTAGAATGTGTACTTTGAACTGTATTTAAGGGAGATGTTCCTAGGAAGGGAGGGGACTTATGTTTGTCAGAGTTAGAAATAATAGACCACATATTCAAAGTCACTTATGCAGCCAGAGATGCCACTAGCCACATAAATGGCTTTTAAAAAAAATCGGCAGTGGCTATATGTATAAATGCTGCCACATAAACCCATATGCAATGGCATTTATCCATTGAAAAAAGGTTCAGGATTCTGGGTAAGCTGAGAGAGTGGCACAAAGGCTATCCAAAGGGCAGTAACTCTCACCAGTCTCTGGGTAATGTGCATAATGAGTTGGACCACCAAAATAGCTTGCCTAACCTATGCATTGAAACAGCAGCATGATTACCACTTACATGTATATTCAGTGGGTCTTCCTAAATGCATAGTACAAATAAAGTAATGTGCCATCACAGGTACCGCTGGTTGCGGCCACTGAATAGCAGGTGCATAAGTTCGTGGCCGCTCTGTACCCTCTGCACGCTTGAAAGGGAAAGTGCAAGTTTGAAACTTGGTATAAAATCAGCAGGTAGAGTCTCAGGACAATAGCCCATGGTGGTCAGCATTTTTTTTTTAAATTGGGTGCTGGAGGCAAAAATACTTGGTTATTCAGTTACACTATCTGGATAGTGTATGCCACTGAAATTCTGGATTGTAGGGCCACTGTCCAGATAGTGGCAATTTTCAGCCATTACCTGGAAAGCACTTAAGACAGTTTGTCACCTGTCTTAAGTTATCCAGATAGCAGCAAAGAAAATTGCTACGATCTGGATAAACTGTGTATCCACCCTGACTCCTTCCCTGGACTGCCGCGGCACTATCCGAATAGTGCCGCAGCAGTCTATAATGATATTCAACAGCATAGGCATTGGAAAAGGGTAGGGCACATGGGCCTTGGCCCCACCAAAAATCACAGTGGCAGACAGCTGGCTGCCCACAGGGATCCCATCTTCCATGGGCAGATGAAGAAAAGCAGCAATCACGGCAAAGACCCTTGCTGTCTGACCACAGAAGATCGGATCTCTGCAGGCAGAATAGGAAGGGTCTTTGCCGTGATCACAGCTTCTCTTCTGCCTGCTGGCTGCGATCACGGCAAAGACCCTTCCTGCTCTGCCCACAGGGATCCAGTCTCCCGTGAGGGCGGAGATTGGGGAGTCTTAGGGCTGAGCTTGGGGCAGTGCTTGGGGCTCCCCCAGAACAAAAGGCCTTCTGCCACCCTGTTCAGCAGCACTCTATGGATAGTGCTGTTGGATATCAGGCATTTATCCAAGCAGCAGCTTCTGCTTCCCAAATAAAGGCTTTTAAATATTGGGTCCTTTGAAAATTGCCCCTTAAAGGACTTGCTTTTGATCCTAATGACGAGTGAAAGTTGTACTGTGATTGGTTGATGAAGTGCTTTATGGCAGGACCATAGTGTACCAAGCTCGAAATGCACCCTGTGCCACTCTCAATCCTGGTGCCCCCTCCCACCTAGATGCACGCAGAACTCACTTTTGCCGGGCTTCCTGGAAGTCCAGTGATGACATCAGCACCCCTTCTGTACCTGTGCGGCCACACTGCCCATACAGTCCTTGGTATGGCCCTGTGCTGTGGCTTTACTCATGGGTTCACGTCTCCTAATGAATTAACTTTGTGCATAACATGACAGGAATGGACCTCACTCCTGTGCTAGGGTATGTTGGAGATGATCTCAGTCTCTCGGATTCAGTGCTGCTGCTGCTGCTTATCTCAGCCCTTGCATTGTTCTAAAGAAAGCCTCCTTCTGGACTTAATAACACAGAAACATGACGGCAGAATAAGACCATATGGCCTAGCCAGTCTGCCCTTCCATACCAACTACTATAGTCCCTTTTTTCCTTTAGAGATCTTCTGTGTTAGGTCCCATGCTTTCTTGAGTTCAGATACTGTCCCAGTCTCTACTACCTCCACTATAGAAACATAAGATGTACCATATCCAGACATGTAGAAAAGGCAGGCAAGCAAGACATGACTTCCTCTTTATCTGCAGGGGTCCAATTCATTATAGGTTGTTGTGTTTTTTTTAGTGCCATCAAGTCAGTGTTGGCTCATAGTGACCCAGCTACCTCTGGGTTTTCTTGGCATTGTATCACTGGAAGTAGATTGCCAGCCTTTTCTTCCAAGGCAATGGAGGGTAAAGTGACTTGCCTAAGGTCACAAGGAGTGCCAGTGGGAATCGAACCCTTGATCTTTTGGGTACAAGGCAGTTGCTCTACCACTAGGCTACTCCTCTACTCCTTCATTATAGTTCGTCGCCTTAATATTTTCCTTAGCTTGCATGGCCTATTGCATGCGGCAGTGGGCCCATGAAAAAGTTTGCCATGGCCCAGGAATGCAGTCTTCTCCAGGGCTATTATCTTCACCTGCAGTATCTGCGCTATCGAGGCCACCATCATTGGCTCCAGTGCTTGAGCCAACAGTGGGCACCGTTTTAGATTTCAATTTAAAATACTGATTGCAGGTCAATTCCTGCTGTAACAGTGAGTAATAACAAAAAGAACCCTGTTTGGTGATCCAACTACCAAACATCAAAAAAAGGAGATCAACCAAATAGTGACCAGGGAATACCCCACCATTGAAATTATGAAAACTTTTTTTGTCAGAAACATCGTTGAGGTCAGGAATTATGGCAAAAACCTGAAGCAGAGCTTTGATATGGGCTTGAAACATGGCATGTTGTGAAGATTCCTATTTCAACTATTTGGTTTGGTTCAGCAGCATCGGCACTTCAGATTTTTATGAGCTAAGTACTGGTTTTATATGATTAAAAAGGACTTACTACCTAGGGGAACCTAAGAACATAAGATATGCCATACTGAGTCAGACCAAGGTCCATCAAGCCCAGTATCCTGTTTCCAACAGTGGCCAATCTAGGTCATACGTACCTAGCAGTTTCCCCAAAAGACACAGGTTCCACAATGCTTGTATTGGGTCAAGCATTGATATCCTGGGTCCCTTCTTAATAATGGTTTATGGACCTTTCCTCCAGGAACTTGTCCAAACCTTTTTTAAACCCAGCTACACTAACAGCCTTTACTACATCCTCCGGTAACAAATTCCAGAGTTTGATTACACGTTGAGTGAAAAAATATTTTCTTTTATTAGTCTTAAATAGTTTACCCTGTAGCTTCATTGAATGTCCCCTAGTCTTTCTATATTCTTTCTATATTCTATATTCAATCAATCTACGTTTACCTGTTCCACTCCGTTCATTAATTTATAGACTTCTATCATATCTCCCCTCAGCTGTCTCTTTTCCAAGTTAAAGAACCCTAACCTTTTTAGCCTTTTTTCATAGGAGTACACTTCCATCCCCTTTACCATTTTGGTGGCTCTTCTCTGAACCTTTTCTAATAATGCTATATCCTTTTTAAGATACGGTGACCAGAATTGCACACAATATTCAAGGTGCGGTCTCACCATGGAACGATACAGAGGCATTATAATATCTTATGTTTTATTTTCCATTCCTTTCCTTATGATACCTAGCATTCTATTTGCTCTCTTAGCTGCCGCTGCACATTGGGCCGAGGGTTTTAATATGTTATCCACAATGACACCTAAATCTTTTTCCTGGGTGGTGGTTCCTAATGTGGAACCTTGCATTGTGTAACCATAGTTTGGGTTCTTCTTCCCTAGGTGCATAACTTTGCACTTGTCCACATTAAATTTCATCTGCCATTTTGATGCCCAGTCTTCCAATTTATCAAGATCCTCTTGCAATTTTCCACAAACCTCTTGGGTTTTAACAACTTTAAATAGTTTTGTGTCATCTGCAAATTTGATAACCTCACTCATTATTCCCTTTTCCAGGTCATTTATGAATATGTCAAAAAGCAGCGGACCCAGCACAGATCCCTGGGGTACACCACTATTCACCTTTCTCCATTGGGAAAATTGGCCATTTAGCCCTACCCTCTGCTTTCTATCTTTTAACCAGTTCCTGATCCACAATAGTACACTGCCTCCTATCCCATGACTCTTTAGTTTTTCCAAACGTCTCTGATGAGGAACCTTGTCAAAGGCTTTCTGAAAGTCCAGATACACTATATCAACCGACTCACCTTTGTCCACCTGTTTATTCACACCTTCAAAAGAACATAACAGATTAGTAAGACAAGATCTTCCTAGTCTAAAGCCATGTTGACTGTCTCCCATTAGGCCATGACTATCTACATGCTGAGTAATTTTGTTCTTTATGATGGTTTCTATCATTTTCCCGGTACTGACGTCAGGCTCACCGGTCTGTAGTTTCCCGGATCACCACTGGAACTCTTTTTAAAAATTGGCGTTACATTGGCGATCCTCCAATCTTCAGGTATTACAGATGATTTTAATGAAAGTTCACAGATTACTAATAGCAGGTCTGCAATCTCATATTTTAGTTCTTTCAACACCCTTGGATGTATACCATCCGGCCCAGGTGATTTGCTACTCTCCAGTTTATCTAATAGTTGTAATACATCTTCCCGATGTATCAATATTTCCTTCAATTCTTCCGCACCTTTAAATACCACTTCAGTCATGGGTAACATCCATACATCTTCCTCAGTAAAGACCGAAGCAAAGAATTCATTCAGTCTCTCTGCTATCGCCTTGTCGCCTCTTAGTGCCCCTTTAACCCCGCTATCATCTAATGGACCAACTGATTCACTCACAGGTTTTTTTGCTACGAATGTACTTGAAAAGTCTTTATTTCACATTTTTGCTTCCACAGCAAGCTTCTTCTCAAATTCTCCCTTTGCCTGCCTTATCAATGCCTTGCATTTATCTTGCCAGTGCTTGTGCTGTTTCCAGGTTTCGTCGTTTGGCTCTTTTTTCCATTTTCTGAAAGATGCTTTTTTGGCAACAACAGCCTCTCTGACCTCACATTTAAACCATGCTGGCAGTTTTTTGGACTTCCTTCCACTTTTCTTAAAGCGTGGAATACAGCTAGTCTGGGCTTCCAAGATAGTATTTTTCAACACCACCCAAGCTTGATGTAAGTCTTTAACCTTTGCAACTGCTCCTTTGAGTTTTTTCTTACCTATTTTCCTCATTTTATCATAGTCTCCCTTTCGAAAGTTAAAAGGTAGTACTGTGGATTTCCTTACTATCCCTCCTCCACAAATTAAATCAAACGTGATCATGCTATGATCACTATTGCCAAGTGGCCCCAACACCCTTATCTCTTGCACTAGATCTGGTGTTCCACTAAGGACTAGGTCCAATATGGCTTCCCTCTGGTCAGTTCATGAACCAGCTGCTCCAAGAAGCAGTCATTTATTTCATCTAGGAACTTTATCTCCCTAGCATGTCCGCCATGACACTGACCCAATCGATACCGGGGTAATTGAAATCACCCATTATTATTACTGCGCTGTAACTTTTGTTAGCTTCTTTGATTTCTTTGAGCATTTCATCATCCATTTGTTCATTCTGGCCAAGCAGTCGATAGTACACCCCCATTGCCATTGCCTTCCCCTTTTTACATGGAATTTCAATCCATAGAGATTCTACAGCAAATTTTGTTTCCTGCAAAACTTTAATCCTTTTTGACTCAATGCCCTCTCTAACATAGAGCGCAACCCCTCCACCAATTTGATCAGCTCTATCATTACGATATAGTTTGTACCCAGGTATCACAGTGTCCCACTGGTTGTCCTCCTTCCACCATGTCTCTGAGATTCCACTCATATCTAACCTCTCATTTAGTGCTATATATTCTAACTCTCTTATCTTATTTTTTAGACTTCTAGCATTTGCATACAAGCATTTTAGAGACTGTATTTTATTTATATTAATCTGGATATTGGTAGGCATGGGTAATTTGGGATCTTTAAGCTCTGTCTGCTCCATACTCAAGGGCATTTGGGCTACTTTACTGTTTTTTGGAACCGCTCTGCTTTTGGTAGTATCCTTCAAGGATACATTCTTCCGAACCATGCGCTCTTGTGCGACTGTCGGCTTACCCCTATTATCTAGTTTTAAAGCTGCTCTATCTCCTTTTTAAAGGTTAATGCCAGCAGCCTGGTTCCATCCCGGTTAAAGTGAAGGCCATCCCTTCAGAAGAGCCCCTCCTTTCCCCAGAATGTTCCCCAGTTCCTAACAAATCCAAAACCCTCATCTCTCCACCATTGTCTCATCCACGCATTGACACTCCGGAGCTCTGCCTGCCTTTTGGGTCCTGCGCGTGGAACAAGAAGCATTTCGGAGAACGCTACCCTGGAAGTTCTGGATTTCAACTTCCTATCTAAAAGCCTAAATTTAGCCTCCAGAATCTCCCTACCACATTTTCCTATGTCATTGGTACCGACATGTACCAAGACAGCAGACTCCTCCCCAGCACTATCTAAGACCTTATCTAGGTGGTGCATGAGGTCCGCTACCTTTGCACCAGGCAGGCATGTTACCAGGTGATCCTCATGTCCACCAGCCACCCAGCTATCTACATGCCTAATGATCGAATCACCAACTATAACTATAACGGCTATCCTAACCCTTCCCTCATGGGCACATGGCCCTGGAGAAACTTCCTCGGTGCGAGACGGTCTTACATCACCTGGAGGACAGGTCCTAGTTACAGGATCACTTCCTGCCACACCAGGGTGATGCTCTCCTGTCACGTGACCTCTCTCCTCCATGGCAACAGGGATGCTGCCAGACTGGAGGTGGGACTTCAGGACTATATCCGTGTAGGTCTCGTCTATGTACCTCTCTGTCTTTCTTATGTCTTCCAAGTCTGTTACTCTAGCCTCTAGAGAAAGGATTCGTTCCCTGAGAGCAAAGAGCTCCTTATACCTTGTGCAAGTCCACGCTCCACCCGCTATCAGCAACAGCGATGCAAACTTCGTCAAAGAGCACAGCAAGCCATAGCCATTATGCTGGAACAGAAAATGGGGGCTGATGCAAGAACTACGAAAAATAGAAAGAAAAAACAGCAGTTGCAATTTGAAACGTGCCGTGCCCAAAAATAAAAAAAGCAACCAAACAGGAAGCATAACATACCATAGAGAAGGAGCATGGTATGCTGCTCCTGCTCTATGGTATGTTTTGCTTCCTGTTTGGTTGCTTTTTTGATTTTTGATTTTTGGATCTCTTGGTTTTGTTTTTTCGTCTTGTTTTTAATGTCTGGGCATGGCACGTTTCAAATTGCAACTGCTGTTTTTTCTTTCTATTTTTCGTAGTTCTTGCATCAGCCCCCATTTTCTGTTCCAGCATAATGGCTATGGCTTGCTGTACTCTTTGACGAAGTTTGCATCGCTGTTGCTGATAGCGGGTGGAGCGTGGACTTGAGCTCCCTGAAGAAGCCGGAAGGCGAAACATCTGATGTTGGGGCTCCCTGCCTCCTCTGTTTGACTGGTCTCTTCTGGTTCAACTGGGATCATATTTTTCAGCGTTGGATTATCATCGTTTCAGCAGATAAGTGTGTTCTGCTTATTCTTCGTTCTGAGCCATTGCCTGTTTTCCATTCTAGTTTTGGGGTGGCTGTAACATCCTGAATTCAGCAGTTGAATTTGGCTGCACCAGCTGGGAGTTTGCTTTATCCTAGTAGACTGGAGGTTTTTTTGGCCATTGATGTATTTAGAGTCTGACCATTAGTTGTGACATAGTTTGTGTCGTTTGGCAGACTCGATCCCTCCCGGGTTGTAGGTTGGAGGGTTGCTGAGGCCTTTTTTCCTCCAACGGGGTAAGCTTCTGCCAACTGGTGTTCAGTTTTTCTTTCTTTTCTTTCTTTTTCTTTTTCTTTTTCTTTTTTTTAGTGTTTCTTGCCCAGTCATTTCTTTTGTGTATTTCTTTTGTGCTTTGTTTGGGGTTTTTTTTTTGTTTTTTGAGAATTTTGGCCCCTTGAGGGGATTTTGTATGTATAGTCTGGACTATGGGTTTTAAATTTAACCAGAAAGCTCTCTTCTGTGTTTTAAATTTAAGCTAAAAGTACTTTGCTGATACTAGGCCCTGAATGACTATTAAATTTAAACTACAAGCTCTCTGCTGGGTATGAAATCTAACCAGAAAGTTCTCTTCTGTGTTTTAAATTTAAACTTAAACCGCTGCTACTAGGCCCTGACTGATTTAACAAAAAACACTGGGTTCACAGATTAATTAGCTTTAATCCAAAGACGTCCCTTCAGAAAATTCCCAGAAGTATATACTCAGAATTGCAGATCTCTCTCCAGAAGTAGCAGGTCCCCTTTTCTAGTGCTTCAAGATGGGTACCCTTTCTTCCTTGGCGGTGTTTACAACAAAAAAAAAAGCTTTCATGATTTCAATGGTGGGGTATTCCCTGGTCACTATTTGGTTGATCCCCCTTTTTTGATGGTAACAGTGAGTAAATAAATTAAAAAAAAACCAGGAAGTCTGCATCGGAGGGAGTGGAAGCAGGAACAGCACCACAGCACCGGAGGTTTTGGTAAGTGCTGCGGTGCTGTTCCAAGTCATTGCTGCCGCTGCTGGTCCTGAAGAGAGACGGCAAAGGTGACAATGGGCCTCCTTCGCACCATTGGTGCTCTAGGGCAGAGGTTCCCAACTCCAGTCCTGGAGGGCCAAACCCCAATCAGGTTTTCAGGCTGTCCCTAATGAATATGCATGAGATACATTTGAATACAATGGGGGCAGTGCATGCAAATGCATCTCATGCATATGTATTAGGAACAGCCTGAAAACCTGAATGGTGTTTGGCCCTCCAGGACTGGAGTTGGGAACCTCTGCTCTAGGTGATGCGGAGTTCACTTAATGGCAGCGCCAGCCCTGAATGTTAGGGACACTCAGATTATTTATAAGTTGCTTGTGTGGACCAAGTCAAAAGCATTGTTAAGATCTGAGTCCCAATATATCTAATGCTCTTCCCCAATCCAACTGTCTGCTCACCCTACCAAAGAAATGAATTAGATTAATTTGACAGGACTTACCTCTAATAAAACCATGATGTGTTAGTGCCGTTAATGGAATCTATCACTTGTTTTAAGCGGTAGTTCCATTGGTTCCTCAGCACCGAGGTCAGACTCACTGGCCTGTAGTTCCCAGTTTCTCCTTACCCCCACTTTTGCGAAGAGAAACCATATCCATCCATCTCTAGTTTTCTAGGTACACTCTTGAAGCATTGAATGGGTCACACAGAGTGGTCACCTGAACGTCTCTAAATTCTTTCATTACCCTCGGATGTACCCAGAGCCAGCCCCAGCACCTTCTCCCTTCCCCGTCTGTCAGACTTTGGTTTTAGCTTTGAATGCCCTGCTCTTTGCTGGCCCTGGATGGTACCCTATCTGGCCCCGTTGCTTTGTGCACTTTTAATTTAGCTAGCTCCTCACAAACACGATCTAATTTCATTTGACATCTACCTCACTTCCATTCCTATGTGCTATCTGAAAGTTATCTTCTAAGTTGTCTATAGCCAGAACTCTCTCCCATTTTTTAATGATACAACACAATAGATCCTTTACAATTATCTTACTGTTCTTTGGTTTGCCAGAGCAATAATCCCATTTTTACCCCCTCTTCAGCAGACATTTATCAAAGATTATAGTCTGAAACATTCTCTGATATTGTAACAACAGAGAGGCTGATTTTTCAAAAAGCCTGCTATTCAACGGGCTATCAACCGTGGCACTGCCAGAAATATCCATATAGTGACTGCCTCTGAATATCCAGATTGAGCGTCACTAATCAGATAAATGTTGACCTTATCCAGATAGTCCAGAGAGCAGCATAGGCTTGCTTTTCTCTATTAAGTGCTGGCTGAAAATTGGCATTATCCACAAATAGTCAGAATTTATCAGGATAGTGGTGGTATCACCATCACTCAGGCCACGGACGACTCCTGCACTCACCAGATAGTGCCGGGGTGGTCTGTAGAGATATTCAACAGCGCTATCCAGATAAGGACTTTGAATATCAGCCCCAGGAATTAAGAAGTGCTTAATCTCTGCAAGTACAGAGAGAGGTCTTTAAGCTCAAGACTGTACTTTTCTTTAATCAGTGGACAGGGTAGGATTAATCCTTTGGTGGGCCCTAGGCAAATAAGTCTTAATTTGCCTAAACCTTATTCCTACCCCATCTGTGAAGAGTTTAAGACAAATTCTTTGGCTTCTGGCAGTAATGCATCTGATCTCTATCTCTGGACATGGTTCTCTTCCATACCTGGTGGAATTCTGCATTCTCTCATACAGTAAGTTACGCTGAATAGTAAGAGATTAGATCAGCTTTTTTTTTTCCTGGTCACTTTCCAGGCCCAAATGTCTCTGCAAGTGGGCAAAATGGTTGGTTTTGCATGTAAAGCCTAAGAAAATGCCAAAGACCTAAGCAGGGCTGGCTCAAAGATGGTTCAAGTATTGGCATCCTAGGCAAACCTTAAGCCTTATGGCCCCCTTGGCTCTCAGAATCTATTGTTTAGCTTTGAATGCCCATTCTTTGCCAGCCCCCAGAAGCTGCTGCCCTAAGCGATCGCCTAGTTTGCCTAATAGTTGGGCCAGCCCTGGGCCTATGTGACTTTCTTTTCACATTGTGCATCGCTAGAGATTGAAGAATTTTCTTTTAGGCAGTCTGTAGTGTGCCTTACTAGACGAGCAAAACTGTATAGTCCAAAATCTGGGAGACCAAGCCCTCCACTCCCCATGCTAGTCGTAAATACTTTAATTTGTATCCTAGCCTCTTGCTCTGGTAGCTGTAATGGTCCTGGAAAAAACTGGAGTCTATGTAGGTGTGGGAAGAGAGTGTCACGCCAGGATCCAAAAGGTCCAGACAGCAAAGGCAGAAACAAAATTTATTTAATGGTTCATATACGTCAGTTTTGGGAATTTGAATGTGTGGCATCTCCTCTACCTTTTGTACATTGCACAGTGCAAGAGCAAACCTATTTCTGTTTCTGTTTCTCCAGTATTGTATTATATGCAGGGTCTGGCGTGTTGCTGTTTCTAATTCTGGATTCGGTGAGGGTCTGTTTGTGTTTTATGTGTGACTCTGGTGAGGGATTCTGCTAGCGTTTTAATTTCAGTTCCTCTGGACCCATTGGTGGGGAGTTTCTGTGAATTTGAGGGCATGTTTACAGAAATGGATCTGTAGGGTTTATACCAAGATTCAGTCCCTTCCTGTACAGACTACATCCCCCATGTAGAGGGAAATAAATACACCATGAAGCATCAAGTGCTTTCATCCCAGCTGCCATTTTTATGAAAATAAGAATTATCATTTTGGGTGAGACAAAAAATCCAAATCCAATATCCTCTTTCCAATCCAAGGCAAAAGTACTTAGCAGAATCCCAAAATGTAGCCAGATTCCCTACTACTTACTCCCAGGGATAAGCAGTGACTTTCTCCAGGTCTACCTTACTAACAGTCTATTGACTTTTTCTCCAGGAACGTTTTGAAACCAAGCTATGCTAACTGCATTTACCACATCTTCCAGCAATGAGCTTCAAAGCTTAAAAGTGTGTTGAGTGAAAAATATATTTTCTTTTATTTGTTTTAAATGTGCTGTCATGGCGTGTCCCCCTAGTCTTTATACTTTCTGAAAGATTGGGTACTTCTGTTTCTCAAAATGTTTGATTTGATAGAGTAAGCGTCTAAAGATGATTGCGACTGAGGAGACGATTCAGCAAAAATCGAATGCCCTATCCACATTCATGCGATTCCTCACTAGAGTAAGCATTTTTTGTTGGTATGGGTACCTTAAAAGCGGAAACCGTATTTTAGCTATTCTTTTTCAGAACCCTTTTCAACTCCAGCAATCATAGTAAAACCATCTACAAATATCACAGAAGGAGATCACCTGACAGTGAACTGTACAACAGTAGCATCATCCACATACAAGGAACGTCACATTGAAATTTTAATCCAAAAAGGCAAAACCATTTTGGCTATTCAGAAAGACAGCACATCTGCTTCGTACGCCAAGGACTTAGCTGTGATAGCTGATGAAGGCAATTACACTTGCAAAGCAGAGTCCGGTTTGGCATCAAAATCCAACAGCGTGTATATTCACGTGACAGGTATGAGTAGCGTTTAATTGGTGTTATTTCCTTACAATGGAGCAGAAAAGCCTGAGAATTATTTTTCTATTCTCCAGTTTTGGTCTCTATATATCTGGGCTTACTGCATTTGAAAGGTTCTATCCCAGACTTCAAGAGTTCAGGATTTGTGAGACTGCTGTGCGGGTAGCACCTAAGAATTCTGGAAACCTAAAAGACCCGCGAAAATGTGCACAGTGTACAGATAATATTCATCTTATACAGTTCTGGTATGTTTCCCAACCAGTTTCCCCCTCCCCTATTTTTAAATGGAAGACTCCCATGAATTCCTGGTCAATTTTGATAATAAAGCAAGAATAAGAAAACTTAATTTGTTGATGTCAGGGAGGACAGTTTTCAGAGTAGTTTACTAGGTACACAAGTATTCACCTGGTTAGAATGACCTGGCTGAAAGTTCTCCCTCTCATAGCAACTGTATATGTATATGTATGCCTTTAGCCAGGTTACAAAAGATGTGTTCTGCAGGGAAAAACAATGTACATACCTTTGATATTCAACTTATGTGTAAGCTTCTTTGTTTAGGGCACTCCTTGAATTTGGTAGAGGACCACACTCTCGAGCAGAAGTTCTCAATCTAGTCCTCTGGACACACTTAACAAGTCAGGTTTATAGGATAATCACAAAGAATATGCATGAAAGAGATCTGCATAGAGTGGAGGTAGTACTTGTAAATCTCTCTCACACATATTCATTGTGGTTATCCTGAAAACCTGACTGGCTAGGTGTGTATTCCAAGGACTGGGTTGAGAACCCCTGCTCTAGGGATGTGCACAACAAAAAAAGGTTTGGTTCGTCTTTGTTTTAAATGAAGTTTGTGTGATTTTCGTGTGGGTTGTTTTGGGTTTTTTTGTGATTTTTGCCAGCCTTTGTCTTAGATGTGCAATTTCCATGCATGCTAAAACATTTTTGCACATGCATGCATTCATTTGTAGATATTTGCATGCACAAACAAATGAACCAAATATGTGCTGACAAATGCACACCCCTACCGCACTCAAGTCTCACATCTCAGTATTCTTTTGGGGAGCAGTATATACTGTGGGGTCTGAAGGGATCACAGCATAGTTTCTCAAGAAGAAAAAAATGGGCCACCAAATATTTGTTGTTATAAAACAAATGTAAATTTGACTGACAGAAAATATAAGCTTTAATATGATACAAAAAAAACCAGGAAAACAATTAACCAGAGTTTCAGCAGGCAAGAATCAGACAGTGCATGAGCAGAAAAACTGATTTCTATCAGTTGCTTGTTCCTCTAAGAGCCCTGGTCAGAACACTGAAATCCTCTTCTCACTCTGTTGGTACCACACTACTGTACTCTCAGAAATCCTTCTCTCATGGATTAAGGAAAGTAACCCTTGGCGCACTCCTTGTAGCTGGGCCCCTCCTAGAACCCACTCTGGCTGGTCTGAGAGAGAAAACCACACAGTCCATAGAGAGAGAAGGCAATCGCATCCCCTCTTGAAGCAAGGAGAGCCACAGCACCCTTCTGCCTCTCCATATATCCTTCGACTATGATTCCACTCAATGGGGCAATTTCTGGGCGTGAGACCAGCTCAGGATTAACCAAGTTGGAAGTGTTTGATAAATTTTTTCCCACATGTAAAACCTGGTTTTACTCACGTGAAATGGCTTTTATAAAGTTATCCTTCAGGGCATGCATATACTATTATGTGATCCGCTTTTAAGAGTGTTCAGGGGCAGAGTTTTTGGATGGCACGTGGATGAAATTGTAAAGTGCATGCAGTCATATAGAATTGTATGTACACACATTCACGCCAGCTCTTGAACTGCTGGAGATGTCAGTGGCTCCAGTCTAGCCATGAGATCTGCCTGCTTATAAAATATTAGGGTTAAAGACACACAGGCGCCTGGGAGATGTTATAGGCTAGAAATAGGCACCTTTTTGCCTCTCGACCTTGGTGCCCTACTGTAAAATTGTCCTCATACTGTCCTCCCATGGACAGCTCCCAACATTTTAACCTATAGTGAAGCCTAGTGGGCTTTACCTATGTATGGTTTTGTCCTTAATCCTTCATCCACAGAAATCGGGGTGGAAAACATACAGGTACTTTGTACTCACACAATTCAAGTGGTTTCCCTTTAAAATACAGCTGCAAGGTGTGCACATAAAAGGTGCTCACATATAGTCACAACACTGTGGGCTGCTTATACAGCCTACATGTAATCTCCTTTTAATTTTCTGTCTACCCAGGTGACATGCCCTCTAGAGACTCGAGTTATCTCAAGGGTTGGAGGGGAAATCTCCTCTGTAGCTGGAATGCTCAGTGCTGCTCTTCTGCCAGCAGGGGTCACTACAGCAGCTCAGTGATCTTGCTACGCCTCAGAGCTCCCCACCTCTTTCTAAACAGGAGGCTCAAATCTCAGCTCTCTTTGTATCCCATATTACTGTAGTTGAGTCCCAAAGCTGGCCCAGTATATGCAGTTTGCTATCATTACATATTAGGATATATTTTTTTTCTTTTGTAGAGCTGTTTCCAAGACCTACACTTACTGTGTTGAAGGAAATCAGTGAAGGGGATAATGTATTATTTTCATGCCATGTCAGCGGTTTCAGGCCCCAAAATCTAACCTTCTTCCTTGAAAAGAATAACAGCACGATCAACAAACGCATGATAAACATAGAAAATATGGAAAATACAGCAAACTACAGCAAAGCAAGTAAAGAGTCAGACAGCGGATTTTATGAGTGCAGCGTTACCATCCGAAACATTACCAAAAAAAGTGACCCTAAGAGAGTAACGGTTTATGGTAAGGATTGAAGATATTTAACAAAAGGCCATTTCGCCACTGCTGTTTTGTTTTACTGTTGGCCCTGGTATGCTAATATTAAGTAAGGTTGCCAACTTTTTGAAAGAGAAAAACCCGCCCCCATCCCCAAAAAAATTTCAGAGAGGGCAATGTGCAAACTGAACAAGCAAGACTTCTACACATTCTTAAACAGAAATTCTAACTGACAGAATACGCAGCATTGGTTGTACATACACACACACAGTACAGACAGGTCTTGCTCAATAAATGAGCACAAAAAAAGAAAAATATGTAGACAAAAATTAAACTGAAACCACAAAAAGACAGACTGCATGCAGTGCAATATCAGATAAATAAGAGATGCAGTTCCCCATACTGTGTAAAATATAAAGGCAGTACAAAGTCCAATCATTAAATTGAAAATAAAATTATTTTTTCTACCTTTGTTGTCTGACCATTTTATTCTCTGATCATGCTGGTTCCGATCTGAGGCTCCCATTTTCCCGTCTTCTTTTATCTCGTCTTCTATGGTCTATAGTCCATCTGCCATTTCTTGTCTCTCTTCTTTTCTTTTCTTTTCTTCACTTCCTTCCATCAGCCTATTTCAGTCCCAGTAACCGTCCCCAATATCAGCCCCTTCCCATTACATTCCAGTGTCAATCCCCTTGTGTTCCCAAGACTGCCAGTGATGTCCATTCCCTTCTAGTCCCCCTCCTTCCTCACTGTCCAGCCCCTTGTAGTCCAAACACCATCCCAGGTATCAGCTCACTTCCACTCCCAGTGCCTTCCCCGTGTCGGCTCCCTTCCAGTCACCTTACCCTCTGTCCATCCCCCTTCCAGTGCCATCCCCACGTTTCTGCTCCCTTCCAGTCCCAGTGCCCCCTCCCTTCCAGCCTCCTCCCCACTACCCAGTCACTTACAAGTACCATTCCCAGGTGTCAGCTCCCTTTGAGCCCCCTCCTTACTCCCTCTGTCAGCTCCCTTCCAGATACCTCCTCCCCCCCTTTCAGCTCTCTTCCTGCCACCTCCTTTCCCCCCCCCCCCTTTCAGCTCTCTTCCAGCCCTCACCTTCCACCTGTCAGTCCCTTCTGCCACCTCTTTCCCCTTGCAGGCACTTCTCCTGCTTCTTACAGAGCAGCAGCTGCAATAAAGCTAATTTAAAAACAAAATTAAACCTGTATGGAGCCTTTATTCCCCCCCCCCCCCCGTGCAACTTCACCTTTCCTACCCCAGTGCAGCTTCACACCCCCCCCCCTTAGTGCAGCTTCACCCCCTTGTAACTGCTGCTACTGCTTCTTTCAGAGCAGCGGCTGCAATAAAGCTAATTTAAAAACAAAATTAAACCTGTATGGAGCCTCCCCCCTCCCCCTTAGTGCAGCGTCACCTTTCCCACCCCAGTGCAGCTTCACCCCCTTGTAGCTGCTGCTCCTGCTTCTTACAGAGCAGTGACTGCAATAAAGTTAAGTTAAAAAGAAAAGAAAACCTGTGCGGAGCCCTCCAGTCCTATGAAACTCTTGCTGCAGTGCCCAGGCTGAAAAGGAAGTGATGGTAAAGGGGGCGGGCGCTGCAGCAGGAGTTCCATAGGGCCAGAGGGCTCCTCACAGGTTTTCTTTTCTTTTTAAGTTAACTTTATTGCAGCCGCTGCTTCATTGCAACTGCTGCTCTGTAAGAAGCAGAAGCAGTGGCTGCAAGAGGGGGCTGCGGACTGCAGGCGAAAAGCCGGTTTTCTGCTCTGGCCACTCCCGATCTTGTGGCCAGAGCAAAAAACGGCTTTTCAAGGGCTGGTTTCTGTTCTCTGCCGGCAGCCGGCCTGGCCACAGAAAAAACGGCCAGGCCGGCTGAAAACCGGCCGGTTGGCAAACCTAACATTAAGACATGGAAACTCCTCCAGTCTGATCATAGCATGGGCCCGTCTCCTCTTACTTGTTCAAACCTTATTGCAGAGGACTCGGGTCAAAGTTGCCATAAACTGGTGATTCTCTGCAATGACGAACTAGACATTCTGCGCTAATTGTTGGGTTCATCAGGATTCTGCTGTGATAAAATGAAAAGCTGTCAAAGACATACAGAAAGGGCCAATGTTATAGAAAAGCTGATCCTTTAAATTTAGGATCTTAAGTCAGGTGTATAAGTTAGGCCTCTTATTTTCAGCCAAATCTAGCAGCCAAACTTTCAGTTGAAAATTCACCTAAATTTAAGATCTTCGGGCCCGATATTCAGTGGCAGCAGCTACCGCGATTACAGCAACTAGCCATTGCTGCTGAATGCTAAACCCAGATACTTATCTGGCCATCAGTATTGAATATTCGGGTCGACCAGCAAAGCAGGAAGCTAACCAGATAGTGACGATATTGAGCCACTGCTCACTTAGTTTTGGCGATGAAAGTTAGGACAGCCTTTTCTGTGCCTATCTTTCGCCATTGAGGGATAACTGGGGAGCAGCTGAATATCGCCGCTGACTGGCTGTCCCCGGGTGCCGCACTAGGAATGACCTGATGCTAACCGGTTAGCATTGGAGCACCGAGCAGCAGCACCCGCAGATTCAGCCGCACTAGCCATGTTATGCAAACAGTGTAAATGCCTTTGAATATTGGACCCTTCAAACTTAGGATCCTCGATTTAGAGCTGCAGTTTCTTTGCTTAGGATTAGGATGGTAAATTAGGGCCTACCGCTGAAAATTAGTGCTACACTTCTAACATTTTTCTCTGCCCTATGTCCAGGCCATAGCCCCCCACTATTTAGAGTCCTAGTGAAACGTGGTCCCTAAATTAAGACACACGGTCCTGGTCAGTTTTCAAAGGGGCCTATTTAGGATCTAATTCCCCAAATTAGCTTTTAACCACTTTGAAATTCATTCCAAGAATGCCAAGTACCGCTTTTGCCTTTATTGATCATATGATTTTTACTGCAACATTTCATTCTGATATTATTTTCTACCCTGTACTGGTTTTAGCTGTGTACAGGCTCTCCTTGCATAGTGCATAAAATAAAAGCTATTTTTTTTCTTTTAGCTCCAGTCTCCATGCCATTTCTTGCCCATACCACTAAAATATCAGAGGTGGTAGTGGGGCAAACCTTGATACTGACTTGCAGGGCGGAGAGAGGAACGCCCCCCATCACATATACACTCTCTAGAGGAACTGAACGGCTAGGCAATATTACAGTGAAGACCAAGGGGGAGGCTGCAATATTTAAACTGCATGTAACAACATTATCACATTTCGAAGGATACCGGTGTAAAGCTGAAAACAAGAACAAGGTGTCTGGCCTTTTGAGCAATATATTGACCTTCACTGTGATAGGTAAGAGAAGATTTTCTGCTAATAAATATATAGGGGCTGCTAAAAAACAAGATGAATGCAAATGTAACAGTTTGAAATAGAGCCAGGATTATGCAGACTCAGCAAGTCGATGGAATACACATTGAGGGTTATTTTGGAATATTTATTTGCAATTTTCATGTGGAAGAGCCAGCGTTCACCTCTGGAAATTGCCTCTACATCTAAATGGCGATTTTAGAAAATTTATACATGAATGTCCATAATATGTAGAAATTGCAAGGGTGCCTGTGAGGGGTGTGGTTAGGACATGGGCTGGGCAGGTCAAACATTTCATATAAGAAAAGAACACATATGGCTAAAATTATCCACGTCGGAATTTGCAAGTGCTACTGGAATGTATAATTTGTTTAAATGTGCTTGTAATTGTGTACATCCCGACCTCTGTGTACTGCGAAAGGCTCAAATAAGAACCTCCTGGTATTGAATTTGAATTCCATGGCTATTCCCATAATTTAATAGTAGCATGGTAACATTGTAAATGATGGCAGATAAAGACCAGCATGATCCATTTAGTCTGCCCAGTAAGGTGGCTAGAGGTGTAGAGTTCCACCTACCATTCCGTGCAGTTTACCCTCCCCCAACCCCCATGCCTTGGCTTAAGATTGAAACCACAAAAATACTCCTTTGTCGAAGGAACAACCAAATAATATCACAAAAATACCTTCACCATTAACTTCAGAGTGGAAAGAACAGTGCAGTCATATTACAAATGACACTTTACAAAAAACTGTTAGTTATAAAGGCCCATACAATTGGGAGTGGAGGAGTAGCCTAGTGGTTAGAACACTGGCTTGATAACCAAGCAACCAGGGTTCAATTCCCACTAGCACTCCTTGTGGCCTTGGGCAAGTCACTTAACCCTCCATTGTCTCAGAAGAAAGGCCCAGCAATCTACTTCTGGTCACACTGCCAAGAAAACCCAGGAGCTTCTGGGTTGCCAGGAGTGAGGACTGACTCAAAGGCACACATTGCAAGATTGGGATCATGCACACTGATAATTCAGAATGTGCATTCAATATCCCCCTTACCATTCATCAGTCCCAGTCACCCTCATAAAGTGTCTCTTTTTTATATATTATTTTTATGTAGCATTTTTCACAACACTTTGAAACACTATCTTACACTCATAGATAAAAATTACTTGTGCAGGCTATTAAATATTATGCCACAATAGTGTACTTCACACACTGAAAAAATTTTCAACCTAAGGAATCATTGCCACTAAGCATTGCAAAGTCGCATTGGCTTAACTCGTACTTATCTGTTGCTTATACAAATCATGAGATTTAAACCTGTCAAAACCTCCTGGCATGACGCTGCATTGTGCCTGACCCAATCAATGGGTTTCATGGAACTGCTTCGGGGGTTTTAGGTGAGGCCAAAAAAAGACAGCAAACTAAGCAGTGACAATTCAAAGCACTACCATTTGGATTCTCTCCAATGCAAAGAAATACTACCACATCACCCCACTGATGATCCACCGCCATTGGCTTCCAGTTACTTTAAGGATTCAGTTTAAGGTCTTGTCCTTGACTTTCAAAGTTATTTGTGATGAAGCTCTGGAACACCTTTCCTCATTGATCATACTACATGCCCCCCCCCCAATGGTCTTTTCACTCAATATACACATATCATCTCCACATTCCCACTCCTTTCTGAACTAAATGATTCAACTCGCAATTCAGCTTTTTTCTTGATTGCACCTCTACTGTGGAACAGTTTACCCCTTGAAATTCGCCTAGAACCCACCTTCAAAGGTTTCAAAGCTAAACTGAAAATGTATCTTTTCGAGCAGATCGATCAGATTTCTGGTTGACCCTCGACCTATTGTGTCAGCCTTTCCCCCTCTTACTGCTATTACTACAAATCATTTCTGTAGCCTTTTCCCCCTTCCCTTGCTTTTCCCTTTCTCTCCCTCCCTGACTCTCTTTGCTTACACAATATGGTGTTCCTTTTCTGGTTTTTATTGATTATATGTTTTTATTGTAAACCGCCTTGTCTGCTTGCATGAAGGTGGTATATCAAATGATCGTAAACCATATGGCGCCTATTAGAATTCTGAAGTGGATCCAAAGCAAGTGGGTAGACTTCTCTTACCAGAAATTCATGGTCAAAGGATATGTCTGGAAAGAAATATATTACATTTCTCTTAACGTTTCTTTTCCTTGAAAGATTTCTAACACAAATCCTGCAGCACAACTAAAGATAGCGACACTTCAGTCCTCTATCATAGCCAAAGAGAGCGACACCTCCGTCCTCTGTTTTGTTCCTATGCACTCTCATTTAAGTGAAAGTATTTTGAAACTACAGTGAAATCCAATATTAAATATTCTGATGGCTCAGAGGCTATGTGCTGCTATGGAAAAAATTCCCAAGTCTAATTTTTTGCTTCTCAGACTGGTCAGGATTAGGGATAGTATATGATGTAGCAAACACAGCCCCAGGTGCAAGGGAGTCGGAGTCCCAGTCATTACATGATGGTAACACTCCTACTCAGATGCAGAGTGCACTTATAAAATTACCCTCTATATTTTATAAGAGGGTGCCTATTTTATACTACTACTACTATTAATCATTTATATAATGGTACAAGACATATGCAGCGCTGTACAGATATATATATAAAATACGGTCCCTGCTCATCAGAGCTTACAGTCTAATCAAGACAGACAACACAATAGGTGAGAATAAGGGTACAAATAGGGAAAGGTAAGGAGATTACAAGGGATCAGGATCCAAAAGCAACCTCAAAGAGGTGAGCCTTTAGCATGGATTTGAAAAGGGGGAGAGATGAAATTTTATGTATAAACTTGGGTAGTTTGTTCCAGGCATAGGGAGCAGCAAGGTGAAAGGATCAAAGTCTGGAGTTGACAGTGGAAGAAAAGGGTGTAGAGAGAAACAGGCCAGTGGAAGAACAGAGTTCATAAGGAGGGGTGCAGGGAGAGAGGAGAGAGGAAAGGTAGTGAGGAGCAGTAGAATGAATGCATTTATAGGTCAGAAGGAGAAGTCTGAATTGGATACAGAAACGGAAGGGGAGCCAATGAAGTGACTTGAGAAGAGGGGTTAAATGAGTATAGTAGGGCTGGTGGAAGATTAGCCGTGCAGCAGCGTCTGAAGGGGAGAGAGGTGACTCGGAGGCAGACCATCAAGAAGGAAGTTGCAATAGCCGAGACGGGTAGTGACTAAAGAGTGGATAGGTGTTTTAGTAGTATGTTCAGACAGGAAAGGGTGAATTTTGTTAATGTTATAGAGAAAACTAAAACCTGTCATTTCCATCTGTTGGATATGTGTGGAGAAGGAGAGGGATGAGTGAAAGGTGACTCTGAGGTTGCGGGCTGAGGAACCAGGAAAAAGAAAAGTATTATCCACAGAAATAGTGAATGGAGGCAGGGGTGGCCCGAGAGTAATGCGGGGCCATGTGCAGAGATTCATTGCAGGGCCTCATTTGCAAAAGTATTTGCATTACAACAACAACTGGACTTATTGGTCAGTGCTAATATCTTTTTAATGATACAGAGGGAAGCTTTATAATGAGAAATGTCCTGGGAGCTATGAATTCAAATTATGATGCTCAGGCCAGATAGGACTGTGCCAGAGTTGGAAAATCAGCAAGATGAGTCTATCAGGCCATAAAAGAAATCTAAACTGAGAATTTCCCTTAAAGTATGAGATTTCCTTGAATCTGAGCCGACAAAATATTTGTAATTTAAGACCAGTCCAGCAGCATCAAGACAGCAAAAACTGCAAATGTTAAGACTATCAATATTCTAGTAGCCCCTCTCCCCCTACCAACACACCAGGGGCGGCTCAAGGCAATCTGCTGCCTGAGGCAAGAGATGAGATGGTGCCCCGTCTCAAAATTCCAGTTGGGGACTGAACCAAACCAAAAAGCTGATTAGATAATTTGGTGGAAATGCAAGATTAGCAAGAATCACAGCACACTTTATAAAATTAAATTATAACTCATTTTCATTTTGTTATAAACTGCGTTATGGTTCTTGCTTTTTCTTTTTGAACATATATTTTGCATCCACAGAACCCCCTCCCTCAACACTGGGTGCAGAGCAGAACTAGGACATTCACCCACAGAACTCAATATCTTTAAAAAAAAATCTGATTCTGGTCATCTCACTAACAAATATTCTCCAGTACCAGGCATATTGGGAACTAATATAAAACCCTACAAAAGTCACCAAAGATCTACAAGGCCAAATCTTCCATACCATTACCAGCATAAACTTCCAAAACTCATACAAAGAAAGAGGCACTATAAATACTGCAGTGGGCCCTAGAACATCTAACACCTATTTGAAAAGCTGAACAAGGCAAATTACTATGTACAGATCCCTACATACAGATTTCATGTTAACAGAACACACAGCCTTGGTCACACACTCTGAACACAGACTCTCGCAAAGTACAGAATAAGTGATCACAACCTAAAGTAAAAATAAAATATTTAGACAAAAATTAAACCAAAACCCCGAAAAGCCAGACTCTGCATGCAGTGCAACACCAGATAAGAGGTGCAGTTCCTCATACTATGTAAACTATAAAGATAATGCAATGTCCATTCACTAAATTGAAAATAAAACTATTTTTTTCTACCTTTTGTTGTCTGACCATTTTATTCTCTGGTCATGCTGGTCCTGATCTGAGGCTTCTGCTTTCCTGTCTTCTCTTAGCACTTTATCTGCCACTTCTTGTCTTTTCTTTTGTTTTCTTCACTTACTTTCATCAGCTTATTTCTGGTCCCAGTGACCCTCCCCACGTGTCATCTCCCTTCCAGTCCCAGTGCCCCCTCCTTGCCAACTCCTCCCCATTACCCAGCCACCTATCAGTCTCATCCCCCGAATGTCAGTTCCCTCCAGTCCCACCCCCAGGTGTCAGCTCCCTTCCATCCCCCTCTTCCCCCCCCCCATGTCAGTTCCCTTCCAGCCCTCTCTTCCCCCCACACCCACCGTCAGCTCCCTTCCAGCTTTCTTTTTGCCCCTGTCAATTCCCTTTCAGCCCTCTCTTCCTGTGTCAGGTCCCCTTCCAGCCTCTTCTTTGCCCCTCTGTCAGCTCCCTTCCAACCCCTTCTTCCCCCTGTGTCAGCTCCCTTCCAGCCCTCTTTGCCCCTCTGTTAGCTCCGTTCAGTTCCCTCTCCCCCGCCTCCCTCCGTGTAGCTCGTTCCGCTTCTTCTCCTTCCTTCCCCCTGTGTAGCTCGTTCTGCTTCTCTCCTTCTCTCCCCCTCCCGTGTAGCTCATTCCGCTCTGCTCCTCTCCTTCCTCCCGTGTAGCTCGTTCCGCTCTGCTCCTCTCCTTCCTCCCGTGTAGCTCATTCCGCTCTGCTCCTCTCCTTCCTCCCGTGTAGCTCATTCCGCTCTGCTCCTCTCCTTCCTCCCGTTTAGCTCGTTCCACTCTACCGGCTGTGTCTCCATACCTCTGCTCCTTCCCCTTCGGCTGCATGCGATAGCTTTTAAAATGAAAGGAAACTGGTGCGGAGCTTCCCGGTGCTATGGAGCCCCTGCCACTGCTGCATCCTGCTCTAGCGTCACTTCCTTTTGGGGGTGGGACGCAGCAGCAGGAGGGTTCCATAGTGCCGGGAAGCTCTGCACCGATTTCCTTCGCATGAAGACAGAGTAAGGCAGCAGTTTTGGGGGCACTGTGCCGCCATCACCTCACTCCACCTCATTATAGATCCGCACCTGCAGCACACTACTGTTGACACTACACAGGAAACAAAATGAAAAAGTGAGAACCACAGCAAAGGATGTATAGAGCAAATCTTCCATAATAGCACTAATTCCAAAATTCTCACAACTAGGAGCCTACCTAGAAAATACCAGCACCATCAATATTTCTGTGAGCCCTAGAAAATCCATACACTTACCAGAAATACCAAATAAGCCAGATTACTATAGATCCTTATATAGAAACCCATTGCTAAGAGAATACCTGGCCTCAGTCACACATTTAGAACATAAACTCTCACCAAGTACAGAATAGAGGACCGCCAACTAAAAACAGAAATATGTAGACAAAAGTTAAACTGAAACCCCAAGAAGTCAGGCACTGCAACACTGGAGAACCAGAAAGATGCATATAAAGACAGCACATTGATTTAAAAAAACCCCAACATATTCCAACCACTACACTGAAAATAAAATTAGTTTTTCTACCTTTTGTTGTCTGGCCATTTTATTTTTCTGACTGAACTGGTTCCAATCTCTTTCCCACATTCCTTGTGTCTATCTTCTCAGTGACTCTTTCCATTTCTTCTCTGTCTTCTTTTCTTCCTTCTCTACATGTCTGACAATCTTTCTTTCCTTTCTATCTCTTTTTTTCCCATTTCTCTCTTCTCTGCCTCTCTATCCACTCATTTCCAGATTTTACTCCTCTCTCCTTTTCTTTCACCTTCCACTCATTGTCACTCTTTTATCTCTCACCTATCTACCTGCTTTTTATCTCCCATTCTTACCCCCTCCCCAGTGCTCCTATTACCCTCGCTATCCCTCTTCTTCCCCTGCTTCCTATACCTTCTCAGCCTTTCACACACTCTCCCTAGCTCCCTATTTCTATCATTTATTCTCATCCCTTCAACCACCATCGTCTACCTCTGATCCCATCACCAGCTCTAGTCATGCATCTTTAACCTGGAAAAGAGACGGCTGAGGGGAGATATGATAGAAGTCTATAAATTAATGAACGGAGTGGAACGGGTAAACGTAGATCGATTGTTTACCTTATCAGAATATAGAAAGACTAGGGGACATGCAATGAAGCTACAGAGTAAACTATTTAAGACTAATAAAAGAAAATATTTTTTCACTCAACGTGTAATCAAACTCTGGAATTTGTTACCGGAGGATGTAGTAAAGGCTGTTAGTGTAGCTGGGTTTAAAAAAGGTTTGGACAAGTTACTGGAGGAAAGGTCCATAAACCATTATTAAGAAGTGACTGAAGATATCAATGCTTGACCCAGTACAAGCATTGTGGAACTTGTGTCTCTTGGGGAAACTGCTAGGTACATATGACCTAGATTGGCCACTGTTGGAAACAGAATACTGGGCTTGATGGACCTTGGTCTGACCCAGTATGGCATATCTTATGTTCTTATGTTCTTATCCCTCCCTCCCTGGTCCCCAGCTTATTCTTTAGTCTCTCATCCCCTGCTCAACCTCCTATTACCCTCTTTCACCATTTCCCCAGCCACATTTCTACCCTCTTCCTCCTCCTCCAGAGATCCACTCCTTTTCACATTCTCACCTTCTCTCAAGTCCTCCAAAATCATTTACATCTGCTCTCAACCTTCCACAGCTTTTCTTCCCTATTCTCTTACCTCCATCCCGCACCCTCCCTCATATCCATCAGTTAGTAAATACTGTCCTCTCCAAATTCCTACTCAATTGCTTGAGTCCCCCATCTCTGGTTCCTTGCTCTGCCACTCATTCTATCCACATTCCCACGCTGTCACCTAATCTGTGTGCTTTCTTCTACAATTATCAAATTCTTCCTTTGTATTTCCCCTTCCTCAAGTCCCTAATCTTCGTTCTTCCCTTGGTTTCCCCCCACATTCCTTACTGCCAGAGTCCTGTAGTGCTGATCTCATCCTTTCTCTACTCTCACCCAGCCTCAGCACTCCCTTTCCACTTTTGTCATCTCACATCTTTATGACTCTCTCCCTCTGCCCCCTTCCAGTCCCAGTACCATTCCAGTGTCAGCCCCTTGCATTCTCAGCCAACCAGTGTCAGCCCCCTCTAGTCCCCCCCCCCCACAGACTAGCCTCTTTCAGTCCCCCCCCCCACAGACTAGCCCCTTTCCAGTCACAGTACCATCCCCAATGTCAGTTCCCATCAGTACCAGACCTCCCCCATACTGTCTAGCCCCTTTCTAGTCTCAATAACATCCTCAGTGTCAGCTCCCCTTAGTCCCAATCCCCCCTACACAGTCTAGCCTCCTTCAAGTGCCAATGTCATCCCCAGTGGCAGGTCCCATCAGTCCCAGTCCTCTCTCCCCACTGTATAGCCGCCTCCTAGTCCCAGTACCATCCCCAGTGGCAGCTCACATCAGTCCCAGTCCCTGCCCCCGCCTAGCCCCCTTCCAGTCCCAGCCTCAGTGTTGGCTCCTTTCCAATCCTTTCCCCTCACCTCACCTCTAGCTGTAGTCCCAGCCTGCCTCCTCTCTCTCCCCCAGCATTATTCACCTTTTACAATTGCTGTAAACAGTCATGGGAGTTGTGCCGCATGAAGAAAGGAACATGCTCCCGTGGCTCTTAATTAGCAACAGGGGAAAATGGAGGCACAGACCCTACATCGGTATAGCATGAGGTTGGGGCAAGGCCCTGTGCCAACAACATTCTCGCACATGCGAGGGCTGGCCCTGAAAGGAGTAAGAGGGGAGGAAGGTTTAGGGGGAAAAATAAGTTTGGTTTTGGCCATGTTCAATTTCAAATGGTGGTGAGCCATCCAGGCAGGAATGTCAGATAGGCAGGCAGAGATGCAGGCCTGGAGTGTCAGAGAAATATAAGATGTAGATAGATAGATCTGAGAGTCATCAGCATAAAAATGGTACTGAAAGCCATGGGAGGAGATCAGAGCACCAAGGGACTGGGTATAGAGTGAGAAAAGGAGAGGGTACAGAAAAGACCCTTGGGGTACACCAATTGAGAGTGGGATAGCAGTAGAGGAGAAACCACCAGAACAAACACTCAGGGGTGGCCCAAGGGTGGTGTGGGGCCATGTGCGGAGACTCAGTGTGGGGCCTCATTTGTATAAGTGGCCTCGTTTGCATAAATATTTGCATAATGTTACCATACACTAATTTTTAGTAAACATGTCTCTTAATGAATGTATGGATAAAGAAAGACTAAAAGATTTCTACATTACTATAATCCAGTGCCAACTGCCAGGCACATTAGGAACTACTACAAACACTGCCCATTTAGAACCCATAGCAAACCCACCGTATCCTAACAGCACTACCAGGACTCATAAAGCACCAAACCCTACCTATCAAAAGGCAACACTGCAAATATTAAACCAATACATTTCAGAGAATAACAATACATGACATATTGGGGAAAGAGAACAAGTGGCAATGTCAAATAGGAATTACATTTATTTATTTATTTACTTAGTATACATTTGTATACCGCTACTTCCAGCGATCAGCAGCGGTTTGATTACAGATTGGAAATTGTCAAATCATGACAGGAAATTTTTTTTTTAGGTATAAACACATTGATTAGACAGGAAAGCACAGCACACAGAGAACTATTTTACAGGGAACATGGGCTATGGATGGTTAAGTGGCTTGCCCAAGACCACAAGGAGCACCTGTAGGACTAGAAACCCCAGTTCTTCTGGCCCAAGGTTTCTGTCCTCTAGTGGGATTTGAACCCCCGACCTTCCGGCCCGAAGTACCTTGCCCCAACCACTAGGCCACTCCTCCACAAACATAAACAGAATACCTCAGCTCAGTTACACATGCAGAACATAGACCATCACCAAACAAGGAATCACAATTTAGAAACAGGAAGGCAATAACTGGGAACCCCAAAAGCCAAACTTGGAATGTACAACAACACTGTAGAAATAAAACTAAATTAATTTCCTCTTGTACTAAACAAAGCGCTGACGTTAATGATGCACATTTCCCAGAGCTGACATATTCCAGTTAATAAATTCAAAATAAAGAGATATCTTTCTACCTTTTGTGCATTTTTTTTTCAGTTGCAATTGCTCCAGCCATTTTCTTCTGGTTTCTTCGTGTCTTCTGCTAACTCTCCATCGTCTGCTGTCCATTTGTCCTTTCTTCTCTCTTCTAGTTTTATTCCACTCTCTCTACATCTGCTTTAACAAACTAATCTTTCTCCTTTTGCTCTTTCCTCATTCCTATTTCATCCACTCAAATTTTACCCCTCCATCCTCAATCCCCACTTACTCTCCCAATACCCAGCCAATTCTAGATTTTTCATCCCTCCCACACAAAATATTTTTCCCCTCACCATTTCACTCTCCCAGCCCCATCCCATTCTAATCCTCCCCAACATCAGCTCCCTTCTAGTTCCAGCCTCACCCAGCATCTGCTCCCTTCTAGTCCCTGCATCAGCCCATTACCAGTCCTAGCCCCCCATCAGTCCATTTCCAGTCCTAGCTCCCCCATCCATTTCCAGTCCTATCCCTCCATCAGCTCATTTCCAATCCCAGCCCCCCATCAGTCCATTTCTAGACATTTCCTAGCCCCACCATCAGCCCATGTAAAATCCTAGCTTCCCTACACTCAGCCCAATTCCAATCCAAGCCCCCCATGAGCCTACTTCCAGTTCTAGCCCCTCCATGAGTCCATTTCAATCCAAGCTCCCACCACAGCCCATTTCCAATCTTAGCTCCCCCAACAGCCCATTTCTAGTCCTATCCTAGCTGCTCCATCAGCCCATTTTCTGTCCTAGCTCCTCCCCACTCAGCCCATTTCCAGTCCTAGCTCCCTCCCCTCACAGCCCATTTCCATTCCAAGCCCCCCTCCCCATCAGCTATTTGCAGTTCAAGCCCCCCCTTCCACTCAGCCCATTTCCATTCCAAGTCCTCTTCCCCATCAGCTATTTACAGTTCAAGCCTCCCCTTCCACTCAGCCCATTTCCAGTCCTAGCAATCCCCCAACCCATTACCAGTCCTAGCTCCCCATCAACCCACTTCCAGTCCTAACCCCCCCATCACCCCATTTTCAGTTTAAGCCCCCCCATAGCCCATTACCAGTCCTAAGCCCCCATCAGCCCACTTCCAGTCCTAACCCCATTAGCCCAGTTCCAGTCTTAGCCCCCCATCAGCCCATTTCAAGTCCTAACCCCCCATCACCCCATTTCCAGACTTAGCCCCCATAGCCCATTACCAGTCCTAACCTCCCCATCAGCCCACAGCCCATTACGAGTCCTAACCCCATCAGCCCACCTCCAGTCCTAAGCCCCCCATCAGCCCATTTCCAGTCCTAGCCCCCCCCATAGCCTATTACAAGTTCTGACCCCCCCATCAGCCCACAGCCCATTACCAATCCTAACCCCCCCTTGGCCCATGGAAAATTTAAAAAAAAAAAAAAAAAGCTGGCTGCTGCTGCCACGGCAGAATCGAGTGTCCTGCGGGGGCCCCCCTGCCCGGCTGAGCCTCTCCGTGACGGCTTTCAGATCCGCAAAGGGAGAGCATCTCCCTCGTGGCTCTGTTAAGCCGCAGGGGCTGATGGGAAATTTCCCATCTGCCCCTGCAGGCTTAACAGAGCCGGATTTCCCATCAGCCCCTGCGGGCTTAACAGAGCCGCGAGGGAGACTAGCCCTTGGACTTAGCTAGGAACAAGTCGCTGGAGACTTTGGCAAGAGCCTTTCAGTAGAATGTAAGGGACGAAAGCCAGATTGAAATGGATCTATCAGGGCTTGAGAGAAGAGAAATTCAAGGCAATGGCAGAGAACTACACATTCAAGAAGTTTGGAAATTAAGGGAAGAAGGGAGCTGAGTCGATAATTAGAAGGACAAGAAGAGTCAAGTGAAGGTTTCTTGAGGAGAATTGTGACCACAGCATGCTTGAGGAACAGTTGCAGTGGAGAGCAATAGGTTGAGGATATGTGAGATGGAAGGGATGACAGAGGAGGAGATGGCGTTAAGGAGATGGGTGGGGATAGGATCAGAAGAACATGTAGTAAGTTTTTCAAGGTGAAAAGAAGATGAGAGGTTTCCTCTTCGGAGATCTTAAATAAGGATGAAAAAGTAACAGCTATTGAGGAGAAAAGTTGGTATTGAAGAGGGGGTTGAAGCTGATCTAGTGAGGAATTGGAGTGTAACGGCAAGTAGGTGCCCCAGTGCAAGCAGGAAGTGTGCCTCAGAGGAGGATGAAGAGGCAGGTCTCTGAGAGCAAGAAGAGCAATGCTGTGCCAAAGAGTTCCAGTAAGCTCTGCATGTCTGTTTAAATGCCATTGCTGCCGCTGCAGGTCCCAGAGAGGAGCAGCAGCGGCAGTGGGATGGGGGAGCTTCAGGGCTGAGGGCTCACCTAGGGCATCTTATATCCGTGTACCGGCCCTGATTGCATTTACTTTCAGTGAAACCAGGCAAAGCCCATTCATTTCCAAAAATATATGCTAAAACATGGATTGTTCTATAAAACGTTCTGGTAAGGAATAACAAAATGCCAATAGGGCTTAAAGAATATGGTGCAATCTGGACTTTCCTTGCATAGTTGATGATGTAGCAGGAGCAGAAGGAAATACTGTCCTCTGCTTAACTTTCTATGAATGGCTACGCTTTGCAGCCGTTGTATGCTATTTGCAATACTTGTGCTAAGTCAGTGACTCCCAAACCGTGGGTCGGGGCCCCAAATGGGGTCACACAATTAATAGATGGGGTAACAGAAACAGGTCTGTCCCCCCCTTCTTCTGGACCTTCACCATGAGTCAGCATGAGGCCTTTGCATCAGTGAATATGTAGAGGCCCTGTCCATTCTTCCTGTGTGGGCTTCCTTTTAAATCGGTACCAGGATCTATGAGTGTTGCTTCCTGCATACTTTGTATAAGTCTCAGAAGGGGGGGGGGGGGGGGAGGAAATGGGTAGGAGAAGGAAGGGGAATATAGGTCTGCTAGTTTATATTAATCGCCTGAGGTCATGTGAATTTCTAAGTGTTAAAATTGGATCATATTGGCTGGCTGAGTTTGAGAATCACTGTGCTAAGTTGTTTTTCTTGGATCTTGCCTTTATTCTTTTCCAGCTCCAGTACAAAGGGTCATTCTGAAGAGTATTCCTCCTGATGGCGAAGTGGAGAATGGCAAGGACCTCACGCTAATGTGTCACATAATCAATGGCTCTTGGCCAGTTGAATTCAGGTTTTATCGGACAGATAGAGCTGACTATTTGCATCAGGAAATTGTAAACAAATCCACTGCCCTTTGGCACCAATCAACTTTTATCAAGGAGCAAGAGGGATCTTACTATTGTACAGCTTCAAACAGAGCCAACCTCATCAAAAGTAATATTGTAGGCATAAAAGGCAAGTTTTTCTTACAGAAAATAGATTTAGTTTTACACCTTTGCAGAAATAAAGAAAGGTTCTCGAGTTATGGATACTATTATAACATCTCTTAGTCTTAGTGTTGTTAAGTTGATGGCACCTCACGGTGATCCTATGGATGGATAGTTGTCCTAAACTGTGTTCGGTCTTCAGTCAGGTGACTCATTGTTGATAGAGTGGCACCCATAGCTGCTGTTATATCAATCCATCACATTACTGATCTTTCTCTTGTGCATCGACCTTCAACCCTGCCGAGCATGATGTCTGTCTTTCTCTAATAAACCGTCTCTTTGCATGATGTGTCCAAAGTATAAAAGTCAAAGTTTGCCATTTGAGCTTCTAAGGAAAGCTTAGGTTCAATCTCTTCTACTACCAATTGATTTATTCTTTCAGCAGTCCATGGTATACACAGTATTATTCACCAGCACCATAATTTGAAGGCATTGATTTTCTTCCTGTTGTTCTTCTTCACTGTCCACTTTCACACACTCAGATATAAAAACTATAAATGGATTGCATCCTAGGCCTGCTTTTCATGCAGCCTAAGTTGTCCAAATAAATGCTGGCTCAATATCAGCTAACTGGATAAGTGCCGATATGCCCTATTTCTGCCGCCAACCACCCCTGCACTAACTGGATAGTGCAAGGGCTGTCTGTAGAGATATTCAGCAGCACTATCTAGATAGTGCCACTAAATATTGTGGCCTACCACTTTAGCCAGCCAGCCTCCCACTGGCCTGCTGGCTAAGGATTGATATATCTACCCAGAAATGTTAGCAGATGGAGTCTATGTGAAATCCAAGAGCTTGATATGTGCTTGGGAGCTCTGTTGAAGTGTTGCAAATACATCCAGCAGAAAGCCAGAGCAGTGACAGTGTTTTGGGCATGGCTCTCAAAGCTGTCCTGTTTTTTCAGGGGAGATTCTGAATAGATATTTTTTTCCTTTCCTAATTTGCAGTGATCCTTGCCTCCTGGAAGAAGGCCATCATTGCAGTTTTCGTTGTGTTGATCGTAGCTGGTATCTCTGCTACACTGATCTGGTGGTACTTGCAGAAGAAGAGGAAGGGTAGAAGGCTTTTTCTCTGTTATCGTCCCAGATTTTTTCTCTTGCTGCACTGTAAGGGGGGTGTAGAGTGAGGATTATAGTGGGGCTAAGTAAAATGCATAATCGACAGTCTTAGAATTGATCAGGCCACCCAAGTATTAATATTTTGTCTGCAGAGAATAAGATGTGAATAGCCTGGAGAGTTATTAAAGGATAAGAGGGATTTATGTTCTAGCTGGCAAAACAAGTTCACAAAACACTCATCAATATCTTTTTCTACAAAGACAGTATTAACTGAATAGTTACTCTTGGGTCATTGTTTGTATATCCCATAACTAAAATTACATTTGGTGCTAAGTTTAGCAAATTTGCATGACACAGAATATAGCATAGATATGTAGGGTGTGCATAAAGAATTGCACATAAATTATTGTGATATTATAGCTGGACACTGGAATGGAATGGGTCGCAAATTATCCAGTTTCATCGGACACCTCTGCCACGATCTGGTCAGCAGCGATACTCAACTATGACCGGATAAGAATAACTGGTTAAAGTTAGAACAACCATTAAAATGTCCTAACTTTAACCGGTTTAGCTATCCAATTAGTTGGTGAATATTGCTGCTGACCAGATAGTGACTGGCACTGCCCCCAATCCAGCCACAGATTGCCCCAGTTTTAATCGGGTGCTTTTTACATGGTCAGTTGCAACATTCAGTGGCTCTATTTGGATAGTGCCACTGAATATCGAAATTGCTGCATTTTAGAATTTTGGAGCTTGGCTTCTTAATGGGTGCAAACTCTCACACTTGTGATCCCAGCACTTAGATGTACAAAGTCATGAGTGAAATCCCTCTTTTTTTGTGTGTGTATTTTTCTTTGTAAAGGTGGTTCCCTCTATATGTATCACCAACTGCACGTATTTTTCCGTGGCCTTGTTATATTTTACAAAAGGCTCTACGTTCAGTGAGTCTTTTGTAAAATACACTGTAAACTGTGAACAGACAACCTATGCAAAATTGGGCTTTATATTAGTTTTATGTATTGTATTAGCTATTTTAAATTGGAATCTGCTAAGAACAAGACATTTGGATTGGCAGAATATAAATAAGTAGAAAACATTTACATAGAAGGTGTGTATTTGATAGACATATGTCATGTATATAGTTAAGAGCCAACACTCTTTTGATTGCATGCTGTAAATAGTTAATACAAATATTTCAATGTAAGTTACATCTTCAGGTCTATGTAAACCGCCTTGACTTAAAGGCGGTATATAAATACAGCTAAATAAATAAATGTCATACTGCTGTGACACTGTTGCTCTCCCCATGGAAAACCTCTTGGCTTGTGTCTTTCAAGACCATGCTGTGCACTTTGCTTACATCTTACATGAACTTTCTGTTTCTCTGTCTTTTTTAAAGACATTGAGGCAGTCTCTTTCTGTAGTTGTCTTCCTTGTTAAAGGTCTCTCCTAATGTCTCCCTCTCACTACAACATTAGGAAGCTTTTTGACATCTTGGTTTTACACATGCTGCTCACATACCTGTGTGTGTGGATTATTTCTGTGCATAGGTGTTGATCTTAACACTGCCTCGGTCAGTTCCTTTCCTCTGTTTTTCCAATTCCCAGGCATTCATCGCTCCCAAGTGCCACTGTCCTGCTCCTCGTAGCCTTTCCTCTGTCTCCTCTTCTTCTCCGCTGTCTGATCTGCCCAGCTTTGCCTTTCTGCCTGCTTCTCCTTCTGGGCCCTGTTCCCACATTTCTGTTGGTATGTCGTATTTATTTATAGGTGCTTATATACCGCAGATCTTCTGTGCTTCCCTTTTCCTCTGTCCTGCTGTCCAGCCAACTCATAGTCTTGCCCATCTGTCTGACCCTCATTCTGGTCTCTGTCCCTGCTGTTTGGTTCTCTCTCAAGGCCTCATCATCACCATGCTTACGCTACTAATGCTGCCCATCATGCCAGTAGAGTGATGTTGGTGTTAGTGACAAGTAGTGGTATCTGCCTCGCAGAACTGCAGCATACCACTAGCAAGCTGCCACCAGTATGATCCAATTAAAATGTGGCAATGGCTGGTGGAATCAATTCATCATTTGGCAGGTGATGTCCCACTGTTCTACACATGTAACCTCCCAAAAATTTCAGCAAAATCCATTTTAGCTATTTTCTTGCAGTGAGGGGTCAGAGAGCACAGGCTAGACAAATGGATGGACAGCCGCAGCCAGAACATTAGACATTTTCTTCTTCAAGAATTCTTGAACTATCGCCAAATATTATGGCAAAAAACAGAGTTCCATGAAAATAATTGACATATTACAATTTAGAATTACTTTAGAAACTGGTCTAACCCAGCATGTTTGATTATTCCTTCTAGCCAAGCAGATCACTGTGGAAATGTCCAGGTAAGGATCTTTCTAAACAACTAATTGCTGAACAATTTGTAATAAGTCCCAGGATTGATCACCATAACTATTACCAACTTGAGCTGAGATTTTGCACCTAACACATATTAACAGCCAAAGCTAAGGGGCATACTTACTAATCCATGTTAGCTGTTTCTGTGGTGTACTTTCCTGCATTGACAGCTAACGTGGGCCCAAAGCAGATAGCACATGGATTTTCTGTGCTGTCTGCAGACTGTGCGTCATTTGTTCGAGTGGGCCGAAGGTGGGTGGAGAGTGGGTGTCCTTGTAACATGACAGCGAGGATGGCATTAGTTGCATCGTTGATGCTGCTGCACCATGTTCTCTCCTTTTTCACTGAATTATCTGCCGGGGAAATGCTCTGCATGTCCCCCAACAGATATCGCATGGCTTTTGCAGCTAATGTGGTGCTATTTGTGCTAACACGCTATGTTAGCTGCAAAAGCCTAATGCAGCTTAGTAAACATGCCCCCAAGGCATGTAAGTGTAATACATCTACATTAACTACTGGGAGCATTCCCAGCACTTTGGGGAAGGCAGATGTTCCTGTTAACGTGGAGCAGTGGTCTGTACTGTGCATTAACGGCACAGCCAAGATGCAGAAAAAGGGCTTTGAAAATAGATGCGAAGATTGTGGGTAAAAGATGCTCAGACTTTGCAGCAACGTGGCTGTTTGAAAATTATCCCAGAAGTTTCAAAATCTTGTATGGAAGCTTGAAGGCTGTAGTGACAGCTTTGGGAGAAAGCAATGCGGGCAACCACCTGGGACCTCACATTTGTTTTTTAAATTTTTTATTTATAAAATATTTTCAATAATACAAGAAAAAGTAAAGGAAAACAAAAAAACCCCATACATTGTACATCTCCGAAACATATATATCATACACTAGTCCACATCAAGGGGGTGCTTGACAAATTTTCAAAATAAAACCCCAAATGGACCCTGGTTATAATACTAAAACTCCATTAACTAAACCAAGAGCAGCAAATAAACTCAGCACAAAAAATCCCCCTAAGTCTTGCTTTCTAAGAAAGCTATCAACTGTTCCACTTCCAGAAATGCATATCTTTTACCCTGAAATATGATATGGCACTTACAAGGAAATTTTAAATAAAAAAACGCTCCCAGAGCCAACACCCGTGGGCGCGTCTCCAAAAAGGCCTTACGTCACCTTTGGGTTGCCCTAGATACATCAGGAAACATTTGTAATCTCCAGGAACAAGCAGGAATGTAGTCTTCACATATGGGTATCGTCGGTACAGACGGAGCCTGCGCGGGAATGCTCCCCAGCGTCCAATAGGAAAGCTTTTGGGAGCATCCTACAGTGCCTGCGTGCTGCCTTCCCACCTTTTCCAACTGTCCCTCTCCAGTTCTTCATTTTCCACGGAGCCGACAGGTCGCACATCCTGTCACCGCAGAAAATTTCCCTTCTTATTCTTCTTTTTTGTGGTTGCGTCTGCCTTCCCTCGACGCTATACCGGTACCGCCGGTTCTTATTTATTTTTATTTTATTACAGTTTCTTATATACCGCGCTATTTAGAATCAGCGCGGTTTACATCATAACAAAACGACCATTACGACAAACTGTCAGGTTTTACATTGAACAGGAGTACAAACTTGGATAACTGGGTTAACTATATACATAATCTATCTACACTGCAGTGTGCGGGCATCCAGTAATTTTCTTTTCAGGTGCCACGCACCATTTTGGGCACTAGGCCCAACTTTTTCCCTCAAAATGGAAAAACCCACTTCAGGTTTTAAAAAGTGTTCTAAGTGTGGCGGTACCATCTCCGTCACCGACATCCATGAGTGGTGCCTCAAATGTTTAGGTCCTGACCATTCTATTTCAGAGTGTGTTGCCTGTGGGATGATGTCAAAAAAGGGCCAGCAGAACCAAGCTGCTAAGCTTAGCACCCTTTTTCCCTCCGATGCAGCCTCAGTGGCATCGTCATCTTCCAGGGCTTCATCTTCCTCCCATGAATCTCAGGCAACTAATCATAAATCTAGCCGGTCCTCAAAGGGTAGATCTCCTTCTAAACATCGAGATGCCTCTGGCATTGCCCTTGAGGGACTTTCACTGGCAAAATTGCCCCGGCGGGAGACTTCGGCTTCCAAAGCACTAACGGGGCTCCAGGATGTTCTCGAGGCTTCAACTTCGGCAGAACTACTGGTGCCATGCTCTGGGGTTCCACCCGCTTCATCTGGCACCGATACCCAAGCATCGGCAGCGTCGATAGACCAGAGATTCTTGGCTATTGAACGCAGTCTGGTGGCTCTTCTCACGGCCTTGATGCCCCTAAAACCGCTTCAGACAATTCAACCGGTACTGGCACTGACTCCGGTACCGGCACCGACTGCATCGATATCGGCAGGTATTCTACCGGGACCGAGTCATGCGTCTCTATCCGGCATCGACAAGTCAGTAATGGACCACTCCGATGCCGACTTTGATCGGTACCGGTACCGTGCCTTACACGATCACCCGGATCGGAGATACTTCAAATCCTCGGATGAGTCTGAAGACTCTGAAAGCTCTGCCGATACCAGAGTACTTCTTCCTGAGGATTCCTCTTCTCCTCAGCATAGGATGTCTCCACCAGAGGATATGTCCTTTCAGGATTTTATCCGAGATGTGGCCCGAGCTCTTTCCATCACAGTGGCTCCTGAAAAAGAGCCTAGGGCAAAGGAATTAGAAATCCTACAATACCCTAAAGCTCCCAAGGAGGCAGCTACCTTACCTATTCATGAGATCTTGCATGATCTTATGTTAAGGATGTGGGAAACACCTCTGACCACATCTCCTCACTCTCAAAGACTCGACACCATGTATCGAGTTCCTCCTTGTCCTGGGTTTCAGAAGACTCAATTACCACGCCATTCCATAGTGGTGGAATCAGCCATGAGCCACTCAATACTCTGTTAGTCCCTAAATCAATATCACAGTGTACCAAAACTACTTCAGACAGGGCCTTTTTATTCTGTGCACCAAGGTGTTGGAATAGCCTTCCTCAAAACATCCGAGCAATACCAGACCTTTTGCAGTTTCGCAAAGCTTTGAAACACTACCTCTTCCTTTTATCTTATCCAGTAAACAATAAAGACATCTCAACCAACCCACAGACCTTCCACTCATACACATACAATACAGATACCCCACAGACCACATACACACAAAACTGAAGCCATGATGATATTATGACTATGTTTATTAATTATATACCCTGTTATCCGAGTTATATTCTCCTGTTTTCTGTAAACACAAAGTACTGTTGAATTGTGTATCTCACTGTTTTTTGTGAACCGCGCTGATGCTTAATAGTGCGGTATATAAGAGTCTATAAATAAATAAATAAAATAAAATAAAGAGGGCAAAAAAGCATGCATCTAATCCTTCAGGATGTGAGTGTAGGACTCTTGACGCCTTTGGACGTCGATCCTTCCAGGCTTCCATGCTTTCTGCTAGGATCAATTCCTATATCTTGTATATGGGAATGTTCCTTAAAGAGGTCACAGGAGACTTAGAGCTTATGAGCCCTCTCCTTCCTGATGATAAAAGGCAAGATTATCTTGCTCTTGTTAAACATGCTCAGGATGTTTCCAAGTTTGTGAATTGTGCAGCCTTTGACTGCTTTGAATGCATAAGCAGAACCTCTGCCATTGTCATAGGTGCACGTAGGATTGCCTGGCTCCAGGCATCTGACTTGGAAATCTGGGTACAGGACAAACTGGGGAATATACCTTGCACAGGAAAGAATCTCTTTGGCAAGAATTGGCAGGAAAAAGCTAATGAGATCGATGCTGACAATATCACTTTGGATAGATTGTCTAAATCTACAGCTGATCCTGTGAGGAAAAGATCCTCTAAGAAACCATTCTTCAGCAAGAAGAAAAAGTTTTATCCCTCCTATACCCAGAAGGGACATTGTTTAGGTCAGTCTGCCCAAAAGGGACAGCAGCAACAACCTAGGCAACAAAGGAAACCAAAAGCAGCTAAGCCTCAACCGGCTCAGCTGACAGTCTCCACAGGGGCTTTGACTCCTGTCTAGACAACTTTGCCTTCCTGGCCCTGAACGTCCCAGAACCCTCCACCATCCCAGGAAGGTTATGTCATTTTGCCCCCAGATGGTGTCAGATAACAGCAGAAAATTGGACTCTGTCTATTGTAAGAGAGGGGTACAAGCTTCATTTCCTCAGCATGCCCCCTCCTACAATGGTAAGACAGTTTAATTCTCAGATCTCTCTCAACGACTGGTTAGGTCAAGAAGTCACTATGCTCCTTGCTCAAGGGGCAATAGAAGAGGTACGCATTCCCCAACGGGGTACAGGGTTTTACTCCCCCTATTTCCTTATTCCAAAGAAAACAGGAGGACACAGACCCATTCTAGACCTCAGAGAATTGAACAAATTCCTGTTCAGAGAGAAGTTCAAAATGGTTTCTCTAGGAACTCTGCTGCCATACCTTCAGAGTCAGGATTGGCTTTGTTCTCTAGATCTCAAGGATGCGTACACTCATGTTCTCATCCATCCAACTCACCGAAAGTTCCTTCGCTTTCTGTTTCAAGGGAAGCACTACCAATACAGGGTTCTTCCTTTTGGCCTGGCCTCTGCACGAAGGGTGTTCACAAAATGCATGGCTGTGGTAGCAGCATTTCTCCGCACCCTAGGAATATTCGTCTTCCCTTACTTAGACGACTGGCTCATTCGAGCCCCTTCACTGCCAAAGGCCAGGGTTGCTCTGTCTCGCACAATGCGCATCCTTCAGTATTTGGGACTTGTCATAAACTTCTGAAAGTCCAACCTTGCTCCCATTCAATCCCTAGAGTTTATAGGAGCTCTTCTGGATACCAGACAGACAATGGCCTACCTTCCACAGCCCCGCTGCCTTCGCATTCTGCAGTTAGCTTCCCAAGCAGTGCTAAAACCTCACCTCACTGCTCAGGAAATGTTGCAGTTGCTAGGCCACATGGCATCCACCGTGCATGTGGTTCCTTATGCTCGCCTCCATATGAGGGCAGCCCAGTGGACCTTATCCACTCAGTGGACTCAGGCGTCAGGTTGCCTGTCAGACAAAATAAAAAACTCAGATTACCTTATTTTGTCCCTCCAATGGTGGCAGTCACCCAAAACCCTCTTGGTGGGGTCTCCTTTTCAGCAACCCCCACCCCAAGCCACTCTATCAACAGATGCTTCACAGGTGGGTTGGGGAGCCCACCTGCAAGGCCTCTCTACCCAGGGTACCTGGACTCCACAGGAGGCCTATCTCCATATCAATCTCCTGGAGCTCAGAGCAATCTTCCTTGCTCTTCGAGTATTTCACACCCAGCTCAGCTACAAGATAGTCCTAGTCAAAACGGACAATCAAGTAGCCATGTTCTATGTGAACAAGCCGGGCGGAACAGGCTCTCTGTCACTCTGCAACGAAGCTTTGAGACTATGGGCCATCGCCAGAGAGCATCAGATTCATCTCCTTGCGGTGTATCTTCCAGGCATTCAAAACTCTTGGGCAGACAGACTCAGTCGAGTTCTGCTTCCATACGAATGGTCTCTCCATGCAGACCAGGTGGCCAAAATTTTTCATATTTGGGGAACCCTGGACATAGACCTCTTTGCAAGTCCGCTGAATGCCAAACTTCCCTGGTTCTGTTCCAGAATTCTGGCTCGAGGTTGTCAGGCCAGGGATGCTTTCCTCCTCCATTGGGGTCAGGACTTCCTGTATGCCTTTCCACCCATTCCCCTAATTCCCAAAACCCTGTTCAAGCTTCAGAGAGACAGAGGTCTTATGATCCTCATAGCTCCACATTGGCCACGGCAAATGCAGTACCCTCTGCTCCTACATCTCTCTCAAGCTCCGCCTCTGGAGTTAGGATCTGCTCCAAATCTCCTTTCTCAAGAAGATGGGATGCTGTGGCATCCCAATCCCCAGTCTCTGCATCTCAGGGACTGGTTGCTGAAAGCCTAGAACTTCACGGTCTTAACCTTTCCCAGCAGGTGAAGGATATCCTTCATGCTTCCAGGAAACCTTCCACAAGACGCTCTTATGCATTCAAGTGGAAAAGGTTTACCATATGGTGCTCGCAGAAGGGTCTTAACCCTCTTGCGATACCTCTGGAATCATTACTGGAGTACCTCCTTAATTTATCAAATGCAGGGCTTAAGACTAATTCAATGAGAGTCCATTTGAGTGCTATTGCAGCTTCTTTCAAGCCTCTCAATGGACAACCTATTTCCTCTCATAGCGAGATTTATGAGAGGCCTTCTTTTAACGAAGCCTCCCATTAAGCCACCACTGGTGACATGGGACTTGACTCTCGTACTTGGGCAGGTCATGAAACCGCCCTTTGAACCATTAGCCACTACCTCTTTGAAATTCCTTTCCTGGAAAGTTATCTTTCTTATTGCAATCACATCAGCACATCACATCAGTGAATTGCAAGCCTTGGTGGCTGATCCTCCTTATACAAGGTTCCATCATGATAAGGTAGTCCTTAGGACTCATCCACACTTTATGCCAAAGGTGGTCTCGCCCTTTCATTTGAACCAAGCGGTTTACCTTCCTGTATTCTTTCCAAGGCCTCACGCCTCAAATGCAGAAAGGAACCTTCATACTTTGGACTGTAAAAGAGCTTTGGCCTTTTACTTGCAAAGGACACAGCAACATAGAAAATCCTCTCAAATCTTTGTTGCTTTTGATCCTAGTCATTTGGGACTTCCAGTCTCCAAAAGGACACTGTCCAACTGGATTGCACAGTGTATATCTTTTGCCTATGAGAGTAAGAACCTTCCTCTTGAAGGCCATGTCACAGCTCACAATGTGAGAGCCATGGCAGCCTCAATGACTCATCTTCACTCTGTGTCTATCGACGACATCTGTCGAGCAGCTACTTGGGCTTCGGTTCATACCTTCACAGCCCATTACTGCTTAGACAAGGACTCCCGCCGGGATGCCTTGTTTGGTCAGCCTGTTCTTCAACAACTTTTCCAGACTTAATCAACTCCTACCCACCATCCCTGGTAGGATGCCAGAGATCCATGGGGGGAAGTGGAGCCCTTTCACAAGGGCACACAACTTTCTGGGGCCATCTCCCTGGCATCTGCAGCTAGGGAGTCCCCATATGTGAAGACTACATTCCTGCTTGTTCCTGGAGATAGCATAGTTACTCACCTGTAACAGGTGATCTCCGGGAACAGCAGGAATTTAGTCTTCACAACCCGCCCACCTCCCCTAGGAGTTGTATCTCTCTATCTCTCTCTCTTTCTCTCTTTCCCTCTCTCTTTTGTCTCAGCTATAAACTCAACTGGAGAGGGACAGTTGGGAAAGACGGGAAGGCACTGTGGGATGCTCCCAAAAGCTTTCCTATTGGACTCTGGGGAGTGTTCCCGCGCAGACTCCGTCGGTACCAACGATATGCATATGTGAAGACTAAATTCCTGCTGTTCCTGGAGATCACCTGTTACAGGTGAGTAATTATGCTTTACTTGACCACAAAATTTCTCACTTTTTTTCAAGAAATATACACGCAACACCTTATCCTTATCCATCTCAGACAAGAAAGTTACCAAAAGTGTGGCTTTTGATGTTATATAATCATTATCTGATTCAATAAATTCTGAAATATCTAAAGGGGATGAGACTAAGTGATCATAATAATAACATCGTTGGAAAAGTGGACGGAAGTACAGGAGTCTAAGTATTCATCTAAGAAGGATTTTTGTGTAAACTTTTCTCAGGACTCTTCTGTCCTACATCGCCAAGATGAGTTTTTGGAGAATTCTTTGAGGTCTAAAAATCGTAGATTATTGAATTTTCTGCGAACTCATTTGTCTCCTATGATACTCTTTCAAAAGTATCTTAAGGAGTTATTACTTTTTAATGAAGCTGAATCAATTAATGTTTAAAAAATGTATTATGTTCCTAAGGGAAAATTCGTTAAGGGAGGGGAAGAAGGGGAAACTGGTGTTCATTGTGATCACTTGGGACCTCGCATTTTAAGGACCTTCCTCAAATTTTTTTGACACTGAATATTTGTATTAGCAACATTGTATTCAGGTACAGTTATTGATGTTTCACAGATAGGGTGAAATGAAATTGCAATTAAAAATGTCCAACCTGCTTACAGGCAATCAAAATTAAACTTCAAAGGACCCAAAAAACTCTTTAGTCCAGGGTCCAACAACCCTAGGGCCACCACTGGAGTTTGGCTCATCTTTTTGAGATCAACTAGCAGAGAAGTGTAGGAAAAAATATGCCTTCATTTCTCGGTGTTATGCAATCATGGCAATCGTTTGTTGCTTCTGAAATAGCAAACTCAAAAATTCTCTGTCCATATCATTTTAAAATTTATGCAGATGATAACATTGGGCTAAAACTCTGACTGAATGGCTTGATACTATCCATATCATATGGGGCTGAGAAGGAGAAAGCTTTAAAATGATCCAGACAGAGGTGAAATTCAGCTACTGTCCAGATAACTGCATGAATAGTAGGCCTAAACTAAAAGGAAAGTTTTGGTGCAGTGACCGTTCTATCTGTATATTGGCACCGCTGCCTACAGCAGAGGTTCCCAACTCCAGTCCTGGAGGGCCAGACACCATTCAGGTTTTCAGGCTGTCCATAATAAATATTTATGAGATGCATTTGCATGCACTGCCCCAATTGTATTCAAATGTATCTCATGCATATTCATTAGGAACAGCCTGAAAACCTGAATGGTGTTTGGCCCTCCAGGACTGGAGTTGGGAACCTCTGGCCTACAGTATATGGATAGCAACACTGAAGAGCGATTAAAGCATCAACACTAGTGGTTAAATTTGATACCGTCTCCACGGCAGCTCGGTATTGACTCCATTTGAAATACTTGAGCATTTCTGTGTTTATTTTAATTCTAGACCTACAGCAGTGGCAAATTCTTACGGTGAGAAGCCCCCACAAGGGCAGATCAATGAAGCAGAATCACACTATCGTAAGACTCCTTTCTTTGGTTGATTAATTGACAGACTCTTGTTTCACTTTTGTCCCCGTTTAGAAACTACTCGTTGTGAATTTAGCATTATTATGTATCTAATTTCCTTTATTTCTGATTTGTCTGGGACCGTATCTGCAGAGGCCCATTGTAGAAAAGATGTGCAGACCAGAAATGGAATGTCATGGTGGCGATGTTTACAATTCTGGTGGTATTTTAGAAAAGACTCTGCTAAACATGGAGCCTTTTCTAAAATACTGAATACCGATGTGCAGGCGTGCACATACATGTACCGATATATGGAGCCAGGCAAACCATTATGCAATTGAACATGTGAGGAAAAGCCATATGGAAACATGGCCAACATACTTGTGTAAGTGCCGGATTTCACAACTTCTGCATGTACATGCCAACCACATGTATGTTGGCCATTTTGGAAGCCCGCACATATAAATGGTGCCGGTTAACTTCAGATGCCCTTATCTTTATTTAATTTTTTTTTTTATTTATTGAAAGGCTTCCAAAGAATACATAACATCATAAACCACAAAGATCTTCAAAGAAGTAGCAACAGTAACAACATAATGCCAGATCACAATGGCATCCAACAATATGCCTTCATTTTTGCAGTTTTAAAGTAAAGAAACGAAGAGCAGTAACCCCCCAACCTCCTCCCCCCCAACACCTCCCTAGCCCAGGACCCCCCTCCCATCCAACCTCCAAATCCCCCCCTCTATGGCTTGCTAACGTTCAAGTACGGGGAAGGTGATGAGCAGCAGATACACTCAAGGGGCGAGCTCCCGTTAAAATTTGCAAGTTCCCCCCCTCCCATCCAGCACAGTCACGCACCGTAACGAGAGACAAAAGGTGCCCACACCAACTCAAAGTGCGCCAAGCGCATCCTACTGACCGCTACCCCTCTTTCCATGGTATACACATCCCACATCCGTTCCAGCCAAGTCTGAAAGGAGGGGGCCAACGCACGCTTCCAGGCTGCTGCAAGGGATAACCTAGCTGCATTCAGGCCATGGCGAAGTAAAGCAAGCTGTAGAGCCCGTGCTCCCGGCACCGCGGCCCCAAACAGGAAAATCCCCGGATCCCATGGGACACTCACTCCCAGAAGCAACTGCATCCGAAATTGTATACCCCTCCAATAGGCGCGAATGCGGGGGCAGTCCCACCAAATGTGCCCTAGGGTACCCCGTTGCCCACAGTTACGCCAGCAGAGGTCCACCGCCCCAGGATAGATGCGCGCGATCCGCGCCGGGGTCATGTACCATCGGTACAATATTTTATAATTGGTTTCACGGGCATTACTCGCTACCGCACTTTTCCACAGGTGAGTTTCCGCCCTTTCCCACTGCTGCTCAGTATAGGAAAGGTTCAAGTCGGAGTTCCACAGTTCCCTGTGCCTAGTAGAACACGATTGAGAGCCCTGCAGGTGAGCATACAGGGTCGCCACAAGTCCCTTAGTGGTAGTGCACCCCTCACAGTAACGTTCCAAATCGGACAGGGCCCGCGCAACTTGGGGCCGAACAAGCTTAGATCGGACCCAGTATGTCACCTGCATATTGTGAGCCCCGCCCCTGTGCCAAATAGCTTGACCAGCAGGAGGCGCTGCACCTTAACCTTGAGGTTGTATAAGAATTTGTAGTTGAGCCGTTGGTTAAAGATCACAGATTTTTATTTGGGTTCTCAGAGACTCACAACAGGTAATGTCCATAGGAAAACAAAAGTAGGGATACTCCTCCCAAAGAAAATATATGCAAACTTTGCCAGGTCAAAAATAAAGTCTTTTAAACAAGCTTTTCTTCTTAGCTCTTACAAAAGGTATTTTTCCTCTTAACAGTTATTCACATACAGTGCAACAATCACATTCCATGTCAGTGACTGAAGAATCCGAATCCCCTTTGAAAGAGTCAATTTCCATGCTCTCTGGAGGACTCTCAGGTAGTGGTTCTGGACTCTTAACTGGAATGGTATTAGTTCCATACATTAACAGTTTCTTCAGTCTTGGCCACCTAATAGGTTTCTCCCCTTTAAGTAAAAGCTCATGGGGTTTCAAAAGCCGTGGTTTAAAAGTTCCTTTCCTTTCATGTAAATGTCTACAGGTAATCTCCTCCTCATCTGAAGAACTGTCCCTGTGTTCAGTTTTGGGCCTAGGCTTTCTCCTGGTTTGATGCTTAACTTGCACAGTTTTACATACAGGCCTTCTATCAATAAAACCCTCTTCTGAGCTGTAATCAGAGGACAGGTCAGACCTCCTTCGGGCTCTATAAAAAGTTCTTGCTTTGGAAGCTTCCCTAGCAGAGCAATGCCTGCATCTAGGTTCCAGCAAGGGTTTTGCCTGGGTAAAAGTCCTGCCTTCTTGTGCCTTCTTTAAGCTTCTTTCAAATACAGGGTTTAGCCTGCTCACTAACCTGCATTGTGGTTTCACTGCATTAGCAGTGTATCTCTGGGCCTCGCAACAGCAGCTGCCTGGCCTGTGAGTATTTCTTCCTGGAGAGCAGCAGTATTTCCCTTTCTCCTGTGGAGCGAATCTGGCTTCAGGTCTTCCCTTCCTCTCAGCATAGAGCCTGGGAGCCTTGTTCCAGTCAGGTTCAGAATCCTCGTGCTGGTAAGACAGGTGATTCTCTTCCTCTGCTCTTCTCTCTCTCTCCCTTCTCCCCTCCGTTTCTGTCTGCCCTTCTTTACAAGCAGCTACGTGACAAGGGCACTCCCTTGCAGACTCCTCCTCCGAGTACCTGCTTCTCTGATTCCTATCTGGTGTGTAACGTGGGAATGACGCAACACTAGTTTTGGCCCACTGACTATCAACCCTGGGGTTTTTCTGCTGTGAACTTCTAACCCTGGGTTTTCTCTGACAAGTGTTTTCTAATGTGCCCATCCCCCCAGCCAAGGTAAAACCTTCAATGTTTCCTGCTTTTCTAGGTGGCACTACTCTCTCCTTGCCACATATCCCCCCCCTTAGACTATTGCCGGCTGGCGAGACACTTCGCGCACAGCTGGTAATACGGGACAAGGCATCTGCATTTGTGTGGAGCTTCCCTGGTCGATGTTCAACCTGAAAATCGAACTCTTGTAGTGCCATGTACCAGCGAGTAAGGCGTGCGTTATTATCTTTCATTTTGTGCAGCCATTTAAGTGGGGTGTGATCGGTCACCAATAAAAACTTCCTCCCTGTCAAATAAAACCGTAGGGCGTTCACGGCCCACCGTATTGCCAAGCATTCTCGCTCAATGGTTGAATACTTCTTTTCAGGAGGGGTGAGCTTCCGACTTAAAAACATAACGGGATGTTCAGAGCCCTCGAACATTTGGGACATAACGGCTCCCAGCCCCGTTTCAGAGGCATCGGTTTGGATAATAAAGCCTTTGCTAAAATCCACCCCACATAACACCGGGGCCGCCCACAGTTTCCCTTTTAGTTCCCTAAAGGCGCTCTCAGCCTCAGAGTTCCACTCCAGCACTGTGGGAGCCTTTTGTTTTAGCATCTCCGTGAGGGCTGTAGCCCTCGTCGCGAAATGCGGAATAAACCGTCTGTAGTAACCCACTAGGCCTAAAAAACTTCGGAGTTGCTTCTTGGACTCTGGTGTCGGGAATTTTTTTACGGCCTCTACTTTATCCAAGAGGGGTTTTTACCTTGCCCTGACCCACCAGGTGGCCCAAATACTTAACCTCCGAGGCTCCAAACATACATTTTGCGGGGTTCAGCGTAAGACCAGCTTGTCTTAATGCTGTCAATACAGCGCCAACTCGTTTTAAATGGTCGTCCCAGCCCACACTGTGGATGACTATGTCGTCCATGTAGGCCCTAGCATAATGATGGTGAGGTCGTAGTACCATGTCAACCAAGCGCTGACATGTGGCAGCGGCCCCATGGAGTCCGAAGGGCATCCTCCGAAACTGGAAGAGCCCGATAGGTGAACTAAAAGCTGTCTTCTGGCGCGATTCCTTTGTAAGGGGAATCTGCCAGTACCCCTTCGTTAAGTCCAACGTGGTCAAATATACAGCTTGTCCCAAGTGATCTAAAATCTCTTCAATTCGGGGCATGGGGTAGGTGTCAAAACGCGAGATTTCGTTCACTTTCCTAAAATCTATACAAAAACGCATAGACCCATCGGGTTTCGGGACTAGGACTATTGGACTGTTCCAGGGACTCTTTGAGGTCTCAATAACCCCTAACCTCAGCATCTCCTGTATTTGGGAAATCACCTCCCTTTGTTTCGCTTCTGGTAGCCTATAGGGGCGTTGGCAGACAAGTTCTCCGGGTAGGGTCAGTATCTCGTGGGCAATTAAATCAGTTTCCCCAGGGGATGTTGTGAGGACATCCGAAAACTCTTTCAACAGGGCAGACAACTGGTTTTGCTGGGGCCACGAGAGTTTCTCCCCTAGGTTATAGGTCTGTTCTTGGTTATGGACCGGGAGCTGAGGCCCTAACTCTTCTTCTTCTTGCCTCAACGCACAGGCGGTAAGACCTTTTATCTCCTTTATGCCCGTGGACCCGAATCCCTGGGATTCCCTAACAGTGGTAGCCAACGTTTCCACCTCTTCGAGGGGTGGAAATCCCACCCTTTCACAAATTAATTGTGCGATTCTATCGCCTACATTCACCCGGAAATTTTCCTGCGAAAAGTTAAACAGAAGTACCTTTAACTCGCCCCTATAATCAGGGTCAATAACGCCTGCACCCACATCAATAAAGTTTTTAAGGGCTAAGCCTGATCTGGGCGCAACCCGCCCATAACAGCCCGGCGGTATTTCTATTTTCAATCCCGTTTCTACTAGTGCCTTCCCCTGTTTTGGCACTATCACATCAACCGCACTGCACAAATCTAGGCCCGCGGCCTGTTCCGTTGCCCGTTTTGGTATCTTAGCCCCGGGAGTCGTCCTACAAAAGCGTAGCACGAACTTTTGTTTGATTGGGGTGCTGGCGTCAGGGTTAGCTATTAAAGTCTCCTGCTTTCCCCGTCTGCCAAATAAGGGTCTAGACATTGCAGGAGGGGGTAGAGATTGTAAGCGGGGAGCGTCTCCTCCTCGGGTAACCTTGGGTTTTTCCCCCTGTGTAGAGACTAGGTTTTTCTTCTCGTGCAGCCTATTCTCTATCCCTTTTCTAAAGTGTGCCCAGTCCCGCCCCAACACTATTTCATAGGGAAGCCTGGGCATAACGGCTACTGCAACTGCCTTGCCACTACTTAGCCCTTTTATGCGCACTACATGCACTGGGTAGGTGGATGCAGCACCGTGCACGCACCTAATTCTAACATGGTGATCAGGGGACTCGGATGGGGATTCTCGCTGGGCCTCTATCTTACCCCAGAGGGACCTAGAGATCATTGATTGATCTGCCCCTGAGTCTAGGAGTGCTTCTGCGGATATCCCCTCTACCTCGACGGTTAAGAGAAAACCCTCACCAGTGTTCTTAACTCGGGCAGCTATCAAGGCATCCCTACCGATGCAGTCCTTTCTAAAATGTCCCACCTCCCCACAGGTAAAACATTTTCTAGACAGGGAGTCTGCTCTCGTGATAACTTTCCCTTTCGCTGTTTTTCCGGTAACATACGTGGCTCTCTGTTCTGGGAATACTGATTCGTGTTTCTTGAACAGGCCTTCTTTCTTGGAGCCTACCTTGTTGGCTTCAAGGAAGTGGTCCGCTAAAGCAACAGCTTCATAAGCAGTGTTACAATTCTGTAAAACCAACCAGCTCTGTAACTCTTTTGGAACCGCCTCAGTAAACTGTTCTAGAATTATAGTGTCAAGAATGGTATCAATAGCTTTACCCTCAGGCATTAACCATTTGTGAACTAAACTTTTAATTCTATAATACAACCCTTGAGGCGTCTCGCCTTCCTTAATTGTGCAAGACCGTAATACCTCCTATAAACAGAGGGATTTAAGCCCATCCTGTTCCGGATAGCATTTTTCACTTTTAAATAATCAGATATCTGATCTAAAGGTAGTGCTCTATATGCGGCTAATGGCTCCCCGGATAATGTGGTGGCAAATCTGACCGCCCATTGATCCACAGGCCATTTTGCTAGCACAGCCACACGCTCAAAAGCTTCGATGAAATCATCTATATCATCACCCTTTACATATCGTCCATATGACAAAGTCCCAGTATTGGTATTTTCCCACCCTGGAATCAGGTTGGGTGTTACCAGTCCGGTAGTGGTGCTTTGCTTTAACATGTCCTCCTGGGTCTGAATCATCTTCGCCAAGAGGTCCAGGAGAGGTTGCTGTTGCTTCTGTAGCATCGACGCCGCCTTCTCCTGGTTCCTCGCTGCCAGTTTCTGTTGCTGGGCAAACTGGTTTGCTACCCATGTCGGGAAATCGGAGATCTCCATCCTTGCACTGGAGCTGAAAGAAAAACACAAAAACAAACGACCGAGTGCGGTAACTTTTTTTTTTTTTTTTTTTTTTTTTTTCAAAAGTGCCTACTCTCCCACTATAGCTTATGGTGACCACCCTTCTGCACTCGGATCCAGGCCTAACCCTCTTAGTCACGGGTTACCTGATATCGGTGCAGGTCTTAGCTCTGCCACCAGATAAGCTCTCCGTCAGGTCTGCAATGCGTCTGCTCCTCCGGATACGTTGGATGCGTCCTTGGATTTCCGGTCAACCCTTCTGTTCCTGTTGGACTTGGCTGCCGGACCTCTGGAACCGCGAAATCCTAAATACTACGCCACTGTGAGCCCCGCCCCTGTGCCAAATAGCTTGACCAGCAGGAGGCGCTGCACCTTAACCTTGAGGTTGTATAAGAATTTGTAGTTGAGCCGTTGGTTAAAGATCACAGATTTTTATTTGGGTTCTCAGAGACTCACAACAGGTAATGTCCATAGGAAAACAAAAGTAGGGATACTCCTCCCAAAGAAAATATATGCAAACTTTGCCAGGTCAAAAATAAAGTCTTTTAAACAAGCTTTTCTTCTTAGCTCTTACAAAAGGTATTTTTCCTCTTAACAGTTATTCACATACAGTGCAACAATCACATTCCATGTCAGTGACTGAAGAATCCGAATCCCCTTTGAAAGAGTCAATTTCCATGCTCTCTGGAGGACTCTCAGGTAGTGGTTCTGGACTCTTAACTGAAATGGTATTAGTTCCATACATTAACAGTTTCTTCAGTCTTGGCCACCTAATAGGTTTCTCCCCTTTAAGTAAAAGCTCATGGGGTTTCAAAAGCCGTGGTTTAAAAGTTCCTTTCCTTTCATGTAAATGTCTACAGGTAATCTCCTCCTCATCTGAAGAACTGTCCCTGTGTTCAGTTTTGGGCCTAGGCTTTCTCCTGGTTTGATGCTTAACTTGCACAGTTTTACATACAGGCCTTCTATCAATAAAACCCTCTTCTGAGCTGTAATCAGAGGACAGGTCAGACCTCCTTCGGGCTCTATAAAAAGTTCTTGCTTTGGAAGCTTCCCTAGCAGAGCAATGCCTGCATCTAGGTTCCAGCAAGGGTTTTGCCTGGGTAAAAGTCCTGCCTTCTTGTGCCTTCTTTAAACTTCTTTCAAATACAGGGTTTAGCCTGCTCACTAACCTGCATTGTGGTTTCACTGCATTAGCAGTGTATCTCTGGGCCTCGCAACAGCAGCTGCCTGGCCTGTGAGTATTTCTTCCTGGAGAGCAGCAGTATTTCCCTTTCTCCTGTGGAGCGAATCTGGCTTCAGGTCTTCCCTTCCTCTCAGCATAGAGCCTGGGAGCCTTGTTCCAGTCAGGTTCAGAATCCTCGTGCTGGTAAGACAGGTGATTCTCTTCCTCTGCTCTTCTCTCTCTCTCCCTTCTCCCCTCCGTTTCTGTCTGCCCTTCTTTACAAGCAGCTACGTGACAAGGGCACTCCCTTGCAGGCTCCTCCTCCGAGTACCTGCTTCTCTGATTCCTATCTGGTGTGTAACGTGGGAATGACTCAACACTAGTTTTGGCCCACTGACTATCAACCCTGGGGTTTTTCTGCTGTGAACTTCTAACCCTGGGTTTTCTCTGACAAGTGTTTTCTAATGTGCCCATCCCCCCAGCCAAGGTAAAACCTTCAATGTTTCCTGCTTTTCTAGGTGGCACTACTCTCTCCTTGCCACAATATACTGATAATGTTGCCTAGCCGGAATGTCAAATTCATCTTGTAACGCACGAAAGGGTTGCAATTGACCATCATCAAAAAGCTGTCCGACCCTACTAAGGCCATGATGTCCCCACTGCCGAAAAACTGCATCACTTAACCCCGGCGGGAAAGAGGCGTTGTCTACTATAGGAGCTAAAGGGGTTAAGTCCATGTCGCGAGATCGAAAGTGCCGATCCCAACAACGGAGGGTGTGGAGAATATAGGGATTGCTAGTGCGCTTACCACAGCGTAGTTTCGGGCCTAACCATAGCCAATCTCCCAGGCAAGCTCCCCCCGCCAAGTGCATTTCCAGTTGCACCCATCGTTTAGTGCTATCAGCAATCATCCACTCCACCCCTGCCCGGCATTGTGCCGCCGCATAGTACCAATATAAATTGGGCATGCCCATACCTCCAGAGTGCGTACGGGCATAAAGAACCTGTCGCGCCAAGCGTGGACGATGATAATGCCAAATGAATTTCATGAGCAACTGCTGCCAGGTCGCCAAAGTGGCCCGCGCGATAGGAAGCGGCAGAACCTGAAAAAAATAAAGGAAGCGGGGAACAACCACCATCTTGACTACGGCTATACGCCCGAACCAGGAAAGGAGCAAGCCCTGTCATACTTCTAGGTCCCGCCGAACCTGGCGAAGCAAGGGATCATAGTTGGCCCTAAAAAGGTCTGCCCGCTCCACTGTCAACTGCACCCCTAGATAACGTAAGGCTCCGGACACCCAGCGAAGAGGATAAGCCGCCTGAAGCTCCGCACAAAGCGCCTCGGGGACCCCAACATTCAGAATCTCCGATTTGGTGTAATTGATTTTGAAACCGGATACTCGCGCATAGTTATTGAACAGCTGCATCGCAGCTGGAAGGGAGGTGGACGGATCCACCAGGGACAGTATGATGTCATCCGCGAAGAGCGCAATCCTATAATCCTCAGGGCCAATGTGAACCCCCCTCAAGCCCAGATGTTCTCGAAAGCTCTGGGCCAAGGGTTCCATCGCGAGAGCAAAGAGTAGGGGCGAAAGAGGGCAACCTTGTCGCGTGCCCCGTTCCAGCAGGAAGCGTCTCGAGTGTCCCCCATTGATCCGTACGCACGCCTGGGGCATCTGATAAAGACTACGAACCCAACAGATATAATTAGAGCCGAAGCCCATTTTCTCCAGAACACACCATAAGTATTCCCAGTCAACCCGATCAAAAGCTTTTTCTGCGTCAATCCCCACCAGCAAAGCTGGTTGTGGGTCCCGTTGGGCTACGTGCATGACCTGCAACATACGCATAATGTTGTCTGCCGCTTGGCGCCCTGGCACGAATCCCACCTGATCCGGGTGAACCAAGCCCGGAAGGACCCGATTCAGGCGCGCCGCCAAAACGGAGGCAAATATTTTAACGTCAACATTTAACAGGGAGATGGGACGATATGACGCCGCATCGTGCAACGGTTTACCAGGCTTGGGTATCATCACGATCAATGCCTCACGTTGGGATGGTGGTAAAGAGGCGCCCCCCAAGATCTCATTGAACAAGATAGTCAAGGTAGGCGCCAGTTGTACCCGAAACTTCTTATAATATTCTGCTGGAAAGCCATCACTACCTGGCGCACTCCCAGTTTTCAGTCGTCGAATTGCTGTTTCCACTTCATCTACCGTTAATTCAGAATCTAGCTGAGCCCGGTCAGGGTCGGAGAGATGCGGCAGACCAATCCCCTGCAGATAATCCTGCACACGATCCCGCTCAAAAGGCTCCGCCTTATAAAGCTGCTCCAGAAAGTCAGCAAAAAGATCGCGTATCTCCCGGGAGATAACCCTCTTCCGTCCCGCAGCGTCGCGGAGTTCGCGTACCACTCGCGCAGATTGTTGTTGGCGAAGACGCAAGGCTAGGAAGCGGCCGGTTTTATTCCCATGCTCATAAAAAGTTTGTCGTAACTTCCGGCGCTTATTATCTAATTCTTTCTGCAAACACGCATCCAAGGTGGCTCGAGCTGTCCGCCACTGGCGCAGGACCTGTCGCGAACCAGTTCGGGCGTGCTCCGAGCCTAAGTGGGTAGCCTCCGCCACCAACTGGTCGCGTTCACGCGTCCAATTTTTACGCATGCCGGCCGCCTCCGCCATGAGTTGACCACGAGCCGTAGCCTTATAAGCATCCCACACCGTGGGGAGAGAGACTTCCCCTGAATTGTTAAGCTCAAAAAATTCCGTAATAAAACGGACATGGTTCTGCACTGCGCCCTGCCGCCGTAGGAACCTCACATCTAGGCGCCAAAGCCTCTGTTGTTCACTGTACAATCCAGGCGGAAGAGCAAGCCAGCACGGGGCATGATCTGACCAAGTCAGCGCTCCATGTCCAGCCTTCACTCTCCCGTCCATCAGGCGCTGGTCCAATAGAAAATAATCAATGCGAGTGTGTACCTGATGGACCGGAGAGTAGTACGTATAGCTTCTTTCCCCCCCATGGGTATCCCTCCAGACATCCCTCAGACCTAAGTCAAGCATGAGACTTTGCAGGGCTCTGGCTGGTCCCCCCACTCGCCCTCCAGCACGACTTGTGGAATCCAGGTGGGGCACCAGGTGCGTGTTACAGTCCCCCCCTAGAACAATAGGACCCCTTGCAAAATCCGCCAGTGAGGCTTTCAAGCGTGCAAAGAAGGCCCCTTGACCTGTATTGGGAGCGTAAACATTAGCCAAGGTGAGCAGGTGCCCTTCTAGACGGATATTCAAGAAGAGCCACCTCCCCAGAGTATCCTGTTTTGTCTCCTCTATCTGTAGAGAGAGGCTCTGGTGGAACAGTAAGGCCACTCCCCGTTTCTTCTATCCCTGTGCATCCGAGGCTACCCGCACCTCAGTATATGGGGACCTCCTTAGCCAGCCCTGCTTACAGTTCTGAAGATGGGTCTCCTGTAGGTAGACAATGTCCCCCTGCAAAGTGCGCAATTCGGAGAACAGCAAGGATCTCTTCCTCGGGGAATTAAGGCCCTTAACATTCAAAGAGACAAAGCGCACCATTAGCAATTACAGTCCACTCCCTCGCTGCCACCCGCTATCCAAAAGGTCCCAATGATAGCTCCCCCCCCTCAAACCCGGGGAATTAGTTAGCCGAACCCGTCCGTTCCACTTTCCAAGAGCAGGGGCCATAGTCCCTCCACCCAAGCCCAAACACACACCCCAATTCCTTGCTAAGAAAAAGCCCCCCCCACCCATCTCCCCCCCCCTCGCCCAAATTCCCCCCCCCAATCCAACTCCCCCCCCTTCCCGTCAATACCACCTGCCTGTCAAGGTTAATACAGGACACGGTAAATTGACCACAAACCCCATTTCCCCCAAAACCCCATGAAGCAGAAGGTCAACCTAAACACATAGAGAACATTCCCCACACTACTCCCCCACCCACCCCAGGTCAGCATTCTCCCCCTGCCTCCCCATCAGAACAGTATCATCATCATGACATTTGCAAAACATCTGCCGCCCCCCGCATATAGGGTAGTGTGGGCCTAATTCAAACCTTTTCGATGGCCCATAACCCATTGAGGCATATTTCTTCCATCAGTTATCCAAAATTGGAGAGACCCACCCAGAGAGGCTCCCTAACGGGTAAAGAGAATTCCCCAAGTGTACACAAAGGTCAGAGATCAAGCAGACTTGCCCACCCGAGTCCACTTGGGGTGCTGGGACTTAGGGGGGGGCGGATGAGGCTGAGCATTATCATCAACTAGTCCCGCCTGGCGTAGGGCTCGCCAAGCTTCAGTGTGGTCCTTTGCTGAGATCTTTTTGTTGCCCAAAAGGAAGTTCATCCGAAAGGGGAAGGACCAGGAGTAATGAATCCCCTTGCTGTTCAAAACCGTTGTCACTGGTTTCATCTCTCTCCGGAGCGCCTAAGTGAACATCGAAAGGTCTTGGTATATGGACACTGACGCATCCTGGAAGCGGACTGCTTTTTTCTCCCGGCCTTTCCATATGAGGAGTTCAGCATCAGAATATCGCAGGAATCTCGCAATGACATCACGAGGCTGATTATTAGGAGGTTTTCCCAAAGCCCGATGGACTCTTTCTATTTCCATCTCAGGGGCCCGCGCAGCCAGCTCCTCCGCCGGGAGCAGCTCCGCTATCAACAGTTTAAGCACAGTTGGCAAATCTTCGCCGCCCCCTACCGCCTCTGGTATTCCACGAAAACGCACGTTGTTGCGGCGGGAGCGATTTTCAATGTCATCAATTTTGTAAGTCAGTTCCATTGCTTGCGCTTGCTGTCGATCCAAGGCACATTGTAAGTCCATCAAGGTCCCATCCTGATCAACCATTTTGGTCTCCACATCCTCTACACGGGCTCCCAGCTCTTTTATGTCAGTCCGTAAGTCTGCAACATCTTTCAACAATTCCTCACGTAGCGAACGAAACTCGCTGGCTAACTCCGCGAAGCCTTTACGGAGTTCTCGCTTGATTTGAGCAGAGGAGAGTTGTTTATGAGCTTCTAGTTCCTCTTCACTTACAGTGTCATCGTCAGAGCCTGATGGAGGAGAGTGACCACGGGGGCTACTCGGGGCCCCAGTCTTACGCTGCAGTCGCTGGGAGGAACGCACCCCCTCCCGAATTTCAGAACTCTTAGCGGTGGCCGCCATCCCCCAGAGCCACTTGTGGCGCACAGTGTTAGGAGAAAAGTGCAGTCAATGTCAGCAAAGGCAGAAAGTTCAGGGAGAGAGCGGTGCGCGAGGCCTCACAGTCCCGTAAGGCAATCACCTCCACACAGTGTTAGGAGATAAATGGATTCAATGTCCGCAAGACTCAGAAGACCGGTGAGAGAGCAGGGCCCCGAGCAAAGAGCTGCCTCTGATCTTCTTGAAGGAATAAGCTGGGAAAGGCCATGCTCAAGGCGTTCTGCAATGGTGGTGGAGGGGAAAGGCACACAGGACCCACAACTGCCAGGAGTTAGGCTCTGAAGAAGAACTTGAGGCCAGATAGAACACTGGAGTGCTCAGATAGGGCGCCCAAAATCCACATCACAGGGGCAAGGCTTCAGCAGAGCACCGGTGTGTAAAAGGGTGCTACAGACTCCAACCCCGTTCAGCCGAGCAGAGATATGATGGCATAAAGGAAATGGGGTGAGATTTGATACTTACTCCCCTCCCCCGGAGGGATCACAACGTGGAGAGGAGAGAGCGAGTGCCAGCAAAAGCCTCGGGGATTCCAGGCCCTCTCCCCGGTCGCAGAAGTTAAACGGCAGCTGCTTGTGCCGGCGTTCCAGCCCCGAGGGCAATGTTCCGCCCGTCAACGCGTTGCTGCTCAGCCTCCGGTCCAGTAGCAGGGGCCCGACAGCGCGTCTCAAGAGGAGTCCCTCCCAGTGTCGTCCGGGTCGCGCAGGCCGGCTAGGGCAGGGAGAGAATCAGCCGGGCCCAAGGCAGGTAGCGGGGAGAAACACGTGGCAGCAGGCCGCGCTTCACAGATGGGCTCCGCGGCGTCTCAGCAGCGTGGGAGATCATCCAACTCGGCTCCGGAGGGCACCGCTCACCTCATTAGACCCAGGGCAGGTAGGAGAGATAAAATTTTGCAATTTTTAGCACATTTTAGCTGATGATTTGGGGTAGTGGGGTCGGAGCTCTCTCACAACGCGGCCATCTCTCAGCGGGCTCACGAGCGCCCCCCATCTTTATTTAATTTTAATTCAGTAGGAGAAATAAACAATAGAGGATTAAGGACAATAAGCCCCTTAATCCCCCCCTGTAAGGGCTGGCTAAAATGAGCACTTTTACAAACCTAAACATGTCAGAGAGCAGGTTTAAATCCCAAGGTGGACATTTTTGCTTATACACATGAATACCCCTTACAATTTCCACGGAGCACATACATGGGGAAATTGTGAATAAGGCTTCTAAAATAACCTCTTTTGTGTTGTCATCATTTGAACGTTAAATGATCAGTAGTAGTAGTAGTAGTACAGTTAATATGATTTGTTTTAATTGTTTTTTTGTATTGCTTGGGTTCTGTGTTGCTGTAACCACTTTGAATGATCTCTGTCAAGGGGGCAATAAATATTTTTTTTATAAATAAGGAATATAAAAATTACTTATAGCAAGAATGGTGTAGAAGAAAATTTTACTCCTCATTTATAGGAACTTATTCTAAAAGGACCTTTTTCTATTCTGTGCCCAAGGGAAAAAAAGATCTTTGCTGAATAAGGCCCATGGAAAGAATATTGGGTGTATAGGGCAGCGATGGGAGACATTTTTGAGCTAGAGATCCATAAATTGCAAATAGATAGAGGCATAAGTTGGACGGTCACTTGTTAGTGGATGGAACGCATTCATTCTAAGGTCTTAAGCCTTGTGAATCACAAAGGGCCCAACATTCAAAGGATTTATGCTCCTAACTTTGAGAGTTATGCTCTTAAATTGGCCTCTTTGAAAATTTACTAGAGCTGAGTATCTAAATATCTTTTTTTTAAATTTCATTAAACTCCTAAAGTAAGGAGCATAAAATGTGGGTGGCAACAGGGGTGAATTTAGGGCGGGGGAAAATACGTTAGGAGCATAGTACTGATTTTCAGCACTAGTCACCTAAATTTGTAGCCTAAATCCTAGGCAAATGAATGGCAGGTCTAACATTTAGGAGCATTAGTTTAAGCTCCTAAATTAGGATGAGTTTTCAGCTGAAAACTTAAATTAGGCTCCTAATCGTAGCTGAAAATAGGGCGCAAATTTAAGAGCCAAACTTAGGATCCTAAAATTAGCAGCTCAGCTTTTTTTTTTTTTTTTTAATATCGGGCCCACAAATCCTTACTGTAACATCCTTATGTAAGGTGTTTGCCCTCAAGGTAATCTAATTTCAAAGATTGCCTATAGTTTATGCCATCTAATTAATTAGCTGAATGTGATAGATCCTTGTAATTTATTTTTAGACTAATTAATTTTGTCAGTACATTAACAGACCTGATTTAATTTCCTTTTTTAATTCTGTGAGAATGAGTTATTAACTCATGCTGTTGCTTCGATGTTCAATTTTAGCACCTGGGTTTAACGAAGATGGTGAAAATCACTCCGTAAAGCCAGCAGAAGAAAAGAAAGGTAATAATAGTATTATTTAACTTGGCAATTTATATATTTATTTATTTTGCTATTATGCATGCTGTTTTATATTGCAAACAGCTTTGAAGGCACATCAGGAGAGACATTATAGAAAAGTAATTATAAATACATAAATAAATAAACCAGATTTCCTGGGAATTTATTGGGGTTTATACTATGCAAGGATGGGGACAAAATTACTGGATAAATCTCCACAGGATACATCACAAGGTTTTAACTGGTGACTTTTCATGGATATGATGTGATCACGAATCATGCTGTCCTAGAGTCTTTGCGTTACTGAATTTCAGGAAAATTCCATAGCAATCTGAAAATTCAGGTAGAGGAAGAGCACAACAGGAGGCAAAGTTCATTCATTTCCTTAAATATTAGCCCAAAAATATGTTATTTGTGATCACAATCAGAAACTGCACCCAGTATCTAGGGATTTTTGGAATTTATTGGGTCACATCAACAAGAACCCTGAAAACAGGATCAGAAATTGTATCAAGGACTTTTTCACTTTACTCCTCAAGGATCTTGCAATCTCTTATTTCCATGTGCCGTGTCTATCAAGTACAAACAGATGTGCTCATAAATGGAAGAAGGGCACTGTGAATTTTCAGGGATGCAAATGACCACTTTCTGAAGGAAGACTATCAGCTAGTCCTAGTTTTTGAACTTGCGTCCTGATTCACAGTGGTATTTGTGGTCTTGATACTTCTTGTATTTGAAATCAGTGTTGCAGGCACTGTTCCCTCTAAGCTGTGCGCGTGTGTGCGCGCACACACCTTGCCGAGCGAGCGCACATACTTTACAACAGAGCGCACAAAAATTACAGCTCTGATTCTGATAGAAAACAACACAGACGTCTTAAAATTTAAAAGTTATGATTGTAATTACTAGAAATTTCCCGCTTCATTTAGTAATCGTCTATTTTCATTTAATTTGATTAAAATCAATGTGGTGTACATACTGTATTCTGACGTGTAGTCAAATTTTAAAGTATATAACTCCGAGTGTCGTTATGTGGCGCACAAAAATTTAACCTTCCTTCAAAAGCTGCACACAGCTGATATTTTATGTGCACACAGCCTACAGAAAATTAGAGGGAACATTGGTTGCAGGTACCACTGTGCAACAGTAAGAGAAGTTCAAAAGCCAAGCCTGGCCTGGCCTAAAGTCTCCCTCTGAAATCTGGGTCACTTAGCAGATTTGGATTGGGCTAGACGGCTTCTAGATATCGTCAATGAATATGCATGAGATGCATTTGCATGCCGTGGAGATAGTGCATGTAAATACATCTTGTGTATATTCAGGGTGGGTATTTTGAAACCCTGACTGATTTATGTCCCTCCAGAACCAGAATTGTCTACTCCTAACATTCTAATCCCGTGGAGGGTAGTTTTATAATCCTGCATACAGGTAAAGCATGTTGCCCAGGGCCAGTGCTACCATTAGGCAAGCTAGGCAGCTGCCTACAGTGCCAGTAGTCTGAGGGTTTACCAGAACTTCTGGTGCTATGGTGCTGTTCCTGTCTCTGCCCCCTCCAATGCAGATTTCCTGTTTTCATGGGGCTGGAAGTGGCTGCCACTTCCAGCCCCATGAAAACAGGAAATCTGCATTGGAGGGGCAGAAGCACAAACAGCATGTGGTGCCAGAGTTTTACTAAACCCTGAAGTGCTGTTTAAAGTCATTGCCACTGCTGAAGGTCCAGGAGAGGAATGGCAGCGATGGGGGCAGAGGCAGGAGCAGGGAGGCGCCAGGAATGAGGTTCGCCTAATCAGCCTCATTTCCTTGCCTCGGCCCTGGCTTTGCCACATGTGTCTCTGGGGCCTATTCTATAAAGAAAAGCACATGCAAGCTTTACTTTAGAGAATAGGGACATACAGACATTCTTGAGTCTAGTCGCAGCAGTTATACCTGCTCTAGAGCAGGTCTAACTGACTGCACCTAAATTGGCGCAATGATGCACGTAAGTCATAAAGGGCCCGATATGCGAAGGCCTTTACACGGATAACTTCCTTAGTTACCCGTGTAAAGGCCTTATTTGGGAATTCCAAAGGGTACCTACACAGGTAACGCCCTTTGAAAATCCCGGCTAAATTCCTAATGCTCCCAGATGCTGTCCACATAGCATCGGGGCATGTTAGGAGCGTTCTGGGGCAGAGCGGGAGCGGAGGAAGGGGCTACACGGGTAGCAGTGATTTTCGATGCTACCAGCATAGCTTCTGCTGCTGCCAGGGCATCCAGGCTAACCCGGATTTTCACTTCTGCCACCGCGGAAGTGAAAATCTGGGTTAAGGGGTCAGCAGGCAGGCTATGCGCCGCCACGGCGCATAGCCTGCCCAACTCAATATCGGGCCCAAACAATATTCTATAACTTGCATAAATCTAGGTCCTGCCTATGTACCATCCAAGCCCTGCCTCCATACACTACTACTAATACTACTACTGAGCATTTGTATAGTGCTACAAGACCTATGCAGAGCTGCACAGACATGTAAGAGACAGTCCCTGCTCATCAAAGCTTACAATCCAATCAAGACAGACAACACAGAAGGTGTAGACAGGAATACATCTAGGGGGGAATGAAGAAACACAAGGAGATCAGGTGAACCAAGATCCGAAAGCGGCAGCGAAGGGGTGAGTTTTCAGCCTGAATTTGAAAAGGATCAGAGAAGGCGCCTGGCATACAGACTCGGGTAGTTTGTTCCAGGCGTAAGGCGCAGCAAGGTGAAAGGAGCGAAGTCTGGAGTTAGCAATAGAAGCAATTTGCCAGAAGAGTGGAGTTCCTGAGGAAGGGTGTAGGGAGAGATAAGAGAAGAAAGGTAGTGAGGAGCTGCAGAGTGAATGCACTTATAGCTCAGCAGGAGAAGTTTGAACTGGATGCGGAAACGGATAGCGAGCCAGTGAAGTGACTTGAGAAGAGGAGTAATATGGGCATGGCGAGGCTGGCGGATGATTAGCCGCACAGCAGAGTGTTGAACAGATTGAAAGGGTGAGAGATGATTCAAAGGGAGACCAGCAAGGAGTAGGTTACAATAGTCAAGATGGGAGGTGATTAAGGAGTGGATAAGTGTCTTAGAAGTGTGTTCAGAAAGGAATGGGCAGATTTTGTTGATGTTATAGAGAAAGAAACGGCAGGTCTTAGCTATCAGATGGATGTGTGTGGAGAAGGAGAGAGAGGAGTCAATGTCAACACCAAGATTATGAGCCGAGGAAACAGGGACGAGTAGTTATCCACCGAGACTGAGAAAGGAGGAAGAGGAGAGGAGGTTTTAGGGGTAAAATAAGAAGCTCCGTTTTGGCCAAGTTCAATTTCAAGCGGCGGTGAGACATTCAAGCAGTGATATCAGAAAGGCAAGCAGAGATCTGGGTCTGGATTGCCAGTTGATTTCAGGCATAGAGAGGTAGATCTGGGAGTCATCAGCATAAAGATGGTACTGAAAGCAATGGGAAGAGATGAGTGCACCAAGGGACTGGGTATTGAGAGAGAAAAGGAACGGACCAAAGACAGATCCTTGGGGTACACCAACTGAGAGCAGGATAGCAGCAGAGGAGGAGCCACCAGAACAAACACTGAGGAGCGATGGAAGAAATAGGAGGAAAACTAGGATAGTACAGAGCCCTTAAAACCAAGAGAGGACAGGGTATCAAGGAGAAGATTGTGGTCAACAGTGTCAAAAGGAGCAGAGAGGTCAAGAAAGATGAGGACAGAGTAAAGGCCCTTGGATTTTGCCAGGAACAAGTCACTGGAGACTTTGTCAAGAACCGTTTTCAGTACAGTGTAAAGGACGAAAGCCAGATTGTAAAGGATCCAGGAGGGCATGAGAGGAGAGGAAATCAAGACAGAGGCGTTGAACCGCACGTTCAAATAGTTTAGAAACGAAGGGAAGGAGGGAGATGGGTTGATAATTAGAAGCACAGGTAGTATCAAGTGAGGGTTTCTTGAGGAGAGGTGTAACTACAGCAGTCAGCAAGGACAGTTGCAGTGGAGAGCGATAGGTTGAGAATATGAGAGATGGAAGGGACAACAGTTGAGGAGATGGGGCTTAGGAGAGGGGTGGGTATAAGATCAGAGGAGCAGGTAGTGAGTTTGGAGGAAGAAAGAAGTTGTGTAGTTTCCTCTTCAAAGATCACAGAAAAGGAAGAGAGGGTAGCAGAGGTAGAGGAGGAAAGTTGGGAGTGAAGAGGGGGGAAGTAGTTGACTTTGTGGGGAATTGGAGGGTGATCATATACTCCCCAACTGAAAGTTCACGCAATGGGACTTATGCACGTGTTTACAGGATTGCAACCACCTAAAGAATCAGCCTTATACTGACTAGGAAACACAGTACTCTGTGCAGTCCATAGAAACCACTATTGTCTTTCTACTTTTATTTCATATTTGTTGAGAAAAGAAACTTTTGATACAGGACATACAGGGAGAAAAACAAAGAACAAACTTGAATTGTTTTTTGTGCAATAGGCCGCATTATCATAGTTTAGTAAAAGAACTCCTAAGGCTGTATGGTGTTTCATTTTGTTTTTCTCATAATGCAAAATAGTTTTTTTTTTAATTTTGTAAATACTGTTTACCCCAAACTTCTTAAAAAAAAAGCCAAGATGATAACCAACATCGGAAGGCTTGCATATTGTAAAGAACATAATAGTCCTGTATTATCATAAAGAAGCATGTGCAGGTGTATCCATTCCATTGTAATCAGAGGAAACTTCTCAACGGAGGTCACTTATTAACATATCCATATCACGGCAATCACAGGAAACCATCTGTCCCTGCTTCTTTACCATAATACGTGACTGTACAGTTCTTGAGATTTAGTTTGTGACTGATATTCTATGCAGTCTGGGAAATATTATTTTTTATTTCTCACCTTTCTGAATACTTTGCCAGACTTTATGAAAATGTATTATATTTTGGGGAATTCAGCACATATTTAAAGAGAGAGAGCATTATATCATTTCAAAATGAGTTATTTTGTGCAAAATAAGTACACACAAAAAATGTAACTGTATGATTATGATGACTGCTTTGAAGATAAAGCCTAAAGATCATACTTCATGCATGATAGTCTAACATATTTTAAATCTATCATTTATTGTCATTATGAAGTCCTACATCATATGTTTCTCTAAGCACAATAAGTAAATGCTTTTCAAAGGATATAACACTCTGGAACAAGAGATTGGGTATCGAGCTTCAGGGGAGGAGGCTCAGAGGAAACACTGAGAAATACTTCTTCACTGAAAAGGTGGGGGATGCATGGAAAAGCCCCCAAGTAGAAGTAGTTGGAGACCAAAACAGTAATGGAATTCAAAAAAGCACAGGATAAGCATGGAGAATCCCCAGTGACAAAAAAGTCGAGAGGAAGTCAGAGCTTAACTAGTTTTCATGGATTGCACTTGGAATGAAATTGGGTGAAGGAACAAAGTATTCAGAACTAGGGAAAGCACTTTGACATGTTCTGATCTTCCCCTTCCCCCCAAAGCAATGCTGAAAGTGCCATTTAAAACATGGCACCCAGGACACACCCTCAGTCACCCTGCCCTACTTCTGGCCCTGAGTGGGTGTTATGTGCTGGTGTCAGAACGCCCGTATACAGAAAGGCACATTCCAAATCATCTTGCTAGACCTGTCCAGACTAGTGAGTAATATCCTCCTGCCAGCAGATGATGACAGAGAAAAGAACCAATCAGAAGCTTCAGTGACATCATCATTGGCCCATATACCTACTCTGCTAGGGGATAGCTTCAGTATTTTCTGTCTCAGCAGATGGTGGACTTCGGCTACTTTGCTCCTGGCAGTTACTTTGACAGTAACAATCCAGTGTAGCTCTTTATTGGTATCGGGCATCCCCAGAGCGCACAAGAGGTGCTGCTCTGGGTTTCCCAGGATTTCGCCAGTGTGCTCCTGATCAGGTGGTTCAGTTTGAGCTGTCCGGATGGGGGCAGAGGGGGCACTTGCTCAAGAGGAAACCTATAGAAAATTGTGTAGTTATTTTCAATTAAGTTGGTAGCCAGCAGTCTCCTATACGACTACAATGTATTTGTTCCCATGTAGCCTCCTCCCATACTATCCTTAGGTCTGCCTCCCATCTACATTGATGTATTGATTTACTGCCTTTTGTTTCCATCATTTTATAAAACTTTGATACAGCCCGTTTCACCTGTCTTGTCAGGAATAAAATCTGTATTGGTGTAGGATCTTTTCCCAATCCTGGTAGAATCCGGTGCTGAACATAATGGACCATCTGGTTATAGAAATACTGTATAAGTCTTTTCTCTCTAAGGAATATTCTTTGGCTATTTCTCCAAATTTTCTCACTTCCCTTTCCTCTAGTATTTGTCCAATCTTTTTTAGTCCACCCTTTGCCCATCTTCCAAACTGGGGTTCTCCTGACCCGGTGGAAAGTCCGGGTTACCTCTGATGGGGATCAGCTGAGAGATTCCTCCCTTCCCTAACCATTTATCCCTCTATTTAAACCAGATTTGTAGTGTCAGTTCAACAAAGGGATTGGTGCATCTATGGTAAATCTCTTTACCTTTTGGGACCCATAAGGCTTCCCCCAATGAGTGTACCCCCAGGACGATTCTTTTCATTTGGACCCATTCCTGTGTTTCATGTAGTCCACACTCAATTGTGGCTCATAGTTGGGTGGCCTCTTGATATCTGATTAGGTCTGGAATTGCCATCCCCTCTGCTCCTTACTCCGAGTAAGAATCTTCTAAGCTGCTCTAGCTGTCCTACCTTTCCATATAAATTTTATTATCTTTCTTGGTAGTCATGCTAAAAGGTTTTGGGGTATTTTTATAGGCAGTGCTATAAATAGGTACAGCAGTCTTGTTAGTATCATCATTTTAATCAATGCTGTTCTGCCCATCTATGATAGTTCCTCTACCCCATTTCTCTCCGGCTTGATTTTTCCAGTGGCAAGCAATTTGCCCCAAAAAGATCTTTGAGGTTGGGCATTAAGCATACACCCAGGTACTTAATACTTTGCTTAGCCCACCGAAAGGGGAAATCTTTTTTAATTCTAGAGCATAGGTCTATTGGGAGAGAGACATTCAATATTTCTGATTTTGTATCATTCATTTTAAATCCAGAGACCCCCTCCATATTCCATTAACTCATCTACTAACACCCTTGGCGATTCCATAGGAGAAGTAAGCATAATTTGTCATCTGCAAATAGGGAGACTTTACTCTCCTGTTGGCGCTATGTTATGCCACTTATCTCTTGATAGTCTTGTATCCGTTGGGCCAGGATAGAATAGGACAAATAGTAGTGGGGACAGGGGGCAACCCTGTTGTGTACCTCTGGCCTGCGTGAAAGATTCTGTATATTCCCCATTGATGCATAATCGGGCCTGGGGTTGATTATATAATAGCTTAATCCAGTTCAGATAGTTCCCCTCTATCCCCATGTTCCCCAAGACCTGAAAAGAACTATTTGCAATTGTAAAAACACTGAGAAAAGCAAAGAACTCCGAGCCAAAACAACCAGCAATAAGTATACAAACATTAGCAACCCACTTTGCAGAAAAACTAAAGTGCAAACCCAATACTCTAACAGTAATACTACCTTTAAGCACCGAAATTAATAACAATTGGACAACTTTTCACACGGTAGACCAAAAACACCTCCTTAAGATCATAACAATGATCAACACCACAACCTCCCCACTCGATCCATGCCCTGTGTCATGGATCAAATGTACAAAGGAAGAACTCGCTGAAAACATTCAACACATGGTGAACCAATCCCTTTCCCAAGGCATCATGCCCAATGCCCTAAAACTCACAACGCTTCGCCCAATAATAAAAAACAATAAACTCGACTCAAAAGACCCAAATTCATACAGACCAATAGCCAGCATTCCATTTATTGCTAAAATAATAGAAAAAACAATTCAATTACAATTACAAGAGCATATTGACGAGCACAAACCCCTTGACTCACACCAGTTTGGTTTCCGCCCCTTCCACGGAGTAGAAACCCTCTTGATTACACTGATGGACTACGTCATCAAAGGTACAGATGACAACAGTCAAGGCTTCCTACTCCTCTTTATAGACATTTCTGCCGCCTTTGACAACATCAACCACCTTACTCTGATCAATAGACTAGAAAACTTAGGAATAGGTGGGACTGTTCTCAAATGGTTCAAGTCTTACATCACACATAGACTAATGCGTGTTCAAATAGACCAAGAAGCATCAGAAACCTTCCCCCAAGGACAAGGAATACCCCAGGGATCAGCCCTTTCTGCCCTCCTTTTCAACCTGTACCTGCAACCTATCACAAACATATTTAGAAAACACAGGATTAGTCACTTTATTTATGCTGACGACATCATGCTCGCTATCCCCATAACCACCAAAAACCCCACTTACGACACCCTATCCGAATGCATGGCTGAGACCACCTCTTGGATGGAAGCCAACTACCTCAGCATCAACCTCAAAAAAACGGAAGCAATGTTCATTACAAGAACACCCGTGACCGAGGACACTTATCCAACAACAATCTCAATCAACAATACATCTATACCTGTTAAAAAAGAGGTAAAATACCTGGGTGTAATAATAGACCATACTCTCACCATGCTACCGCACATAAAGCAGACAGTAAAAACCATATTCTACAAACTCAAAACCATACAACACCTAAGGCCCCTCCTTGACACACATGACTTTATTTGGGTTGTTAATACACTTATCACCCTCCATTTTGATTATTGCAACAGTCTCCTAATTGGCCTACCACAGAAAAACACATACCTATTACAAAGAGCCCAGAACATCTGTGCAAAAGTAATTACTAAAGCTCGCCTAACAGACCACGTGACCCCTATACTGCTAGAACTACATTGGCTCCCTATAAACAGCCGAATCAGATATAAAATTCTCCTAACAACTTTCAAGCTCCTAAACGACATCGCCCCCTCACACCTATCCACACTACTACACGCCCCATCCAAATCAAGAGCTCGCAGACAAAACGCAGCCCACTCACTTGATATGCCAAAAACATTCACGAAGACTAAAAAATCCACAAGTGCCAGAGCCTTCACGTTCACTGCCCCCATGCTCTGGAATGATCTCCCAATAGGCCTCCGTATCATAAAAGACCTCTCCCAATTTAGGAAAGAACTCAAAACCTACCTATTCTCCGAACACTTCGAAATCCCCTACCCCCCAAGTCCTGTCCCACAGCATCTACAGACACACAAACTCAAAACTCCCAAAACCACAATTAGCTAACCCCACACAGACCTCCCACACACACACAAAAAACTTATGATAAAAAAATGGAAATAAATTCCACCACTTACGCATGACCTATGAATATTCTGTAACACATTGTATATAACCACTTGTAAATAACCTATGTAAATAGTTTGGACAGTTTATCGCATTTATTATTTGTAAAAAGTTAGAAATTTTCTGTTCAATGTAAATTGTTAACTTGTTCCATGTAAACCGCCCTTGATCTCTGGAAGGGGCGGTATAGAAGAAATAGATAAATAAATAAAATAAATAAAAATAAAAAGGGAAGGGCCAGGATACATGATCGAATTCCTTTTCAGCATCAATCGCCAGGAGTAAAAGCTGTTCTTCCCTTTCCCTTCCTCTCCACATCACATTCAACACTTTCCTAATACTGTCAGATGGACTTCTTTTTTCATGGCAATACCTTTTTTATACTGTCAGTAGGACTTCTTCTTTCATGGCATACACTCTTCTATTAAATCCCCGTCTACTTCTTCTCCCTGTGAGGGACACCTGTATATCACACCAGTGCAAACAGATTTCCCTTTCCCTCTTTCTAGTTTAACCCACAGTGCTTCCTCACTCCCTTTTAAGCCCTCTAATTCTATAGCTTTAATAATATTTTTTACATATAGTGCCACTCCTCCTCCCCTTCTTCCTACCCTGTTCTTCCAGAATAAAGTAAAGCCTAGTATAATTACATTCCAGTCATGGTTGTCTATGAACCATGTCTCTGTAACAGCCACTAAATCCAAGTCAACCTCTTTCTTTAAAGCCTCTGGAAATTGCTTGCCAGATAAAAATCTGGATTGGTTTTCATGGACTAGCATGGGCATATGTGGCAATATCCTATTTGCCAAAATTTTTGTAAATATTTTGAAGTCAGAACTCAGCAGTAAGATGGGTCTGTATGAGCTGCATCTTTGCCTTCTTTTGGCACAAGAGTGACTCCTGCTGTCCTCATTGATTTTGGAAGTAACGTTCCCTCTTTAAATGTGTTAAAAAGCCGTGCTAAGGGTTTAGCTATTGTAGTACTAAACACATTATAATATTTATTTGTGAATCCGTCTAATCCTGGGGCTTTGTGTAGAGGGAGGTTGTTTATGACCTCATCTACTTCCTGTAGTGATATGGGTTGGGATAGTTGCTCTGCTTCTACTTTGGATATTGTGGGTAAATTGAACTTCTGTAAATATTTGTTTATCCTTCCAGCTGGTGCAGTTTGTTCTGCGGTATATAACTCTTTTTAAAATTCAACAAACCTCGCTTGAATTTCCTCCGCTTTCCTCAGTTCCCATCTCTGAGAATCCCTTATTTTCATTAGAAAGTTTCTCGTCTGGTGTAAGTTTATAGGCCAGCAGCCTGCTAGGTTTGTTGCCCAGTTTGAAGTAATTTTGTTTCATTCTGTCCTGAGCAAATTTGATTTCTGCCAATTCTAGATCACCTAATTCTTGTCTAGTAGTTATCAATTGTTTTATTTCTCGCTCCTTTTAGGAGTCCTTGTTTTTGTAGGGTCTCCCATTCCCTAATCTTATTACGTAGGTCCTCTTTCTTGGCCTCCTTAACTTTTGTGGTACTGCAGACCCTCTGCAGACAGGAGAAAATGCTTTAAGCTTAGAAAAAAGAGGCAGACACCGGCTGCAGCATTACAAGGAGCCATATAGGGGGAGCAAGTGGGACCTCCGGAGGACTGAGGAGCCACGCCCCAGAGCCAGTGATGCAATACCGGCCTGTACCCAATCAGAGGAAGGAAGAGTTCCTCTTAAAAAAAGCCCAGATGACTGGAGGAGAGAGGCTTTCCAAGAGGGAGAGAAGGACCAGGAAATAGGAGTCCTGGGGAAAGGAACAGGCCCAGCAGACTCAGCAGAGCCAGGTGAAGGAGTTCGCCCCGAGTATCCCAGGAGTGGAGAGGACACGCCTACCAAGAGGGAGAGATACAGAAAGGGAGCTACCCCTGGAAGCAGAAGGACTGTGCTAGAAAGTCCTGGACCTGAGTTTGGCAGAGGCCAGCAACCATTGAGGACATAACATGGAGTAACCAAGAAGAAGATGAAAGAACTTCTTTAAAAGGTAACATTCTGGGCTCAGACAGAAGGAAGCTTTGGTGTGAATGTGGTTTAACACCAGCAGAAGGCCTCCGGGAGAACCGAAAGCCTACCATTGTGCAAGTAAGGCCAAACCCCAGCAGGAACTGGCCTCAATCCTTACCTTGCCGGGATAAGCCAAGAAAGAAAGGTAATCACTGTTTTTCTGATTATAATTTCCTGAACGCTGTGACGCAGGAGGAACAGGGAACAGAGGAATGTTGTCCTACTAGAACTGTTTATACTTCAGGATACAAATCTATATCAAATAAGAGACTCTCTAGTAAAAGAGCCGTGTGCAAGAGAGACTGTTCTCAGTCTAGGGGTACACCAAACCAGGGCTTACCTTTGAACACAGAGCATTGGGACATTGTGCAAACGTTGTATAAAAAGCCTGAATGCAAGCTAACAGATATTGATGACCTTGAACCAATGCAGGTGGACATAGCTGACGACCTTTCGGACCCTGAAATGGATTGCAGCTACTGCCAGGCGGAAGGCTTTGACCCTTTAGACAAGGAATAGAGCTGTAACCTGGGGAATGTGTGAATCTTTGTTTTCTCATATTATTACTGTGAAGTTAACAGGTTTAATACAGTTTTTGTTTGTTTTCTTTCAACCTGAGATAAGGACAATTCCTGTTGCTGTAAAGATCTGAGCTTTTGAACCTTTTTGCAATCGGGGAAATAAAAGCCTTTATTCTCCCTTCACTCGGACTATTATGTTTCTTTGAGCATTTGGTTACCAGAAGGCTACTAGGACTACAAAGAAAACCTGGGCCCTGTCTTTTAGCCAAACTCAGTTACAAATATTTTTTCTGTCCACCCTCTCTACTGTGACGCTTCTTTGCCACTAGGGCGGCGTTGGGACACTTTCTTTACATGTGTTCCTATTGCCGTTAATTTGCCCCTTACCACCGCTTTAAGGCAGTCCCATATTGTTCCCATCTTGCATTGCTCATCATCATTTATCTCCATAAAATCCTCTATTGTTTTTTGTATCAGATGTACTCAGCCTTCTCTAGTGGTGATTCATTAAATATGCACCCCCCTCCTTTCTTTTTTTATCTTTCCCTATCCGGAAGTCTATCCACACTGGTGCGTGGTCTGACCATGTCTTCCTCTATTTCAATAGATTCCACTTTCTGTATTATGGACCTATCTACCCACAACAAATCCAGTCTTGAGAATGAATTATAGACTGGGGAGTAAAAGGTATAGTCTCTAGTCCACCCCTTCAATTCTCGCCATGTGTCTCTATATTCAGTGTCCCCTCCATGATTTTCAATTTCCTTCTATATCCTGCCCTGCTCATTGAGTCTTCTCTTGATGTATCAAGCATAGGATTAACTACTATATTGAAGTCCCCTCCTGTAATTAGTTGCCGTTCCACAAATTGAATTACTAGAGGGGTTAGTGATTAAAAAAATGTCCCTTGTGCAGAGTTTGGCCCATATATATTTACTAGTGTATATATCTGGTCTCTGTGCAGTATTCTTAGAAAAAGGTACCACCCTCCTCTGTCTCCCGGTACCACCAGCGCTTGATGTAGAAATTGTGTGGCAAGCATTATTCCCATCCCCCTTTCTTCTTCTCTGTGTGATTAGAGGCAAACCATTGTGCCTGGTATTTTTTGTTCACTAACCTCCACTCATCTTGAGCTCTTAAATGGGTCTCTTGGATAAAAATAATATCCCCTTTAAGCCAAGTTATTTCTTTGCATAGTCTTTGGCGTTTTATAGGTGACTTTAATCCTCTTACATTCAAGGATATTAATCTTGCTTTAGCTATTTCCTTGTCTTATGATAATATATGCCCACCATCTTTTCTTAAGCTTGAGATCCCTTCCCCCTCTTCTCTCGACCCCCTCCCTCTCTTCAAAGCCCTCTCATCCATCCCTACCTTCCTCCTTCAGTGATCCATTCATCCACTTGTCTCTAGAGGTGTGTCATTAGCCAGCTTAATTTGCTTACACCTAGACTTTTCCCCCCCCCTTTTTCCTTAGAACTCGTATATCACTTTTAAAACCTTCTTCCCCTTTCTTAACCACCATAGCTCAACATTAACTGCATACTCAAAACTACATAGTGCCCAGTATCTCTTTCATCCTCTGTCTTCTTGTTGTAATGTGCTTTTCTTCTTTGTCTGTGTAGCTGATGGTCACCTTGGGTTGATCGTTGCCAACGGCCTCCTACTTGCGATGGTCTCATGGATTTTGTGGTTGCTGTCTGGGTCAGTTCAGATATATCTGACTATTCAGCTTCTTGCATTCCTTTGATAGCCTCTTCTATGGATCTTGCGTATGTAGTCACCCCTGCAATATTGAATTGTATGCCAAAGGAGAACAACCATTTATATCTAATTTGTCCATCTCTCAGACATTTTGTAATTTGGTGAAATTCCCATCTTTTCCTCTTTGTTATAGCTGATAGATCTGCATATATTTCTATTGATGGTTTTTCCACCGTAGCCTGCTTATTTTTCTAGCTGCGGCCATCATCACTTCCTTTTGTGGAATATTCATGGAGGCATGCTGTGATGTCTTTTGTCCTTCCTTCTCGCTGAGGGCCCAATGTTTGATGTGCGCGGGCTATTTTTAGGCAGTACTCTGCTACTGTCAGTCCTGCCTCTTGCAGTATTTCTGAGCAAATTTGTTTCACTAGAGCTTTGCAGTCTTGGATTTCTACCTTCTCTGGGATTCCTCTGATCTGGATGCTTGAGCGCCTGGCTCAAGTCCTCCAGTTTAGTCCATAGCTGCTCTTGTACCCCCTCAATAGCATCTGCTTTTGCTTGGAGGTTTTGTATTTCTCCCTCATGCCCCTCCATTTTGGTCTCTACTTCATTCAGGCATTGTCCCGTTTCATGTACATCAGCCTGGAGTTCTTTTATCCATGTTTTGTATCTCTATTTTAAACGCTGCTAAGTGTTGCCTTAGAGCTCCAAACCAGTCTTTAAGCTCTCCCCTTAATGCTCCAATCTCTTCCCCTTGCTCGCTGTCTTTGTTTTTTGGGGAAGCCGAGTGTTCTATTTGTGGAGCTGCCGGACACCATCTTGGTTTTTCCCGCTGTGATGTTTGCCATAGCTTTGAAGGCATTCGCTTTTAAATCTGTAAGACCCCTCTTTTGTGCCATTCCGTGGTGCTTATGGTAGCTCTCTTCCTCCTCACTGGTGTTCTGTTTTTTCTATGGGAAGGTGTCTTTTTTTGGGGGGGTTTTCAAATTCGCCGGAGGAGCTCCGCTCCTGAGCTGCTGCCATGGTCAGTGACATCACTTCCTCCATCAGGCCAAGGATCTTTGGCGTTCTATCTCTAATTCCATTCCTTCCAAAGCCCCCTCTCCAGGGCTGGTCTATCAGCATCCAAGGACCCATCATCCAGAAAGTAAGCGAGCTCTATCTTGCCCGCTCAAGAGGAGTGGCCATCCAAGGCAGTCTCCTGGGCTCCTAGAGAGCGGAATCCCTCAGAAGAACCAATTTCTGAGGAGCATAGTCTGGTCAGTGAGGTTGACCGCGAAGACGGGGAGTTGTTGCTTCCAGAAGAGGACGCTGATCTTCAGGATGACTCCCAGGATGTTCATTTTTTTCATAAGGAGGAGCTGCTGGCCCTCATTTCTCAAATTGTTGAGTCCCTCCATATTGCTGACCCTCCGGAAAAGCAGGATTCCACTTGGTCCTAGTCTCAAGTGGATCCCATTCTTAGAGGCATTCATGAGCTGTCTAGATCCTTCCCTTTTCCTTTAGAACTGCAGCAGATGGTTTCCCTGGAATTTTTTATTTATTTACATTCTCTTATATACCGCACTATTCTGCATCAGTGCGGTTTACATTGAACAAACTGAAATTACATTGAACAGGGCATTATAACTTGGAGATAACTATTTTACAGGGAACATGGGCTATGGAGGGTTAAGTGGCTTGCCCAAGACCACAAGGAGCACCTGTGGGACTAGAAACCCCGGTCCTTCCGGCCCAAGGTTGCTGTCCTCTAGTGGGATTTGAACCACCAACCTTCCGGCCTGAAGTACCTTGCCCCAACCACTAGGCCACTCCTCCACTCCGAATGGGACTCTCCTGACTTTTTCTTGTGCTCATCTAGGTGTCTAGGCCATTTTTATGTCTGGTCATCTGCGGACCTTGTTAAGTAGTTCCACTTTCCTAAAGTGGATGCCCTGGTGGTGGCGGTTACTAAGCACACTACCATCCTGTGGAAGGAGGCACGGTGCTCCAGGATCAGCAGATAGTGAGGTTGAAGGCTTTTTGAAAATGGCTTTTTCTTCTTCCTCCCTTGCTCTCCAGGCTCTTGTCTGTAGGGGTTTAGCGATATAGAAAAATCAGCTCTACTTCTTCAACAAGAGATGATGTGAATCTTATTCCATAATATAATCTCCTCTTTTAGTAAATTTTATCATGCAACTGGGTCCCAGTTGCATGATAAAATTTACTAAAAGAGGAGATTATATTATGGAATAAGATTCACATCATCTCTTGTTGAAGAAGTAGAGCTGATTTTTCTATATCGTTTACCTGTTGGGTTATACAGCTCTGGGAAGTGACATTAAATGTTTGTAGGGGTTTAGCGACACGTGGCCTGCTCAGATGGATTCAGCTCCTACCACAGGACTCTTCTTCAGTCCGTTTGGAATCTGTGGTTGCATTTTTGGCTGATGCCCTCTATGACCTCCTTCAGTTGGCAGCACGGTCAGTCACAGCTGTTACAGTGGCAAGGCATTGGTTGTGGCTTCGTCATTGGAACATTGATGCCGCCTCCATAGCCTGCCTGGCCAAGCTCCTATTCAAGGGCAGGCTCCTGTTCATGGAAAATCTGGAAAAGCTTGTCAAGGATTTGGGTGAGGTTAAACCTCAGCATTTGCCTGAAGACAAATTCAAAGGGGCCTCTTGTCGGTTGGGCACTCCATAGTGCGCTTTTGAAATTGTGCAGCTATTGGCTCAGCAAGTTGTCTTATTCAATGCCCAAATCGAGTGGCAAGTCGCAACCCTTTCAAGGGGGTCCGTTGATCTCGGGACAATTACTCTTCCAACAAGTTCTCTGGGGCTACATGCACCTCCTGCTGACAGGCCTGGGGTCCATTCTGGGGTGCCGTAGATTGGCAGACGGTTGCGCATCTTTTTCTGTGAATGGGCCTGGATTATCACGGACAGATGGGTCTTTGACATAATATCCCAGGGTTAAGTTCTGGACTACACCAGACCCATCATAAATGCCTTTATGATCTCCCCTTGCGGGTCAACTTGCAAGAGGGCTGTGGTGCGAGAGATTCTTCAGTGGTTTCTGCAGCTTTGGAAATTTGTCTGGTTCCTCCCGCCAAGGTCTGATCTGGCCGCTATTCCATCTACTTCATCGTGCTCAGAAGGACGGTTCCTTGTGACCCATCCTAGATCTCCGAGGGGTTAATTGCTGCCTCTGCGTGCTGCGTTTTCTCAGGGAGACCTTGAAGTCTGTGCTTCAAGTGGTCCATGCGGGTGACTTCTTAGCTTCCCTGGACCTTGCAGAGGCCTACTTCCATATTTATTTATTTTATTTATTTAGCTGCATTTATACACCCCTTTTTGCTGGATCACAGCAGTGTACATGAAACAGAATGCTTGGGGATTACAATGTAGCAGTTAAACTATATACAGCATGCATTGGGTAAAGGGGAGTGGGTCAGTATATACAAATATACAGTTTTTGCAATGATTCGCGCATGTGGGGGGTTTACCATATACGGTGAGTGTCGTGCATGAAGAGCACATCTTCAGCGGACAGGGGGGAGGGTTATTCGTTGGGGCAGAAATGCTCATAGAAGAGGTGAGTCTTTAAGTGCTTCCTATCCGAGAGAACCAGCAGCGTTTCCTGTGCTTTGCGATACTGAGATGCCACTTCCAGTTTCAAGACCTGTCGTTTGGTCTTGCCACGGCTCCTCACACCTTCTCAAAGGTCATGATAGTGGTTGCAGCTGCCTTGCATCGTCAGGGGGTGTGCATCTATCCTTACCTGGATGACTGGCTCATCCGAGCAAAGTCTCATGCAGAGGTGCAGGGAGTGGTTGCAAGGGCCCTCTCCTTCTTGGAAAGTGTTGGTTGGTAGTCAACAATGCCAAGAGTTCCTAATGCCCCTCTCAGACCTTTGAGTTTCTCAGGGTCCTCTGTGATACTCGGGTAGGGCGAGTGTTTTAACTCAAGACAGATGTCAGAAGTTCTACAGTCTGCTTAATTTCTTCCAGCTTCACCCAGCTCCTCGGGTGTGGGATTATCTGCAGATTTTAGGAGCTATGGCGGCTACCTTGGATGTGGACTCCTAGGCTCGGGCGCACATGTGTCCACTTCAGCTTTTCTTAAGGTCCCGTTGGTCCCCTTGCTTGCAGGATTATGATATCCATCTTCCTCTCCCTTCCACTGTTTGTCACAGCCTTCACTGGTGGCTATGTCGCGATCACTTGATATAAGGGATGCCCCTGTAGAGCCCATGTTGGATAGTTCTGACCACCAATGCCAGTCTTTCTGGTTAGGGCACCCATTGTCTGCAAGAGATGGTGCAAGGAACATGGTCCCAGCGGGAGTCCAGTTGGTCCATCAACTGTTTGTGTGCAGGCAGTTGGAGTCCTGTCCGACAATGCCATGATGGTGGCTTATCTTAACAGACAAGGGGGGACCAAGTGTGCAGGGGTCACCTTGGAGATGTGTCTCCTGTTTCCTTGGGCCGAGTGTCATTTGCAAGCACTTCTGGCACAGCACATTGCTGGAATAGACAATGTGCAGGCAGATTTTCTCAGTCGTCACCTTCTCAACCCGGGCGAGTGGAAACTCGCTCAGTGGGTGTTCAGACATATTGTGAACCGGTAGGATCATCCCTTTCTGGACTTGATGGCCACCTCGGCCAATGCCAGTGTCCCTGCCTTTTTCTTTCATTGGAGGGAGCCAAAATCTCAGGGTCTAGACATGTTGGTCCAGCCCTGGCCTCCATCGCAGATCCCCTACGTCTTTCCTCCATGGGTCTTGATCGGCCAGGTTCTCCAGCGAATAGAGATATATCCAGGTTGGGTGATTCTGGTGGTGCCAGATTGGCCTTGTCACCCATGGTTATGCAGACTTGGTTCACCTCCTACCAGCAAAGCCTCTGAAGCTCAGCTCTCTCAGGGGCCTGTTGGGGCAGGGGCCGATCATCATGGACGATTCTGCTCCCTACTCGCTTATGGCTTGGCTCTTGAAAAGTGCTGTCTAGCTTGTAAAGGATACTCTGCTGAAATTGTGGCTACCTTGCTAAAGCACGGTGCCCTTCTATGTTGATAGCTTACGCTTGAGTTTGGCATTTATTTGAGTCCTGGTGCTCCATCCGTGTGGTTTTGTCATGGCAAACCCTAATATCTGATCTCCTGTTCTTTCTGCAGGATGGCTTTGACAAGGGCCTCGCCTTGAATTCTTTCAAAGTACAGATGGCAGCTTTCACTTGTTTTTGTGGCCCTATTGGGGGTTGCTCACCTGCCTCCCATTCGGATATCTGATGTTTTTTGCATGGAGTACGTGCCTTGCATCCTCCAGTTTGTCCGCTTGTTCCTTCTTGGGACTTATCCTTGGTTCTCTGGGTGCTCAAGCGACCACCCTTTGAGCTCTTGAGGAGGGCTACTCTGAAGGACTTGACCCTCAAAACTGTCTTTTTAATAATCATTACATCAGCCCAGCATGTTTCTGAGCTGCAAGTACTTTCCTGCCGGGACCCCTTCTTATTCTTCTCTGCAGAAGGGGTAATGCTCAGGTTCCTTCCTTTTACCGAAAGTTCTGTCCAACTTCCATGTAAATCAGTCCATCTTGCTCCCATCCTTTCTGGAGGGGGAGTCTTCTACAGGCTTCATTGATCTTTGTTTGTTGGATGTCGCATTGTCCTTGTGCCATTACCTGAAGGTTACTAATTATTTTTGGCTCTCGAATCACTTGTTTGTCCTCTTTTCTGGCCCCTGTAAAAGGATTGCTGCTTCTAAGCATACCATCACACGGTGGATCAAGTAAGCCATTGAGTCAGCTTTCATCTTACAGGGTAAGCCTGTTCCTGCAGGTCTTAAAGCTCGTTCTATGTGAGTGCAGGCAGCTTCTTAGGTGGAACGCTCTCTGATTACTCAAATTGATATTTGCCGGGCTGTGACCTGGTTGTCCTTATTGACCTTTGGTCGACATTATTGCTTGGACCTCCAAGCATGTGAGTTGGCCCGTTTTTGGATTCACTGTTGGAAACGGCTGGTTCTTCCTGCTGTCAGGTGGTGTAGCTATGTTACTTCCCACTAGTCTGGACTGGTCTAGCAGGATGATTTGGAAGGTGAAATTTTACTTTCCGTTAATTTCCTTTCCTGGAATCCTGCTAGACCAGTCCAGGACCCACGTGCTCTCTGTTTGAAAACCAGCCTTGCCGACATTCAGAATCAATCTTGTTTTTAGCTCGGGCAGTTTCTCCAAATGGGTTAGGTTTGCACATACCATGACAGTCATGACCTCATTTCTAAGCCAGGGTATGTGGAATATGATCTCAGTCTTTCAAATTTACTGCTAATGCTCGGTGTAGTACTTGCATCATGCCAAAGAGAGCTTCTCCAGGAACAAGCAGGAAGTCAGTCCTCACTTATGGGTGACGTTGGCACCAACAGATCCTGCGCGGAGCAATTCCCCAGCTTTCAAAGAAAGCCTTTGGGATTGCTACCACGCATTAATGGTCCTCTTCCCGCCCAAGGGTGCCATCTTGCTCAGTCTCCCTTTTTCCATGGAGCCCTTCGGACGCATGTCCTCGTCCCTCGGAAGAAGTTTTCATTTCCTCGCCTTAACAGGCTCTCATTTTTTTTTTACAGTTGCACCCGTCCTCTACCCATCCTTCCCTTGTCTCTTTTGGAGCTTACGGGGATACCTTTTCTAATTTTTTCTTTTCCGGCTTCACGCCCTTTTTTCTTCCCAACCACTGGCCGTGTGGGTCTTCGACCTCGCAGGGGCCATTTTTGCCCCCATGGCTGCTGGGTTTAAAAAATGTGATAGATACTGTAGGAACATGTCGCTTATGGACACTCATGACTGTTGTCTAAGGTATCTGGGGGCCGACCATGACCCAGAGCTCTGTTCGCTCTGTAAGAAAATGTTCTCCAAGGCCCTGCTCAGCCGTAAGCAGAAGTCCATAGACATTTTTCGAAAGGCTGCCTCGGAGTCTCCGGTGGCATCCTCAGTCGTCTCCCCTCCGGTGGGTTCTCCCCCTGCGGCACCGCGTTCCAGGTGGCATTCTGACCAGGGGTCCCTCGAGGTGGAACAGTGCAAAAAGAAGAAGGCCTCAGTCGCTGTCTGGGGCCCCCGACAAGCGTGAGCACTCCCGCGCACAGTCACTTAGCCCCCTTCAGTGTTCCCGAGAGTCGAAAAAGGAGTGGCCCCGCAAGGTACCTCGCAGAAAAATGGAGGCCTCCGGCAAAGGCGCCCAGTCTCTTGAGGGCCGTCCCAGTGAGGACCCCCTCTGGATTGTCGAGTCACTGCACATGGGGTCCGAGCCAAAGCAGCCTCGGTGGCCTTGCTATGCTCTGTGCCCTTATGGACATCTGCTGGGCGGCAACCTGGTCTTCTACAAATACCTTCGCCACCCACTACTGCCTGTGGAGGGAATCCTGCCAGGACAGCGCCTTCGGCCAGGCTGTACTCCATAATCTGTTTGGGGTATAACCAACTCCTGCGCTTCGACCCGAGGACTCGGGCTCCTTCAGGCTTCGGCTTCCGCTCATGGTCTCGCGGAGGCATTTTTTGGTTACAGGTTTGGTAGCCTGTAGCTAGGAAGTCCCATAAGTGAGGACTGACTTCCTACTTGTTCCTGGAGAAAGTGCAGTTACTCACATGTAACAAATGTTCTCCAGGGACAGCAGGAATCAGTCCTCACTACCCTCCCGCCTCCCCTGATGAGTTGCTGAATTGCTGTCCTTCCCTTGCCATCTGTTTGGTAGGGCTTGAGCTAAGGGACCTGACTGAGCAAGATGCCACCCTTGTGTGGGAAGAGGACCACGCATGCATGGTAGCAATCCCAAAGGCTTTCTTTGAAAACTGGGGAATTTCCCCGCGCGGGCTCTGTTGGTGCCGACGTCACCTATAAGTGAGGACTGATTCCTGCTGTCCCAGGAGAACACCTGTTACAGGTGAATAACTACGCTTTCCTTCTGGAGTTTGTAAGATGTTTAGCTCGGCTGTTTGGCAGTTCTTCTGCTTCTACTGAATCTGGCAGCTCTGCTGCCTTGTATATAGTTGCACGCTTGTGCAGTAGTTTATTTTGTGTAGCCTGTTGAGGAGGTTCTCTTTTTCTGAGCACTGTTCTGAAGCCTCTTGCTTTGCCTGTGCCATACTGAAGCTATCCCCTAGGCGAGCAGGTATGTGTGCCAGTGATGATGTCACTGAAGCTTTTGATTGGTTCTTTCTCTGTTTTCATCATCTGCTGGTAGGGGAATATAACCCACTAGTCTGGATTGGTCTAGCAGGATTCCAGGAAAGGAAATTTAGTGGTAAGTAAGATTTCACCATAAGATAACATGGTTCATCCACTGGAAACTGTGTAAGCAAGTATCCAGAAAACACCACAATCATGACCTCGACATAACTGCAGAGAATAAACGAGTTGTGATCACTGAGGACATTCCCATTCCAACTGATAAAAACCTTGATGCAAGAAAACCAAACATTTTAGCAAAGGAGAGAAACACAAGAATGGCATTTCTAATAAGTGTCAGTATCAACCGACTATTCTGCATAGCATAGGGGAAGAAAGGGGACCCTCAAGTACCAAAAAATTGCAATTAGAGAGCAAGAAAATGTACCAAATCTTACAGATACAATTCCAGCTGTATTGGGCACCAACAGCTTGAATAAAAAGATCTTTCAGGCCTGTACATCTTATGAGCTTTAGAAGGAAGCACAATGCAAGTATTAAGAGAACACTAACAGTAAATCTAAGAAATTAATATGGCACCTAACATATATGCTGGCTTAGGAGTGAGGTTCATTCTTATCTTGTATGGCAAAACAAACTCATCTGGACACTACCTCCACAGTTTTCCTGCAGGATCTACTGTATAGAACAGTGAATCTTTTTAATGCTTTAAGGGACATGCTTACTAAGCCTTGTGCTGGTAACGCGTTACTAGCATGGGGGGGGGGGGTGGTCAGTGCTTTCATCCCCCTGTAATTAGTGTGGGCCCTAGATGCAGCACAACACAAGCTGATACACAGGCACATCTATCACTAGCCACTGGGTGGCGTTAAGTGCATCTGCACTAAATGAGGTTAGCACAGGCCACTAATCCCCACACTAACAGCAATGCCTCCATTTCACCCATGTCCCACCGCATATGACCAAGGTAGCATGGGATTTGTAGCACAGGGGCCCGACACTACTTTTTAGCATGGTGCCCAAACTGCTACCAGATAGTGCCCTTTATTTATTTAGCTCACACATTTCCAGTAGATGTTCAAGGCAAGTTACAAGTTATTGCCCTGTCCCCAGAGGGCTGACAATCTAAGTTTGTGAGGGAGGAGTAGCATAGTGGTTGGGGCAAGTTGTCTCGGGCCGGAGGGCCAGGGGTTCAAATCCCACTGGAGGACAGCAACCTCAGGCTGGAGGAACTGAGGTTTCTAGTCCCACAGGCGCTCCTTGTGGCCTTGGGCAAGCCACTTAACCCTCCATTGCCTCAGGTATATAACGTAGATTGTGAGCCCTTCAAGGACAAGGGAAATATATACCATACCTGAATGTACACCACTTTGACCCAGTGAAAAGTAGTATATAAGCACTGCTAAATAAATAAGTTTCTACCTGAGGTACTGGAGGGCTAGATGGCTTGCTTAAGGCCACAAAGAGTGTTAGTGGGATTTGAACCCTGATTTTTCCTAGTTCCAGGCTGCTGCCCTAACTACAAGGCTACTCCTTTATTCTTCCACTTTAGTAAACATGTTCCTAAGAGTCCAAATTATTCATGCAAAGGCAAAGGTGGTTTATATGGTTGCAGTGATGTCCAAATGAAAACGTCTGCAAAGCTATGTCAATTTTAGAGGAGAGGGTGGGCATATGTATGTCCAATGTAAAATCGACACATCTCCGCCCCTCAGCATGGATGTGATTTTCATGTCAAGGAAAGAGGAAGAATGCATGAGGTTGGGCATCCACATGCAGTAGGAGGAGCTATTTTAGAAAGATACACGTGGGCAAAATCGACATTGGAAACGCAGCGTCTTACACCTCAGCTGGCCCATACACGTCTATCATTGCCATTTTGCAAATCTAGATGTGTAGATGCCATTAATAAACTATGGAAGCTTCTATCTTTCCCTTGTTGCGATTAAGCGATGGAAGTAAACTTTGGGGATGAAGGGGACTATCCCCCTTAATCCCTCCTGTAAAGGGACAGGCAAAGGAAGCACTTTTTTTTCCCTGTTCAAAGTGCAGGTGTAAATCCAGACGTGGAAATTTTTAGCCTTCCACATGCATCCCCTATTTGCAATCCAGTATACATGTGTAAATTTTTGTCTCACCCAGGTCATGCTGCTGACATGCCCACATAAGACATAGACATGATATGGACATCCACGTGTAACATGAGCTCTTTCTAAGATGGCATTTTACACGTGGATGAAATTTACATGTCAGTGGTCGTATTTACACGTGTGAAATCACAAAGTTTCTAAAATAACCCGTAATGTTAACTACCTTCTTTTAAACCATAAAACATTGTGCTCACTTCTTTTCCTTTGGCCCATCAGTTTCGTTCTCCTCCATTGAGCTTCAGTTCTATCAGAACCAGCCCAGTTGGGCAGCAATACCATGAACCTTTACTCACAACTACCTTCCCCATTTTATTATTCTCCCTCATTCCCCAGTCTAGTTCAGTCCTTGGTCAGTGCCACAGACTGTGATTTCTTCTGGAACTCAGTATGCATGCACCCTAAGCCTGGCCAGGGATCGTAGTGTGCTTCTCCTCCAGGCCAAGCCTGGATTTAGGCATAGGCAGCTGCCTAGGACACCAAATTTTGAGGGTACCAAGTATCCAAGCCAAAATAAGAGTCTTCTCCCACTTACCTTAGGGCAGTTCACTGGTACCACTTCAATTAGGCACCACCATGGCACTCTGACCCAACATCCTTATCCCTACTTTTAGTTCTCCATGGGGCCTCCTTGGCTCTCTGAGCGCCAAGGGATTATCCTTGTCCTCGCTTTCCAGTCCTGCCTATGGGCACCAAAATCTTAAATTCAGCCCCGCTCCAAGCTATGCTTTCCTACCAACAATTTGGATGATAAGCTTTCCTGCAAAGCAGGGCCATTGCCCTACTCCAACAGGGGTATTCATGATACCAGCTTAGCTCCCTTCCTACTGCTGCACAGTTTCCTTGTTATGCTTTGCTTTGTTCTTCTTGCATTACTGAGACACTGCACAGAGGATCAGAATTTCCTATTGTGCACTTGTCAGAGGCCTAATCTGGGAGAATTTCCTGATTCTTCCCATCGTTCAGTATTGCTCATGTGAAGAGCTGTTGTTGTCCATTTGCTGTCAGCTCTGTTTTCTCACTTCTCATTCTGTTGGCGAGTTTCAGTGTGTACCTGGCTTTTTGTCTAAAATGTATTATGTGAATAATTTCTCTCTCAAATGCAGTGCTTCTTTATTAATATCTTACCTGGGGCTTCTCAGATCTGGATTTCAGTGTAACCAGTGTATCTTGGTGTTTGCTCTGCTGTATAATCAGAGTGAATATCCTAAAATTCAGACTGACTGTGGGCATCGCAAAAACTGGAACTCAAAACCACCTTTCAGAATTCTTTGTCCAAAAGTGAATCAAGTTTCCTTTCAGATAAATTCACCCTGCTTTTATTGAATGTAAAAAGGTAGGTCCACAAGAAATGAAGTGTGAAAATTGGATTTTTAGGTTCATGAAAGGACAAAAACATGACTGAGAGAAACAGAATATCAGAAAAACTTAATATCCAGTTCTATAATGAACTCCCTATTGTCTCTTTGTCTATGGAATCCAGTAGAGCTGACCAAACTTATGTTAGAATTCTAAACCACAGAAGTTCTGAGAAAAACATATAACGAACAACCCTCTCCCCTTTGTTAAACTGAACATAAGTTCTCTGTAAAGGTTTGACTCCTTTGTGTGAACTACCTTTCTGAGTGTCTGCTAACCCTCACCAGAGGCCTTTCAGAGAGGAGCATCTGGAGATTCAGTTATTCAAGAGAATACAGCAGAGAATTAAGGCACTGGTGTGCAAACTGGTCATTGGACTCTCTAACCAGATGGATTTTCAAAATACTGTATATCAATTGACATAACACAATATTAATAATGGATATTGATTAATATAATGATATTTAGAGACAGAAACAGATCACAGTCGCACCTAATTGGTAGGGCCCCATAACAGGCATGGAATTCTAGCGAACAGTTAACAAGGGCCAGAAATCAACTTTTACTGTTAACAGAAACACAATTGGTTGAAAGTTCTCCCCATGTAAATTTGTTTGCACCCATTAAAGGTTTTCTTAAATCATATTTTTAGCATGTTTTATATTTTTTATATGTTTTACACTATTGTATTTATTGCATCTGCAACAGTTTTTCTGTCCATTACCTGTGGGCCTTCCATTTTCCTTTGCTCCTTCTACTGTGTATGTCAGGTAATCTGCAGAGATTACGTCTCTCATCTGTCTTTGGTTTCCTACTACTATTATAAATAAATAAAATATTCCAGTGGGGTTTTTTCTCCCTATTTGAACATATCCTCTGTTTATAACATTGTGTGTTATAGATAATTTAAACTTCAGTGAATTTTTTTCTTGTTTCACTTGAACAATGTTGCCTAAATGAAATAGATTAGATGCCAATTTTGTATTCAGGGAGTCTTCTGGTTGCCTACAAAACAAATTTGGTTTATAGTAACAGCCAGAAGAACAAAGCCTTTTGATAGTATGTCCTCTCTCCCTTACTATGAAAAGTCTGACTTTGACAAACTAATCCATCAAAATGCTCAGTGTGGTCAAGCAAAGAAATGCTTCCAAACTTGTGTTTTCATTTGGGAAGGGAGCCCAACCAAATGAGACTGAATTGAAAGTCAAGTGTTGAGTCAGAACCCTGATAGGCAGCTACCCTTAATCTTACATTCCACCTGCTTGTATGTGTAACATGCTAAGACCTCAGTTATATTTGGAAAAGTAGTAACTATGTATTGTGCCAGTGGCTTCCGTATTTCCTGACTGATACACAGGAAAAGTGTTCTGAGCAGATAAGCAGCAGATCGGACACTAGAAGCCCAGCTTACTGCACACATAGACCAGCTCTGTGTTTGCCTCTGTTTTATATATAATGTAGGTGACAGCATCCTGCCATAGCAGAGATAAGTCTTTATAGTAAATGGATAAATAGAGTTGTAAAGACTTCTCATACTGGAGAGAAATCTAAGATGCTCTTTTACTAAAGTGTGGTATTTTTTTTGCCCCAATGTGCATGTTGAGTCAAAATCAATGAACATCAGGTGCAAAATCAATGCACTTACTGCACCATGGTAAGCGTCAAGAGCACAACCAGCATGTGCCTGATAGTTATCATGCAGGCAAGCCTCTTCGTGCGCGTTCCGGCCTTTGCCAGTTACCATGGATGCACCTAACTCCACCTATTGAAGTGTCATTAGACACACCCATGCTAACTGCATCATTAATAGAACATTATATGTTCCCCCATACTAACTGCCAGTGTGCTTTCCATACCTGCTCTCAGCCCTTAACCTGCTCATTCCCTACGCAATGTGTGATTTGTAGTTAGTTTGGGAATAAGCACATAGCAAGTGTCATTACCGCAGGCCTGTGCACATAGTTACTGTGTACAAAAATGTGTGTTAAATGCTTAGCGCACATTAATTAAAAGCATCCCCAAGTGTTGCAGTTTAATCTATGAGTATAATTTCAGGAATGTTCCAGAATAGTTCAGAGCATGTTAAATGGGTGTCCAGAAGTTTAAGATTTCTGCACACCTGCATGGAAATTTTTTCCCCAAAAATTCAAGAGTTGTGTTACTTGTATTTCTCTACTCTGGGGCACTGTCTAGAGCAGTGATTCTAAATCCAGTCTTTGGAACACACCTATCCAGTCAAGTTGTCAGAATAAGCACAATGAATATACATGAGATAATTTTAATGCATTGCCTCTACTATATGTAAATTTCTATCATGCATATTCATTGTGGTTATCCTGAAAACCCGACTTGCTAGCTGTGTCCCGAGGGCTGTGTTGAGAACCCATGGTCTACAGTTGCCAGCTGGCTCCATTATTTTCCTGATAAGCTGATCTTTGCCTAAGGTTGCCGCATAACCTAGATCCTCTCTTCCTTGCCTCAACTTAGTATCCAAGGAGATGGTTTGCTTTTCTTGAAGGAAATCCAAACTACATTCCCATGCATGCACTTGGATAGCATAGTAACATAATAAATGATGTCAGATAAAAATGAAAGGGGCTTATCCAGTTTGCCCAGTATAGATTTACCCCTTCAGTAGCATACCAAGTGGGAGGCATGGGACCATGATCCTCAGTTGTTGACATGATGGAAGCACCCAAAGAGCAATGGAAGGCATTGAAAACAAAAGAGTGGGGCCTTGGAGCCAGGATGTAGATTAGGTTTGGTACTGTAAATGTCTCTGACAGTATACTTAGACATGGTTTCACATAATTTCTGGCATACAAACATGGCAACAAAAGTCTTTGGAGTATATCTCTGTCCAGAACAGGAGTCAATAGATTCACAAGGCAAAAAATCCAGTTCTTTTCCATAGAACACCAGATCAGATGAACTTTGGACCAATCAGGAAACATGAACGAAGATCACCAGCAATGCAAGACACAGTTAAGAACTGACTGGCTAGAACTAATCACAATATATTTTTATGCAGTTATAGACCACCTTGGTGTAATTAAGGTGCGGTATATCAAATAACCAAATAAACATAAACATTGAGATGTGAAAGCTCTTCCTACAACATGCCTGCCTTCTAACCCATTGGTCACTGGTTCACTGTGAGAAAAAATCTAATTCAGTTTTCTATTTGCCTGAAACCTCTTGTAAGCTCTTAGCTATATTTTCAGTTGGTCAACAACCACTTTAGTGGACAAAATTGCCCTGAAATGAAACTTTATAAAAACAAACCAAATCAGCAAATGACACAGGAACTAAACAAAAGTTTATTTTTTGCCTGTACACCCCAAATTCCAGGTGAATGCTCATCAATGACCTGCACAGATGCATTGTCGCCTCATTTTCCTCTGCTGGTTCTTTCTCTTCCTGCACATTCTAGCATCCTCCTGGCCCTGGCCACAACCTTATTGTGCTATTTTGCTACCCTGAGATCATCAGACACTATCGCCCCAAAGTCTCTCTCCTAACATCAGGTGCTACCTCAGATTTCTAAGCATGTCTCTGCACGTTTGGTCAAATGCTTGGTAATGAAAATGCAATGTACATTCTTCTAGCTTTTTGAGATCACTTCTCATTCTAGCTACTCTCTTTAAAGTGTCCACTCTGTTGTAGATCTATGTCACCCACAAAAGGCAAACTTTTCCTTCTAAACTTTCTGCAGCATCATTCAGAAAGTATCAAATAGAATTGTCTAAGGGCCTAATCGCCGAGGCACTCCATGAGTTATCTTTCTTTTATCCTAACTTTTTCAGCCACCTTTTTGGTAAACAATGCTGTTTCCCTTTTCTCTTTCTTTTATTTACATTCCTGACTTAAAACTCTGTTGCTCTTTCTGTAGCTCCTTTCCTTGGTCTTCCACTTCGCCCAGCTCCTCCCACCTTGCCAGATCCTCCTTAAGGTACTCTCCCAATTTACTAAAGCAAATGGTTCTGAAGTTTAGGACTTTGAGCTTAGTATGACTTCTCTTCTCCTTGGCGATGATATCAAGCCATACCAGTTGATGATCACAGTTGCGCATTCCTAAATACTTGGTCCAGTAGGCTCCATTATCATTGGTCTATGGAGAGCCCCTTGAAAGATGCCCAGGATCTTTATACTTCTGACCATATATGCAGTAAGTTAACGTCCCCCAGCAGCAACACTTTCCCTTTCATTGCCGTCTTTTATTTGTCTGTTTTATTATCATTATTACTGTTTAGAATATATAGAGGCTGATGTGCAGAACCCTTTGCCAGCTGGCCAAAATAATTATGTTTATTTTGATTTCATCCTCTTGCTATAAAGGTGTCCACTGTGTCTGTCCCATGCCATTTTGAATTCTGTCACTGTATTTGCTCCCTCCATCTCCATCGAGAGGCATTCCAAGCAACCACCAACCTTTCAGTGAAAAAGTATTTCCTGACTTTGCTTTTAAGTTTACCTCCTTGCAGCTAGGGCAGACCCTGGCCATGCCATCCCCCGCCCCCTCCCACCCCTCCCCTGTGCGCCAAACTGCCTCTGCTGAGCTGCCACCACTTCCATCTTGGAGGGAGGCGGTTGTCGGCGGGATCAGTATTTTAAAAGCAACGACTTTGTGCCGCCGCTTTGTTGCCTGCAGCAGGTCATGTGCTTCAGCACACATGGCCTGCCGCTTCTGTTTTCCCCCCCCCCCCCCCCACACACACACACCCCGACAGTAAGTTGCATCAGAAGGGGCTCAGAAGCGACAGGTCATGTGTGCTGAAGCACAAGGCCTGGCACAGGCAACAAAGTGGCAGCACAAAGCTGCCCAATCAGGTTGACTGCCCTAGGCAGATGCCTAGCTCACCTAGTGGACAAGCCGGCCCTGCTTGCAGCTTCATTTTATGCCCTCTAGTATTACAGCTTCCCCTTATTTGAAAAAGGTTTGTTTGTTCATTAATACCCTTTAAGTATTTAAACATCTATATCATATCCCCTCTGCCCTCCTCTCTTCTAGGGTGCACATATTTAGGTCTTCAAGTCTCTTCTCATATGTCTTCTAACGCAGGTACCAAATCATTTTGGTCACCTTCCTCTGAACCATTTCAAGTCTTTTTATATCCTTTATGAGATACAGTCTCCAAAACTGTACACAATACTCCAAGTGAGGTCTCACCAATGACTTGTATGGGGGCATTAATACCGCCTCCTTTCTGCTGGTTATTCCTCTTGTCACATTGTTTCGCCACCTTTAGATACTCTGAAGCAATCACTCCAAGGTCCTTCTCCTAGTCTGTGCACACTAACCTCTTGCTCCCTATTGCATACATCCCAAATGCATGACTGCACTTCTTTGCATTAAATCTTAACTGCCAAGCATTATACCATCCTTCCAACTTTTGTAGATGTTTCCTTATGCTGTCTACTCCCTCAGAGGAGTCCACTCTGTTGCCAATTTTCCTGTCATCTGCAAAAAGGCAGACTTTTTCCCTTCAATCCTTCAGCAGTATCATTCACAAATACATTGAACAGTACCGGTCCCAGACTGATCATTGAGGCACACCACTACTCACCTTCCTTTCTTCTGAGTGAGTTCCATTTACCACCACCTTCTGTCATCTGTCAGTCAACCAATTTCTGATCCAGTTCACCACCTTGAACCCATCCCCAGGCTTCTCAGCTTGTTGATAAACCTCCTATGAGGAACAGTATCAAAGGCTTTGCCTAAATCTAGGTGGATCACATCCATCGCATGCCCTTGATCTAGTTCTCTGGTCACCCAGTCAAAGAACTCAATCAAATTTGTTTGGCATGATCGTCCTTTGGTAAAACCATGTTGCAAAGTCCAATATTCTTTCTTTCAGGAGTGCCTCCATTACTATTCTCGCCACTGAGGTAAGGCTCCCTCCATTACTATTCTCGCCACTGAGGTAAGGTTCCCTGGCCTATAGTCTGTCACCTCTTCCCTATAGCCACTTTTGTGAAGAGGTACCGTATCAGCCCTTCTCCAGTCCTGCGGAATTGCTTCTGTCTCCAAGGATCTATTAAAAACATCCTTTAAAGGCCCTGCCAGAACCTCTCTGAGCTCTTTTAGTAACCTAGGATGTATCCCATCTGGTTCCATGGCTTTTTCCACTTTCAAGGGGCCCACTATTCAGCGACTGCCTGGTTAGCTTTGGCAGTGAAAGTTAGGCCACCCTTTCAGTTGTCTGACTTTTGCTGCTTAGCGATGACTGGGTAGTGACTCAATATTGCTGCTGCCTGGTAATTGCAGGGTGCTACGACCGCTCCAAGCATGCAATGCCCCAGTGCTTGCTGGCTAGCATTGGGGCTGCAGCGTCAGCACTCAGGGATATTCAGTGCACTAACCGCAAATTTGGCAGCTGAGATTTAATGCTAAAAATTGCAGGGTCATGCATTTGGGCTGCAAAAACCCAAGGGAACAGTAGAGTATAAAGGTGAAGTACTTCTGTTTACAAAAGAAGAGCGGGATCCGGGAGTGATTGTTTCTGATTATCTAAAAGTGGCTAAACAGGAAGAAAAAGCGATGGCAAAAGCCAGAAGGATGCTTGAGTGCATAGGGAGAGGAATGGCCAGCAGGAAGGAGGTGATGATAGTGCCTTATAAAGACTTATACTTTGGTGAGACCTCATTTGGAGTATTGTGTCTCTGATCCAGATACCACTCAGTGCTGGCTGGCGAGCAGAGGGTAGCATATTCTCTTCAGAAATCCCTTACCTTTCTTGCTTGTCAAGTTTAACCACAGCTAAAGATCTTGCATTGCTTGATTTATAACTAGGGCTTCTGATTTTAGGTTTTAACCCGTAAACCCCCAATGCAAAAAATTGAAATAGTGTTTATTGGATAAACACCGTAAAAACACCACCACTCTTGATAGTCTCACCCTCTCCCCTGGCTTGTCTCATATTCTCCACTCAGTATTTTGCCTTTTTCTGTGCTAATGATTCCTTCATGACACAAATGTACATATTTGATTCCACCAGAAATACGATATCCATAATGCAAAAACACTGATAAACACTGAGGGCCTGATTCTGTCCCGCACGTATATCCCCTTTATACGTCCAGTCAGACCTGGATGTACAAAGGAGATCGCGATTCTAATCCCGCAGGGTACATCTAGTCCCACGGGATAAGAATCACAAACAGGCCTGTATGTGCAGGCCGAGACTGCGATTCAGTCCCAGCCTGCATGTACAGGCACTGCCCGGATAGCTCAGTCAGGCTTTTAAATGGAGCAACAGTGCTATGCCATCATGTTCCATGCTCTGCAGCTCCATTTAAAAGCCACGATGCCGGCCGCCACAGAAAACGGTTTATTCCCTGCACCCCGACCCCTGATCTGGCCTCCTAAAGCCAGGGTTGGGCTGCAGGGATTAAACCCTGGGCCCCCCCCAGCCCCTCCCGCGCCCCAAGGTTGAAAGAAAAAATGTCCAGGTAACTTCCCTGGCCATTTCATCGGCCCTGGATGTACAGGGCTGACATTAGAATCTGCCCTGTACATCCAGGGCTGGCGACCACCCACTGCCTGCCCACTATCCACCCCTGGACCGCATCTTCCCCGCCCCGACTAACTTCCCTGTACAAACGTTGAGGAAGTTAGTCGGGGGCTGCTGCCGGCACGAATAGCGGGGAGGCCAGATCGGGGGTCGGGCTGCGGGGAATAAATCCTTTTTGCTGGCGGCCAGCATCATGACTTTTAAATGGAGCTGCAGGGCCATGGCAACATGATGCCATGATGCCCCGGCTCCCTTTAAATGCCCTGACTGAGTTAGCCAGGTGCAGTCCTGCATGTGCAAGCCGGACAGAATCACTGTTCGCGATTCTGATACCGCGGGGCTAGACGCGTTCCCCTCTGTGTGTCCAGGACAGAATCGGGCCCACAATGTTCTAGGTTCAATATTATGTTACAAATTCCAGTGCAGAATTATGCAGAAAATCTGTAAATTACAAATTATAAGCAGGCTATGTTTTCTCAATAGCAATAGTGACCAAGACAAGATTCAGCGTTGCATAGGTCTTTCCCCACAAAAAGGATTCTTCAGGATTACTTCCCCTGGAAACATTCAAGTTTAGAAATTAAAGCTCACAACTTCAGCCTGCAAAGTTCTATTTAAACATTTTCCTGCATTAGGTAACTAATCGTTGCCTACATATCTTTGTCAGGGAAATGACGATACCATTTCCCAATTTTTTTCATTTCTTTGCTACTTAAAAGTTGGAGGTTTGAACAATTTTCTGTTTTTGTTTTGCAGATGCTGGTGAAAATGATGCGGTGAGTAAGCGTTTAAATAAAGAAATGCATTACTCTGGGAGACTATTTTAGACCAAGTTCCACCATTAGCTTAACTTGCTAGAAATGCCCAATCCAGTCAATTGCATTGACTGACCCGGGTTTTGATAGCAGCAAGAATTGCAGTACACAGATGCAGCTTGACTGTGTCTATATATCTGAATCAGACTCTTGTCCAGTGGCTTAGAGGCTAATGTAGTAACTCAAAGCTTTACACAAAGTTGGCATGATAATTTTTTTACCGATAAATAAGTCTAGTGAAAAGGAAGTGCATGAAGATACAGGGGCTTATTTTGGTGAAATCCAGCCTGGGCAGCAAATTTTGCTGAGCTAAATTAAGGGCGGTCTATCAAATCCCAATAAACATAGATATAAACATGTAGTGTAAGCAGCAGTAGTTAATGAACTGAGAGGCGTGATTTTCTATGTATTTATTTACTTGAACATTTTAGATCCCAGTCCCCCAACAAATCTGAGATCAATAAAGCATAAAAACAGAGTAAAATAAAAAACACACAAACAGGAGACCATTCAAATTAACATTAAAAAGCACTGCAGGAGTTCATTAACCATTAATTGGAATACAATTTTGCACTCACAAAGCCGAACGTGAAATTTTTCTCTTTACAAAGGAGAGAAATTTCACAAATGGTGCTTTGCATGGTAAAATGGCACATAGGTCGTGCTGTTGAAAAAACAACACACATTATTCATCATTTTAGTGTGCAAACTGCTATTTACAAAATTTCACTTCTTTGTGCCTCGATCTCTTAATAAGCAAGAAAAGCAATAGTCAAAGCTACATTTACACTCCGGTGCTTCCATCCTCATCGTTTGGGCTAGGAGCTCTAAAGAGTAAATTATGCATAAAAGATCTTTTAACTGCTAAATTTTCTTAAATGTTTCCAAAATGAAGAGGTTCAGCTCAGACAGCAGACAGTTCTACTTAACTAGAAAGGCACTAGCCAGAGGTTACTCCGCTGTTCTCTTCATGAATGTGGGGCATTACCATTCAGTGTTATAGACCCCCAGGGCCGTACCAAGGGCTGTACAAGTGGTGCAGCCACAAAGGGCACAAGTACAGAAGGGGCTGTGATGTCATCACTGGGGTTCTAGGAAGTCCAACAAAAATGAGTTCCTGCATGCAACAGAGCGGATGGGGGGAGCAGCAGGTTCACCAGTTGCACAGGGCATATTGCTAGCTTGGTACAGTGCCGATAGATCCTTTCTGCTGGTCTCTGATGTAGTATGGACTATTTATTAGAGATGTGATGTCGTTTTACATCAATGTGAAAACCTCAACAATATTTATCGTATCACTTTGCGTCATTTCAGATTGGAAATGACACACAAAAATGAATGACACATAGGGGCCAATATTAAGTGCTCCCAGTATTTAGACGCCACAGTGACTGCACTGAGTGGAATGTATGGACTGTTTTCTCAATTTGCATTGGTTAAGTTGACTAACAACTGCTATGTGAATTTTGGTATATTTTTGTAATAAAAAGAATGTTTTAAAAAAAAATGCCGCAACAGTCAAACATGGCGTGTGAATATCCTTTGGATATTCAGTGGCAGTATCCAGATCATACCTGAAAATTGTCACTATACAGATAAGGGTGGCAATTATCTGGAGAGTAGCCTGCACCACGTTCACTCTGCTGCAGACTGCCCCGATGCTCTCAGGAGAGTTGCAGAGGTGGTCTGTGGAGATTTTCTGTGGCCCTCTCCGGACAGTGTCACTGAATATATCTCTCGTTGCCCTTTTCTAGATAATCTCTGTGGTTATCCCATTAAGGGCTTTGGAACATTGACCCCATAATTTATGAGGTTTATATCATTTTAGTGCATGCTAAAAGCGTTTCAGCATGTGCTGTTTGCCAAATTTCCTACTTGGTGGGGGGAGAACATGGCAAAATGAATTCTAGCCTAGTTTACAACTGAATAATTTACTGTGTTCAAGAAAATGATGACCCCTAGAGAAACCCCCAACAGGAAATGACAAAAAAGCTGGCTCTGGACTGTCACGCACTTTCCTGAACCATCACCCTCATCAAGAAGTAATGCGAACCTTTCCTTGTTTATAAGGCAGTGCCTCTAACATTAGCGTACCACAATAAACAGACATTTTTCAACAGCTGTCATATTCTGTCGTTGTTTATATCAGCACTACAGTGATTTTCTATACACAATGTTTCCCCTTTTATTTGTGCTGCTTCTTCTAAAAATAAATGTGATTTTGTTTAAAAAAAAAAGCAGGCAAGAAGATTACCTCAAGAGAATGAGAAACATGTCTGCTTCTTTCTGGCCCGTTGGCCTGATATTCGGCACCGGTGGCTAGTGCTCCTTTAGTGGCTGTCCACCAGCGCTGAACTTTAAACTGGATATTCAATGCTGGGACCATATCCTGGCTCTGGCACTGAATATCTAAGTTGCCTGGATTGCTGCGAAGCTAACCAGGAAATGGCAATAATCTGCCTCTGCGGTGAAAGTTAGGCCAGCCTTTACTGCACCCGACTCTTGCCTCATGTCGGGAACCGGGCAGTGGTTCAATATCACCAGGTGCTGCCTCGCAATGCTCTCGGCATGTCTTGATGCTGATCAGTCTGCAAACCATGAAAATGCTTTTGAATATCTCCTCCTGTGCTTCTAAGTGGTAATAACACATACCGGTATTGCAGGGGTGCAGATGCACGCCTATCTCAGACCTTACACAGTCCAAAAAATGATACTTTGCTAACTTACAGAGATTTTGCGGTGCCTCCTGCACCATTCCACCTCCGAGGTATTTTGGGAGAATTTGGCAGTTTCCCTCTGCTCCTTTTGTCTTTCGGCTCAGAAAACCAGGCTTGATATCTGATACCATGAGCCTTCATTCATAACTGTCTGGGGATTTTCGCTTTATTGTATCTCTCTTCCCAATATAGCTAGCCTGGTCATTGCAGCAATGCTTCTTTGCTGAGGGGGTCATGTACCCAGGCTTCTTCCAAACTCCTGGTGTCATGGATCTGAAGTCTGACCCTTGGCTATCTTCCCCCTGGTATCGATGGGTCTCACTCCTGTCCCTCACTACTTCCTTGAGGTGACTTATGGATGCTGCTTTCCTGGCTGCGACCAAGCTAGGGAGCGGAAGGCCTGCGCTGCTCCTCTGCATGGCCCTAACTCCTAGGGGTATGTCTACTAAAGCACATTAGTTTTGGCTGCAAACTGTGTGGTAAGCAGCAAACCTCCACGGTATCTGCAACGGGTGTTCCCAGAGGAGTTCCTGCAGATACCACAGAGGTATTGATTTCCCATGGAGACCCGACATTACCTGCCTTGGCAGATACCACAGGAAAAGTCCCACAGTCCTTGCCAAAGCAGGTACTGCAGAGATAGTAGCGATCGGGTGCACAGAGCTCTCAGCAACTCTGTGCCCCAATCACTACCATGCCCCCTCAACTGGCAGGATTGGGCCCCCTCCCCCCCACAAATATTGTCAATGCTACGGTGCTGCAATCCACAGTACCGACAATATAAAAGATAAAAATGTGTGCCCCCCTTCAGCACCGATTTCCCCCTCCCTGGACAGCTCCCAAATCCCCATCGAGGCACCCACCAATGTTGTAAGTATCCAGGCTAGCCAGTCGAGCTAGGCATCCCCTCCCCTCCATGCACAATTGCAAGAATGGGGGGCTCTATGGCCCCCAGCCACCTCTCATTTCCAAAAAATTCTTTACGACTAGCCATCCAGCAAGGGGGGGGGCCTCCTGACCCTCCAACTCCCTGGGGCCCCTCTCCCAGCATGAGAGGTGGCAGGTGTTGGATGAGGAACCACATGGCCTCCACCCTTGCAATTGTGTATAGGGGAGGGGATGCCTGCAGTGGGACACACACTTTGTTTTTTATATTGTTGGTGCTGAGGATTGCAGCACCACAGCACCAACAATATTGTGGGGGGGAGAGCCGATCATGGCCCAGGAAGGCCCGATTAGCTGCAGGCCGGCGCCCGCTTTATCAGGCCTCATGGCAGGAAGCTGGGGAGTGAGAGTTGGGGGTCTGTGTGTTTGTCCAGTGTAGAGGTGGGGCATCTGTGTTTGTAGTGATCACGAGTGGAGGTATCTATGTGAGTGCGTGGTGAAGGGTGGGGTGTGCTCATGTGTGTAGAGTGGGAATGCCAACGCAATCGGGCCCGATTTTGGCAGCCACTGTGCAAATCTTTTTCACGCGGAGGCTGCCAACCATGGCCACCCCCACTCCCCACTCTGAGCCGCCCCAATCCCACTCCTAGAGACATCCACTGCGCAAAGATCAGATATTGTGGAAAACTGTCTCCGATATCTGGTTTGTTTGTTGTTGTTGTTTTTGCAGATTAACCGCTATTAGGGAACGTTAAACCTGCCTTAGCCCTGCAGTAGCAGTTAACACCCGTTAGTAGACATATCCCCTACAGTTTGTTACTCTGTTATTTAAAAACATTATCACAGTGGGATTGGAGGGACTAACACATTTCATAAGGATCAAAGTTTCAAAGTCTGAATTCTTGTTTTTGATGGAATTAAATCAACACTGTTGTACTCTCAGGGGCCGCAGAATGCCTCTCCAAATGGGGGGACAAGTCGCTTCCTTGACTCCACCACAAGACCCGCCCTAGCCCCTGCAGCCTTCCTCTCTTGTCCTGCCTTCAGAGATCCCATCTCGTGCGGACAGAAGAGAAGGAATTGGCTGCGATCACAGTGGACTCCTGTCTGCCTGCGAGGATCGTCTGTGGGCAGACAGAAGTCTTTGCCACAATTAAGGTGGCCTTCCACCCTGCCCATGGGGATCCGATCTCCCACAGGCAGACAGGAGTCTGCCATGATTGCAGATAGCGGGCAAAAGTTTGCTGGGGCCAGGGTCCATGTGGCCCACCCCGTTCTGATGCCTCAAATACCCTCTGTCAGCAGAGAATCTTGAAGGTGATTTTCTAACAAGTTGCCTATGTGTAAAGGGCACATAGGTGTCTGGTTTAGTCTATTTTATAAGACACATAGAGGATCATTTAAAAAGGTTTAGTCGTGATTTGGACGTCTGAAGATGTGCACATGGATGTCGAAATCACAGTGAAATCACATAGCCATTTCACAAATGAAGTTTGCAGACATCTTGGGCCCAGGAACATCCAAATAGGCATGGGGTGTGGTAGAGGCATGTCTGGGGAGAAGCAATGGACTTACATGTCCCTGTTCAATCTCAGAAATGTCGGAGATGTCTACCAACACGTCCAAGTTTATACCTACGATAGGCATCAGGAAAGTGCTCGTTTTCACCTTAAAAGATCCAGAGAGTGTAAAAAAGATGGAGAATTAAGTGACTAGCTTTAGATCACAAAGGCCCACACTGGGATTTGAACCCTCACCATCCTGCTCTTAAGCTACTACTCTGAGAAATGCTATCCTGGGGACGTCTACATAGATGTCTGATAGACATTCATATTGGGCACGTCCACATTTCCGAAATCATGCTTGAACTTGTACATGTCTGCTGTTTTTTTAGATGTTCTGGCTTTGATGTCCCAGACTGTACTTGGATGTCCCATTGTGAAATGTGCCTCCTATGTGCCTATATCCTTTATGAAATACTAGGGCTAAGCTATCAGAACTGGCCATACAACCCTGAGTGTTCCCAATCTTGCCAGATCTCAGAAGCTAAGCAGGACTAGGGCTAGTTAGTACGTGGATAGGAGACCATTTTGGAATACCAGGTGCTGTAGACTTACGTGTGGAAGAAAAACCTGGCAATCTATTTCTGGTCATACCCTGGCAAGAAAATCCAGGGGTTCGCAGCAACTTTGGAAGTCACAAGATCATTTGTAACCATTTTTGAAGATTGTATCATTGAATTATTGAATATCTCCGATCCCTGATGCAGCATTGCAAACCCTGACATCAGGCCGGGTTGATTTGGCTTTTTATGATTAAGGGTGGATGGAGCATTACAGATAAGTCATGATTGTTTAAAATGAAGCTACGGGGTAACTTTAGAAGCCTGAATCACAGTTTGGACGTACAAAAACATGCTTGCAGACATCCAAATCACATAGACGTCCCTGGAACCATTTTATAAATGGCTTTAAAAGACATCTTTGGTATAGGGACATCCAAGTAGGCAGAGGTATGGCAGAAGCTTGTCTGGGGCAATGCGATGGATTTAGATGTCCTCACTCAATGTCAGAAAAGGTGGGTATGTCAGTGACCCCCATCCAAGTTTAGACCTGCTCCAGGAACAAATAGGCATCTGGGAAAATGCTCATTTTGGCTGTAAAACATCCAGAGGGTGTAGAGAAGATCGAGGGTTAAGGGATTTGCCCAAGGTCACAATGAGCAGCAGTGTATTTGAACCCTAGCTGCCCCGGTGCTAGCCCACTACTCTAGTCATTAGGCTGTTAAACATCTCCAGGCTTGAATACTATTCCAGGGACATCTATGTAGATGGCCCCACAGACCTCCATATCGAGCACATCCATGTTTGTGAAATCCTGCCTGCTTTTTTTTTTGGCTGCTTTTTAAGTGATTTTGGACATTCTTACCAAATAGTGCATTATTGGGACTGTGTATGTGCTGCTGGACTTTCTGTTTTAATCATTTTTGCAGAATACATTGGAATGTATGCTTTGGAAATATTTTGCACATGGGACACATACTTTTGGGACTGATGACTGATATTTGGCTTTTCCTTGTTCAAATTAGAGGAGAAGGGGCAGAACCTGTCTATATCTGATGGTCCCTCTCACTTATTTAATAATTTGTTCCACCGCTTTGACCCGGTGAAAAGTGGGATATAAATGCAGCTAAATAAATAAATAAAATAAATAAATAAATAAATTTGACATTTAATTTTCTTGCTTGTTGTTTCAATCTCTCTTTGTGTTTGGGGCATTTTTAATTGTTTTCTTTTTTTATATAAAAGCGTTTCATGACATCACTAGCTTTGAAAATTAAGCATTTTATTATTCTTTAAACTTTTTCAGCTGCAGTTCTCCTCAATCATTGAGAACAGCCTACAGTAGCTCAAAACAGTGTCAGAAATGCCCACACAAAGAGAATGGGATCTGATTGGTTTGTATATAATTTGTCTGATGTCATTTGTGACATCATAGCCAATACAGACCAATCAAAGGAATACAAAACTTTTTCATACTTAACTTCATTAATAAGATCACTCCCAAGTGATCATAGCAATAACAGGAGAGCTTCTTGATAAATCAAAAGAAATAATGATTTATCTGTAATGTTTTTAATTGATGCCGCTTGCCATGACTACTTTAAAAACACTGTACTAGACACAGCAAGTACAGCTTTCTGCACAGCTAAAAAGATGAGAAAACTGTCTACTAAAAAAGCTAAGATACAGTAGCTGAGTTTTGCATAAAACCAGCTTAGAAGAGAAATAAATCCAGGAGAAATTGATTGAAATTACTCAGGAGGGAACTGGGAGGTGGTTTCCTTCCTGAAATCTGATTTGGCAATCTTTCTAAGCCATCTAATGGCACTGGTCTTTGAAAACATATCGAAGGAAATATCCTAACAATGAAACAGCTCCTTAGCCAAAAAATACTAATTTTGTATTGTGTTTTCACTTGCTTCAGGCCCACATTTCCCATTAGTAATGCTTTGCCTGCTGGCGTTCTGTTTATTAACGCAGAGCAAAGTGTAGGAAGAATGGCAGTACAAGGCAGAACATGATGTTCTTACAGGTTCTTACGTGAGCAATAAATAAAATGTTTGGGAGAGAAATACCTAAACATAAAATATCTTTTTGTCCCTCCCACCTTTGCCCCCCCCCTTCCCCCCACCCTCAATCTTTTGTCATTATTGAATTCATGCTCCTTACGAGAACAGTTTTAGGTTTTTGCAAAAAAGCACTCTCAAATGTTTTTCTGGAAATTGGAAAATTTGCATCATGGTTGGGTTTATTTGATATGATTTACAGTTAATCTGCTGTCCTCTGCTGCCAGTTTTAGAGAACACACTTCAAATGAACCTGGTTTATAAGGAACTCAAGTTATATCCCTTAAGAGAGTTATTTGTTATACAGCCAAATATTGATCCAACAAACCCTTTTTATAAGAAATTAATTGAATCCCAGCCTGTTTTCTATAAAGAAGGGCTGTTGTATTCCTCAAGTTACTGGCTTTAACTATGCGGACTGACACTGTGGGTTACCTGTGATACTGAACCTTTATAACCTCCAAAAACTGGCTTTATCAGTATTCTAAGAACTTCCCCCAATGGAGTATTCAGAGAAAGGTTTGCTAGTGGTGTTTTGATTCTGCAAAAATCATTATAGTACTGTAGTAATGGGCATTCCCACCAGGGTCATTCCAAGAGAAACAATCTTAAGATTACTTTGATTTGAGATTAATGAAAAATGTATTTCCTCACTGCAAAGAGAGCTGTTCAGTTAACACCTTCTGTGAGATTCTGCATTTTAGCAAACCTCTATGAGTAAAGTAGTATGGTTGCCTTTAGATACATATTCGGGTCAATAAGCGGCTGTAGCAGTTACCATATTCTTTTAAATACCGGCCACAGGTCAGAAAAATTTAGTAAGCCCTATTTGAACGTGTAAAATGCTGATCTAAATGTTCAGTTTGCTTATAAAATTACTCCTGTGTAGTAGGTAGGAAGGCTCGAGAGAGAACACTTGCGTCCACCCTTATTTTATGTACTTACTGCTTTCTTGGATGGGACTGTGCAGTCTGAATGGTATTAATTCATGGTGGCTTTGCAAAACTTCTACCCTTAGTTCTCTGTATTTTAATAGCAGCAATATTTGAGTTTGAACCTAGAGATAAATATATTTTTTGTAGTTTAGCAAGAACACATAGAGGTATGTTTGCTAAAGTGCAATTAATGGGTGCTGCACACTAATACTAAGTAGTTAGTATGGGATCATGGTCACCGTTACCATGCACTAAAAATGCCAGCATGGTATAATTCCCATGCTAACTGCTTAGCACAGGATGGGGTGGGGACTGGGTAGGTATGGGGCGAAGAGTAGGAATTGACTGCACATCGTTGTTAACGTAGATGCACTGGTATGTGCTAATCGCCATTGATGTAGTTAGCGTGGATGCACTTATGGTCACTTCGATGGGTGGCATTAACTATGGCAGTTGGCTTAGCGTGGAAAGGTCACCCACACTGCGCTGACTTCATGGGGACATGCTGGGAATGCAAAGAAGATGGGGCAGACTTGGTGGTTAGGGGGTAATTTTATATAAAATACTTCCATATTTTTCACTGTACAGACTTGGCCAGATCCTTAACGTGAAAGTATGAAGATTACCCCAAGAAAATGATGAACTTTCCATTTATACCTGCTCTTTGGCAGACACAAATTGTCAAGATTCATTTACCAGCATGCATATGGATGCAAATCCTTTCCCAACCCTACCCCTGAGAATGCCTTCATTCAGTTCAAATAAACCTTTGTGTGAACAGGTGCTATACATGTCAGGCGGGCAGTTTTATCCTTTTTCATGGGTAAGGCACTAGTTTGTTTGCAGAAATGCTTCAGAGGTTCGCCCTCCTTGATGCTACATACTGCACACTATCATGCGGTAGGTCCCTGGTTCGAATGACAAGTTGAAATCTCTGCTTCCTGGGTTGGTCAGTGTTCGGAATACTGGCATTCATAGTCTCTGGGAGGGAGCGGAGGCAGAGCTGTAGTCATTGTGGTGGGAGTTACTTCTAGATGGTTGGTGTCAGGGCCCATGATTGTAAAGTCCTGAAGGCAACCAGGTGACATGACTCCAGTACAGGATTGTCACTACAATGATTACTTGAGCATATTTGGTGGAGGAACCCCAGGTAGTGTGATTAAAGACTCAAAGGTCCAGATTTTGGCCTGGTTCTGAATGAGCTGGAGGGAAAAAGAATAGAAGAAGACAGCTGGATAAAAAAAAAGGAAAAATGGGGAAGTAAAGTGACCTTTTCATTCAGATGTTTTCTTTTGTGAAGAAATTATGTGATCTTAATACACCACCTCCCTGAGATTAACAGGTATAGATGTGCACACAGTGGAGGCTATGGAATTAGTTTGCTTTTAATGAGTTCTGGAAAGACAGGGAAATTGTAAGAATTTAGTGATAGATATTATGGGGAAAGCGTTTCTAGGATGGCTTTTGTACAAGGAGATGAGCACCAGCGGACAGACACCTTATTGTTTAAACAAAACTATATTTCTATAGACAGGTCCATAGCAGCTATGGGAACAAACAGATAATGGCTGGTCATTAGTACCGATATCACAGCTGTGAGTTGAGAGAAGAGTTTGTATGACCTCACAAACAAACACATTCTGCCATTACCATATAGAAATGAAATCCTCAGTTTTTCCCAGTGTACTTTTCTCTAGAACACAGGAGTATCTACAACAAAATTTGGAACTTCCTCGCTTTGTGCTACAAATCCCAACATAACTAAAAGTCATTAAGTGCAGACTGCAAGAGCCAGGTGGTCTTTTTCTGCCTCCCTGAAGCATGTAATAATTATGTGACCCATTGTTCTGATATCAGAAATAGTAAAAAACTGCCTATTTGATTTTAGCAGGAGGAAAGAATGAGGGAAATTTTCAATTTGTTTTTATTAGTTGCTATTCTATGGTGCTTGATACTGAGATATGTTATTAGTGGACATCATCAACCCCTATGGTGGAATTTCAAGTCTGCTACTGAAACTAGGTTTTTCAAGGGACCTGACAATTTTTTGCATTTATTCTGTTGATCACAAAATATTCCAGTATGTGTTAAAAGAAGGGGTGTTGGTCTGCTGCAGCTTTTTCTATGTGATTCTCACTTTATGTATGGTAGCTCAGTTCTAATTTGGTTGCTGAGTCAGGTCTCCTGTTCCTTGGGCTGACAGGGGTTAGGAAAGCTGCAAAGAAGGATTCACAACCCTGAACCAAAGGGTGGCAGCTGCTGACCAGACTTAGGGCCCATGATTGCAAGGGTCCAGAAAGATGCCCAGGGCAAGGCCCTGGCCCAGGACCACCACTGCAGTGAACAGACCAGCTCTACTGAGAGAGGAGGCAGTGGGGAAATAAAGATAGAGGGAAAGTTCCTGCTTAGTTGAAAATTAAGCCCCATCATGCCAGATCCCAGCCCTAGATCCAACTGAGCTGGAAGCCCAAAGGAGCAAGAGGAAAATTGGTGGGTTAAAAACAAAATAATTTTATAATTTCAAAGGCATTGAAAAACCCCACTACCATGCATCTTCTCCTTCCGGAGGATTGTTGACTCTGCTTAGATAATATATGTAGAACAGTGGAACCATGTGATAGCAAACTCAAAGATGCTGTGAAAAAAAGTAGCTCAATGACCATATTTGAGACATTGAAAAAAAAAGACTGGATTTATCACACTACTATACATTCTATAGTGCCGGCATTGTACACAGGTACAATCGATAAGAAAACTCTTTATTTGATGAGTGTTAAAGCTTATGATTTGAGGGAGGCATATGACCCTCTATGGAAATAATAATTTACAGAGGGCATTTAGGTCACCTTTCTAATACTGTTTGAATTTGATTGTGAATACCATGTTGTTTCACATTTATATTATATTCTGCAGCAAGTGAGTAAGTTTAATTTCCATTTAGACAATTGATGAATATTTCTTATAACAGTATACCAGTATGCTTCTTCCATCAAAATACAATGGAGGTAGTGGCACGTAAGAATACAAAGGAAATTTGAGACATAAAGGCAGATTTTCGATAGGACAGCGTGAGGGGAATTCCCATGTCTAGGCTGAGATGTGGAGAATCCCCATGTTATTTTACAAGAGGCTCTGCCAGATGTATAGTGCCTTGTAAAATAGGTGAAGGACTCTGCATTGCTCTCTCTCTGTGATCAGTGAGAGCAGCAAGTTTAAAAAGCTGCACATAGGGGAAAAAACATACAAATACCCCCTCAACATATACATAGGAGCAGCTTTCTAAATTGCTGCTCCCGTTGCGCACAAACACCCCAAGCCAGCAGCATCATTATCCTTCCCATTCACCCTCCCTAAGCTCAATCCTTCCTGCCAAGGACCTCTAAGCCATCCAATCCCCTCCCCGATAGGAGATCCCCCAACACATCCAATCCCCCTACCTCCCTAAGCATCTGATCCCCCCCCCCAAGAGTATACCCCCCGGGCACAAAGGCCTCCCCACCGAACTCCCCTGACAACAACAACCCCCTCCCCCCACCCAAGGACTTCCCGGCAAATTTAAGAACATAAGATATGCCATACTGGGTCAGACCAAGGTCCATCAAGCCCAGTATCCTGTTTCCAACAGTGGCCAATCTAGGTCACAAGTACCCAGCAGTTTCCCCAAAGGACACAGGTTCCACAATGCTTGTACTGGGGCAAGCAGTGGATTTCCCAGGTCCCTTTTAATAATGGTTTATGGACCTTTCCTCCAGGAACTTGTCCAAACCTTTTTTAACCCAGCTACACTAACAGCTTTTACTACATCCTCCAGTAACGAATTCCAGAGTTTGATTACACATCAAGTGAAAAAATATTTTCTCTTATTAGTCTTAAATAGTTTACGCTGTAGCTTTGTTGCATGTCCCCTAGTCTTTCTATACACACAGTCCAAAACGTGATGTGAGTGGAAAAACACTTTATTCAATAACAATATCAAGGACCTAATTAACTCAGTTAGATGCTTTTTGGCTTACCAGACAACAGACTGCTTGTTTTGGAAAGCAGAAATATATGATAGTTACTCATATTGTCCTGTTACTTCCCGTTGAGGGTTTTCTGTCCATTATATCTACAACTAAGTACCTACTCCAACAACCCCTGATGAAGGTTTTCGAAACACGGCCTGTGTCGGGTTGTTAATTAGGTCCTTGATATTGTTATTGAATAAAGTGTTTTTTTCACTCACATCACGTTTTGGACTGTGTGCTTGGTACCACGTGATTTTTTGCCTCCTTTGTTGGACTGCCCTAGTCTTTCTATATTCTGATGGCGTAAACAAACAATCTATGTTTACCCGTTCCACTCCATTCATGAATTTATAGACCTCTATCATAACTCCCCTCAGCCGTCTCTCTTCCAGGTTGAAGAGCCCTAACCTTTTTAACCTCTCTTCATAGGGGTATTCTTCCATCCCCTTTACCATTTTGTTGGCTCTTCTCTCTACTTTTTCTAACCCTCCAGCCCCCTCCAATTCCTATCCCCAGCCTTCCCAGAGGTCATTGATGTCTAGTGAGAGCAAGAGTGAACCTCAGTTGCTCCTGCTGTTATAACATTGGGTCCAAAATGGCACTATAAGAGCAGAAGTGGTAATCTCAGAGTACTGCGACAGTACTATTTGATTACCACTAGGGGCATCAGCACCCTTTTGAAACCTGGTGCCATAAGAGCAGGAGCAACTTGGAATCGCTTCTGCTCCCACTAGACACCAAGGACCTCTGAGAAGGATCAAGTGATAGGGTGACGTGTCTGCTGGAGGAGCAGTAGGAAGATCTTTGTTACCAGCCTAGGAGGGCTAGGTGGAGGGATCTTTGTGCTGTGGGAGGTTGCTTGTGAGGGGGATTGGATGCTTTGGGTGTATAATGGGAATCAAATGTGTTGGGGGATTGCGGGTCAAGAAGGGGATTGGATGTCTTGAGGTTATTGGGGAAAGGATTGTGGTCGGGGGTCAATTGGGGGAGGGTATCAAGGTTGCAAAAGGGGATCAGGGAGGACAGACCTCTATACTGACAACTGCCTCTTCCAACAGGAATTTATTCATGCCTTGGGGCAGCTGTAAATGCCAGTGTCTATAATTCTTTCTAGAGACATGGCTTTCCCTAAACCATTCCCTCTCCCAGCCTTTCCATGCCTTCTGGAAATTTAATCATCCCTATATTTAAAAAGCCCCTATTCTAAAATGGTGTTTACGCCTATATGCCATTCTAGAATAACCCCCATGCCGTCAAATGAGTCTTGAGTTTGAGTCTGCTCGTCTAGTGGGGCTGACTGGGGACGGAAAGTAGACAGCAGCTGCTACTGCAGCAACCCACTTGGCCAAACCAGCCAGGACACTTAGGAGGTAGAAAGAGTTGACGTCATAAGAACCCCAGCATAATTTTTCTGTTTTCTGCTTTCTGCATTTTCCTTACTTAAAAAAAAAAAGAAATCTTGAGTTCTACTGATTCTCACTCATTGTTTCTTGTCATCAGTAGAGAATAGAAGGCCGCCCTGATGCAACCTAGAGACCAAATTGAGAGCCTCGGCAACTTCCGAGAAAGATCGGCAAACTTGGAGAAAGCAGATGTTCCACATGTTCCAGATGCAGAACTTACAAAAGTGACGTTTATTTATTCTTCTACGTTCTTATGGCTGTACTAGGACTTTCCTTGAGGTGACAGATGTCCACAGAAATAAAATGTGCAGGCTTTCTTTTTTAACAAATGTTAAAAAAAAATTCACACACACTGTAATGGGAACTGAATGGTTGTGGGACCATGTGGCAAAACTCCCATAACATCTACTTTACATCAGGAATGTTGGTGAGCGTCTGTAAACCCAGAATTGTTTATACGATAGAGCAGTGAATGGGAAATTAGATGGCATAATAATGCTTTCTGGAATATTATAAAAACTTGAATGTTTGTACAAATATCGACATATATAAACGCACGTATTTTTTACTCTGTCAGGCAGCTTCTTGGTATTAAAGGTTCAGTGCTTTATTTAGAGTACCTTGCTGATTCTCACTGTGTTCACTCACTGGTCAGGGAAAGGGCAGGAATATACCTCTTTAGCGATGAAATCCCCCATCTACTCCAGCACCTTGTTCAGGCAAGAAAACGAGATGGACTCTGAACATGTAGCAATGTGTTGAAAAAATTTAAAAGCATAATCCCTTTATCTAGTGCAGTCAGATCTTGTCTGTTGACACGGAAAATGGTTTCTTAGGTACATCCCTGGAAACAGCAGGGTATCATGCTGTGCTGAACAACTTATTAGCTTTGTAGTAATAATGGATTTCCAAAATCCTTGCATTTTCTTCCCCAGAAGCACAAAATGAGGGAAAAATTTATACCTAGTTTGTATTTCTTTTTAAGCTGAGTGTTTTCTTTATAAACAGACAGACAGCTTGAACTGACATATTCCAACCAATGTCTGTATGTGTGTTTGTGGTAGAGAAGAAAGGTTGTATTAAGGATTTAATAGCTCCCCATTTGCACAAGTGGGTACTTATGTTTTGTAGTCCCCATGTGCTCTTATTCTCTGGGTTTTGGACAGGGGAAATAGCCTATCACCTTTTTTTTCCCCTCATCCAGTGGTGTCTTGCCAAATTCCCATGAACTTTCAAAATAAAAGCCAGGAAAAACTTTAAAACAAGTGGCCTACGTTGCTCTCACCTACGCAATGTTTTGTTTATCCATATATTTCCAATCTGTTTCCTCCAGCTCCAACACAGTTTACACTCATGCTCCTGCTCTCAAGAGAACCAAAATCAGATGCAGGCTATTTTCCCTTCCTCTGTCTCCCCTATAATAACTCGGATGTTGGTATGAACTGCAGCTCTAACTAGAGCCTATTAGACTCAAGGAACCACCATCTCTTACTTCTTTGTTGTTGTTGTTAAACAAAAAGGAATGGATTTCTCCATTGGTATCTGCTGGGTAATTCCTAGTGACCCAGATTAGCCATTGTTGGAGAACGGATGCTGGAACTGATAGCCATTGGCCTGGCCTAGTATGGCATTTCTTATGTTCATTGAGCAATCGGTAACACCACTGGTGAGTATTGCCTGAAGCTCTTCTTCCATGGATGGTACCTTTCTAACCCTTCTAGATCCATCTACTGGAACAGCAGGAATTAATTATATGGACCAACATGAATTTGTTACACACTTTTCTAGTTATTTAAATTGAGCACTAGGTAATCATTGAATTCATCCTTCTTCAAAATGTCATTGCACAGGAGCACTGTTAGGTCCTGGATGGATTCTATCCAAGCTTTTAAGCAGAAATCATAGAGAAATGGCAAAATAAAAAAGACTAATTGTGAAGTCCTTCACAAAGTGTGGAACAACAAGGAAGATGTGAATGTTTGCAGCAAAATTCTGAACAGCAATATCATTAACATGGAGTGGAACCACCTTATGGATCTTGGTTCAGTAAGCCTTGGTATTCACAAATTTTTGACTTGTGTCAACTCGACCACTTCCTCTGTGCTTACAAGCATCCAACGTATTCCATGTTCTTTCTTAGAAGGCTCTTTACAAGCAGCAGTCTTGTTACAGTGAAGTAACGTACATGCAGTTTTACAAATGCTTTCAATACACCTTCTAGAGTACCATGCACAACTGTTCTGAAATCACATAGGATCAGTCCAACTGTAAGGCAAACTGGGTGGTCACCTAGGGTGGCAGCCGCTTCTGGGAGAGGCAAAGAGAAAGGCATTCAAAGCTAAGCAATACATTCTGATAGCCTGGGGTGTGAGGGGGTGGGCAATAAGGCTAAGGTTTGCTTAGGATGCCAACAACTTGAACCAACTTTGGGGCTGGCCCTAAATCATGTTTATAATTCCTTGGGTTGAAACTTTAATATTTCTGGGTTTTTTCCTATTTACTAACAGATTTCTTTTGTTTATTTTTATCTCTAGAATGCTGCATGGTATTTGGAATATCTTGTTCCATTATCTGAAAAGAGAAAAAGTGTCTTTGTGGGTAAATTCTCTTAGTCTATGTTCATGAAAGATTTTTTTTTAATGGCCTCCATCAGTCTCTACCCCATGGCCTTACGTTTATTTCATACATCAATCCAGTGGATCAAGGAACCACTGAAATACAAACATTTTCAATCTGACTGTGTATTCTGAATTTTGTTTCCCGATATTTCTTTCTTTTTAGTAAGATGCAAATTAATGTGTTCTATGTTTGCAAGAAAAAGCTCATATGAAGCTGAATGCTCTTATGTTGCTAGAGACTTCATAGGGAAAGCAAATCTCCTCAGTTGCAGGAAATGCTGTGCAAAACCTAATGGAAGGACCAGCCCTATGGACAGGATGAGGCAGTCTAAGTCTGAACTCACTGCAACTAAGGAATTGTTTTCCTGCTTTTCTTACGAAAAAAAATACACTGCAAATCTTTAAATAGAAAAGGGTAAAAACAGAACTGGCCTAACTTGAATAGTTAACATGAAAGTCAGTAACCACATACCAAGGACTCCTTCAAGTATGTTAAGTTACATGTTTTTAGTCTAAAGCAGGGCCGCAGATCCTCCACCACTCTTCTTGCTGATAGGACCAAAGATGCAGTTGCAATCGTGACAAGCATTGTGGAACCTGTGTGCCTTTTTGGGAACCTGCCAGGTATTTGTGACCTGGATTGGCCACTGTTGGAAACTGGATACTGGACTTGATGGATCTTGGTCTGACTCAGTATGGCATTTCCTATGTTCTTATGTAGAAAATTCACCACTACCGTCAATGGCAGGAGAAAAAAAATCCATCTCCATCATTGCTGCCTACTGTATCAGGAACTGCTGCAAATACTAACTTGGAAACTGTCAAAGGCAAATTTTCAAGACCCGGCCGCGAATCACCGCGGCTGGGCACAGACGCACGCGGGCGAGCCGAGGGTTGGGGGGAGCGGGAGGGGCGGGGGGGTGGCAGGGGGAGGGCAATGAGCCAAGGATAAAAAGCGCGTCCGGCGCTGGCTCGACCTCTTTTGCCGCTCTCCCCCCACCTTACAAGAGGAGGATCGACAACGAGATCGACAACGCCGCGGAGGACCAACGGAGTAACGAGGATCACGGGCCATCGAACGGCAAGTACCACAAAGTAGGAAATAGATCAGTTAAATGAATAAATAAAACCCAGAGTACAAGGGGAATATGTGAGGGAGTATCGGCGCATTCCAGCGAGGGGAGAGCTTAGTGGTGGTCCCGTGGCCCGAGTCAGCATAAGGTGCAGTGGGGGGGGGGGAGCTAATGATCACAAGCGCCAGCCTAAGGCACACAAAACCGCTTACCGGGAGGCGTACCCGACGAAAGTAGCATTGGAGGGACCAGTTCAGGGAAGGAAATCGCTGGGGATCCTGAGGAGCGGTGCCGGGGGGGGGCTAGGCGGGCCACGTATGTGATACAAATAAACCGCTGGTACACATGGCCAGGCACAGCTAAGCTGGAAACAGGGCGATCAGTAATAAAAGAACGAAACAAGAAGAAAGACTGGAGGAAGGTGGGGAATGCACAGCCCGGAGGGGGTCTTCAAAAAAAAAAAAAAGAACGATGGCATAAAAATGTTTAAAGTGGATTCATTAAAAAGAATGGGGGAACAACTAATGGAGTGAGGCTGCCATCTAGTGGATAAAGGCGATAGTGCAGGCGGTTAAAAGGATTCTGTTTGGTGCTGATATTTCAAGATGTCCAGGAAAAAGGGATGTATTTGAGATTTATTTGATATGTAAATATGGAGATATATGGATATATATAGATGTGATATATAGATGAATGTATATGGATATATATAGATCTGTAGCTATAGCGATCAATCTCCTTTGCTCGCTACATATGTCAGTATGCGTAATGAGTGGAGCACGGGATTGAGGCGCGCATGGAGATATATTGTAATGACACTTTCCATTACCTCTACATAGTAATTTATACTAGTTTAAAGATGCCAAGAAAGGAGACACAAAAGGCCTCCAGGACACGGGGCGTCAAGGCTACACAGAAGGCAGCACCAACACCAAGAGCGCAGGCAGAGGCTAGTTCAGGCAGAAGGAGAGCACAGAGGACCACCCAGGACGCAACTAGAGGTGTAGCAGCAGTGAAATCTAGATGCAGCAATCGGAAGAAGGGGCCACAGGACACCGCAGCCCCTCCACAGAGTCAGGATCTGGATGACCAGCTCCAGATGGTTCGGGAGCAGGTGACGCAACACGGCCTGACCTCAGTTAGACAACAGCTGGGAATGCCAGGCTTCACGAGAGAAGAACTGCCGACAATGAGCAACGGCGCAGCACCACCTAACACGGCGCAGGGTAAGTCCAGGTGTGAAAAAGGGGCGCCAGAGTTGTTAACCTCATCATCTGACGATTCATTGTCGGACAGTGACGGGGACACAACATGGACAGAGGTGATGCAATGTGCCTTAAAAAAATTTAAAAGGAAGAAAAGCTCAAAGCAATCAAATCCCCTAAGGCAGGCATGGTCGGGACAGAGTCAGAGGGGGGAGGACCTCGGGAGAGTGCCAGCCGGGGCGGCCCAAAGAACGCAGCTGGATTGGCGCGATTCCAGTCGTGATCCACGATGCGGGGTGAGCTCCCTGGCGGTGTCAGTACCCAGAAAGATAAAAAAGAGGATTTGGAGACGGGAATATATTGACATGTTCTTGCTCCTGCTTAGGGATCAGGATGATGAATTTAACAATGGAAAAGATAAGGATAAAAGAAGTGAGAGAGATAAGAAACCTAAAATTCCCAAATCCATCAACAATCGAGTGACAGCATTCCATAGCTTTATGAGCGTGGTGATGGAGAAGGAACCCGAATCGGGGCCATATCTGACCAAGTACCTGGACACGATCACCAGGGCACATAAACAATACGGGGGATGGGCCTGGCTGAACTATGATGTGAGGTTCAGGAGAAGCCTGGCAGACGATCCCACTATAGCATGGCATCACAGAATTCTGGACATGTGGACAGAAGAAATGGCGCCCAATAGGCCATGGTGTCAAGACGGACTGCCGCAGCCGCTGCAGAGCACACAATGGCAGCAGCCTTCGCAGAACACACAATGGCGGCAAGCCCATCAATGGGCAGGGAAAAAGGCATGCCGACAGTACAATGCAGGGAGTTGTACATGGCAGCCTTGCAAATTCAAACATGCATGCTCAGTGTGCGGAAATGGACACCCCGCCTTCATCTGCAGGGCATCAAGGGAGGCCAAGCCATTCAGAGGGCTGCAGCAACGCGCAACCGAGGGAGTTGGCCCCAACACCCATCAGGCTTGAGAATATGCGGCCATGGCTGAGAGCCTACCCTAAGCGAGATATAGCTATCACGATTGAAGATGGCTTCGCGAAGGGTTTCCGCATCCCATCCCTGATAACAATAAAAAAAGCACAAACCCGCTTTGTAAATAACCCACCATCGGTCCAAAAACACGACAACATCGCGCACAGCAAGATAGTAAAAGAAATAGGCATGGGGAGAATAGCTGGCCCTTTCCAGACACCCCCATTTAGGGACATCATAATCTCCCCATTGGGGGTCATTCCTAAAAAGGAGCCGGGCCAATTCCGTTTAATTCATAACCTCTCATACCCCGAGGGCATGTCAGTTAACGATTATATTGATCCGGCATTGTGCTCGGTGAAATATGCAACCATTGATCAAGCAATAATGCTTATACGAAGTAAAGAGCCGCGAGCACAGCTGGCGAAGGCAGACATTGAGCCGCGTTCCGGCTATTGCCGGTACATCCTGAGTCCTTCCCCTTATTGGGTTTCTCGTTCAATGGGAAATTCTTCTATGATAAATGCTTGCCCATGGGATGTGCGGTATCATGCGCATATTTCGAACAATTTAGTACATTCCTACACTGGGTAGTTGAGGACCTGGCGGGCCCCAACACGGTGGTGCACTATCTATCTGGACGATTTCCTATTTATAGGAAAAGACTATGACGACTGCAAAAGGATATTAGATATCTTTGAGAGAATAGCACAGTCGTTTGGAATCCCATTAGCGAAAGAAAAGACAGATGGCCCGAAAGGGATCATCACCTTCCTAGGCATTCAGTTAGACGTGCCAGCGCACAGGTCACGTTTGCCAGCCGATAAGGTGCTGAAGTTGAGGAGCGATATACAACTACTTCACAGCCAGCGAAAAGCGACATTGCAACAATTTCAGGCAATATTGGGCCTGCTGTGCTTCGCATGCAGGGTGATACCCATGGGTAGGGTTTTCTGCCGCCGTACGGCATGGGCAACGAGAGGTATCACGAAAAGGTACCATCGCATAAGGGTCACTAGGGAAATTCGGGAAGACCTGCAGATCTGGCTGCAATTCCTTCGCACCTTTAATGGCCTTGCCTTCTGGCAAGCGCTACCGGTATCTAATGCCGAACTCGAATTCTTCACCGACGCTTCGGGGGGAATTGGTTTCGGCATCTACTATAAAGGGGCGTGGTGCTCGGAGACATGGCCCAGGGAATGGCAAGCGGAGGGGACCACCAGGGACATCACGTTCCTGGAGCTCTTCCCGCTAATGGTAGCCTTACGTATCTGGGCACCCGCACTCGCCAACAGGGCCATCACCTTCCATATCGACAACCTAGCTGTGGTATGGGCAGTGAACAGTATGAGAGCTAAGACGCCAAGGGTAGTGGCACTATTAAGACAAATAGTGTTGCTATGCATGGTACATAACATAACCCTGAGAGCGGAACACATTGAAGGCAAAAGTAATAACATTGCCGATGCTCTTTCTCGTTGTAAGATCGAGCTCTTTCACCAACTGGCGCCCGAGGCAGACGCGGTCAAGACAGCTGTGCCCGAGTGTATCTGGGAGTATGGTCCACCGAGGTATGGGAGCTCCTGTTAGGCTCCTTAGCGGAGAATACCAGGCGCAAATATGTAACAGCATGGGAGCAGTACCAAACATTTTGCAGAGAAGCCAGGATACGTCAAGAACACAGACTTAAAGTAGAAATGATTCTGAGATGGATTTTGCATTGCACAAACAACGGCTGCACAAAAGCAGCAGTGCAAGCCTGTTTAGCTGCGGTATCATTTTTCGCAAAGGCGATGGGTAAGAGGAGTCCCGCAGCAGAGTTTATCATAAAGAAAGTAATGAGAGGCTGGTCATTGGGGCAGCCTCGGAAGGTAGACCAACGCCGCCCGATCACCCATACAATGCTACAACAACTGATGGTAGCGACTAGCCAAGTGTGTTACGATGAGTACGAGACAAGGCTGTTTAGATGTGCCTTTTCCTGGGCCTTTTACGGAGCATTTCGGGTAGGGGAGCTAGTGACTTCCTCATCCGCGAAGCAAAGGACAGCCGGGGGAGGTATGGAAAAGCGCGATGTGAGCATACTCACAGGGGCCGTAGTGCTCCACTTGTGCAGATCCAAAACTGACACGGAGGGAAAAGGGGCACAGGTGGTTTTGCAGGCGTTGCACAACGACCCCTCATGCCCACTGAGAAATGCCTTAGCCTACCAACAATTGCGGGCACAATCAGGAACTCAATGGTTCATGCATGCGAACGGCGCCCCCCTATCACGTTTCCAATTCATCAGAGTACTCAAACTGGTAATAGAACTAACAGGACGGGATGCAAGCTTTTACGGCTCGCACTCCTTTCGCATTGGAGCTGCTTCAACGGCAGCCAGCATTGGGATGTCCAGAGAGCAAATCATGCATATAGGACGATGGCGCTCGGACAGATACAAACTGTATATACGTCCAGCGGAATGAGGATGGATAGGGTTTAAAAAAAACAAAACACAACAACAACAAAAAAAATTATAAATATATAAGAAATAAACATGTATCAGGCAATGCGGAAACATTTTGTATAAAATCATGGTGCGATAGTGCTGTTGTAATAATATCTTTTGATTGTGACCCAATACAGGAATGAGGGACCGCCTATGGCCGCATGAAGCGTGGATATGTGGCCATTCATTCGTTCACTGGGCGCAGAAGCGGACGCAGGGCAGACCACAAGGGTTGAATTTGGGATTACCCAGCACCGAGGTTTCGGTGGTGTGGCTGGGACGACGCGGTATGATGTGGGACCAGCTAGTACCGTCCCTGATGCAAAGGCAGAGATCGTCCGGGAACCCAGTGATGCTGGTGATCCACTTGGGGGGCAACGACGTGGCGTCAACACGCAGCGTCGAGCTCACCAAAAAGATGCAAAGCGATATGCTGACGCTGGCAAAAACCTTTCCCAGGACACTTCTGGCATGGTCTCACATCATACCGCGGCGTGTGTAAAGGGGCGAGAACTCACACAAGGCATTGGAGAGGACAAGACAAAAAGTGAACAAGTGGATGACCCGCTTCATGGGGGCGATAGGGGGATACAGCATCAAGCATGACCTCATAGAAGAGAGATGCCCAGGATTGTATCGAGCAGATGGAGTTCACTTGTCAGACATAGGAATGGACATCTTTCTGTGCGACGTACAGGACATGGTTGAGCGTTTATGGCAGAAGCAGGTGTTGGCCACAGCGGCGTTTTGAGAAATGGGGCCCCGTCAACAAGCGAGGGTTCGCTGTTGTCAGGGTTGGCGGAAAAACGCACCCGGTGAGAGAGAACACAGCCTAGGCTCTAAGTAAAGGGGGAGAGGGGGCAGGAGAGAAACACGGACCTGCCCCCGAGAGAGTGAGAAGGCGACAAGAACAACGCGCAGCGGGCCCCTTGCCTTGCTTTGACGGCGGGCAAAAGGGGGGTAAAAGCAAGAAAGGTTGCCAAGTATGCTTGAACGGCAGGTGTAACAGCTTTTTCGGCTGAAGGATATAGAGAAGACTAAGGACCGAGGAAAAGCTTTTACGGCAAATTTCCTCCTGCCACTTACAAGGACTGTGGGACATGGGCTGTGTCTCTCGAGGGGGCAGAAAGAAGTGGGACAGTGTTTTGTTGATGTTATGTGCATGCTGTGGCCAACAGTTTTGGTTGTACTGTTAATAACCATTGTTAATAAATAAATAGAAATAATGTTGTTGAAAGAAAACCTGTGGAGAAATGTGTGACTTATTGGGGGGACGGGAGGGGGAGATGCGATGGGGTAGGGGTAGGCAAGAACCCGAGGCGGTCATGCCAGTCGAGCGGCTGAGCAGGGGGAGAGAGGGGATTCTGGTGCTGGTAAGGGAGGGGGGGGGAAGAGGAACAGAGCCAGCCATAGATCAATTGATTCTATTTGATCCAATGGGATTCTGCGCCCACAAGGAGCCCCACACAAGTGCTAACAGAACTACTGGATTTGAAAGAAAACGAGAAAGATTTCTTTCTAAGTATAGTTTTTCTTTAACACATTTTATGTCCAAATATAAGTTAGTAAATATATACATTGTATTGTTTTCAATACAACATATTCATCTTAAAGCCTGGAGATCCCACCAGGACCCCGTAATAGCTAAAGCCAATCCTGGGGAGGATGAGAGCGCAGACACTGGTGTTGGGTAGGGGCTGATGCTGGGGAGTCAGAAATGGGACTTTGATGCTGAGGAGATTCCTGGGGTGGGCGTCGGAGGCAGGCAGAGAGGGAACACTGTTGCTGGGAGGAGATCAGAGAGGGGGCTCTGGTGCTGGGTGTTTGCACTGTTTTAGAGTAAGATGCTAATTCCTGCAGGGCTTACTATTCATTTCCACAAAGAGAGTTCCACTGAATTTCTGGGGCTTGCATGGAAGTGAGGATGAGAACTGGGGAGGTCTCACTGTACTGAAGTGGCTAACTTTGGAATAGTTTAATGCACACCAGAAGGGTCAGTGCTGTCACAAGTAGTCTAAAGAGACTTTTTATAACTCATTCACAAATGATTTAAGACTATTGGGCCCCATATTCCAAAGGGTGCCAGTGCTAAGGAATATCCCCACAGACCATCTTGGCACAATTTGGATAGTGCCAGGGTAATCAAGGGGCAGGACTGGGATGGTTCTGGCACCTATCTGGTCAGCAACGATTTTCAGCCCACTAACTGGATAGGTAACCCCATAAAGTTAGGACAGTCATTGACGTGTCCTAACTTTCTGCAGTTTTGCTATTTATTTTTATTTAACAAACACTTATATACCGCACTTTCCCATGGATCAGTTGCGGTTTAAAAAAACCAAGGTAAAAAAACAGAGCAATTATAAAACCTGTTCTTTTTTACATGAAACATCAACAAACTATGTACAGTAGGCTTGTGCCTTAATACATAAAACAAAAATTATTGCATTGGACAAACAACTAAATACATAACAACTTTTGTGGGGTGCTTCGCAACTATTTACAAAACATTTGTAATATTGTGTTTAGACTATTTACATTACAGTGCAGTTGGCAGTCTAGCCATAATGTATTAGAATTATTGCTACCGTGATAGAGGAGAATAATTTAATTTTCTTCAGATGCATTTATTTTGTTATGACTAACTTGGTTTGATAACACAGGTACACTAAAAGAAAATTTTTTTAAACTGCCTCTAATGTTTCGATTGATTTTTACGTTTTTTGGTGCGCTGAATCCAAATCTGGTAACCAATTTGTTCCATCACGTACAGATTTTTTGCTACATTGGGTTAGCAGTTTGAGGTGAACGTTTCAGATTGAGTGCGATCGAGATAAAAGTTTCTTGGATGAATTCTTTATACTAATTGTTTAGTAGTTATTCAAATAAGAATAAAGAAAATTGTAACAAGGCAGCACATAAGAATAGAGTAATGTCAACAAAACACACTGTGATGGTAGCAAAATTGTCTGCACTTAAAACAGCCACATACATGTGCACAAACATTGAGCATATAAGAGCAAGGTTAGACACAAAGCAAAGCAAAGAAATGTGCAAAAAATGTTGTACAGGTATGTATGTAAGAATAGAAAACGCAAACCGCACCATTGCAATACATGAAGACAAACACCCGATGGTGTGAAAATAAAATTCTAATAAATGAGATCCGACTCTGTGGTAATAACTAGCAAATTTTTATTTCAAAGTTTAGTAAAAACACGATATTTGTCAACACAGTTTAGATTTTAAAGTCATTCTTGGGTCAATCAATCTCCTGGTGGGCCCGTTTCTTCTTCCCCCGAATGCTTCTCTTGGTGCGCTGCTTGGCGTATTTTTCATTTGGGGTTTCCCGCAGCAGCAACCAGCAGAAATCAGCCATCATAGTGGTGTTCCATCTTCCTTGGTACCTTCTCTTTGCGTCCTTGATATCCTGGTGAAACCTTTCACCTTGTTCTTCACTGTACGCCCCCATGTTTTCGGGAAAGTAGTTCACATGGGAGTGCAAAAAATGGACTTTCAGGCTCATGTTACAGCCTTGTTCTTTGAAGGCATTGAGCATCCTGGCAACAATATCCTTATAGTTCTCATCCCGCCTGTTCCCCAAGAATTTGAGAACAACATCCTTGAAGGAATCCCAGGCTTCTTTTTCCTTCTCAGACATCGTTTCAGCGAATGCTCCATCTGAAATGAGTTTCCTTATATCAGGGCCAACAAACACTCCTTCCTTTAGCTTTGCTTCAGAAAGTCGGGGGAACTTTGAGCAAAGGTACCGAAAGCACTCACCATCTTTTGGAAGGGACTTGATGAATTGCTTAATGAGACCCAACTTAATGTGGAGAGGTGGTAATAGAATTTTATCACGAGGTACCAAGCTCTCATGAAGAACATTTTTCTCACCGGGTCTCAAATACTCCCGAATTGGCCAGTCTTTTTCCCCCCAGTGTAGGTTGCGGGCCCGGCTATCCCACAAGCAAAGGAAGCAGGGATATTTGGTGAAACCGGATTGCTGCCCTAATAGCATGGATAGAATTTTAAAGTCTCCACAAATCATCCACTTATGCTCATCATAACGAATCTTCTGAAGAATCAGGGCCAAATTCTAGTATTTTTCTTGGAGAATAACAGAGTGAGCAATAGGAACTGAAGCGAATGTGTTGCCATTATGAAGAAGAACACCTTTTATGCTGTCTTTTGACGAATCAATGAACAGCCGCCATTCAGCAGGATCATACTTGAGTTTAAACTTTCCATCACTCCGTATATATCGTTGCAAAATACCAAATCTTCCTCTTTGCTGAAATACTTCAAAAATTGTGTCTCGCGGTTGCGGTACCAATAAAAAGTTGTTCCTGGTGACAATAGATTTTTCTGTTTAAGCCGAGAACCTAGCAGTTGGGCAGCATCTTTTGGGAGTCCTAAATCCTGGACTAAATCATTCAATTCAGCTTGAGAGAAAAGTTCAGGTTTCGGATCTGGTTCAGTTTCAAACTCGGAAGTACTGGACTCATCGGGAAAAGCCATCTGATGAGTCTCATCATGATCAGAACCGTCCACACAAATATGATCCAAAGATTTGGTGGTTCAGGCACAGGTACTTCGTTGCTATGAGGCATAGGCCTAATTGCTGAGGGAAGGTTGGGGTAACTTATTACGTTCTTATTTTTTAAGTTGTATCCCTTCACAATGCAAGAGCAAAAATAGCAGTCACTGCTGTGGTCTCTTTGTTCACGCCACATCATAGGTATTCCGAAACGAAATGCTTGTTTTTTACCTTTCATCCATAAGCGTAGATCTTCCTCACATTTCTTGCACACTTAGAGAGTAGCCAACTGTAAGTCTAGATCTACTAACTACAAACCGAAATAGGCAAAATATACTTTTTTAATAAATGCAGAAATGTTCCTCTGCCGCTTTTTCATGGTATATTCCCCACAAATAAAACAAAAACTGTCCGGAGAGTTGACGTAACCTCTGGCTCTGTGAGCCATCACAAATACACAGCACTGCAAACTACAACTGTAGTGAACCACTTCGGAATAAAGCTGGAGTACGACTGAGCAAACAAAAGGTAATAATGAACTTGCAAGAAACTGAAATTTGACAGGAACGTTCATGTCGCAACCACCGTGTTTGAGCGAGCGAGCGAACGAGGCGAGGCGAACAGGAAAGAACATGCGCCAGCGCGAGTACTGGATTTAGCCCCCCGCCTCCCAATTGTCCTGTTAATGTATAAAATGAATACAAAACACTCTAAAATATCATGAGGGAGTGTTTCTAGTTAGTTAACCATTACAACCTCTATTTTGGGCCAAGAAAATAAACTGCAGTCGGCTAAAAAGAAATTATGTGAACATTCCTTATATGGGTAAGAAATCTAATTTTGCAAGAAAATGTGACGTGATGGAACATTTTGGCTATTTTTCCTGGATTCAGCACCCCAAAATCTATAGGAATCAGTTGCAAAACTGGAGGCAGTTTTTTGGTAGTGTACCTGTGTAATTAACTTGTCTTCTGTAATCCATTTTCAGTGGGAGAGGAAGTTTGTCTGTGGACCATAGTGTGTTATAAAAAGATGGGTTTTTAGTTTCTTATGGAATTCCTTAATTTCAGTTAAAATTCTGATTTCCTCAGGTAGTGTATTCCAGAGGATGGGGGCCGAATGAGAAAATGCCTTGTTGTTAGTTGACTTTTTGGCTTTTGTATAGTCTTTCGGAGTCGTTATTTTATTTGTGTTACCTCTCCTATGAGTGATTTTTGTTGTTTCCATATTAATAAGCTTGCCCAGTGTCAGTGGTACTTTATTATTTAATGCTTTGAAAGCGGTTATTAGGATTCTGTAGTTTATCCTGCAGTATATTGGTAGCCAGTGTAGGTTAGCTAGTATAGGTGTTATGTGTTCAAATGTATGAACCTTCATTATGATTCTGGCCGCTGAATTTTGTGCTAGCTGAAGTTTTTTAAGGTTCTGTTTTGTTGTTCCTAGAACTAAATTAGCAAAATCAAAGTGGGGTGTAATGATTGCTTGTATTATGCTCATAAAGTCTTGTATATGTACTAGTGGGCATAGCTGTTTTAGTATCTTAAGCTCGTAGTGGATTTTTTTGGTTGTGTTTCTAATGTGAGAGTCCATACTGAGATTCTTATCTAGAATCATGCCTAGATATTTCACTTCATTTCTTGTTTTGATTTCGTGATTCAGAAGCATGATAGATGTTGGGGAAATGTATGATTGATTTTTCGTTACAAATAAGATGTCTGTTTCTGAGTAGTTGATATGTAGATTTTGGTCTTTTAGCCATATTGTGAGTTCATTGAAGCACTCAGTTATTAATTGCATTGGTGGGTTAGGGATCGTGAAAGGGATGTACAGCATTATATCGTCCGCATAGATATGGTAGTGGACATTGAACTTTTTAAAGATGTTGCAGACAGGTTGGAGATACATATTGAAAAGGAGTGCCGATAGGGCAGATGCTATCTGGTTACTGGCTGAATATTCCCACTGACCAGACAGCAACAGAGGTCAGCAGTAAAGCTAGATATTCAGGGACAGTGAGCTAAATATCAGGCCTATTGTTTTTAACTTTTTACTGCATTTTGCTGAAATACACTCCTTTGACCCTTCTCTGTTGTGCCAGTGTACTCTATGTTTGGTCTTCCCTCTCAGTAGACTCAGAAGGGGACCACCAATCCCAATACCAGGTAATTTGACCTCCCTCAAAGGGTCTCATAATTGCTAATGTGGCCCTTCATCCAAAAAGAAACTCTCATCCCCAATCCTAGTCTAAAGCACATATGTATATGGCAACTAATCAGAATTACAATAGTTATCTCACAATGACATATAACCTACTTACAAACATTAAAATCAATTCAAAGCCTAAAGGAGCAAGTTTTCAGTCTTTGGCAACTGAATCCATCATTCTCATTGGTTGAAAGCATTATGATGATTTATAAGAGCCATGATCTCTGTGGGTGGGGCACTTCCTGTTCATTTCACCATGGCCCTTAACTGCTTTCACAGGGCGTCACCAAACAAATACCATTTCCCTGCAGACCACCGTGATATTAATAAAATTGATAGCAGACAAATGTTTCGAAGTTCTATTGTTTGCTGTAGTCAACAAAATCTTAAGTTTAAACAGTCTGTAAGTCTTGGTAGGATTTATAAACTATTAGAGTTGACTTATAGTGTATTCTTAAAGGCCAAAGTTGAAATCCTGCTTCTCCCTGGAACTCCCTGTGACCTTAGGCGAGTCATGTCACCCCCCCATTATCTCAGGTACATCCTAGAAATAGGGCCACTGCAAGGGTATGAGGCAGCCTAGGCAAACATCCTTCCTGCCACTCCCTGCTCTTGCTCCACCCCACTGCCACAGCACTGACTAAAAGCCTCTTGCTCTATGTGCCGTTTCCACCCCCTCTGACACAGACTTCCTGTTCGTATGGGGGCTCCAGCCACTTCTGCCCCCATGCAAACAGGAAGTCTGCATTAGAAGCAGCGAAGTATCAATCGCACGCAGCACCGACAGCTTTTGGTAAGCGTCGTGGTGCTGTTTTAAAGTCAATGGAACCACTGCAGGTCTTGAAGAGGGGCAGCAGTAATGGCAATGGGCCACCTTGGAAACATTGGCACTCTAGGTGACCCCCTAATTCACCTAATGGCTATTACTGGCCCTGCTTAGAATGTAAGTCAACTTGGGCAGAGAAACAAAGTGAAAAATAGAGAAAATAAAGGTAGATGAAGACCATATGGAAACACAGAAACATAGAAAAATGATGGCAGATACAGACGACACGGCCTAGCCAGTCTGCCCTTCCATACCAGCTACTAAGCTTTACAGTCCATTTTGAGATCTTAGAGATCCTCTGTGTTTGTCCCATGTCTTCTTGAATTCAGATAAAGTCCTCATCTCTACCATCTCAACTGGGATGCATCTTCCATTCTTTCTATAAAGAAATATTTCCTCAAATTACTCCTGAGTCTATCTCGTTTTACCTTCAACCTTTGGTTCTTTGTTTCTAAGTTTTATTTCAGTTGAAAGAGACTCTGCTGTGCATTTATGTCACAGAGCCTCATATCTTACCTCTTCAAAAGTATGCATATTGAGATCTTTAAGTCTGTCCCCATATGCCTTATGATGAAGACCACTAACTATTTTGGTAGACACCCTCTGCACCAACTCCATCCTGTTTATATCCTTTTGAAAGTGTGGCCTCCAGAATTGCATGCAATACTCCAAATGAGGTCTCATCGAAGACTTATACAGAGGCACTATCACCTCTTTCTTCCTGCTGGCCATTCCTCTCCCTATCCATCCAAACAACCTTCTGGTTTTCACTGTCACCTTTTCTACATGTTTAGTTACCTTAAGATCATCCAGTGCAATCACCCAAATGTCCTGCTTTTCTTTCATGGACAGAAGTACTTCACTTTATATATTGTATCGTCCCCTTGGATTTTTGAGCCCAAATGCACGACCCTACAATTTTTTAGCATTAAATCTCAGCTGCCAAATTCTCGACCATTCTTCAGTCTTCACTAGGTCCTCCTCATGTTATCTACAACTTCCTGGGTGTCTACTCTATTGCAAATTTTGGTATCATCCACAATGAGATAAGCCACAATATCACTTACAACAATTTTAAAAAGAATCAGACCAAAGGCAGATCCCTGCAGCACACTACTAGTAACATCTTTCTCCTCAGAGTGAGCTCCATTTACATATACCCTTTGTCACGTCCCACTCAACCAGTTTCTAACCCAGTCAGTCACTTTAGGATCTGTACCTAGAGTGCTCATTTTATTTATAAGTCATTTGTGTGGACTAGTGTCAAAGGTTTTACTTAAATCTAAGTACATCACATACTCTTTCCCTCTGTTCAACTCTCTGGTCACCCATTCAAAGAAATTAATCAGATTTGTCTGACAAGTCCTTCCTCTAGTAAAACTATGCTGCCTTGGATCTGGCAATACATTGGATTCCAGAAACTTCACTATCTTCTGTTTAGCAGCATTTTAATTAATTTACTGACCACAGAGTTACGACTAACTGGCCTGATAGTTTACCACCTTGCTCTTAACTTCTGTTTTTGTGTAAAGGGACCCACACACACTCTTCTCCAGTCCTCTGAGAGCACTTCCAACTCTAAAGAAGCATTGAAAAGGTCGGAATGGAGCAGCCAGGACTTTTCTAAGTTCCTTCAATACTCTCAGATGTATCCCATCTGGCCCCATTACTTTGTCTACTTTTAGTTTAGCTAGCTCCTCACAAACACAGTCTTCTGAAAATCATTCAAGGTCCACCTCAGTTCTGTTCCTATTTGTGGGTGTTTTCTGAGGTCTTACTCTTGGCCCTTCATCTGTGAAGACAGAACAGAAATATTTCTTAAGCAAGTCCTCTTTAACTTCATCAGTTTTTACATAGTCCTCCCCTTCACCTTTGAGTCTGGCAATACCACTTTTGCACTTTTGCCTGTCACTGACATCTGAAACATTTTTTGTGCCCCCATTTTACTGTATTGACTATTTTTTTCCATTTGTAGCTTTGATTTCCTGACTACTTTCCGAACATCTCTTAGCTTTTCCAAATACTGATGCTTGTCTTCTTCTTTTTGTAATCTCTTGTATTATATAAAGGTCACCTTCTTTTTCCACATCTTTTCAGCTACTTCTTTAAAGAACCATAGTGCCCCCTCTTCCTTTTACATTTTACATTTATGTACTTTCCTTACAAAAGGGTTTGTTGTCTTTAAAATATTCCCTTCCAATTTTGCCCACTGCTTTACTATATCTCCCAGCTGATCCCATCCAGCTAATGACTCCCTAAGATATTGTCCCATCTTGACAAAGTTAATTTTCCTAAAGCCTAGGACCTTCATTTTTTAATAGGCTCTCTCATCCTAATACTGAGCCACAACATCTGGTGATCACTGGATATGAGATGATCACCTACTATAACATCAGAAACACTCTCTCCATTTGTAAGCACCAGATCCAGTGTAGTCCCATCCCATGTGGGTAACATTACCAGTTGCTGGAATAATTCTCACTGTAGAGAATCCAGCATCTCCTTACTTCCAGATGACACTGCAGCAGCGATGTTCCAATCAACCTCCAGTATATTGAAATCACATATCAATGGCATTTCTCCTTCCAGAGCAATACTGTGCATGTCTTCAATTAAATCTACTTCTTTGGCATGTGAAGAAGTTCTGTATATCACACCAATGCAAATGGATATTCCATTCACTCTTTCCAGTTTGACCCACATTGCCTCCTCCTTCCTTTGTAAGCCCTACAATTCTGTAGTTTTAATGTTATTTACATATAGTGCCATTCCTCCTCTCTTTCTTCCTACCCTGTCCTTTCTGAATAAATTATAGTCTTGTAAATTATTTCCCAGTTATGGTTCTCTGCCACTAAATCCAAATCAGGCTCTTCCATTAAAGTCTCAAGATTCAGAATCTTATTTCCCATACTACAGGCACTAATACACACCGCTTTCCAGATGTTGCTCCTTTCTCCCATTTCTACAGAGGTATTTAATGTTTTACTTACCTGAGGGCTTTAACTTACCTGAGGTCTTTCTTTACTCATTCCCATCGAATCATAGAAACATAGAAACTTGATAGCAGAAAAAGACAATGGGGGTCATTCACAACCACGAATAATGGGGATGTACGTCCAGCCTGGATGTACATCCCTGCTATCTGTGGAAATGGCTATGCCGCTCCAAAGGCTCCCCATACATACAGCTGTGTTGTACGGGGAGCCTTAGATGGAAGTGAGTAAAGGGTGGGTGATCACCCCAGACATACAGGGCCGATTCAGAGGTCAGCCCTGTACGTCCGGTGTTGGCTGGGTAGAAAGGGGACTTATTCCACCTCAGAGGTGGAATAAGTCCCCCTGGATGCGGCATTTTGGTGGTGGCCTGTGGGGAAAAAAGTAGGTAGGGGCACAGGATGTTCCCCGCAGCCAGACCCTGGCCATGGGAGGCTGGATCGGGGGTCTGGCTGCTGGGGAAAGAAACCTTTTGGCGGCAGTTGGGGATCGTGGCTCGGTGCCATGGCAATAGGATGCCATGGCACAGCGACTCCATTCAGGAGCCTGGCTGAGTTAGCTGGGTAAGTGGCTGGATGTCTGGGGTGTCTGAATCAGAGCACTTCCCAGATGTCCAGCCACTATGCTGTGATTCTGCTCCTACGGGGACATCTAGCCCCAACAGGAGCAGAATCGGGTGCATCTCCAGACCGTCTCAGAATGTGCCTCCATACGGCCTATCTAGTCTGCCCTTCCATGGCATACTATAGTCCCCTTTTTTTCCTTTAGCGATCTTCTGTGTTGGTCCCATGCTTTCTTGAATTCAGATACTGTCCTGGTCTCTACTACCTCCACTGGGAAACTATTCCATGCATTCACCACTATTTCCGTAAAGAAATATTTCCATATATTATTCCTGAGTTTATTCCCTTTCGCCTTCATCCTATGCCCCCTCATTGCAGAGCTTTCTTTCCATTGAAAGAGGCTTTCTTCCTGTGCATTTATGTCATGGAGGCATTTAAACATTTCTATTATATCTCCTCTCTCCTGCCTTTCCTCCCAAGTGTACGTATTGAGGTCTTTAAGTCTGTCCCTATATGCCTTATGATGAAGCCCAGTGACTATTTTGGTACCAGGAGCGGTTTTATCATTGGGCATGGTGAGGCGGATGCCTAAGTTGGTGAATTTTTGGAGGCAGCAAAATAATGCCCCAAAATCACAAATCACACCACCGGCGGCCGTCTCACACTGCCTAAAAAAAAAAAAATAGAAGATGGCCAGTTCAGCAGCATCTTCTCCAAGCAGTTGCCGCTGTTGCTTTTCTTGTTTCGGTGGTGGCAGCGGCAGTGGCAGCAGCAGGCCTCCAAAGTTCAGACTAAAAAAAAAGCTCAGGTTGATGCTTCCTTCTGCTGCAGTGGGTGGCCCAGCTGGTCCTGCCGCCTCTGACATTGCATCAAGGGGGCAGGACCGACCAGCCCATGTGCAGGAACAGAATGATGCTCAGGCCCATGGTTATTTTTTCCAGTCTCAGAGGCCTGCTGCTCCTGCTGTTGACACAGGAGAAGTGGTGGTGGATGGCGGCAGGTGCTGGGGCTGAAAGGGAGGTGGTAGACAAGTGTGAGGGCAGATTTGAACAGAAGTTGGAAGGCCGAGGGCAGATGGACATAACTGGGAGAGCAGAGGGCAGAGGTTGGACACAGTGAGGGAGGGGGCAGATAGCAGACGTTGGACACAAATGGGAAGGGTAGAGGGAAGATAGTGGACACAAATTGGGGGGTAGGGGCAGATGTTGGCCACAAGTGGTGGGACAAAGGGTAGATGCTGGAGGGCTAATGCTGGACATGGAGCATAAGAGGATGAAATGCAGATGTGGATATGGGGTGGGGGGGGGTGGACGGGGTAAGGAATAGAGGGCAGATACTGGACATAAGGTAGGAGTCATAGTGGGGGAGGGCATATGTTGGAAATGTGTTGGGCATAGGAGGATAAAGGGCAGATTCTGGAAACAAGTTGGGGCATAGGGGATGGAGGGCAGAAGATGGACAACAGGATAGGTTTGGAGGGCAGATGCTGGACATGGGGTGAGAGAGAGAAGATGCTGGACATAGGATGGGGAGATTTGATGCTGAACATGGAGTGGGGACATAAAGTGAGGGAGAGGGAAAGAGGGGGATACTAGACATAATATGGGAACAGGATGAGAAAATGAGGGGGAAGTGATGGATGGTGCAAGAGAGGGAGAGACACAGGATAGGTTGGAGAGAAGGGGAGAGATACTGGACATGGTGGAAGAGAGAAAGAGAAAGGGGAGAGTTAATTTAAGACTAGGGAATAAGTGGCAGGGAAGGAAAGAGAGATTGGGAGTAAGAGGACTGTGTTAAAGGTTGAAAAATGTTAGATAGATGCAGTAAAAAGAGGGAGATTTGAGGATCGGATGGTAAGAAGGGGATGTGAAATCAGAGTTGACAGAGAAAAATAAATGGAAGAAAGCTGAAAGGAAAAGATCAGTGTTGGAGCTGGAAGGAAGTGAAGAAGACAGGAGGAGAGAGAAGTGACAGATAGACCAGAGACCCTAGAGGTAGGGGTTAAGAAAAGATCAAGGAAACCAGAGCCTGGGATCAATCGGATTGGAGCATAAAATGGCCAGACAGACAGCAAAGGTAAAAAAATTAATTTTATTTTTAATTTAGTGATTGAAATATGTCTGTCTTTGGATTTTATAAGCCCGATATTCAACCTGCGGCGGTCAGCATTTTTAAAGTGCCTGACCACCGTGGGCAGAAGTGAAACCAGATATTCACCACTGGAATCTGGATATCCTCCGGCACTAAATACTTGGTTTCAGTTCTGACTATCACAGCTATCCAGACAGTGGCAAGACTCAGCTGCTGTCTGGATAACCGAATTGCATAAAGTTAAGACAGTTATTGAAATGTTGTGACTTCATACAAGCACTTAGCTGGTTAATGTACTGAAAATCGCTGCTATCTAGGTAAGTGCTGGGGCTACCCTTGCCTTGCCCTCCACATTTAGAGGAGATATTCAGCAGCACTGGCCAGTTAGTGCCCTCTAAATTGCTCTGTCAATGGGCTTTATCTGGTTAGCAGGTCCTGCTAACCAGGGCCAGCCCAGAGTTGGTTCAAGGTGTTGGCACCATAGGCACACTTTAAGCCTTAAGTCTCCACCCCCGGCTGTCAGAATCTATTGTTTAGCTTTGAATGCCCTGTTCTTTTCTACCCCCAAGAAGCTTCCGCAGTAGGCAGCTACCTAGCTTGCCTAGTGGTTGGGCCGGCCCTGCTGCTAACTGGATAAACCCCTTTGAATATTGGGCTATACATGCTTTATCTTTACACTTTGCACAGTATAGGGACATCTGCAGATCTCTGTTTCTCTGGTGTTGTATTGGATGCAGTCTGATATTTTTTTTCCATTTTAAATGTTTATTGCACTTTTCCAAATATCACAAGATAATAGTCCACATACATAGTACAACATCATCACAATCCCACCTCCCTGCGCCCCACTCCCGTCCCGTACCTCCCTCCCTCCTGCCAATCTGTTTTTTTTTTAATTTCAATTAATTTTTATCCATATAATTTTATTTTTAGATTGTGGTAATGTAATCTACAGTAAGGATCTATCTGTATTCTGAATATGTGACTGATGCCAGGTATTTAGTTAGAATGGGGTTTCTGTGAAGGGTTCTGTAGCAATCTGGCTTATTCAGTTTCCAAATAGGTATGTTCTAGGGCCCACTTCAATATTTATAGTGCTGCTATTTTCTGGTTATTTTTGTATTACTTCACTATATGCCCAATACTGGTGAGAGTTTATATTGCAGTTATATTATTTTTCGTATGTTGAGTTCAATGGGGAAATGTCCTCTGCACCCATTGTGGGCTTCTTTGGATGTAGAATGCGGGGGTTATTTAATAGGCTCTATTCTTGCTTTGGATGTCTGAAAAAGGGCATGGAGATGTCCCTAAAGTCATTTTAGAAGTCGACTCTGTGGACGTCCCCGGTGCGAGGACGTCCAAGTCTGAACAGAGGTGTGGAGTAGACATGTCCAGAACTTGGATGTCCTTGTCCAGTTTCAGAAACACCCTTGACATCCTGAGCTGTGTCCAAGATTATACCTGCTCCAGGCAACAATAAGCATAGGAAAAGTGCTCGTTTTGTCACAGACATTTGGAGGGTGTGGAGGAGGTCGTCTGCTCGTGTCTCCTATATTTTCCATGTTGACAATAAACACTGTTGGAGAATGAAGGCTCATGTATTAGTTTTGCTATAGGCTACACAGGGGCGGCTCAAGGCAATCTACTGCCTGAGGCAAAGGATGAGATGGCGCCCCCCCCCCCCATAGAGGGGGGTGGGGCTTTTTCAGAACTCCAGTCAGGGACTGAACCAAACCAAAAAGCCGATTAGATTTATTTATTTAGACAGTTTTGTATACCACCTTATCCTTCAATCAAAGTGGTCACTACACAATTGGGGGATACATTTAACACGAGGGGATATGAGACACATACGCTAATACTTACAGGGAACATGGGCTATGGAGGGTTAAGTGGCTTATTTATTTATTTATTTATTTAACATTTCTTCTATACCGCGCTATTATAATCAGCGCGGTGTACATCGAACAAAAACATACTACAATGTATACAAGCAACATTGAGTTTACAATGAACAGGAAATTAAACATGGGATAAACCGGGAAAACTATGTACAAGTTAACTCGATACTATGTACAATACTCTAACTCATTTGGATGTTGCATGTGCTTTTGTGGGTGGATGGTACACATATGTTGGTGGATGGTACACGTATGTTGCATGTGCTTTTGTGGGTGGATGGTACACACTTGCCTCTTACATGGAGGAAATGCAAGATGTTCGCACACCAAGGAACTAAAAAAGACCGAGAACCAACAGCACAGTTTATAAAACTAAATTATAACTAAATTTTTATTTTGTTGGAAATGCAAGATGTTCGCACACCAAGGAACTAAAAAAGATCGAGAACCAACAGCACAGTTTATAAAACTAAATTATAACTAAATTTTTATTTTGTTATAAACTGCGTTACGGTTCTTTCTTTTTTTTTTCAACATATATTTTGCATCCACAGTAGGTGCAGAGCAGAACCAGGACATTCACCCACAGAACTCAATATCTTAAAACAAAAAAAAAATCTGATTCTGATCATCTCACTAACAACAACAACAAACATTCTCCAGTACCAGGCATATTGTGAACTAATACAGAACCCTACAACAAAAAGCAAATCTACCAAACCATACCATATCAGCACAAACTTCCAAAACTCACATAAGGGCCCATCCAAAAAAAGTGTCACTGTAAATACCACAGTGGGCCCTGGAACATCTATACACCTATTTGAAAAGCTGAACAAGTCAAATTACTACAGTACAGTACAGATCTTTATATACAAACTCCATGTTAACAGAACTCCTGGCCTCAGTCACACACTCAGAACACAGACCCTCACCAAGTACAGAATAAGTAACCACAATCTAAAGTAAAAATAAAAATATGTAGACAAAATTGAAACCCCAAGAAGCCAGACTCTGCATGCAGTGCAACATCAGATTAATAAGAGATGCAGTTCCCCCATACTGTGTAAAATATAAAGATAGCACAAAGTCCAATCACTAAAATTAAACAAAATTATTTTTTCTACCTTTGTTGTCTGACCATTTTATTCTCTGATCATGCTGGTCCCGATCTGAGGCTTCTGCTTTCCTGTCTCCTCTTAGCTCTCTTTCTGTGGTCTATGGTCCATCTGCCATTTCTTCTTTTGTTTTCTTCACTTCCTTCCATCAGCCCATTTCCACTTCCAGTAACCCTCCCCAGTATCATTCCCTTTTCCAGTCCTCCCCTCCCAATACCTTCCAATGTCAACCGCCTTGCATTCCCATGACTGCCACTGGTGTCCATTCCCTTCCAGTCCCCCTCCTTCCCCACTGTCCAGCACCTTCTAGTCCAAATACCATCCCAGGTATCAGCTCACGTCCATTCTCAGTGCCACCCCCCCAGTCAGCTCCCTTCCAGTCACCCTACCCTCTGTCCATCCCCCTTCCAGTGCCATTGCTCCCTTCCAGCGTCCTCCCCATTACCCAGCCACCTACCACTCCCATCCCCAAGTGTCAGCTCCCTTCCAGTCCCCCTTCAGTACATCCCAGGTGTCAGCTCCATTCCAGCCTCCTCCTTCCCACGCCATATCAGCTCCTAACCCCCCCCCCCCAATAAGTCCATTTCCAGTCCTAGCCCCATAATCAGCCCATTTCCAGGCCTAACCCCACCGATCAGTCCATTACCAGTCCTAGACCCCCTCCTGATCAGCCTATTTCCATTCTTAACCCCCATCAGCCCATTTCCAGTTCTAGCCCCCCCCCGATCAGCCTACTTCCATTCTTAACCACCCATCAGCCCATTTCCAGTCCTAGCCCTCCCCCATCAGCCCATTACTGTTTCCCGTGCTACCCCCTCCCCTCCCCTTCCAGCCCAGCCCAGCACCAGACCTTCTCAAGAGAAATTAAAAAAAAAAAGAAAAACCCGGCCAGAGAAGCTGCAGCGGCAGAATGAAGTGCCCCGTGGCCCCCTCGCCACCCCAGAAGAGCCTGACATTGCATTTCCCGCGCGATGGCTCAGCTTTGCAGAGCCGCGAAGGGAGAGTGTTTCCCTTTCCTGCGGCTCTCTTAAAGTTGAGCCCGCCGGTGCTGATGGGAAACAGGCATTTCCTTCTGTCCATGAAAGAAGAACAGGTCATTGTTTCTGATGATCTTAAGGTGGCTAAACAGGTAAAAAAGGCAATGACAAAGCTAGAAAGATCCTTGGGTGCATAGGGAGAGGAATGGCCAGAAGGAAGAAGGTGATAGTGCCTCTGTATAAGTCTTTAGTGAGTCTGTGTGGAACGGTGTCAAAGGCTTTACTGAAATCTAGGATCCCTTGGTCCAACTCTCTGGTCGCCCAGTCAAAGAAATGTATCAGATTTGTTTGACAAGACCTGCCTCTAGTAAAACCATGTTGCCTTAGATCCTGCAATCTAGTTTAAAGCCCTCTTCAGTAGGTTAGCCAGTCTGCTGCAGAAGACACTTTGACCCTTATTGGATAGGTGGACGTCATCTCTGCTCAGCAGCCCTTGGAAAATCATCCCAAGGACCAGGAAACCAAAACACTCTTGATTACACCATCCATGCATGCCCTGGGGATAAAAATCAGCAACTAAAAGTTTACTTCAAACAATCTAGATGATTAGAAATCAAACCAGTGCATTGTTTGCCACATCTTAGCAGGAAATTAAGAAGCCAAGAATCTCTTTTTCCAAAGTAAACATAAATTTAAATGTTCTCAATGGAATAAGATTATAAAATAAATCTAACTAGAAAGGAAACATAAATCCTGTTAAACTGAAGCATACATGCATTGCCTTCAGTCTTAACTGGAAACAGTCATTTATAAAATGTTAGCAGTTGAAGGGCTTCCTTTGAAGAAAATAAGTGTGGGAAGAGATACCTGCTACCTCTCTGGAGCAGTCTGAGATGTCAGAGGAACAGACAGGCCACAATATGAATGAATGAATGAAGGAATCAATTCATTGGATTAGGTGGGGAACAGAAGCCAGAGCCATCTTAAATCTAGCTGGAGTGTGGCCTGATCTAGCGAAGACAAGGGCTATATAGGATTTGACACTTCCCAAAAATTCCCTAAAACTAAAAGGGATAAGATTAAAAATTACCTTGGGCATTACATAGCACATTTTTCCATTATGGCCAAGTCTCTCAATGAGCTGTTAAAACTGGGACCAAGAGCAGGCCTTTAAGAAGGTGAGTCCCTCTAATCTTAACACTGGTCTTGGCTTTTTATCCAGGGGGTATGAGTTGTTTCCTAATGTAGCCACTACTGGATTCCCTGTTCATAAAAAGTAAGCAAAGCAAGAATTTAAAAGCCCCATCATCAGAGCTCGCCCAAGGGTTTCAGCCACCCTAGACAAACCTTCAGCCATCTCTTCTTTCTAATCTTTCTGACTGTTGGCATTGAAAAGGTTAATGAAGCTGCTGCGAAGCCCCGCATTCAAATATGCTGGTAGCCCCTGTCTGTCCTACCTCTCTGAAATGCAGTTCCTGCTGTGGGGGGAAGGGGGGCTGGGAGGAGCTTTGAGTGCACTTGAATGTGCAGTGGCTTCTCCTGGAAGATTATTTTATGGGGGGCAGTGGCGGCAGCTAAGTTGGCTGCCTTCTGCTGTGTCTGCCCCCTCCAAAATTGTCTCACACTAGGTAACTGCCTAGTGCAAGAGCTGGCCCTGCCCCTCGTTATCAGAATAGAGACTGTCCTTTCCCCTCATAAGTGAAATCAATTATCTTTAGTTTCATCAGGAGCTGGCTGGGTTCGTCTGGAATCTTCCTCCTTGCACTTATGGCACAGCTTCCCAAACCTGTCTTGCTGACCCCACAGCCAGTCCAGTTTTCAGGATATCTACAACAAATATACATGAGATCAATTTGCATGCATTAGAATTCTAATATATGCAAATCTGTCTAATGCATATTCCTTGCAGAAATTTTGAATACCTAACTAGCTGTGGGGTTCCGAAGAAGAAATCCCTGATATATGGATGTTCACTTCAAGCACCTGCAAGGAAAATTAGGCTACAAAGTTGTTGACACACTGGGGGCAAAGTTAGGACAGAACAAACCTGTTCCTGATTATATGAAGCCATCTGGTAGCCCTAACTAATATATGCCCTGCAGGTCAATGAGACACAGGAGGGTTTCAGCAAGCTGCAATATACTTGAATTTCCAGGAATGAAATGCATTGAAAATGAACTAGTATTATTATAGGAAGCTGATTCAATCTGCATTGGAGATGTGAACAGCTTCCTTCCAACATACTCTGTGATCCAGTCCTAAAAGGGGACTTTAAATGAGTTAGAGCAGTGGTTCCCAATTGACTACTTCCATTGTATGCAGAGCTATCTCTTGCATATTCATTGTGAATATCCTGAAAACCTGACTGGCCTGGGGGTCCCAGAGGATTGGGTTGAGAAGACAAGGTTGCTTACCTGTAACAGGAGTTCTCCGTGGACAACAGAATAAGTCAGCCACACCTGAGCATGTACAAGTAGACCCCACCTCACCTGCCCGCCCCCTGCCTGACCAGTGTTTTTCCAGCTCTGATCCTCCAGGCTGGGGCATGTGCCGACTGCAGGCCGATCTTCTCCAGGGGAGGTGGGTGGGACGGTGTGGCTGACTTATCCTGTTGTCCACGGAGAACTCCTGTTACAGGTAAGTAACCTCGTCTTCTCCATGGACAAGCAGGATTGTATCAGCCACACCTGGTGCCTCCCTAGCTATGCAGAGCGCACGCTGGGGTAGAGAAGGAGGCCTGGGAGGCATGGGAGTTAGAATTCACCAGGAGACAAGTTTCACTGGAATGATTGGGATCTTTATTCCAATAGAGCAAGGTGCGTAACTGTGCCAGCAGTGCGTAGTCAAGAACAGTGCACAATGAAACAACGTACATACAGTGCAAGTGTTCAACACATGTAACAACATAGTAGTGCAACACGCAGGGCTACATGAGATTGTGCAAAACATGGAGCAAACATTGTGCAATAACAGGGCAACTCAGAGCAATGTCAACAGCTGTAAACTTCCCTTTCACGAGGCGTGAGGGGGCGCAGCATTGGCACCTTCCAGAGCCGCGGTCAGCACCGCTCTGCCAAAGGCACCGTCTGGATGTGGCCTGAGGTCAAGGCAATAGTGTTTCTGAAAGGTGTGTGGTGAAGACCACGTTGCTGCCTTGCAGATGTCCACCAAGGGGACCAAGCGTAGGTTAGCCAAGGAGGTGTCCATTGCTCTGAGCCGGTGTGGGCCCACTGTGGGTGTTTCGTGGGTGCCGGTTGGGTCGAAACAGAAGGCAATGCAGGCGAAGACCCAGTGGGAGAGTGTTATTTTGTGACAGGCCTGCCCAGCTTGTTCGGGCCAAAGGACACAAACAATTGCTCATCTTTGCGGATTGGTTCTGTCCTGCGGAGGTAGATGCAAAGAGCTCATACGCAGTCCAGGGTGTGTAGCCATTCCTCTTCCACTGAGGAGTGTGGCTTGGGGAAGAAGGAAGGGAGTTCAATAGTCTGGTTGATGTGAAAAGCGGATGACACCTTGGGTACGAACCTGGGGTGCGTGCGCAGCGAGGCGTGGTCATGGTAGAGCTGAGTATATGGTGGGTGGGCCACGAGCCCTTGTAGTTCACTGACCCTTTGTGCAGACATGGCTACGAGGAAGAGGGCTTTCCAGAACATGAACTTGAGGTCTACTGTCTGGAGTGGCTTGAAGGGGGCTCCTGCGAGCCGCTGGAGAACAAGGTTGAGGTCCCATGATGGTACAGGAGGCTTAACTGATGGCTTCAGGTTGGAGAGGCCTTTCATGAACCTGGAGACCAGAGGAAGCATTGATATAGAGTTGTTAGAGGACTTGTCTGCTGGGTCATGCTGCACGGCGATGGCAGCGAGGTGTACCTTGACTGACTGGGTCTTGAGTCCGAGCTCGGAGAGCGACATGAGGTACTGTAGGACGCTGGGCACTGGGCAAGTGGTCGGGTCCAGGTGGCGAGGTGCGCACCAGATGGTGAACCTCTTCCATTTGAGGCCATATGACTTTCTTGTTGACGGTTTCCTGGCCACCAGGACCACGTCCGGCACCTTGGGTGGCAACGTTGAGAGGTTCAGCCTCTCAGCCTCCAGGCTGTATGAGCGAGGGCTTCAAGGTTGGGGTGCTGCGTCGTGCCCTCATTCTGGGTGATCAGATCAGGACGTTATGGGAGCTGTATTGGAGGCTCGCTGGCTAAGCGCAGAAGGAGGGCGAACCACATCTGGCGGGGCCAGCGGGATACTATGATGATGATGTTTGCTTTGTCCTGAATGACCTTCTGAAGGGTCGCTGAGATCAGGGGAAAGGGCGGAAAGGCATACAGCAGAGACCACTCCCCCCAGCACACATCGAATGCATCTGCTGCTATCCTTCGAACGGATGGGCGCTTGGAGAAGAAGAGGGGGCATTTGGCATTCTGTTTTGTGGCAAACAGGTCGACTTGAGGCGTGCCCCATCGCCTGAAGATGTTGTTGGTGACCTCGGGAAGTAGGGTCCATTCATCGGGCTGCAGTTGCCTGCTCAGCCGATCTGCCAGGGTGTTCTGGGCCCCTGGGAGGTAGGATGTTCGTAGTTTGCAGTTGTTCTTAAGCACTAGGGACCAGATCGCCAGCGCTTCCCTGCAGAGCGAGTATGACCCTGTTCCTCCTTGCTTGTTTATGTAGAACATTGCCACCTGATTGTCTGTCTGGATTAGGATGGAGCTCCCATACAGCTGTGGTAGGAATGCACGTAGGGCGTACCTGATTGCGCGTAGTTTGAGGAGGTTGATGTGAAACTTTCTCTCCTGCGCAGACCACATCCCTTGCATGTTGAGCCGAAGGAGGTGCGTTCCCCACCCCATGTTGGAGGCATCCGTGGTGAGTACCACCTGATGCTGGTGCTGGCGGAGGTCTTTGCCCTCCGAGAGGTTCGTCGGTGAGGTCCACCACTGGAGCTGCTTTCTGATGCAGTGGGGGACAGGAACACATTTGGAAAGTGATGTCGAAGGTGCCACTGGAGATGGCGCATGTGCATCCTTGCCAGAGAGAGGACAGATGTTGTCGCTGCCATATGGCTCAGGAGGCACAGAAGGGCACGAGCAGAAGTCTGCTCCCTCGTGGACATTGCCTGAGCCAGGGAAACGATGGTAGTCACTCTGCGTACTGGGAAGTACGCTCTTGAGGAGCGTGTGTCGATCAACGCCCCTATGAATTCCAGGCGCTGAGAGGGGTTTAGTTGTGATTTTTGTAGGTTGATGATGAACCCTAGGGAGGATAGTAGTGACATCGTGCAATGCAGCATGTCCTGAAGCTTTGGGGCAGAGGGCTCTGTGAGGAGCCAGTCGTCCAGATAGGGAAAGACGCTGATCCCTTGTCTATGGAGGTGCACTGCTGCTACGGCCACGCACTTTGTGAAGACTCGTGGGGCTAGGGAGAGACCAAAGGGGAGCACCCTGTATTGGAAGTGCTGTCCCAGGACGTGGAATCGCAGGTATTTCCTGTAGGATGTGTGGATGGGAACATGGGTATACGCTTCCTGGAGATCCAGAGATGCCATCCAGTCACCGTGTTGTATGAGGGGCAGGATGGAGTTGAGGGAGTACATCCTGAACTTCTCCTTGGTGATGAATTTGTTGAGTTTGTGCAGGTCTAGGATGGGGCGAACCCCGCCTGACGTTTTGGGGATGAGGAAGTATCTGGAGTAGAAGCCAGTATTTATCGCGTTGCGAGGCACTTCTTCAATGGCTCGAGAGAGTAGCAGGTGGAGGATTTCTCGTGCCATGAGCGTATGCAGGTGGGTAGGTGTGTCACTGACAGGTTTGAAGCGCTGTAGGGGCGGCGTAAGGAAGCGTAGGCGGTATCCGTTTTTGATTATCTGCAGGACCCATCTGTCGGAGGTGATGGTTTCCCATTTGCCTCTGAACTTCGTCAGGCGACCCCTGATGGGGGAGTATGGCCTCAGTTTGCTGTCAAAAGGAAGGTCCAGTTTTGCCCCTTGGTTGTTGTTGGGTTTCTTTTGTTTGCGCTCCCTTTGGCTCTGTCGTTGGTGTGAGGGGCCTTGGTAGGTATCATATTTGTACCTGGGCCCTTGCCACTTTTGCTGAGAGTTATATGACGCGTACTTTTTGTTGGTGGGGTAGTAGGGCTTACGTTGGTAGCTGGTCCTCTGATAGCTGCTGCTGCTGCAGTGTTCCAGGCCATCCTCTGCTAGGGTTTGAAGGGTGGTGCAGTGATCCTTCATATCAATCACTGTGGCTGTCACTTTGTCGCCGAACAGGGATTCCCCAGAGCAGGGGGCATTGGCGATCCTGTCGTGTGTATTGCCTCGTAGGCCCAAAGCCCTTAGCCATGCTCATCTTCTGGCGGCTATGGCTGTCCCCGCAGTCCTGATGGATGTATCGAAGGAGTCGAAAGCCGTGCTAGCCAGGTGCTTGCTGCATTCGGCTATATCCGTGATGGTAGCAGATATGGATGCTTGCGTCTCCTTGGGGAGGGGATGAGATGGCGCTCTTGACCCCGGCCATGAGAGCATCCTGGAAGAGGATATGTTGAAACTGATGAGCCGCAATCCTGGCATTGAGCATTGCTCCTTGAAAGACTTTCTTGCCAATGTCATCCAGGAGTTTGTTGTCCCTGTCGGGGGGATTGTTAGAGTGCGTACGTGATGATTTAAATCTTTTTAGTGCAGACGACACCACGATGGACTGGTGTGGCAGCTGTGTTTTCGTGAATCCGTGGAGGGGCTGGACTTGATACTTGGTGTCGAGTCTCCTTGAGAAGGGGCGGCCGGAGGCAGGGGTTTGCCAAAGCAGTAGTTGGTTGTCCCTTAGTTCCTGGTGAATGGGAAGAGCGAAGGAGGGTTTCGGAGAGTTGAGATATTTCAGAACCTCAGGTTTGGGCTGGCTAGAAGCATCCAGGCCACCAAGGGCCAACGTGGCTGCCACCTTCCGGATAAATTTTGGATAGGTGAGATCTTCGGTGGGGGGAGGCTGGCTCTCTGTGTCCAGGGAGGGGCTTTCCTCAGTGGGTGGCAGGGAGGTTGAAGCGGAGCCTATGACTGCCTCAATTTTGTGCCATCCGCCGTATTGTCTGGGGTGTGAGACTGGGGAGATAGGGAGGTGGAGCATGAGCCTCCATGGGTTTTGCACCCCGAGAGACTATGTCCGCTGTGCACTGATGTCTTACGCCCCAAGAGGTTTTGGCTGAGGTGCACAGTTGAGGAATTTGCTATGTCAAGCCTAGCTGCGGTGGGTGGAGGGGCTGCCTGGTCCACCAGGCGTGTAAGAAGGCTGAGGATGGCAGAAGAGTTGTCCTGCTCCTCTCCCTGCGCCTCGAGTTTGTTCTGCTTCTCTCTCTTCGCCTTTTATAGTTGGAGCTGAGACTGGAGCTAGAGGAGTTTGTCCGGCACTTTTCCCTGTGCCTCTTGTGATTGGAGAGGCGGCAGGGGCTGGAGGAGGAGGAATCCGTTTGGCGATTGCGGCTGGAACGGTCCCTCCTCTTATTTCCTCAGTGGGGGGCATGGCTGGGTCAGCGTTTACCTTTGTGGTGTCTTGGGTTGTGCCTCCTTCTCTCCCCGCGATCCCGATGATTTCAGCTGCTGCTTCTCTGCCTGCTGCTTCCGTTGCTGCTGCTTTGGCTGGAGGGGGGGGACTGCGCTGTGAACGGGCTCAATTGGCGCTGTGTGGAGCCGCGCCAAGAGACAGCCATTCTGCGCCGAGGGAGGGGGAGGTTCTTGTGATTGCGCTGTGTCACTGAAGATGTGCATCATCGTGGTTGTCCGCATGATGACGCACTATTCCCGGGCTGCTCCGCAGTGAACCAATCAGTGAAGGGTGGGCGGAGGCAGGAGCCACGTTGGAGGCGCCATGATGAGAGGCGAATTCGCCATACTGAGCCCGACCATGGGAGCTGGAAGCAGCTGAGGTCGTGAGCACACGATCTGAGGCACTGGGTGTTGCAGGAGGAGCCGGAGGAGGAAGGCAGAGTGCTGATGCAGCAGGCTCAGCAGGAGCTGGTGGATCAGCGGCCTCGCGGCCGGGGATGGAGGCCCTGTTGGGCACATCCTTGCTGGGGTAGAAGCTGCTTGGGGAGCCGGTTCAGATGTCGGTGGAGCCTGTTGTGAGGCAGAAGAAGCTGCCAGGAATTCCTTTAGCTTATGTCCTCTGTGCTTTCTGGCCCGTGGAGACATCCGTGCACAATAGAGGCAGTCCTCGATCCTGTGGCCGGCTCCCAAGCACTGACCACACAGATAGTGTGAGTCGGTGCTGTTCATTTTCCTCTTGCAGTAGGTACATTTTTTAAATCCCGGTTTGGGCATATTGATTGAAGTATCTTGTTGTTTAGAAGTTAAGTTTAGCTGGAGAGCAGATCCATCTTGCTAGCAAGGCAGAAGAAAAAAGACTGGCCAGGCAGGGGGCGGGCCGGTGAGGTGGGGTCTACCTCTACATGCTCAGAAAGATCTTTCTGAGCTCTGGAGAGCACTGCCGTACCTGTGGCGCCGCCCGGAGGATGTCACCAGGTGTGGCTGACGCAATCCTGCTTGTCCATGGAGAACCACTGATTTAGGATCACAAGATCCCTCCCCCACCAGAGATGCTGCTCTAGCAAAAAAACATAAATTGTTCAGCTTGTGGCTGTCTGAAGAATTAACCCTCCATGGAAGACATCCTCTCTTAGGAAATCATTAGAAAGATTCTCCAGAATCTCCCATATATTTGGTTTTCATGATGTAGAAACAGGGAATAGTTATAATTATCAATAAAACAGAGCATTTAACACAGGCTTACAGCTGTGGTCAACATTATTGGCACCCTTGTATTTTAGGTATGTTGTGTACAATATCTTGAGAAAAAATTGGAAATTTTCCAACTGCATGTCATCATAATATTTTAATAGTGCAGTATGTTCAAAGGTATACAACAACAAAAAAATGTCTGTGCAACTTAGACATAATAATTTCTGAGAAAAAAAAAACTAAATATGACCTGGACAGGATTAATGGCACCCTTCACTAATATTTGGTTGCAGAACCCTTTGCAGTGATGACAGCCTTCAAACATTCTTTGTAGTCATCTATACATTTCGTACATCTGTCTGCTGGTAGTTTCTCCCACTCTTCAACTGTGATTTGTTCCAGCTCATGAATGTTTCTGGGATTCCTTTTACCAATGGCAGATTTCAGCTCTTTCCAAAGGTTCTCGATTGGATTGAGATCAGAACTCATTGCTAGCCTGTTTAAAACAGTTAATTTTTTCATTTTTAACCATTCTTTTGTACTTTTGGATGTATGTTTTGAGTCATTGTCCTGCAGGAGGACCCATGACCTTCGACCCAGACCTAGCTTTCTGACACTAGGTAGCACATTTCACTCCAAAATACCTTGGTAGTTCTCTGACTTCGTGATTCCTTTAATACGTTCTAGGCACAACATTATAGAACCTCCACCATATTTAACTGTAGGAAGGGTGTTTTTTTCCTTATAAGCTTCATTTTTTTCACCTATAAATGTATCACTGGCCTGTATTGCTAAAGAACTCAAGTTTGTTTTCATCTGTCCTCCGAACATTTTCTCAGACGGATTGTGGTTTCTCATGGTGCGTTTGGGCACAGATCAAGTGTGACTTTTTATGTCTGTCTTTGAGCTGTGGGGTCCTCCTTGGCCTTTGTCCATGAAGTTCTCCTTTGTTTAGTGAGTGGCATATGGTACGGGTTGAACACCACTCCAGATTGCTCCAGATCAGCCTTAAGCTCTTTGGATGTTGTACAGTACGTGGTGTTTTTCCAACTGTTCGCACTAACCCTTAAAGACTTCTTGGAATAATTTTCCTCTTCCCACCAAGTCCTGGGAGGTTCTTGACAGTTTCATGAATAGAAAACTTCTTAATAATATCGTGACCTGTAGACACAGGAATCCCAAGGTCTTTTGAGATGGCCTTGTATCTCTTGGAAGTTTGAGGTTTGGTGAAAATGGCTTTTCTGATAGTCTCAGGCAGCTCTCTTGTCTTCACCATTGTGACAATGGAACAGAGAGTGAATGTGGCCATTTTAAACATTAGAGCCATCATTCACTGGTTGATTCAAGTTATGTGAATACTGACAGTTGATCACAGGTGTGTCTAACTTTACTGCAATGGGAATGTGGTTCTTCTGTTCAAACTGATTTGAATTGTTTATAAGAGCGCCGATAATCATGTCCTGGCTACGCCCCAGTGTTTATACTATTTCCCACTATTTACTTTTTTAATTGGTCTTGTTTTATTTGATTCTCTTATGTATCAAACATGTGTGCATATATAGTCCAAAGCCATTTCATTAGCCACTTTTTCTTTTTAGGAGATATTGGACATTAAGGGGTTGAACTGCAAGGGTGCCAATAATGTTGACTACAACTATACCAATAAAATAATATGCATTCATTGGAAATATATAAATACATTATATCACCATCATCATTTTCTCAACTCTTCTGGCCAGGTCTTAATGAAACGTTATTATCTAAGCTATATGGCACTCGGCTCTTGTAGTGGGATTGCTCCTGGAACATTCTAGCTAAAATAAAGCTTTCTGAGGAATGTCAACAAAATCTAGGCAGCCTGGCAGAAAGTCACAAGAACAGGAATCCTTCCCAAAACCAACCAGCAATATTGAGGTTTCTCTTATTTGGCAGCTTGCATGACTATAGCCACAGTAAACCCACAATACGCTACCTGGGTGTCACGCTAGACCAGCATCTTGATTTGAAAGCGCACATAAACAACACCGTCGGGGCCATATACCACAAGATCAGGACACTACGACACCTAAGACCCATGCTGCTGCCAGAGGACTTCCGAACAATTTTCCAAGTGCTTGTAACACCCCATTTTGACTATGCTAATGCCATTCTGCATGGTCTCCCCAGGAGCACCCTAAACCCACTACAACTTGCGATGAATGCCACTGCCCGCGTCCTCTGCGGGATATCCAGAAGAGACCACATAACCCCAATCCTGAAAGATCTACACTGGCTACTGATCAACTGTAGTCTCACATACAAAGTGCTACTCCTGACCTTCAAAGCCATCAACAAGATATCCTCCTCCTCCCTCACCGACCTCCTCACCCCCACCCACAACAACAGATCAAGAAGGACATTAGCCACCAACACATTGGTAATCCCCATGGAAACAACAAAATGTTCTCAGGCAACAAGGAACAGAGCCTTCGCGTTCTATGCCCCGAAGTGCTGGAATAACCTCCCTCCCAATATCAGAGCAATCAGGGACCTCACCCAATTCAGGAAAGCCCTTAAGCATCACCTATTCCTTCTACACTACTCATAGCCTAATGGTGCATCCCCAACTCCCACACCCCAGCCCACCCCAGCAGCACCCCCCACACACCACATGCAGACCAGGATAACGGTAGTCTTCAACCCAACTACTGGATATGACAATGATGTTAAACAAATGTAAATGTAATAAGACTGTAAAATTGTAAATAACTGACAAGATCCAGACCTAACCACGCCGTTATACAGCATGATGACAAAGGTCTAACCTGTATATAGTTACCCCAGTTACAACTCCAAGTTACTGCGCCTGTTCAGTGTAAGCACAAGGCAGGTCCTTCCTGCTCTGTAGAAGAATTGTTAATTGTAAACTGCACAGATATTAAAGAGCGCGGTATAGAAAAGCTTTTAAATAAAATAAATAGGGCTTTGAATACCATTTTAAAGCTGGGGGCCACTGGGGCAGGAGAGACTGGGGATCACTCCTGCTCCCATGCTGGCCACCAAGAGGTCCTGGGTTTGGTGCTAGCTAATGGTTAGCTGTGCACTCTTAATTGCGGGATGCGACAAAAAATTAATTATTCTATACTAAGAAGATAAGCATTATCTTCTGGAGTGGAGGAGTAGCCTAATGGTTAGCGCCCTGGCTTGGGACCCAAGCAACCAGGGTTCAATTCCTACTAGCACTAAGTTATGGCCTTGGGCAAGTCACTTAACCTCTGTTGCCTAAGGAAAAGAAAATACAAGTTATCAATGTCCCTGTTTAAATTTAAGTTATAATGTCAACTGCTTTGACTGAAGAGATAAAGCGGTATAAAAAAACCTGTTAAATAAATTATGAGTTTGAGGTTTAAGTTTGCATATGTTATGATGTGACCCTGATGTTTGGATTGTTTGATTTGTTAAGATCTTATCTTATAAAGGCAACATAGGTGCCTATGTACCTCTATAAAATAGGCGCCCAGAACCAGCTCCGATAGTGCACAGATGCTGATGTGTACATTTTGATCTCACTGAAAGAGGTGTGATTGTGTACATGTACTCTACACCTGTACCGAAGTATTTTATAAAATATGTGTGTGAATTGCAACTCCACCTTTACTCTGTCCAAACTACATCCTTGGGAATGCTTACACACGGATTCCTTAAAAATAGGAGCATTTTTAATGTGTGCTTACTTTTCACATGCTTGTGCAGTCACACAATTTTATAAAAGCTCTTTTCTTCGCGTAAAACTGGCTTTACATGTAAAAAAGCTATAAAATTACTCCCAAGATGAACTAGTTTGTGATTGGAGGATACCTGGAGCTGTGTAGTTATCCCTTCTTACCTGTTGAACTGAAAGAAGTTTTTATGTCATTCCTAAGACAACTGAAATTTTCCATTGGGCTTTGTTAGCCCTGGTGAGTGAATTATTGCAAACTTACAAGAAAGAAAGGGTATGCAAGAAGGAGAAGCCAAAGGAAGCTATGACTGGTAAGGAAAGTTTTGAAATAAAGATTTGAGAAGTGGAACAAGAAAAGTCATCAAACATTTCCTGGATCTGTTTGTTTTACTCTCTTCTTTGCAAAATGCATTCTTATTATGTGACAGGTATGCAGCTGGTTTTAAATGACATTTGTTGTTTAATTTGTGCTGTTTCTAATCTGGAATGACGAGAATAAATCCCAATTTTTAGTTTAGCGCATGGTTTGGGTGCCGCACTAAAAGGTGGCATGGGAGTAGTGTGCATTGGGGCAGGAAGTAGGCAGGACATGGGTGGAAGGTAGATCTTGCCGGCATATCAAGGCTAGTGTGGGCATTAGTGGCTGATGCTAGCCTTGCTTGGTGCTATAAGCATGGGTGCACTTAACACCACCTCAATGGGCGGCATTGTGCACTGACATGCTGCCTTGCTCGGTGCCACGTGTAGGCGGAAGGAAGCACATGCCCCACATTTATAACGCAAGCTACACATGCATTACTGGCTTGGGAACAAGCCTGGATTTTCCGTTTAGGGACCAGGATACCAGGGGGATTAAATACTGAGGTGGAGTGGATGTCAATAGTATAATATATGATGTGGCTGGGATTCATGAATATCTAGGATTTTTATTCTGCTGATTGGGGTATTAAGAGGGTGTTGCTATTACCCAGGGCTCGATGACAGCACTGTCCACTGAAGGAAAATGGGAGGTGCTGGGAATGTATACTCGCTGACATCAGAAGATCAGCTGTAACATTTCCCCGGAAGTAAGAAAGTGAATGGAGGCGTTGGCTGTAGAGATGCTGCGAAAAATCTGTAAGATGCATTTTGTGTGGTCAGATATATGGAGAGAATTTCCCCTTGAAACTGAATTCCTCAAACCATGATGCATGCATTGGGTAGATTGGGAGACTGGCATGTACCCCAGCATGTGTAGACTTGGCGCATTATAAACTGAAGCACTCAACACAATTGTAGTGTGTTAAGAGTGGATTTTATGAATTAGAAGCTGAATTTTTATACTTTTTAAAAATATTTCTCTGGAAGAACTAAAATCAGGTTGAATTAAAATACTCCACTGCAGTTGGTGCTAGCATGGTTAGCTGTGCACCATCAATTGTGGGGTCCAGCCAAAATTAATTTTCCTATATTAAGACAATATACATTATGGGTTTGGAGTTTCTGTTTGTTTATGCCTTTATAAAATAGGCCCGTTATGAAAAAAGAAGTCGTTCACTGTAATCTTAACACTGGACTAGAGAAATCAAACTACAGTCCTCAAAACTGAAGTATACAAAAAATTTCTTCGAGGTCTCAGCTAAAACATTGGTGTAGCCTTTCAGACTTGCGTCATAATAAGGCTAAACGCCTATTCACATCAGTGACCTCCTCAGAAGTAAAATCAGAACCCTGAATCGCAATGGGGTTTTGCTTCAAAACAAGCTCTTCTCAAAATATTATAAAGTAATATCAGCGAAAATGATGTAATCTACTTCCCCAAGTACAAAGGGTCTGTGCTCTTATTCCACTTCTTGCACTTCTTCTGATCCCAACGTCAATCCCCGGTACCACTAAGACGTTTCACAACGATGTTTCCTCAGGGGATCGTAAATATATCTAAGATGCTGCCCGCGTCTTTTCTCACACAAGTATAACTTATATTGCCAATCTCAAAAAGATTTTTTCAGCTCTACAAAAAACGCCGCACAATAATACTCTCACGTATCTGGATGTCAGTGTGGTTAGGGGGGCAAATGTTTGGGAAACGACCATTTATAAAAAACCTACTGATAGGGTCACCTTTCTGCACTTTGATAGTATGCATCCAAGACGAATGAAGGAGGGATTACCCTTTTCTCAATTTTTGCGTTTCCGCCGAAATTGTTCTGATAAAGCGGATTTCAAGACCAAGTCAAAACAGTTATTTCGAGATTTTGAGCAAAGAGGTTACCCTCGGCAGATTCTTAAACAGGCATACTCACGAGCTCTATTTAATCATAGGGCGGCATTATTGGCAGCGAGGTCCCCCGGTGCAATGCAAGAATCTGATGATACTAATATTAATTTTGTTTCAAAATTTTCCCCATTAAGCACTGGCATCCAGAAAATCCTTAAGAAACATAGGGGCTTGTTTACAAAGCCGCGATAGCGATTCGCGATCGTTACGTAAACAAGCCCCATAGTAACATCTTGGCGGCGGTGCCGGGGCTTCAAGATAAACGGGTGCATTGTGTGTGGCAACGGCACCAAAATTTAAAGGAGTGGTTAAGTCCCGCAGTTTTGCCCGAAATCAGGGGGGAAGCTGAGGGGTTCCAGTTGGCCGGTCATCGCATCTGCGGTGCTTGTGATATTTGTGATGTTACCATCACAACCTCGATTTTCGAGTATCAGGGAATAACTTTTCCATTAAAGCAAGCCACGACCTGTGACTCTCACAATGTTGTTTATGCAATAGTTTGTCCTTGTGGATTGTGTTACATAGGGAAGACGATCAGGTCTTTCTGGGTACGTATGAGGGAACATCGTAGCCGCTTACACTGCAAGGTGTTTGAGGCTCCTCTCGTGGCACACTGTATACAAAAAAATCATATTTTTGAGCAGTTATGATGTCTTTGTTTGGTCCAAGTCCAGCGGGGAAGGGCAGGTAAAACTTTAGATCAAGTTTTGATCACACAGGAGCAGCGCTTAATATGTACTTTTAACACCTTGGAGCCAAAGGGTTTAAATAATGCTATTGAATGGGCAGCATGTGTTTAGCCCTATATTGATCTGTAGGGTTGTTATAAATTGGGTAATGCCCTCTGTGCGACACAGTTTAGACAAATAACGTTTAGGTTCGATTATTATGGATTTGCTCTGCTATGACAGCGCAAAAAACTAAGCTGGATAGCACTGCCGTTTTTCTGAGTTGTTATTGGGTTTTGATATGCTCGGTTTAATCATTAGTTTTAAATGAGCATGTTATACCTTTAAGGACGGCAGTTATTCTATGAATGGCTGCTGTTCGCTTCCAATTGGTTGGGATGGTGGCCTTTAAAAATGGCGTCTTGAGGGATAGTTGACATGCGTGGCGTTTTTTGTAGAGCTGAAAAAATCTTTTTGAGATTGGCAATATAAGTTATACTTGTGTGAGAAAAGATGCGGGCAGCATCTTAGGTGAGATTCTTATTGATTATTCTTTAAGAATTAGGGGCCATTGAGATTTATAAAATAGGCAGCTTTTAGACTTCTCACATAGTAGCCCTGTTGCAAAATTTGCAATTACATGGAGAGTTTCTGTTCTTAGGGATTTATAAATTATAAATGTAGGTATTTATTTTCCAGCTGACTAAGTGTTTTTGAGTGTAAAAAAATGAGTGTTTGTTGGTGTTTTGGCTTGCTGGGTACATCTTCTGGTGGAATGAAATCTGTACATTTGTGTCACTGGGGGGTCGTTAGCACAGAAAAGGCAGAAACACATAGTGGAGGATACAGGACAAACCAAGGGTAGGCATGAAAGAGTACTGGGGGAAGTAGTATCTTTCTGCTATTAATCCATTAAAAACCTATTTTAATTGTTTTGCATCAGGAAAGTTTTATCAGTTAAAATCTAAAATCAGAAGCCCTAATTATGTCACCATCAAAAAGTGACTCCAGATGTAGCATAAAGGACATTGGCCTCCAAAATTTACAATTCTGATACTTGTACACGTTATAAAAGGGCATTAAAAACCTGAAGTGCAACCATGGCTGGGAAAGAATAGATCGTTCTGTGGGCACCATATTAAGTGTCCTTTTACCCATTATTAAGTGCAAGGCCTTCTGTGAGCAGGAGTATGATAAACAGGCGAGACCCAGGGCAGGAATCTAACAACCAAGTCCCATGTCAGGCGACTGGGATTCTTTTGTGGTGGTTCTATAAATTCTGTTGGTATCACTTTGCTCTGGACTTGGTTGCTGGAGTTCTGCGAGTGTGTTGTGCTTCTGTGTTTGGAGCGTGCAGGAATCTAGCAGGATTAGGAATCAGGAATCAGGTGAAGCAGCGATGATAGACCTGGAGCAAAAAGCCAGACATGTAGCAGGAGCAAACTGGGGTAGCTATGGTAGAACAGAAGCAGAAACCCAACATCAGGGCCAATCCAAAGCTTTCTGCTGCCCCAGAAAGAAGCCCCCACCATGCTGCCCCACCCTGCCATTACCATCGCCTTTGCCCCTTCTGCCGCCGCTGCCCAAATCCATTTTCTACAAGGGAGGCAGCGGCAGAGGCATGCCTTTTAGTTTTGAAAACAACAGCTTTCTGCCGCCGCTTCGGTGCACTGGCAGGCCATGTGCTTCAGTGCCCACACACACACTTATGGCCTGCCGCTCCTGCCCCTCTCCGACAGAAAGTTGCGTTGGAGGGGCAGGAGAGCTAGGCCACGGTTTTGCACCACAGGTACTGCTGCAGCACCAAAGCAGTGGCACAAAGCTGCCACTTTAAAAAATCATGGCATGCCACCCACCAGGGTCTGCTGCACTAGGCATCTGCCCAGTCCACCTAGTGGATGGCCTGGCCCTGCACAACATAGAGGAAATGCTGGAGATCTGGCAGCAAACAGAAGCCTCTGCTCCCCAAGGCTACAAGTTGAAGTCCTGCACACCCAATACCCATGTAGACAGACAGTTAGGTATTTGTGGGGGTATTTGTGTGCAAATCACTAATGCATGTGCAGGCCTACAAGATAGCAGGCATTCAATCAACTGCATGCACTTTTAAGTTCTCATACAATGCACCTAAAAAAGATGAATAGGTCATGTGAACGTGAAAAAAAAGCCTCAAAATCAGATGAACCAAACTTATTATTTTTGGCTTTGCACACTTCTAATATAAATGTAATGATAAAGCGGTATAAAAACACTGTTAAATAAATAAAAAATAAATAAATAAATGGCAAACAAATACTGCATTAATAAAAGTTGATGGTCTTGAACACCAGCAAAAACCCTTGACATTCTTACAGTCTCCTTCTACACTGGTAGCAGGGGAAGCTCACTCACAGCATTTGGCTTTCAGCATTATCCTTAGGTGTGTTTTAAGCAACACAATATCATAGCACTGGGGAATAATTAATGGACTTTTTTTAAAATTGCTTCTATATTTGTTAGTACAGGATTAACTTTACCAAGCAAAACTGTGACTAAAGGTGGCAAATTCTATTGACAATAAATCCTGGCATATGGGGGTTGTCTTTCAAATTGAGTTTAACCATCCAGTCTCATGTATTTATTTATTTATTTGGTTTTATATCGCACTATTTATAATCAGCACAGTTTAGAATAGAACAACTATTACATGGAACAGTTTACAGTGAACATGTGAACAAGGTATAATACAATTAACAAATTTACATTAAAAAAATCATACAACAGTGGCATGTAAGAAAGGTGAACTATTTACAGTCAGACAGAAACCTGAGTATGATACTGACATATAAAGCTTTAAGTTATGTGGTCAAAAGCAAGATGGAATAGGTGTGTTTTGATTTCTTAGCGAAAGGTGGCCAAATCTGAAATGAGATGAATAGGAGCAGGTAGGGAGTTCCATAGTAGAGGGGTGAAGAGGGAGAAGGCTCTGTATTATCATTGTTTGTATTATTAATTTTATGTATGGTTTTATAACCCACCTAGAATATTAGATAGAGTGGGCTATAAATGTTTTAAATACATATAAATGAATTCTGTGCACTGGTGGCCTTTTTTCACCAGTTAACTCTCACCAAGAAAGCCATCTAATGGTGAAGTATTGCCAATGTAGATCAAACATTTCCCTTTAGTGACTCCTACTCTCTGCTTTTTAATTATAATCTCAGTACCTGTTACTTTAATTGTTTGCATCAGCACATAACCGTGGCCTTTGAGGGCTGGCTTTAAGGAATTAGATGTATTTTCATATGTGTGGTCCGAGAACTAGGCTAAGTGCTGTAGCTTGATTAAAACCACAGCAGCTGGTATCCCTCCATAACCAGGGCTATGTGCCCTTGCCGTTGTGAAAACCGACTTAGCCACATGATATAGCATGAGAATGATGGGATTTTGGCATCACAGCGCATTTCGTTATTGCGTTTTCAGAAAACAGTATTGGCTTTTCTAGGTTTGCTCACAGAACCAAAAATATATTTTCAGAAATAAGGAAGGAAATTAAGCAAGACCCTTTTTGAAAACATTTTATTTTAAGTAGGCCACTGCTGACAAAACACAATTACAACACAGCCAAAAACAAATCCACCAAATGCACAAAAGAAGGAGCCACACAATAGAATTGTAGTTAGTACAGGGATAGGTTATACATTTTTCTAAACAGAGAAGCACATGAATGGTTAAGGAGAGGTGAACTGAAATCAAAGGATGAGAGATTGATTGTTGCAGCACAGGACAGCAAATTACGGACGAGATGTTTTACAACGAGCATTGAAAAAACTGGCAAAACAGTCATATGTCGATTCTGTAAGGAAGACCCAGAAACAGTGACTCACCTCATAGCTGGCTGTGAAGTTGTGATGGTAGAAAATTTCTCTACAGAAAGGCACAACAAAGTAGCACGCCTCATATATTAGAAACGCTAAACACTACAACATCTCTTTGCCTGTAAAGCACTGGGATAACGACCTTAAGAGAATTACAGAGATTGAAGAGGTTATGATCACCTGGGTCATTTCCATTCTGACAGATAAAAAACTGCGAGGAAACTAGACATTGTGGTAAAGGAGAAAAACATAAGAACGGCATTGATAATAGAGGTGTCAGTTCCAAGTGATTATTCTGTGAATCACGTGGATAGGCAGAAGATCCTGAAATACCAAGAAATGCAGTCAGAGACCAAGAAAATATGGCAGAAAGATACAGAAATATTTCCCATCATATTGGGAGTCACAGGCGTGATAAAGGAGAAGTTCCAAGCACATCTTGACAAACTACTCACACCTGTTACATCTTACAAACTCTAGAAGGAAGCTCTCTTTGGCACGATGCAAGTATTACGCTGAGCATTAGCAGTAAATACGAGAGACTGAGATCATACTCCACATATCCTGGTTCATGTCAGTCATGGTATCCACAAAATTAACCCATTTGGAGAAATTGCCTCAAGAGAATCACAGTACATTCTTCTACCATTCAATTTATTCCCAAAATTTGTCCCAGATTGTATTGTATGTACAGATAGCATTCCTGAATGTATATCTGTCTCCCTCTGGAGTTTAGACTTTGTAGCAGTAATGAAGCTCATCAAAAAATCATTGGACAAAACATAGAAGCTCTAAATATAAAGCTTCAACCAACTGACTCACTCTGATGTGTATCTCATCATTGCTTCATGTCCTCAGTGGTAAAGAGTTCCTTCAAAAGGGCACCTAATTAAACATAAATTCCACAACTGTATCACTCCTGCGTGTCATTTACTCCTCAAGTTTTCTGTAAATCTTATAAATCCAAGACTCAGTGATCACATGTGGAAAGTAGTATGTATAAATGCCCATAGCATGGGAAATAAGATCCCAAATGTTGAAGCTTTAATGGGAGTGGCTGATTTGGATTTAGTGGCAGTTACAGAAACATGGTTCACAGAACACCATGACTGGGATGTAACTATACCAGGCTATACTTTATTCAGAAAGGACAGGGTAGGAAGAAGGGGAGGAGGAGTGGCACTGTATGTAAAAAATAATATTAACGCTTTGGAATTAGAGAGCTTAAAAGGGAGAGAGGAGACACTGTGGGTTAAACTAGAAAGAGGGAAAGAGAAATCTATTTGCATTGGTGTGATATACAGACCTCCCTCACAAGACGAAGAGGTGGATGGAGAGTTAATTGAAGACATACGCAGCATTGCCAGGAAAGGAGAAGTGTTACTGATAGGGAATTTCAATATGCCAGATGTTGATTGCCACATTCCTGCTGCAGTATCATCTAGAAGTAAGGAGATCCTGATTTCTCTACAGGGAGAACTATTCAGGCAATTGGTAACAGACCCCATACGTGACGGGACCATACTGGACTTGGTGCTTACCAATGGTGAAGGTGTTTCTGATGTTACAGTGAGAGATCATTTTGCTCAGTGATCACAAGATAGTGTGGTTCAGTATTAGGGCTAGGGCTGTTAGAATCCATTCAAAAGCGAGGGTCTTAGACTTTAGGAAAACTAACTTTGCCAAGATGGGCCAATACCTCAGGGAGTCGTTAGTGGGATGGGAACAGCTGGGGGATGTAGAAAAACAGTGGGCAAAACTGAAAGGGGATATTTTAACGGCAACCAACCTGTTTGTTAAAATGGTAAATAAAAGGAAAAGGAAAAGGAGACCGCTATGGTTTTCGAAAGAAGTAGCTGAAAAGGTGAAGAAAAAGAGGGAGGCCTTCATGAAATACAAGAGATCACAGAGAGAGGAAGACAGATATCTATATTTGGAAATCTTAGAGAAGTTAGCAAAGTAGTCAGGAAAGCAAAGATTCAAAAAGAGGAGGAAATAGCCAATGCAATAAAATGGGGGGATAAGACATTTTTCAGATATGTTAGTGAGAAGAGGAAGGGAAAAAGTGGCATTGTCAGACTCAAGGGTGAAGGGGAGGAATATGTAGAAGCTGATGAGGATAAAGCGGAATTGCTTAACAAATATTTCTGTTCTATGTTCACAGATGAAGAACCAGGAACAGGACCTCAGAAAACACACACAAACAGGAACAGAAGCGAGGGGCATCTTGAAGAATTTTCAGAAGACTGTGTTCGTGAGAAACTAGCTAAACTTAAAAGTAAAAGCGATGGGACCGGATGGGATACACCCTAGAATACTGAGGGAACTTGGGGACGTTCTAGCAGCTCCACTCACTGACCTTTTCAAGGCCTCGTTGGAGTCGGGAGTGATGCCAAAGGACTGGAGAGAGGCTCATGTGGTGCCTTTACACAAAAGCGGAAGTAAGGATGTGGTTGAAAACTACAGGCCGGTTAGTTTAACTTTAGTGGTGAGTCAATTATTGGAAATGCTGCTGAAAGAGAAAATAGTGAGGTTTCTGGAGTCCAGTGGATTACAGGATCCGAGGCAGCATGGATTTACCAGGCAGGTCTTGTCAGACAAATCTGATTGATTTCTTTGACTGGGTGACAAGGGAGTTCGAACAAGGGAGAGCCCTAGATGTGATGTATTTAGATTTCAGTAAAGCCTTTGACACCGTTCCTCACAGGCGACTTATAAACAAACTGAGCACCTTAGGGATGGACCCTAAAGTTACTGCTTGGATTAGAAATTGGTTGAGTGGGAGGCGACAAAGGGTACAGGTAAATGGAGCTCACTCTGAGGAGAAGGAAGTTACCAGTGGTGTGCCCCAGGAATCTGTCCTTGGTCCGATTCCTTTTAACATCTTTGTTAGTGATATAGCGGAAGGGCTGTCAGATAAGGTTTGCTTCTTTGCAGATGATACCAAAATCTGCAATAGAGTAGACACCCAGGAATGTGTCGATAACATGAGGAGGGATCTAGCTAAGCTTGAAGAATGGTCTAGAATTTGGCAGCTGGGATTTAATGTTAAAAATGCAAGGTCAAGCATTTGAGCTGCAGCAATCCAAGGGAGCAATATAGTATAGGGGGTGAAGTACTTTTGTCCACTAAAGAAGAGTGGGACCTGGGCATGGTTGTGTCTGATGACCTTAAAATAGCTAAACAGGTAGAAAAGGCAACAGCAAAAGCTAGAAGGATGCTTGGGTGCATAGGGAGAGGAATGGCTAGCAGAAAAAAAGAGGCGATAGTGCCTCTGTATAAGTCTTGGGTGCGACCTCATTTGGAGTATTATGTGCAATTCTGAAGACCGCACCTTCAAAAGGATATAAACAGGATGGAGTCCATACAGACGTTGGCTACTGAAATGCTTAGAGGTCTTCATTATAAAGCATATGAGGACAGACTTAAGGATCTTAATATGTACACCTTAGAGGAAAGGCGGGATAGAGGTGATCTGATTGAGATGTTTAAATACCTCCGTCTCATAAATGCACAGGAGGAGAGCCTCTTTCGATTTAAAGCAAGTTCTGCTATGAGGGGACATGGGATGAGGATGAAAGGGGATAGATTCAGGAGTGATATGCGGAAATATTTCTTTACGGAAAGAGTGGTGGATCCATGGAATAGTCTCCCAGTGGAGGTGGTAGAGATGAGGACAATATCTGAATTGAAAGAAGCATGGGACAAACACAGAGGATCTCTAAAGGAAAAAAGGGGACTGTTGTAGTTGTTGATATGGAAGGATAGACTAGATAGGCCATGTGGTCTTTTTCCGCAGTCATGTTTCTATGTTTCTGTAGTACTGGACACCTTGCAGCTTATTGCTTACTGCGCAATTTCTGCCACACAGCTGTGGACATACTTTACTTTTACACTCAGGGCTGACTCAGCCATTAGACAAACCAGGCAGTTGCCTAGAGCTGCAGCTTCTGGGGGGCAGCAAAGAAGAAGGCATTCAAAGCTAAACAACAGATTCTGACAGCCGTAGGGGGCGTATGGCTTAAGGTTAGCTTAGGGCACCAACAGCTGAACCATCTTTGGGGCCGGTCTTATCCAGTCCTATAATTCCAACCACTTTCTCCTTAAACGGGTTTCTTCAGGGAATATCTAATGAAAGAAAAAGGTAGCAAATACCAGAGCAGATTTCTTGAAAAAACATAATGCAAAATCTACTCATTGCGTTCAGCTTACTCCTCTTAGACATGACTCACTGCTCGAAAAAACGCCACACACACGTGTTTGAGGTCCCCCTCTCATTTAAATATGTCAGTCTCAACCAGTCACTGAAACATCAGTACAATTCATTCTTTAAACAAAAAAAAACAATGCCATTCAATATTATTCTTGAATCCCTGTGGCTCCACAGTTTGCCAATGAAAAATGTATTCTTGTTCATGCCTGCATAAGTGAGCAGTGTCTCGCCACTGCCCTTGTATCACTTCAGTGATAAAACTGTATGTCCTTTCTGTCGCCAGTGACGCTTTTTCTTTATCACATCGTACTGCTGAGCTATGCTCAACAATACATGTTTGAATCTTACATGATCTTTGTCCAATATAGATCTTATGACAAGGACATAAAATTGCAGAAATACAGTAACTCCCTGGTTCTCACAATTCGATCTTGTAAGTAAAATGAAATCAAAATGTAATTGAGGATGAGTGAAAGTATAAATCTTAAGCGTGAGTACACATAATACATTTCCCGCATTTACTTTGAGCCCCATTGCTGTCTTCCTGGGTCAGCCTCATCCGTGAATGTACCGGTTTATCTTTCAAATTGCATCCACATCGATAAGCAGATAGAGGAAGCTCAGAAAATATGGGATGCACCCTCAGTACTCCCCAGTACTCTACCAATATATGATGGATCCTAAAACCCTGAGAAGAATATGATAGCGTACACACCATCTGTGATTTCTCCCTAGATGACAGTAGTAGATCGCGATTAGCATACTTGGCCCGTCGGCATGCTAGTTGGATAACACTTTCAGGATAATTCTTCTGATGAAATCTTTGACACATCCCCTTAGCTTGATTCACATATTCCTGTATATAAGAGCAGAATCTTTCTAACCGAAAAAAATTCACCTGTTGGAATATTCTCCTTCATATGTCTAGGATGATTATGATAAAATCCAATAAATTATTGCGATCCATGGGCTTGCGATATATAGATATAGAAAAACTATGTCCACATTTATGAATCTGGATGTCCAAAAAATTAATTGACATCTTATCAACCTGTGAGGTGAACTCCAAACTGGGTCCACCTGATTAATTCATTTTTTTTTCATTTATAAATTTCAAAGTTAACTGCAAGGGGGTAAATTTAAAGGCAATATTAGGAAATACCTTTTCACTGAAAGGGTGGTGGATGCTTGGAATGCCCTCCTGATGGAAGTGGTGGGGGCAAATTCAGTGACAGAATTCAAATTGGCATGGGACAGACATAGTGGATCCCTTTATAGCAACAGGATAAAATCAAAATAAACTTAACTATCTCTTATATCTCAAAAAGCATGGGTGCTCTACACGGAGTGATGAGTACACCCCTAAACAAAGGCATGGGGAGGGGTGACCTGCAAGGAGCGGCAGATGCAGCTACGCTTTCCGCCTTGCTGGGCAGACTAGATGGACCATGTTGGTCTTTATCTGCCGTCATATACTATCTTATTATGTTACTATGTAACAATCGAGATATACTCGTACATCTTGTATAGAAAAAGGAGAGACTTGTAGGTCAATTATTGCAAGAAAAAGTAAACAAAGGAAAATAAAAATAAAAATCTCCTACAAGTCTAATATATTGGAGGAGAGGAGGAAAGAAAAGCAATGGAAAACCAAAGCACCTGAAGAAAAGTACACAAAGAAAACTAACGGTGAGGCGCTGGCCGAAGGTAAAGCAACTAAATGCATGAAACTAAGTCACCTCCAAAGAGGGTGGCACAGATGAAACAGGTAACTTGGAGCTTATAAAGGCAGCTAATTCACTAGGCTGGAAGAAAACATATTTAACTGACTTATATAAGATGAAATATTTACATGGAAATGTCAAATAAAATAAAGCACTTAGTTGCAGTGTGGCAGGTGAAGGCCTGTGATCCACAGTGTCTGACATAAGCAGGCAGGCCTAACTAGCTTGACCTGTAAATGAAGCCTGTGAAGAGGCCCATAGGAATTACACATCCCCCAACATGCTGCTATTGTAGAATTAGAACTCAGTAAAAGTATTGGATTAGCTTAGACAAGCAGAACTGAAAGTTGGAAAAATACAGAAAAATATGTTTAAAAGCCACTGATAAGAGAATACAGCTGTAAGGGATTTAATTAAAACTGCTGACAGAAAGGTTACAGAGCCCTGCTTCCCCGCACGTACTAACTAGCCCAATGGCCTTGGAAATAGGAAAGTAACAAGTTGGTGAACTGGCCATTGTAATTGGGACTAGAAGGGGGGTGAGCAGGTGCTGAGCCCACTCAAAGAACATAATTGGATAATCATATCAGTACCGGAACCAATAGAAGGGGTACGGGAGGTTACCGGGACCAATGAAATGTTTTTCTATACCTAGAATGGAGCAAAAATCTATAAAAGTTGTTGTATTGCCAGAGAACATCGCTCAGCCATTTTGAATTTGATCTTGCTTGAGACTTGTGCACAAATAAATGACTTGGACCTTCTGAACAGACTCCTGGTATCATTGGTTTGTCTGCGCTCTGCTGCTACATATTCTTGGTGCGTTGGCCGGGAAGGTGTGGTATTAGAGGGTATATAGGGCAATATACCACGACTTTCCGCCTCTACAGGTTTGGTCCTGCCGGGATCGCGCCCTTCCGATGGGGGCTCGCTCCCTGGCGCCACCGGTCCCTTGCATCGGAGGGAGCTGGCCGGACTTCGGCGGGTGCCGGGCCCGGCTGGAGCCAACACCTCGAACCCGAGTGAGGGGAGTCCGAGGTCCAACTCATGCGCTTGCTTGGGAACTTTGAGGACTGGATCCGGTGAGTAAAGTTTTGATTTGTTATGTCTAGACAGATAAGAAAGAGCAGTGCTGCCATTTGAATATTGAACTTGGAACTTGGAAATTGGTAAGAGAGCTCTCAAAGACGGGCCGATTAACCCCGCATGGGTATTCGCAGGGCGAAACCCCCGTCTTCTTGTATTTTGGAATTTGAACAAGACTAGTCAGAATAGACAGAAATGAATGCATTCTGGGATACGTTGCTAGCATGATTGTGTGAATGAAGTGTGAATGAGAGGTCTGGCCGCACGGACCAAGCGAAGGCGGACCCCTGAGTAACGCAGTTCCTGACCGGGCGACCGCGTTCAGGTCGTAAAAAGGGGGAAGCGATTGTCGTCTTGTCTTGTTATTTGTTTTCCCTATATGTTTCTAGGGCCGTGAGGACCCCTTACCCACGGTCCGCCCTCCTTTTCCCTTCTGTCTGTTGTTGCGCGCACACATCGAAATGGGAGGGGCGGGGTCTACTAGGAACACTCCATTAGAATGTATGATCGCACATTTTAAAGAAGGATATTCCGGAGACTATGGTATTAAAATGACTGCAGCCCGTTTACAGATTTTGTGTACTAGGGAGTGGCCCGATCTAGACCCTACCTGGCCCCGAGAGGGAACCTTTAATGTAGGAATTATTCAGTTAGTGCACCGTAGAGTGCGAATAGCGCACCCCGATCAGTACCGCTATATAGATTCCTGGTTAAGTATTTGTGAAGATCCGCCCCCTTGGGCGAAGCGCTGTTATGAAGAACAGTGCAGAATAATGTTAGCAAAGACAGATTATAGTCAGAAAATAGAACAGCCTAGAAAGAAAGGGAAAGGTGAAAAGTCCAGAAAGAAACCCATCCTGGTAGATCCTGATTCCCCAGAAGTGATCACCCGACAGCCCCAAACCCAGCGCCCAGCGAGAGTAGCCCCGCGTCCTGCCCCAGAGCCCCGGGGACAGCAGGAACGGGACCCAACCCCTGAGCCATTACCCAAAGAGCAGGTAGATGAGCTCCCTTTAATTGAAGAAGATGATTCTACCGAGACAGAAAAAGGAGAATCAGATACAGAAACAGAGAAGGAAGAAGCTGAAAATTCCCCGAGTGATACTGACAGTGTAAAAGTGGCTGCCAGTGTTAGCTCACCAGTGAAAAGTAAATCTAAAGTAAAGCACGAAGAAAAGAAGAAAATAACCCCTGACAGGAAAGTTACGAGAATATCTCTCAGATCCCTACTGCCAAGATGATGCCTTTACGGCAAGTCCCGGGAATACCCATAAGAAATGAAGATAATGAGGTGGTGGCGGGACCCCTAAATTATGTGTATGTCCCCTTCTCTACCACTGATTTGTTAAATTGGAGGACACATTATGCCTCCTATACCAATAAGCCCCAAGAGCTTACAGAATTAGTGAATACTATTATGGAAACCCACCAACCAACATGGGCAGATTGCCGCCAGCTCCTGTCCACCTTATTTACTACAGAGGAGCGGACACGAATTAGAAAAGCAGCTATAGACTGGCTGGCAGATAACCCGGTAGCTCCAGGAGAAAGGGGGGAGGAAAGAACAGATAATCGGGAAGCGGCCCAAAGAGAATTCCCGAATGAAGACCCCCGATGGGATCCAAATATAGAAAGAGGAGCCAGAGCCCTAGCCCGTTTTCGCCAAGGCTTTATACAAGGCCTGAAAAGGGGGGGCCAGAAAGCTATGAATCTTTCCAAAGTTACTGAAGTTACCCAAGGCATAGATGAGAGCCCAGCAGTGTTTTATGAAAGATTAACTGAAGCATATAGAATGTATACTCCTTATGATCCCGATGCACCAGGAAGTTTATGCATGGTGAATTCTGCTTTTGTAAATCAGTCTCAACCAGACATTAGACGTAAATTACAGAAATTAGAAGGGTTTGCGGGCATGAATGCAACTCAGTTATTGGAAGTCGCTCATAAAGTATATGTGAATCGTGATAATGAAAGGCAGAGAGAATGTGATCGAAAGATGAAGAAGAAAGCGGATTTTTTGGCTGTGGCCATAGTTGAACAGAAAAGGGGAGGTATCCCTGGTCGACGGAGCAGAGGAAGGGGGCGGGGCCGAAGTGGAAGCCGGCCCCAACTAGGCGTAAACCAATGTGCCTACTGCAGGGAGGAAGGACATTGGAGAGATGCATGCCCGCAACTCGAAGACGCCCATCAAGATGACGAAAACAATCAGCAATGGAGAGAAGAAAGACGAGGCCGTCCCCGAAACCGCGGAGGAGCCAATCGGGAGCAATACCAGCGAGAAAGAGGAGAAGCCATACAAGCATTGGCTACGACAGCCCATGATGAAGATGACGTGGATTAGGACAGACCGGGCTCCGAATTTGCTTTAGGTCTCCAGGAGCCTATGGTCGGAATACAAATAGGAGACCAAGTTATGAACTTTATGGTTGATACTGGAGCAGAACATTCAGTAGTAGACAAGAAGATAGCCCCATTTTCTACAAAAGCAGTCACTATTGTAGGAGCAACTGGTGCCAAAGCTACAAAATCTTTTCTTCAGAATCGCATATGCAGTCTAGGAGGACAACAAATAACTCATCAATTTCTTTACATGCCTGAATGTCCAGTGCCACTACTGGGACGAGATATGTTAGCCAAGCTACAAGCCCAAATATCCTTTACTGAAAGAGGAGAAATGCAAATGACAGTAAATTCTCAAGCCAAACCAGCAGGAATAATGCTGCTTACAGTTCCCCGAGAAGAAGAATGGAGATATTACAGTGATGAATCTGCCCAAGACACCTATTTTGAACAAACTTTGAAAAGCATTGATGCACCACCTGGAGTATGGGCAGAAGGCAGTCCTCCAGGCCTAGCCAAACATATAGCTCCAATAATTGTAACTCTCAAGCCTAGTGCTACACCAGTACATGTCAAGCAGTACCCTCTCCCAAGAGCTGCAATTGAAGGCATCCACCGCCACTTGCAAAGATTACTAGAACATGGCCTACTAAAAGTATGTCAATCCCCATGGAACACTCCACTTCTGCCAGTGAAAAAGCCTGGAACAGATGACTACCGCCCAGTGCAAGATCTAAGAAGAGTGAATGAAGCAGTTGAGACCATACATCCAGTTGTACCCAATCCTTACACTCTTCTAGGACTGATACCTGCTGAAGCTACCCACTTCACTGTACTAGATTTAAAAGATGCATTCTTTTGCATAAGATTAGCCCCCATAAGTCAGATATTATTTGCATTTGAATGGCAGGACCCTATCTCCGGAAGAGGGGGCCAACTTACTTGGACACGATTACCCCAAGGATTCAAGAATTCGCCTACCATCTTTAGTGCTGCACTGAATCAAGACCTTTCAAGCTATCCAGTGGCCCCGGGGAAGAGAGTGCTTCTCCAATACGTGGACGATCTGCTGATAGCTGCTGTATCAGAGAGTGAATGTATACAAGCCACCAAAGACCTCTTGCAGTTACTAGATGAAGCTGGATACAAAGTTTCCAGAGCAAAAGCACAACTATGCCAAAAAGAAGTGAAATACTTGGGCTTTCGTATAACCAAAGGAAGCCGAAAACTAGGCAGAGAAAGAAAAGAAGCAGTATGCAGAATTCCAATCCCAACTACCAGAAAGCAAGTCAGAGCCTTTCTGGGAGTGGCAGGATATTGCCGAATCTGGATTCCCAACTTTGCCCAAATCGCCAAACCACTGTATGAAGCCACAAAAGGAGAAGAAAAGTCGCCACTGGAGTGGGGACCTGAGCAGGATACAGCCTTCAAGACGTTAAAGGAAGAATTGATGTCATCACCAGCCCTTGGACTACCAGATGTTCACAAGCCTTTCCACTTGTTTGTACATGAAGCACAAGGAAATGCCTTAGGCATGCTGACTCAGAAATTGGGAAATTGGGAGCGACCTGTAGCATACCTATCGAAACAATTGGACACTGTGGCCAAAGGATGGCCAACTTGCCTGAGAGCAGTTGCAGCTACAGCATTGTTAGTGAGTGAAGCAGATAAGCTCACACTAGGACAGAATCTACGAGTCACTGTGCCACATGCAGTCCTTGCCCTTATGGAACAGAAAGCAAATCATTGGCTCACCAATTCCCGAATGTTGAAATATCAGAGCATGTTATGTGAAAACCCACAGATACAACTGGAAGTGAGCCATGCCTTGAATCCAGCCACATTGATACCTATTAGTGAAGAACTTCCAGAACATGACTGTATAGAAGTCATGGACACTGTATTCTCAAGCCGACCTGACCTGACAGATGTGCCCATAGACAATCCTGACCAAGTCTATTATGTAGATGGAAGCAGTCTCATCATCAATGGACGACGCTTTGCCGGATATGCAGTAGTCACTCAACATGAAGTCGTTGAGTCATCAGCTCTAGCCTCAGGAACATCAGCCCAGAAAGCAGAATTGATAGCACTTACTCGAGCACTACTGTTAGGTGCAAAACTTGTGCTAAATGTATATACAGACTCTAAATATGCTTTCACTACCCTACATGCCCATGGAGCTCTCTATAAAGAACGAGGGCTCATCAAGTCCGGAGGAAAATCAGTCAAGTATGGCCCCGAGATACTGATGTTACTTGATGCAGTATGGGCCCCAACTCGTGTAGCTGTCATGCATTGCAGAGGACACCAGGCAGGAAAAGGAGAAGTTGCTCGAGGAAATAGGTTTGCAGATGCCTCAGCACGACAAGCAGCTATGACAGGACAAATTACACCACAAGCCATGCCAATGCAGGCAGCATTGTTTCCAGTATCCTTGAACTTATGGACACCACGATATACCACCAAAGAATTAGATTACTACTGTAACAAGGAAGATGGAGTACTGAAAGATGGGTGGATTGACCTGCCACCAGCAGAGGGCAGTCAACCCCCAGGATAAATAGTAATTCCCGAATTGTTAGGTCCAGCCTTTGTCAAAGCTTTCCACGAAGCCACCCACTATGGAAAAAGTGCTATGGAAAAAGCACTCAGACCACATTTCTGCATTACCATGTTAGCGGCCCTATCAGCTTCAGTGGCACGCCAGTGTCTAATTTGTGCCAAAAATAATGCCAAGCAAGGTCCCACACCACCGCCCCGAGTTCAGTCAGGAGGTGTAACCCCCATGCACCACCTGCAAATTGATTTTACTGAAATGCCAAAAGCCAATGGATATCACTACCTATTAGTATTAGTTTGTACTTTCTCTGGGTGGGTAGAAGCCTTCCCAACCAGAACTGAAAAAGCTCGAGAAGTCACCAAAGTTTTACTGAGAGAGATTGTCCCTAGATTTGGAATTCCAGCAGTAATAGGGTCAGACAATGGGCCCTCATTTGTTTCTCAGATTACTCAACAGTTAGCAAAAGCTTTTGCAGATACAATGGAAGCTTCACACTGCATACAGACCCCAGAGTTCAGGGAAAGTTGAGCGAATGAATCGTACCTTAAAAGCCCAAATGTCTAAGCTTTGTCAGGAGACACGCCTGAAGTGGCCCCAAGTGCTCCCAATAGCTTTACTCAGAATACGCTCAGCTCCTGTGAAGTCAACAGGATTTTCCCCTTTTGAAGTTCTGTATGGTAAACCCCCACCAATAGTGCAGGGAATTAAAGGAAGTCTAGCCCAAATTGGTTCAGAAATAACCAGGCAAGAACTCCTAGCTCTTAGTTTTGTTCTGCAGACTCCCCATGCGTGGATCCAAGACCAGTTGCCTATCAACTTGACGGAACCCTTGCATCCCTACCAGCCTGGTACCTCGGTGTGGATCAAAGATTGGAAGAAGACACCGCTGGAACCCCATTGGAAGGGACCATACACCGTCATCCTATCTACCCCAACTGCAGTAAAGGTAGCAGAAATCGATTCCTGGATCCAACCACAGCAGAGTCAAGCCCGCAACTGATCCAGAACATGAGCAGTGGACAGCAGAGCAGCTTCCTGATGCACCTTTGCGAGTTACTCTGAGACGGCAACCAGCAGCTTAGACACTTTGTCACAGTGCCCTGCAGTAGCCAAGTCTTTCGAAGAGGATTGCTGTTTTCCATACAGCAAGAGTTTGTTTCAACGAACCTCAGGTGTGTGATTTTACACACTACTTTGATGCTACATTGATTGACCATATTTCAGAAGCCAACCGAAATTGATAAGTTGGTTAATGTGCGATGGACAACTTGAGGATCTTCAATCAACACTCAGCACCCGTTGAATTGCTTCATTAGCAAACGGGACGAAGAAAAGAACGTCGTGGTCAAGATTTTCAAGCTGAGGATTCAGAAGAACTCCAATCAACATGTATCTTTATCTTTGCTTTGCCCTGGTTGCCTGTTTTGGAGGCTTTGAACTGACTCATGCCTTGCCTCCATGCACTGCTTGCATTACTTCTACTCGGACTGGACTGAAAGTAACTCAGACTTTGATTTATCACTCTTACTATTCCTGCACTGGTAAAGTGACTCGGTGTATTTATAACACCACTGAACTGAATGTCTGTACCAAGGGTAAATCTAAAGTATGCTTTAATCCGCATCAGAATCCATCCTATTACACCTTGGAAATGCGATGGAAAGATGCAGATGGACCTTTGATCAATGCCACACGCCCACTCACAGATCCTAGTCAACCTGCTGTTTTATCTTTTGATGCTTGTGAAGTAATCAACAGAGATAGCCGTTCTAAGTGTGGTAGTTGGGAAAAATCATACACATGGAATGACAAATATATGTGTCCAGAAGGGACCATTGGATGGGGAGCATGCACAGGAAAGAAAGTCTCAGCTGATGTATATAGTAAAGCCCCAGAGTCAGATTACTTCTGCCCAAGATGGGAATGTGTCTTCTATGCCACCTGGGTTGGTGGGAGAGAGAATGTTAACAAAGATAATCGCATAGCTGCATTACGGAGGCCATATGTCAAAGGTATAGACCAATGCAAGAAAAACGCTTGCAATCCCTTAGAATTGGTTATTCGGAGACCCGAATATTGGAAGCGAAGATCCCGATTTGGTATACGAATTGCAGGAACTGGATCAGATCCAGGAACCATAGTATATATAAGATTAAATACCCAGGCCCATAAATCATCCAAGTACCAAATCCATGACACATTCTATGAAGCCATGCATGTAAATAAGTTTGAAATTCCCCATCCCTCCCAGAACTTATTTTTAGAATTAGCTGGAGCAGTAGTATCCAGTCTAAATATTTCAGATTGTTACTTTTGTGGGGGGACACAAATGGGCGACCAATGGCCATGGGAAGCCCAAGAATTAAATTACTCAATGACTTACAATCAAACTGAACTACATAAGACTACCAGCAAATGGGTGTTAGCGCACTCAATAGTTGGACGTCTCTGCTATGCACGAACTGGACCCCAGTTCAAACAACAGGTAGGACAGCTGGTCTGTCTTAGCCAAAAGTTCTATAATGACACTACCAAAAAAACGTCTTGGTGGTCAGGAATTAAAGAACCTGAACCACCTAACCCATTAGCTAGATTTCCTGAGCTTTCTCATTTATGGACAAATCTTGCCAAGCCTCATGCCTGGCAAGCCCCACCTGGCCTATATTGGATCTGTGGAAACAGAGCATATGCCCGACTCCCTACACACTGGGGAGGGGCGTGTGCCTTAGGGACCATCAGACCTTCTTTCTTTCTTTTAAACACAGAACATGGAGAACAATTAGGATACCCAGTATACACAACTAATCACAGACACAAAAGAGCACTGAGACAGAAGAGAGCACCCCTCCAAGTAGGCAATTGGGAAAAGTGGATTGGCCACCAGAAAGAATTATTGAATATTATGGGCCTGCCACCTGGAATGATGATGGTATGTGGGGCTATCGAACCCCAGTCTATATGATTAATCGTATTATTCGCTTACAAGCAGTAGTTGAAATAATAACCAATGAAACTAGCCAAGCTCTTACACTTTTAGCTAGACAAAGTACTCAGATGCGCACTGCTATATATCAGAACCGCTTAGCACTTGATTATTTGTTAGCAGCTGAAGGAGGAGTATGTGGTAAGCTGAATTTAACTAATTGTTGTTTAAAAATAGATGATAAAGGTCAAGTAGTTGAAGAAATTGCTGAAACTATGCGAAAGCAAGCTTATGTGCCAGTACAAACCTGGCATTCACTAAAGTTTCCTAACTGGTTTGCTAACCTTTTCTCATGGCTAGGAGGACTTAAAACTTTCCTTATACTAGTACTAATAATCATTGCTGTCATTTTACTGTTACCATGTATAATCCCATGTTGTATGCGTTCTATTCATAGTGCTATTGAAAGTACAGTAGAGCGGAAGACCGCAACTAAGATTATGGCCTTATTTATTTATTTAGACAGTTTTGTATACCGCCTTATCCTTCAATCAAAGCGGTCACAACACAATTGGGGGATACATTTAACACGCAGGGATATGAGACACATACACTAATACTTACAGGGAACATGGGCAATGGAGGGTTAAGTGGCTTGCCCAAGACCACAAGGAGCATCTGTAGGACTAGAAACCCCAGTCCTTCCGGCCCAAGGTTGCTGTCCTCTAGTGGGATTTGAACCCCCGAACTTCCGGCCTGAAGTACCTTGCCCCAACCACTAGGCTACTCCTCCCCTTATACCAACCTAAACCTCCTGCATATAGTCGGAAACCTCTGACCATGATATAACCATTTTAAATGATTTAATTCTCACACCTTATTAAATAATAGGGTGAGATTAATCAAAGGGGGGAATGTGGCAGGTGAAGGCCTGTGATCCACAGTGTCTGACATAAGCAGGCAGGCCTAACTAGCTTGACCTGTAAATGAAGCCTGTGAAGAGGCCCATAGGAATTACACATCCCCCAACATGCTGCTATTGTAGAATTAGAACTCAGTAAAAGTATTGGATTAGCTTAGACAAGCAGAACTGAAAGTTGGAAAAATACAGAAAAATATGTTTAAAAGCCACTGATAAGAGAATACAGCTGTAAGGGATTTAATTAAAACTGCTGACAGAAAGGTTACAGAGCCCTGCTTCCCCGCACGTACTAACTAGCCCAATGGCCTTGGAAATAGGAAAGTAACAAGTTGGTGAACTGGCCATTGTAATTGGGACTAGAAGGGGGGTGAGCAGGTGCTGAGCCCACTCAAAGAACATAATTGGATAATCATATCAGTACCGGAACCAATAGAAGGGGTACGGGAGGTACGGGAGGTTACCGGGACCAATGAAATGTTTTTCTATACCTAGAATGGAGCAAAAATCTATAAAAGTTGTTGTATTGCCAGAGAACATCGCTCAGCCATTTTGAATTTGATCTTGCTTGAGACTTGTGCACAAATAAATGATTTGGACCTTCTGAACAGACTCCTGGTATCATTGGTTTGTCTGCGCTCTGCTGCTACAGCAGAACACCAGGTTTTAATAATAAAAACCAACAACGTCTCTTCTGAGTTTCATTTTGCCAGATCGGGGAAAATAGAGATAGAAAGGCAACAGAACAAAGCAGCTTTCTTTTTAAAATACATCTTCAAAATCAAGCGAGGTTCCCATGGGAGGGGGGCCTAATTTCCTATCCCACACCCTAGGGGAGGTATTTAAGATGTTTGGAATCAAATATTTAAGAACTGCTGCATTTAGAAGTGGAAAGATATCATGGAGGCTGGGAGTGTTGGACTTTGGGATAGGAGATATTTGCATCTAATTTGCATGGACTAAGTGAACTACAAAATTCTCTTGGGGATACCTCCCCAATAGAGGGGGAGAGTTCCCTGATAACCCCTTATACGTGAGGAAATGTTATTCCTGCAATAACCTTGGAATACTAAAAAAGAGGAATTTCTTTGTTGAATAAAGACTCACCTTAACTGTACAGGAAGCACAGGCTATGGACTTTCCAGCAAGGACACCTATCCAGTTTAGAACTAGCTCTTGATGCTTGCTTTTATAGACTGAGTGAATTGTGAAAGAATCAGGACCAGAGGAGGGCTTCTAGGATGGAAAGACTGAGGCTGCAGTGAACCAGAAAACAGAGAGGCTGAATGCAGAGACTGGAATGCTTGATAGGGAGGTGTAATGTTTTGAAGGGGGCTTTGATTGGAGGTTGGGCCACTTAGGAAGTCTGTTCATCTGAGGTAAACTGTCAAACTTCACCTCATAACTTTTGGGGAGTTTTGGCCCAGCTAGTCCATGCACAGAGGTGCTAGACTTAATGCAGATCCCTGTGCATATGTGTCTGGCTTGCTTCTCTTGTTTAACATAGTATATGACAGCAGATAGACTAGTATGGTCCATCTAGTCTACCCAGCAAGGCGGCAAGCGTAGCTGCATCTGACGCTCCGTGCAGGTCACTCCTCCCCATGCCTTTGTTTAGGGGTGTACCCATCGCTCCATGTAGGGCACCCCTATTTGCTGAGATATAAGAGATAGTAATGTTTATTTTGATTTTATCCTGTTGCTATAAAGGGATCCACTATGTCTGTCCAATGCCATTTTGAATTCTGTCACTGTATTTGCCCCCACCACTTCCATCAGGAGGGCATTCCAAGCATCCACCACCCTTTCAGTGAAAAAGTATTTCCTGACGTTGTTTTTCAGTTTACCCCCCTTGAAACTTCATGTTATGCCCTCTAGTTTTACAGCTTCTCCATCTTTGGAAGAGGTTTGTTTGTTCGTTAACACTCTTTAAGTATTTAAAGGTCTGAGTCATATCTCCCCTGTCCCTCCTCTCCTCCCCCACCTTGCTGCTTGATAACTTAAGTCCCCTGCTCCCACCACCCTCTCCCCAAGCAAGAGGTGATTACGCTGCTCCCATGGCTAGCAGGCCAGGTCCTTTCCCGCTGTCCTTCTCTTGCTGCTGGTCTGCATTTCGTCTTGCATAGCATCTGCGTCTGATGCTTTTGGAACCAGGATGTTTGTAGTAGTGAAAGGCTGAATTGGGGACAGTCATTCTGGTAATGAGCACTCGGTGGCAGTCCCCCAAAACAGGGGATATCTGGTACCTGAAGCAATGGGAGATAAAGTGATTTGCCAAAGTCAGGAACAGGATTTGAGCCTTAGCCTCCCCAGTGATGTGCCTGCTGTTGTAACCACTAGGCCACTCCTTACTCCAATGCTAAGCTGGGATAAAAGTATTTAAAACACGAGTCTTGCACCCTCTGAGGGCTTTTTTTTAAATTTTAGCCTATTGCGAGCCTTGCTGCTTGTCTGCAAATGCAGTGTTTGCACTGAGCATATGCAATGCCTCTCAAAAGGGATGACTCCTATGGCTATAATTGTACACTAAACCCTATCTGTGCCCCTCCCCTCACTGCCAGTTCTTAAAGCTGATGAAAGTCATACAGGAAACTTTGAAGGCCTTTGAATTTCTGACTTCCTCAAATTTATTTTGAAATGTACACCAGATGCCTACCACTGTTCTGATATTCCTTCCATCAGATGTGCTCTTCAGTGAACCGAGATGCTTCCACTGCTGATCATTCTGCTACTTCTGCTAAAAGGTAAGTGATAAATTCCAGCTGCTACCATGGTCTCCAAACCTCGATCCTTTCACCACAACAATTTACTCTCAGTTTTTTCTTGTAGTTCAAGCTGGGTAGAAACAGCAGCTTGCTGTTAAGTTGCTTTTTGAGTTTTCTTCACTGCCCTGGCTAAATGCAAGGTTTTGTTATTCCCTGGGCTCAAGAGGAGTACGGCACGAAGAACAGGACATGGAGGGAGGGTGCTAAGAAGTAATAATCCCCCCCCAGCTTGATCTCGGCATCAAGCAGGAGAGTAACTAGTGCTGTTCCTTAGATCTTTAGCTTTATAACAAAATTAACTGTTTTCCACCATGGCAACATTTTTATCTGTCTGCTTAATAAATGTGGGAGATTTTAGTCCTTATTTCCTGTTCCTCTTCTCTGCTTTCTGTTCCTCTGGCAACAGTCATCTGATGGTGCTTCTAGTTTGTGCCTTTCTGCATTTTTCAGCTATTAGAGTATCTTAGTTAGTTGACTGACTCTTGGAGAAATTTGACTGGGGGTGCGGTTTTCAGGGGTAACCATGCTGTACAAATTAGCCCGATCTTTAGGTATAGAAATACAGCTGATGACTATTGATTGTGGATATCCTAAAAGCCCAGGGCCGGCCGAACCATTAGGCAAACTAGGCAGTTACCTAGGTGGCAGCTTCTGGGGGTTAGCAAAGAGCAGGGTGCTCAAAGCTAAAAAATTTAGCTGGAGGGGGTTGTAAGGCTTAAGGTTTGCCTAGGGCTCCAATACATTCAACCAACTCTGGGCCAGCCCTGTGAAAGCCAAACTAGTTTTATGTCTCCCCTTTTATATTGTTGCAGCAAAGTTGCTGAAAAAGCTCTAATCCTCTTACTCACCCACTGAAGGAAACACACAGACAGGCTGGTATGCAAACAGGATCTTTAATGTGCGCACAGGCCCAGACACAGAACCAGCAGTCTCCACAAAAAATCTGAGCCTCGAGTGACGTCCTACAATACCTTATATGCTGTACATTTTCAAACTCATTCTACAATCCCATTTGTCTCAGGTATTTCCTGTCCACCAATCAGCAGCCCCTGGGGAAGGTACCTGGGTCACCTGTCCAAACCGGTGTGCTCTTGTCTGCTGATTTCTGGGCAAGGGGATATTGTGCTCAAACCTAGAGTGGGGGAAGGGTGCCTGCTGAAATCTTTATGTCTCCTCTTAGCAAGCTGATCACTTATGTAAGGGCATTGTGCTCAGACCTGGAGTGGGGGAAGGGTTACCCACAGCTAAACCTTATGGCTGCCTCACTCCCCCCTTTTTAAGTGAGACCTCAACCGCTAGAGGCGGGAGAGGGCAGTATTACTGGAGGCAAGCCGCAGAGGGGTGTATTGGGACAGGGCCATGACAGTGGTAGCAGCCTTGCGTTCTACTTTCCCCGAGCTCTGCAGACGGTAAGCTGTGTGTAGCTTCCAGTCGATCTGCAAGGCCTTGGCTACCTGCTGTACCACTTGGGCCACAAATGCAGGTCCATTATCCGATCCCACTACTACTGGAAGCCCAAAACGGAAAATGATTTGATGTAGCAGCACCTTTGTCACTTCTCTGGCTTTTTCTGTGCGGACTGGGAAAGCCTCTACCCACCCCGTGAAAGTACAGACTAATACTAGCAGATACCGGTACCCATTTGCTCGGGGCATTTCTGAAAAGTCAACCTGGATGTTTCCCATAGGGGTGACCCCATAAGACTGGACCCCTGGGGGTTGGCTTGGACCTTGACGGGCATTGTTTTTAGCACATGTGGTGCATTGTCTAACAATTGCAGCTGCCAAAGAGGATAAGCAGGAAATGAAGAAATATGGACGGAGGGTAGTTTCCATTGCTGTCTTGCCCATATGAGTGGCCTGATGAAAGGATGATAGGAATGCTGGGGCAAGGCTGTCTGGGATGACTATCACTGGAGCTGTCCCTGTTCTGGGTAAACTTATCCAACCATCTGTGTGTAACACCCCACCCTCCTCCTGACAGAAGAAATCTAGTTCTCGTGTAGTGTACCTCTTGGCCCATTGGCTTAGTGGGACCGGGAACAGGGGGGCTTGTAGATCCTGGGAGCCCTCTGGGAAGGACTGGGACAAGGATGTGGTTGCGACCCGCCGGGCTTCTGCATCAGCCCATCTATTTCCCTTAGCTATTTCACTGTTCCCTTTCTGGTGGCCTCTGCAGTGCATAACGGCTACTGCTTTAGGATGCCAGACTGCTTCTAACAGGGCCAATACCTGGGGACCGTTCTTTATTTCTGAGCCAGCTGCAGTAACTAACCCTCTTTCCTTGTACAGGGCCCCATGGGCATGGAGAGTGGTAAAGGCATACCGGGAGTCTGTGTATATATTCACATGATGGTTAGTCCCAAGGGTTAAGGCACGGGTAAGGGCAATGAGTTCCGCCTTCTGTGTGGACGTTCCAGGGGGCAAAGGCTGAGCTTCGACTATCTCTTCCATCGTCACCACCGCGTACCCCGCACACCTGCGGCCCTCCAACACCAGACTGCTTCCATCTACGAAGTAGGTCTCATCCGGATTGCTTAAAGGCACATCTGTCAGATCAGGGCGACTGGAGAAGACTGTATCCATCACTTCCAGGCAGTCGTGATCAGGTGGTCCCGGGCCAACAGGCAGGAATGTAGCAGGGTTTAAGGCTTGGCTGGTAGTTATCTGCACTCTGGGATTTCCCCATAACATGCTCTGGTATTTCAACATCCGGGAGCTGGTGAACCAGTGACTTCCTTTATGCTCTAGCAATGTTTGGACTGAGTGTGGGACGGTGACTAGAAGGCCTTGGCCCATGGACAGTTTATCAGACTCTTCCACCAACAAGGCTGTTGCTGCTATTGCTCTCAGGCAAGGTGGCCATCCCTTGGCCACTGGATCCAGCAGTTTAGACAGGTAGGCAACTGGTCGCGGCCAAGACCCTAGTTGTTGGGTCAAGACCCCCAAAGCTGTTCCTGCTGCTTCGTGTACGTAGGTTTGGTAACATCCGGAAGGCCTAGGGCTGGTGTTGACAGTAATGCCCTTTTCAAATGTTCGAAGGCCTCCTGTTGGTCACGACCCCATTCAAGGGGGCTCTTCTCTGGGCCCTTTGTAGACTCATAGAGGGGCTTTGCAATCTTTGCGAAGTTGGGAATCCAGATACGACAGTACCCAGCGGCCCCGAGAAAGGCGCGTACTTGCTTGCGGGTTGTTGGCACTGGGATCCGGCACACTGCTTCCTTCCTCTCGCTCCCCAACCGTCGGCTTCCTTTCGACAGATGGAATCCCAGATACTTCACTTCCGACTGGCATAACTGAGCCTTTTTTCTGGAAACTCGGTAACCCGCATCGTACAGAAGTTGGAGAAGCTCTGTGGTTGCCAGTATACATTCAGCCTCAGAGTCAGCAGCGATTAGCAAGTCATCAACGTACTGCAGAAGTACTCGTCTGCCGGGCTCCCCCGGGGGGAAACTAGCGAGATCTTGGGCTAATGCTGTGCTGAAAATGGTAGGTGAGTTCTTGAATCCCTGTGGTAAACGAGTCCAGGTAACTTGGGACTTTCTGCCAGTAACAGGGTCCTCTTTCTTGAAAGCAAACAGGTGCTGGCTCGCTGTAGCCAGGCGTATACAAAAGAAGGCATCTTTTAGGTCCAGTACTGAGAAGTGAGAAGCAGTCGCCGGGATGAGGCCCAACAGTGTATAAGAATTTGGAACTACTGGATGCAGAGTCACAGTGGCCTCATTGACACGACGGAGATCCCGAACAGGTCGGTAGTCGGTTGTTCCAGGTTTTCGGACTGGCAGCAAAGGAGTGCTCCATGCCGATTGGCAGGGCCGCAGGATACCATGCTGTAGTAGCTGCACCAGATGATTATGAATTCCTTCCACAGCTGCCCTCGGCAGCGGGTATTGTCGCACATGTACCGGGGAAGCTCCCGGCTTCATTTCCATGCATACGGGAGGGATGTTGATGGCCATTCCAGGGGGGGGTTCCTTCAGCCCATACTCCAGGGGGCACTGATTCTCACGTATCCAGGGTAGCCACATCAGATTTGGGCCTGTTCTCATATAACTGCCATTCTTCTTCTCGGGGGATGGACAGTACCAAAACTGTTGGGCCCAGGCTGGGTATTTCGAGCTCAGCCTGGCTGTCAGGCCCGAATGAGATTTGGGCCTGGAGTTTTTGCCAGAACATCCCGACCCAGCAGGGGTATGGGACATTCAGGCACTGGTGAGTGATGGTCCGTCCCCCCAACTGGCACGTGCGGTTTTGCAGGAAAGGTCTCTGGGCCCTCTCCCCCGTGGCTCCCACAATAGTTACTGATTGGGAGGAGATCGGGGCCACTTGTTGGGTGACCTCTGAGTGTGTTGCTCTGGTATCGACCATGAATTGCATTTTCCGGTCCCCTAAATTCATGTTGACCATAGGCTCCTGGGGACCCAACAGAAACTTGGAGCCCGGTCTGGCCTAGTAGCCATCCAAGTCATAATGTTCCATAGCTGCAAGGCCTTCGAAAGCTGGTCTCGGTGGAGGCGGGAAAGCATCATGCTGGTCTTGCTCCCGTGTAGTTCGTACAGGTGCTCTTATACCCCTTGTGGATGGATATCTCTCTCGCCTTGTGTTACGATTTGGACACTCATTCTTCCAATGTCCCTCCTTTTTGCAGTAGGCACATTGATTGGGGCCTAGGGGAAACCTCGGCCCCCCGTATCCGTGGCCTCGTCCTCGTCCCCTATTTTCTCCTCTGGCCCAGGCCAGAACTAGTGGTTGCTCGGCTAGGGCGGCTGCTAGGAAGTCTGCTTTTTTCTTCATCCGACACTCCGACTCTCGCTTCTGCTCCTGGTCACGATTTACGTATATTTTTTGTGCTACTTCCATCAATTGTGTTGTATTCATGCCTGCAAACCCTTCCAGTTTCTGCAGCTTCCGCCGTATATCACCTTGAGCCTGTGCCACAAAGGCAGTATTCACCATACGAAGATTCTCAGGGGCCGCTGGATCGTAGGGGGTGTATAATCGGTATGCTTCAGTCAGACGCTCATTAAATACCGCCGGACTCTCATTAGGAAGCTGGAGAACGTCTGCGATTTTACTGATGTTCATAGCTCGTTGCCCCCACTTCTTAAGGCCCTCAAGGAGCGCAGTCCGGAAACGAGTGAGAGCCACTGCTCCAACAGGGTCATTCGGGTCCCAGCGGGGGTCTTCATTTGGGAAATCTGCCTCTGCCTGCTGCCGTGGATTTATAACTCCCTCACGGGCAGGATGTGTCTCCAGCCACTCGAGGGTGGCCCGTACAATGCACGCCCGTTCTTCTGTACTGAATAATGTGGAAAGCAATTGTTTAGTGTCCGACCAGGTAGGCTGGTGTGTTTGCATAATACTGGTCATAAGATCTGTCAGTTCTTGGGGATTTTCAATATAGGAGGCATAGTGGTTTTTCCAGTTCAACAGGTCCGTGGTAGAGAAAGGGACATAAATCAGGCTGGATGGTCCCACTGCCACACTACCAGCAGCATCAAGGTTCAGGAGCCCCTGTACTTGTCGTAGTGGCATTTGGAGATCATGCGACCGCAGGCGGCAGGCTACCGGGGTGGACGATCCAAGCTCAGCCTCTGTGCTCTCAGGGGAGGAGATGGTAGCACTGGAGGTGGTACCAGAAGTGGGAGGGGTGGAGGATGTGGGAGGGGAATCTGAAGATGAGGGTCCAAAATCCGTAGAATCTTCCCTAAATCTGGCATCACCCACCCCAAGAGGAGGTCTTCCTGACCCTTCAGCTATGGGCGGATTCTGCAGTGGTGCGGATGGGACATGGGGTTGAAGCAGAGGGAGGGGGCGTGGAGGAATATCTGGAGAGTCCCGCCCCTGGTAGATAGGGGCGGGCGTCCGTCCCTTTTGGCGACCGATGGCTGCCACCATTATTCTACACTGATCCTCGTGGCAGCGCTGGAACCATCTTGGTCTGAGCTGGCATATGGCCAGCCATGAATCAATATATGGAAACTGGTCTGGGTGTTCTTTCGCTAAAATTTGATGGACTAAAAACACAGTGGGCAAATCTGTGGACCCCTGGGGAGGCCACAGCTTGACTAAGGCTGGCCATTCCCTCTGACATAGAAAAGATAATCGAGAGGGGGAGAGGGGAACCCCATAATCCTCCCCAAACCCAGATTTAAAATTGCGAAGCATGCACTGTAGGGGCGTTTGCACTTTTGACTTTCCCGACCCCATGCTCAAATTCTAGTTTAATGACTAAATGCAGTATACAATGTGGATCTTCTAATCTAGTCTCAATTCAGGAAAATGCAATTTTACAATACAGATCTTCTAATCCAATCTCAATTCAGGTAAAAGCAATTTACAATACAGATCTTCTAATCCAATCTCAATTCAGGAAAAAGCAATTTACAATATACATCATCTAATCTAATCTCAATTCAGGAAAAATGCAATTTACAATATACGTCATCTAATCTAATCTCAATTCAGGAGAAATGCAATTTACAAAATACACACTCTAGCTGCAGCAAGAGATTTGATTTGGATAATAGTGATATAAGAAAGTATAGCTAGCTATTTTTAGCTATACTAGCTAGATGGAGCTCCAGGATTACTTTAACCATGAGGATAATAGTAGTATGAGAAATACAGCTAATGTCCACTAGATGGAGCTCCAGAATCACTTTAAGTGCTGTTTCTTTTTGTATCTCAGTGTAGCTTACACGTGGTCTTCACAATATGGCTGCCTCCTCGTGTGTTCCACACCGGCTTCGGCTCACTTGCCACCAATGGCACTGCACACCTCCAGACACTGACTCAGCTGCTCCTGAACTTAAAAAAACAAGGGATAGGCATCGGGTCAAACAGCTCCGGATTTAAAAACGAAGCAGGGGAACACATATCGGGACTCCCCGGGAATGGCGAGTGGTCCGGCACAAACAAGGATCTAGGATAACTAAACCTCCGGTCCAGGGAAACCGCTGTTGTAATAATCTCATAATATAGCGGTGGATATGGGACCAATACGGAAGGAGGAGCCTGCACTGCCACCACATGTGAGTTAAAGAGGCCAGTGGCGTATGACACCTAGGGCAGGACCCATCCTGCGTAATATGACTCCGTAACGCTCGTCTCGGAGAGATATGTAGCCGAGTTAGGGCCTTATATTGGATTTCCCTCCACCGCACTCCCACCGCCAGTTCTACTATCCGCCCCACCGCCGTACAGATCGTACCCGGTGGGAGTTCTCGTCCCAATTCTCCCCCCCAGGCTGCCTCCGCCTTCCCATAGTCCGGCACCGCCCCAAAGCACTCCAACTTAATCCTCAGCCTAGCTATCGTCAGGGGTGTATCCCCCCCAAGGTCCAGGAAATCAATAATCTGCTGCGACCGGTCCTCCCCCAGTTCTTCCCGGGGTAGCGTAGCCACATAATGGGAAAGTTGAAGATACGCAAAGTAATGGGTATGTGGTAATTGATTCTCCTCACATAGTTCCAAAAACGGCTTGCACTTACCCATGAGGTCTACTACATGCCCTAAGCAACGTAGACCCTGCTGATGCCAGTACTTAAAAGCTCGCGAATCCGAACCGGGCAGAAACTGTACATTGCCTTGTATAGGTAACCAGCTAGAAACCTGCCAATTACGTTGCCAAAAGCTATTCAGTTGTTTCCACGTACGCCGCAGCGCATTTAACAACGTATTCCGCGTAAGTCTCGTTGGCAGATATTTACTCTCCACATGCAATGCCCCCACTAGGGAGAAAGGAGACACTAATGCCCTCTCAAGATCTCTAGGTGTATAAACGTCTGTTCCCCCTAGGTAATCTCCCACATGTCGCACCTGGCAGGCCAAGGCATAAAGTCGTAAATCCGGAAGCCCCAGGCCACCCCTACGCCACCCACCTACCATACGAGATATTGGGATCCGCGCTCGGGCCCCTTTCCACAGAAACCCCTGAATCTCTCTTTCCAGTTTAAGCCGATCCCTTTGAAGTAACCAGACCAGCAAAGTTTGGAGCCAATATAGTATACGTGGTAAAATCACCATTTTAACTGCAGCAATTCTCCCCAGTAGTGCCAATGGCAGCGGGGTCCAAGCTCGCAATTGACGCCGCATCCCAGACAAGACCTTCTCGAAGTTCGTGTAGTATAGATCCTGTGGCAGTCTTGTTAGAATAATACCTAGATATTTGAACCCGTGTTCAGCCCATTTCAAAGGAAAAGCCTCCCCCCATCCGTCTCGCAACCCCCCTAACACATCCAAAGCCTCCGATTTATCTGCATTTATCCGAAGGCCCGCAAAACTACCGAACCTCCGAAATTCAGCCAGCAGCTTCGGCAGCGACTCTCGCGGCTCCTGCAGATGCACAAGCATATCGTCGACGAAGGCCGATACCTTGAATCCCCGGTTGCCCACCTCAATCCCACGAATCTGTTGGTCCGATTCTATGCTTCGTATGAGAGGATCTAACGACAGAACAAACAATAAGGGGGATAATGGGCAACCCTGCCTAGTGCCCCGATGTAGAGGGAAGGGGGCTGATAAAACCCCGTTACACATTACTCGAGCCGTCGGGGTATCATATAAACTCTTCACCATAGCACAGAATGCCTGTCCGAGACCGTACATCGGTAGCAAATGGTCCAGATAGGTCCAATCCACCCTATCAAATGCCTTTTCAGCGTCAAAGCTTATCAGAAGCGTCTGCATCTGGTGGCTATGCACCCACTCCAAGGATGTTAAGATTCGGCGTATGTTACGAACCGCGTACCGACCGCGCACAAATCCCACCTGAGATTCATGCACTATGTCGCCTAATATTCCCGCTAGCCGCTCGGCCAAGATTTTCGCCAACAGCTTTGCGTCAAAATTCAACAAAGAGATCGGTCTATAGGAGGCCGCCTGCAACGGGTCTTTAGCTGGCTTGGGAATCAAAGTAATATAGGCTTGGTTATCTCCCCACCTCCTGCCCCCCCCCCCCCCCGTATATCCGCTGCTGGTAGGTATCCACCAACAAAGGTCCCACCCCCTCGGACAGTATTTTATAAAACTCAGCCCCGTATCCATCGGGGCCTGGTGCCTTATAACAGCTGGCATGAGCAATCACAGACTGAACCTCCTCTAAGGTAATTGGGCGTCCCAGCTGAACCCGCTGCGCCTGTCACCCTTGGGAGCTGCAGCCCTTGCAGGTAGGCCTCCCTAGTGGAGGGGTCGTTCTCTTCGGCCGTATAAAGTTTTTGAAAAAAGTTTTTAAAAAGTGCACTAATCGCCTCTCGATTTTGATGGAGTTTCCCATGCTCATCCCGAAGAGCCGCTACCCCCTTCCCCCCTCGCGGACCCCGCAGACATCGTCCTAGGAGCTTCCCCGGTTTGTCCCCGAAACAATGTAGTCGATATTTATAATATAGTAAAGATTTCTTGGCGCGCTGATGAAGTAATTCATTCAGGGCAACCTGAAGCTTCCATAGCCGTTTTCTATTCAACGCTGTAGGTGAATGACCACTGAGCACCCGCGCATGGGAGACCTGTCGCTCCAACCTAATAATCTGTTCCGCCAGCAATCGGCGTTTCCGAGCGGCAAAGCCAATAATATCACCTCTCAATACCACCTTGGCGGTTTCCCAGACCAACTCGGGATCCTCTCTGTGTGCCTGATGATGTAGCTCAAAATCTCGCCAGCGGTGGCCCAAACATTGCCGGAATTGATCATCTTTATATAACTCAATGGGGAATCTCCATATACGAGATGTACCAGATCCTCCCCCCCCATCGCATCTCTACCCAAACCATGGCATGGTCAGATATCTCCAAAGGACCTATCTGTGCCTCCTCCACCTGTGCAAAGGCAGTCGTGGAAAGTAACACATAGTCTATTCTCGCACTAGTCCCATGCGCCCTCGAGACGTCAGTGAAGTCCTTCTCCGATGGATGCAAGACTCTCCACGGATCAATCAAACCTAATCGCCTCCGAAATCGTTGCAACACTTGAGAGCTAAGTATTCTATCTCTCGTCCCCCTTCCACTGGAAGTGTCCAAACTAACTTCAAGCACCCCGTTGAGATCTCCCCCCATGAGTAAGGGTACATCGGGCAACTGTTCCACTTTGGCCGCAAGACGATCATAGAATTCCCGATCTAACATGTTGGGACCATAGACATTTCCGAGTATTATCTCACGGTCTTCCAATACACCCCACAATAGCAAGAATCGTCCAGCCGGGTCAACCACTTGTCGATTCAACGAGAAGCGCACCCTCTTATGGATTAATATGGCCACCCCTCCTTTCTTCCCCTGTGCAGGCACACCCCATACTTGGCCCACCCAATCCCGGCCCAATTTAGCATGCTCTTCCGCTGTTTGGTGGGTTTCCTGGAGTATTGCAATATCACAGCATTGTCTAGCCAGCGCCTTCAATACTTTATATCGCTTGATCGGGCTGCCCAAACCACAGACATTCCAGGTTATAATCCTCAGAGGATCACCGTATGTTTATGGCCCAGTTGCCAGCAAAGCATGTTGAGGGAGACCCTCCCAGCCTGGAGCCTCCCATCCTTTTGGCCATAGGAATTAATGCCTAGCCCGTGCACAGAGTTCGGAGTGCGATGACCCCTCCCCCGCTTCCCTCCAAGCCCCCCCTCCCCCGCCTCTACCCTACTCCCTCCCCCGCCCCCCCTCCCCTCCCCCTTACCCCCCTCCCACCGAGTCCCCAACCCCCCTAGTTCCACTGACTTAAACCACCCTCCCCTCCCCGCCTTGGGAAAGATTACTGAGGTCACCCTGAGCTCAACCCACTCCCCCCCCCCCCACCCAAAATTATAGCACCAACCGCTACCCTCCACCCCCCCTTCTCGCTAGTAAGCGCCCGCCGCCCCCCTAATCCCAGTTATATACTACCTGTATAAAGCTAACCCCACCCTATTATCCTCACGGGTAGAGGAACCTACCCAAAAAAGCACCCCCGTGGGAACAGTTAAGGAGGCATAGCTACTAATTTGCAAGCCAAAACTAAGCTATCAAAGGCCCCCTGTGGAAGGCACCAGGCCCTAAAGCCTAATAGCTCTCAGTAGAAGTATCCCTCATTAAAGCACTTAAACTTCATAGATACTAAGTTCAAAACAAGTAATAAATGCAAAAACAGGAACGGGGGAGCCACCGAGGGGGGGGCCACGGTAGCTACGCCGTTCTCTTCCGCGGCAGTCCCCGCAATCCAGAAAACTCGCCGGTTTCCACCGTGGGTATTGAGCCCTTCAGTCCACCTCGCAAAATAGGCGCGAAGCCAAATCGTGTAAAAATTATCGAGAGGGGCCGAAGTTACATTGCACTATTCAATACCCCCGGTCCGCCGGGCCCCCCCCCCCTGCCAGCACCGGATCAGCACACCTTACCCTACCGCAAAAAGGAGTCCAGCTGTAGGCATAGAAACAAGAATAGACAAGGCCAAAGTCCCAATCCATTAAGAAGACGACGAGGTCTCTCGTGCCCGTGTCACAACTTGCTCCACATAAGTCCCAGCTTCTGCAGCAGACTCAAACATGCGGTGTGATGTGTTGTGGAAGACGTGTAGACGGGCCGGGTACTGCACAGAGAAACAAATCCCCGCGGCAATCAGTTTTTCACACCAGGGCGCATATTCCCTCCGCTGCTTACTGAGGGCCACCGAGTAGTCCTGAGCGACGCGGACCTTCACATTATTATAGGTAACGTCGCCCTTCTGCCTTGCTGCCCGTAGTATCTTCTCCTTAAGCGGGAACCGAAGGAATTTAGCCAGCACAATCCGCGGGCGGCGATCTTGGGTATGTGGCTTCCCCACTCGGTGGACCCGCTCGATGCAGATGTGCTCTTCAGCCTCGGCAGGACCCAGCAGGTCAATGACAAAGGCTTCAAGGTAACCACGGAGATCTTTATCCATCACTGCCTCGGGAATACCCATAAACCGGAGGTTATTCCGGCGCGAGCGATTTTCTAAATCGTCCAGTTTTGCCGCTTGTTGCCCGAGCTGAGTCTTGAGGCCCTCTACCTCATGGGCTAGGGCTGTGGCGCCATCTTCGGCCTGCCCTAAACGCTCTTCGACTTCCCGCAGCCGACTGCCCAAAGAATCCACTGATGTCTGCAGTCCGTCCATCTTTTCATGGAGTGCCGCAAATTGGGACGATAGAGCCGCCGCCACCGCAGCCGACACTTCGTCAAGGAATGCAGCCGATTTTGGAGAGTTCGGTGCCCCCGCTATGTCGGCCATCTTACCGGCACCCGCCACGCGGTCTTTGTCCCTCCGAGTCGCTTTGACTGCGGAGGCCATGGCAAACTCAGGCAACTGCTGATTTCGGAATGCCGTCGGTGGGTATCTCCACAAGGCTCAATCTGCCCTCCGTCGCTGGGTGTTGAACAGCCGAATTTCGCCGGTTTGGGCTAAGGGGGGAGCGGAGCTCGCTCAGAATGCGACCACTATCGTGCTCGCATCACGTGACCTCTCTTGAGATGGAGGTTTATAAGAACCCATGCTGGGGTACAAAGGAGGAAAGACCGAGTCTATCCCCTTTTACCTTCATCTTATGCTCCCTTGTTGAAGAGGCTCTCCTCCTGTGCATGTATGTCATGGAGGTATTTAAACATCTCTTATCCCCACTCCCACCTTTCCTCCAGAGTATACACATTGAGATCTTTATATATGTCCCCATATGCCTTATGATGAAGCTCACTGACCATCTTGGTAGCCACTCTCTGCACCGACTCCATTCTGTTTATATCCTTTTGAAGGTGTGGTCTCCAGAATTGCACCCAACACTCCAAATGAGGTCACACCAAAGATGTATATAGCGGCACTATCACCTCCTTCTTCTTGCTGGCCATTCCTCTCCTTGTGCATCCAAGCATCCTTCTGGCTTTTGCCATTGTCTTGTCTACCTGTTTAGCTACTTTGTTTCTGATGATCTTAATCATGCCCAGGTCCTGCTCTCCTTTCATGGACAGAAGTACTTCACCTCCTATATTGTACCACTCCCTTGGATTTTTGCAGCCCAAATGCATTACTCTGCATTTTTTTAGTGTTAAATTTCAGCTGCCTAATTCTTGACCATTCCTCAAGCTTAGCTAGATCCTTCCTTATATTATCTACTCCTTCTTAGGTGTCTACTCTATTGCAGATTTTGGTATCATCTACAAAGAAACAAACCTTACCTGGCAGCCTTTCTGCAATATCACTAACAAAAATGTTAAAAAGAATCGGACCAAGGACAGACCCCTGTGGCACACCACTGGTAATATCTTTCTCCTCAGAGTGAGCTCCATTTACCTGTATCCTTTGTCACCTCCCACTCAGCCAATTTATAACTCGGTTAGTCACTTTAGGGTCCATTTCTAGGGTGCTCAATTTATAAGTCGCATGTGCGGAATGGTGTCAAAGGCTTTACTGAAATCTACGTACATCACATCTAGAGCTCTCCCTCGATCCAACTGTCTGGTTGCACAGTCAAAGAAATTAATTAGATTTATCTGACAAGACCTGCCTCTAGTAAAACTATGCTTCCTCAGTTCCTGCAATCCATTGGACTTCAGAAACTTCACTATCTTCTCTTTTAGCAGTTTTTTTTATTAATTTACTTACCAGAGAGGTCAGACTAACTGGCCTGTAGTTCTCAACCTCATCCTTACTTCCACTTTTGTGGAAAGGGACCACATGTGCCTTTCTCCAGTCCTCTGGCACCACTCCCGACTCTAAAGACACATTGAGGCCAGAAAAGAGTTTGTTTGCCCCCTCCAACCAAAACGTTGTTCAACTGCCCCTGCCCTAATTCCTTCCTCACCCCTCCCCAACAGTTCACTCACAACCTTCTTCTGAACTTGAGGGAAGTTTGTAACCTGAGCTTTCCATATTTATTTGCTCATGAGGTCCGTTGGAGCAAAGACCTTCTTTCTGACCCACTATCATTCTGCCTTTCCTTTGCTTTTAGGATCTGCATCAGAGCCAATATTGGAACTTAACGTCTCCCACACAATTGAAATCGGGAGATTAATCAGTGTGACTTGCTTTGCTAAGTTTTCCCTACATGATGTTACCAGAAATGCCACGATTTCCATTTCTAAGGATGGGACCCTTTTAAAATCTGCAGCTGTCAACTTTACAACAGGAGGTTCTGTGAACTACCAACAGCAGGATGCACAGTTTTCAGATTCCGGTGAATACAGCTGTGAATTTAAAGATGACAAAAGTTTCAAAACCTCAGGGAATGTCAGTGTACTAGGTAAGAAAATCACGTTCTACTTATGGGGATTTCACATTTTCAGGGACTCATGCTTTGGAGGTATGCAATCAAATTGCATTGCATGGCAAAAGACTCTAAGCATGTACATTTTCAAGAATGCTATTGAATGTTTATCTTCTATGAAAGCCTAGGACATGATGCAATGTTCCCTCTAATTTTCTGTAGGCTGTGTGCGCATAAAATATCAGCTGTGTGCAGCTTTTGAAGGAAGGTTAAATTTTTGTGCGCCACATAACGATACTCAGAGTTATATACTTTAAAATTTGACTACACGTCAGAATACAGTATGTACACCACATTGATTTTAATCAAATTAAATGAAAATAGACGATTACTAAATGAAGCGGGAAATTTCTAATAATTGCAATCATAACTTTTAAATTTTAAGACGTCTGTGTTGTTTTCTATCAGAATCAGAGCCGTAATTTTTGTGCGCTCCGTTGTAAAGTATGTGCGCTCGCTCGGCGAGGTGTGTGCGCGCGCACACGCGCACAGCTTAGAGGGAACAGTGACATGATGCTTCTTCTTCAAATCTAAAATACATTCTGGCTTCACATTCCCAGTGCATATTTAGGTCAATCTCAGATCAAGCCCAGACCTAGCAAGCCAATGCATTTATGGAGCTCCATCAGTGGACGTATACTTAAGGGAACGGGGTCAAACAGAAAAAAAGTATGTGGTTAAGAGACAATGTAGCAGAGTTGGTGTTTCTTGTTGGAAAAAAAAGCACAGTTGTAAAATGAAATCATTGGTTTAGAGACATAGGCCAGGGTGCCTGGTACAAGAGTATCCAAGGATCCAGAAAGGTAACCAGAAAGGGGAGGAGTGGTCTAGTGATTAGGACAAGGTACTTCAGGCCAGGGGTTCAAGTCCCACCTGGGGAAAGCAATCTCAGGCCGGAGGGACTGGGATTTCTAATCCTATAGGCACTCCTTGTGGTCTTGGGTAAGCCACTTAACCCTCCATTGCCCATGTTCCCTGTATGTATTAGTGTGTGTGTCTCATTTACCTCGTGTTAAATGTATCCCCCAATTGACCGCTTTGACCCGGTGAAGAGCAGGATATAAATACAGCTAAATAAATAAATAAAATAAATAAATAACCCTAGACAGCCTAAATTTGTACAGGACCTCTGCACTGAAAATTAATGCAAACTGACATTTTATAAGAAGCTCACTGAATGTGGAGCCTTTATAAACTATGTATAGAGCCACAGGAAAACAATCTATGTATTTTCAGCTGCTAACCGGATAGCTAAATTGCATGAAATTAGAACAGGTCAGTAGTTGCCCTTACTTTACTATCAGGTTAGCGGTTGAATATCGTCACTGACCGGATAGCACTCCCTCTCAGTAGGGAAATCGGATATTCAGCACCAGACATGGATAGGTGCCAACACTGAATATGAACGATGGCAGCCAGACGCTTTAAAAACGCTGACTGCCGCCGCTGAATATGAACCCACATTTGTTGCATTAAGAGATGGTTTTCAACCCCTGAGTGGTAAGCAAAATTCCCCTGCTTAAGCTCTCTCCCAAGCCTAGGCCCAAATGAGAAGCTTATCTGACAGTCTCGCATGACTTGAAGTAGATATACGTATATGCCGACATGGACATTTTCCTAGGTGTGTGTGGATTGCCCCTTTAAACTATGGAATACACACAAACTTTCACGGATAGCCCAAACCATTCATAAGTAGCTGCTTTTCTAAAATTGCTAGTTATAAGCCTTTGCCAATTTACAAGTGTAAAAGAGCTTTTTTTATATGTGTAAATGTTGTCTATCCCTTCTAAAATCACTCTAATATGTTCTAATTCACTGTCCAATTCTATTAGTTGCAGTGATGAAGGAGGGTGGCCCTTGCTCCTCTCCCTGTATAAAATTATTCTCTGAGCCATGGAAAGGGAGATGCGAATCTAGAGACTTTGAGAAGCCAAAAGGTTATTCCAGGGTGTTCACTGCAGGCTTTGGGCAGGGATACAACTGTAATGTTTGTACAGTGACAGAAAGGCTTTAATTAAAAATGCAGTGCCCAGACAATCAACTATTTGGATACAGATTTCTAATTTGGACTGGTTATAGTGGGCTTACTAAGCAATGTATCTAAGCATCTGAGGCTGGAAGAGGACATACTGAGTTTATGTTGGTTTTGCTGATATCTTTCAAAATAAGTTTGAACTCGTATTTAATTATTTGGTTACTCATTGATTTTTCTTTCAGAGCCTGTATCGAAGCCAAAACTGTCCTCCAATACTTCTGTCGCAGTCATAGGACACAATGTGACATTGTCTTGTCACTCAAGAAATGGATCTTTGCCTATTAATTACACCTTTTTTAGACAAAATATAACTTTATCAAATCAAATACTTCATCAGCAGCATACACCTGCTGAGATAACAGTACATATTAAATCAACTGCAGATACAGGAGAGTATAAATGCAAAGCTGTGAATGGACTTGCTTTATCAAAGAAGAGATATAGCCATGGGATCAACCTTACAATAGTGGGTTTGTATTTTCTTGGTATACCTTACAACATGGTCCCTTTTCACACAGATGAGAGAGGGTCTCACATGTAACATCTTTGGACCCAGAGAAGATTCCATATAAGAAACACAGGTTCATTTGCTGAGCCCCTGTTCCTGCCCTCAGGCCAGCGAAGCTGGAGATGGTGTGAAAGCCGTGTTCACAGCCCCTGAAAAGATGTGCTTGCCCTGAAAGGGACTCATGGTCTCTATTCCTCAGCCAGTGCACTGGCTGTGTGACAGCTGGGTTAGAAATGAGGGGGCTTGAGAACGGGGGCAAAGACTGAGTAGTGACAAATGTTTGCCCATGGTACCTCAGGCTTAGGCCTCCAGGGAGTGTGCCTAGTTCTAAATGGACAGGAAGCCCTGCAGACCAATTGATGGTTTAAAATACAGAACATAGATGCATCAGTAGACTGCTTCAAATTAAGAAATAAAAGTATTAGCCCACTAAAGCAAAAAACATCATTCATTGTTCACAGGAATGACTAGCAGAAAAGAGCCTTATGTGACCATAATATCTCCAGTACCAGTGACAGCCCACCTCATTCACTGCCTTGGCCCAATCAGTATTGTTAAGAGAGGAATTAATCATAGGGCTCCATTTATTAACCAACTAATAATCTATTATAATAATTATAATAATCTATAATCTTTTCTGTTTAGATGCAATTCAGGGTGTAAATATTTCAAGCACACAAGAAGATCAAAGTAAGGGAATTTATCTGCTACAATGCTCGGTGAAAAAAGGATCTTTACCAATTACTTTCATGTGGTACAAGGAAAGAGGACATGTCAAACAAATGTTAGCTAATGCCACTGTTAATGGCACCACATCTGACTACAAAGTTCAAGTAACAGGAACTGAAAGATTCACCTGTGAAGCACAGAACCTGGCCACACGGGAGACCAGTGCTGTAACTGAAGTTCAAGGTACTGATTCCACTAGTGCTTTGTAAATTGCTGAAGTTAGACACTTGGGGGTCCATTTTTAAAAGGTACCTAGAGGTTCAGGACTGTGCCAAATTTCTAGGTGCTTTCTATTTGCGATTTTCATTGGCATTATATGGAGAGCAGGATTTAAATATCTCGCTCGATGTATAATTCTGCATGTTTAGTGGAGAGGACAGGTTTGGGGTGTTCTGGGGTTGGATAGCCAAAATATCTAGTTTAGACAACTAGGCACCGATTTTTGGCACCTGGATGCCTAGTCTAACCTGGAGCGCCTAGCCAAACATGTGGAAGCTAATTCTGTGCTGTACGTGCCTGGCCCGTCTGGGTGTACAGAATCAGGACGGCCAGGAGTTGCACCTGATTCTCACCCCATGGGGGCTAGACGTCCCAGTGGGATCAGAATTGAATGCAACCAGCCTGGACATGCAGGCTGGGCCTCGATTCTGGGCTTCCAGACATCCGGCACACTACCTGGCTTCCTTAGCCAGGCTCCTGCATGGAACGACAGTAGCATAGCATCCCATTGCTATGCCACCACGGCTCTACGCAGAAGCCATGATCACCGGCTGCCTGCCAGATCCTTCTTTCCCAGCAGCCTGACCTCCGATGGGGCCTTCCATAGCCAGGTTTGGACTGCGGGGCATCCCCTGCACCCCTCACGTTTCCTCTGTGCCCCGAGGTGGAATAAGTCTCCTGTCTATCCTGGTGGACCCAGATGTACAGGGCCATGACCACAATCGGCCCTGTACATCTGGGTTGTGCGTCCCGCCCCTGGCCTTCCCACTCTCCTCCTCATCGCCGCCCCTGCCTATCCCTGTCCAAAGCTCCCCGCACATCTCCTATGTACATGCAGGGAGCTTTGGGCAGGGAATACAGTCCCAGGCGTTTAGCAAGGATGAACATCCAACTCGGACGTCCATCCCTGCTAAATGAGACCCGGAATCTACCCCATAGTCTAAATGTATAGGCACCTGTGTTTTCCACCCATATGATTAAACTAGGTGCATAACCAGGTGATAAGCAAATGCTTAGCATCACTGAATATTAGCATAAATTGAAACATCTTGTTTAGATGTTTCGGTTTCTGCTCTGGACGTCGTATTGAAAATAGGCTCTTGATTGCTAGTTTAGCTAAACAGGTAGTATTAAAATACGTATTCTATTATATATTGGATGGATACTGCCATGTTGGACCCTTCTACTCTCTTGATGAAAATAGATATTTGTGTGTATTTTATACATTACCTAAAACATGTTACAATAAATTATATTCAGGAAAAGTGAGTTCATTCCAAGAGAGCTTATAGTCCCATTGGGCACCTGAAGCAGTGGCAGATAAAGGGGCATATTTACTAAGCCCCATACCAGTAACGCATGTGTGGGCCATGTTATCAGCGTGGGGCTTTGGGCTAACTATAGGGAGATGTGTATATCCAGTCCAATGGAACTAATGCCACCCACTGAGGTGGCATTTGTTGCACCCACACTACCAGCATCAAGCGCAGGTAGCGTGGGTCACAAATTCCTGTAATAGCTGCGCTATGCCCATCCTGCCTAGTCACCATCTCGACATGTGCTCCCATGACAATATGGGGGTCTCAGGGTGGGACCACGTGCTACGTTTTGGTGTGGTGCTGAAACCACATGCTACCCTGGTAGCACACCTTAGTAAACATGCCACAAAGTTACTTGCCAAAGATAGTATCAGTAGGAGAAGCAGGTCACATGGTTTCCAGTGCATTAGTCTAATTATTAGACCACATACTCTTTTGTTAAAATTATCTTTTTCTAACCAAAATATACAGTAGTGCAAAATATTGTATGCGAGGTAGAGGCAGAGAATCTGTAATTTTCTTTCCTGTATATTAATGATGCTTGCTTTCTTGTTTTGATAGGAACGAGTGCGTCTTTCACAGCGATGATTGTGTCCCTTGTTGTGGTCCTACTTCTGATTGTGATAGCACTGGCTCTAGTGCTCGCGCTGCTGATTCTCCCTAAGTGCAAAGCATGTAAGGTCTTTTGGTTTTCACACGTCTTGAATAGTTTTACCTCAAGGGTTAAATTAATATATATTTTGTGGCCTTTTCGGATCCTCAAATACAATATATCATTAAAGAAGAGAATTCATTTCAGACTGGGACTTGGAATGCCCCTTGATTCAACAGTCATTGCTTATAAAAAGATTTGTCCATGAGATGTAGTTTTTCAATTTTGTTTTGGCCTAGTCATCAAAAGCTTTTAATCAGGGCTGCCAGAAATATTGTACAGTATTTGTCTATTTAGGGCTGGGGCTGGGGACAGAAGCCTTGCCACTGGACCTGCTAGTCCTCCCATCCAATTGCTAAAACCAAACTTTAGCCTCCAAGATCTTGAAAGGTCAGTACTCGGTTACAGTGAGCCACAGATCCCTAAAAATGCATGCAAGCATAGGATTCCTCAGCATCTGTGAAAGGAGAAGGCAGCACAAATGAAAGAACTTAAGATCATCTGCGGTATCCGACAATTGGAGGGTGGCCAATGTAACACCAATTTTTAAAAAGGGTTCCAGAGGTGATCCGGGAAACTACAGACCACTGAGCCTGATGTCAGTACCGGGCAAAATAATAGAAACCATTATAAAAAAATAAAATTATTGAACATTTAGGTAGTCATGGCTTAATGGCAGAAAACCAACATGGATTTAGCCAAGGAAAGTCTTGTCTCACCAATCTCTTATATTTTTTGAAGATGTGAATAAACAGGTAGATAAAGGTGAGTTGGTTGATATAGTGTATCTCAATTTTCAGAAAACCTTTGACAAGGTCCCTCATGAAGAGACTCTTGGGGAAATTAAAAAGTCATTGTATAGAAGGGAATGTACTATTGTGGATTAGGAACTGGTTGAAAGATAGAAAACAGAGAGTAGAACTAAATGGCCAACTTCCCCAATGGAGAAAGCTGAATAGTGGAGTACCTTGGTATCTGTGCTGGGCCCATTGCTTTTTAACATAATTTATAAATGACCTGGGAATGGGAATAACGAGTGAGGTGATCAAATTTGCAGATAATATCAAATTATTCAAAGTTGTTAAAACACAAGAGGATTGTTAAAAATTGCAAGAGGACCTTGATAAATTGGAAGACTGGGCATCCAAAAGGCAGCTGACATTTAATGTGGAGAAGTGCAAAGTTATGCACTTAGGGAAGAAGAACCCAAACTATAGTCACACGATGCAAGGTTCCACATTAGGAACCACCATCCAGGAAAAAGATTTAGGCATCATCATGATAATACATTGAAACCCTCTGTCCAGTGTGCAGCAGCAGCCAAGAAAGCAAATAGAATGCTAGGAATCAGAAGGAAAGGAATGGAGAATAAAATGAAGGATATTTTAATGCCTCTGTATTGCTCCATGATGCAAATACACCTTGAATATTGTGTGCAGTTCTTGTCACTATATCTTAAAAAGGATATAGCAGAATTAGAAAAGGTAAAGAGAAGAGCAACAGAAATAATAAAAGGGATGGAAGGATATCCTTAGGAGAAATGCTTAAAAGGTTAGGGCTCTTCAGCTTGAAAAAGAGACAGCTGAGGGGAGATAAGATAGAGGTCTATAAAATAATGAATGGAGAAGAATGGGTAAGTGTGGATTGATTGTTTACTCCTTCAAAAAGTAAAAGGACTATGGGACACGCAATGAAACTACAATATAACACATTTAAGACTAATCGGAGAAAATATTTCTTCAATTAATGCGTAATCAAACTCTAGAATTTGTTACCAGAAGATATAGTAAAAGCTGTTTGTGTAGCTGGATTTAAAAGAGGATTGACAATTCCTGGAAGAAATGTCCATATACCACTATTAAAGAGGACTGGGGAAATCCACTGCTTACCCATTGGACAAGCAACATAGAATATAGATACCTTTTGGGAACCTGACTAGTACTTGTGGCTTGGATTGGCCGTTGTTGGAAACAGGATACTGGAAGTAACTATCCTGGAAATTTGTGATCCAGACTTCTCCCTCTGATGTATTAATTGCAGAAAGCTAAAGCAATTAAAAACTAAGGGGAGCATATTCAGTGGAGATGGCTATTCTGAGTGAAGCTGCTGGCAGTCACTGCTTTAAATTAAAACTGGATATTGAATGCCATGGCCGTATCTGGCCATCAGCATTGAATATCCGGTTTACCCAGATAACTGGCTAAAATTAGTTCAGTGTTTTTTTGGCTTAACTTTAGCTGGTTAGGGTTAACTGGCCAGCAGCTCAATGTCGCCGCTGACCAGCTAACCTCTGGTGCTGCCTGAAAAGTCCCAGTACTAAGTGGTTACAGTTGAGGCATTCAAACTGGGTAGGAGGAGATATTCAGCAGTACTAAACACTTTAGTAGGGGGCTTACGTCTCGCCTTTTCCTAGCCACCTACACTGAGAAGTCCTGGAACATAAGAACCTTCACTCCTTACAGTTTTAGAGTCCTTTGTTTCTGATAAACTGTGAGTACGTCATTTTGTCAGCAAAGTTGAGCACTTTGAAGATTACCAGCCTAGGTATGTTTCCACCTTCCACTCTCATACCCAGCCGATGCGCCCGTTCCACCTTCAGTGGGACTTTGGTGTTTGGCAAACCCAGTGCTCTCAGTAAGACTGTCACACACAAGTTCAGTAGGTCTTTGTCCCCTATGCTTTCAGGAACACCATGAATCTTAGATTGTTCCTCCGGCTATGGTTTCCTTGGTCCTCCAATTGTTCCTCCAAGGATGTTGCCTTGTGCAGCAGTTGCTGAATCTGTGTTCCAAATTCCTCTAGCTCCCTATCTGCTGCTTGGATGCATTGGGTATTTTATGTGAACCTTCTGGAGTGGCTAATAAGGGGATCTCGTCCATTGTAGACTGAACTTCACCAGATTGCTTTCAAGTACTGCAGTTACACTTCAGATTAGGTATTTAGCCACCTATTCCGACATTATCAAGACCTGCTGTCCCCCTAGGGGGTTCACACTTTCTGCCATGATGCGTACAAGCCCCTACCGAAGCCCGAGGGTGCTATGTGTTGCCTGCTTGGCTGTCGAGGAGGTGTTTTTTGTAACTGTGTTTCTTCAGGGTAAACCGCCGCCCCTGGGTCTCTAGGACTTTCCCCACTGGTGCGAGCACGCCACCACTCCTCCCGGAAGATGGGTCTTGGGGCCTATCCTTTCTCCTGCTCCGACATGATTGTCAGGGCTGTAGGCCTTGTAGCACGAATCTATGCACAAAGCAGATCTCCCACGTTGATTCTAGCCCTGGTGTCTAGGCTTCCCAGTTTCGTGCCCCTGCTGGCTGTCACCGCTTGACTTACCGCTCAGCTGTTTCTCACCTACTGGCATCCACCTTCACGTTGTCTCCACTCGCTGCCTCCTCTTTGTGTCACTTGTGCAGTCCCACCATCACAGTCGGCTGCCGGACCTCTCTGTTTTTCTTTGCAGCTGGCCTTAGGGGGCTAAAAGCACTGCTGCACGGCACACCATGCACCTTCTCTTTCAATCTCCGCCATGCCCGTGCATGCTGCCTTGGCACCACTCCCGCCTGCCGCTTACCAGATTCTGCTGTTCTGCTTCACGCTTCCAGGGTTCAGCAAGGTGAATTCAGCCAGGTATTGTCTTCCGGTCACTTCCGGTCTCTTCTAGCAAAAGCACTTTTCCCATTGGTAAGCACCCAGTCCATTTGGTCCCTTCACATAGGGTTCTGTTACCAATTGCCAGAATAGTTCTCCCTGTAGAGAATCTAGGATCTCCTTACTTCTAGATGACACAACAGCAGGGATGTGCCAGTCAACATCCAGCATATTGAAATCACCTATCAATAGCACTTCTCCTTTCATGACAATACTGCAAATGTCTTCTATTAAAATTCCATCCTCTTCTTCTCCCCTTTCCCCCTTTCTAGTTTAACTCACAGTGCTTCCTCACTCCCTTCTTAATCCTGTAATTCTATAGCTTTAATATTATTTTTTACATATAGTGCCCCTCCTCCTCCCCTTCCTCCTATCCTGTCCTTCCTGAATAAAGTATAGCCAGGTATAATTACATCCCAGTCATGTTTGTCCATGAACCATGTCTCTGTAACCACCACTAAATCCGTCAGCCTCTTCCATTAAAGCCTCAACATCTGGGATCTTATTTCCCATGCTGGGGGCATTTATATGCACCGCTTTCCAGATGTTACCCCTTTTACCCATTTCTACAGAGGTATTTAATGTTTCACTTACCTGAGGGCTTTCTTCACCCATCCCCAATGAATCTAGTTTAAAGCCCTCTTTAGTAGGTTAGCCAGTCTGCTGCAAAAGACACTTTGACCCTTCTTGGACAGATGGACACCATCTCTGCTCTGCAACCCTTGGAACAGCATCCCATGGTCCAGAAAGCCAAATGCTCTCTGACACTATCCATGCAGCCATGCATTCATCTCCATGAATGCAAGCTTCTCTGCCTTGGCCTTTACCCTCAATAGGAAGAACTAAAGAAAACACCATCTGCGCCCCTATCTGCTTCACCCTGTGTCCCAAAGCCATGAAGTCATTTTTAATACACTCAGAGGGATACCTAGCATATCATTTGTGCCAAAATGGATAAGCAACATCAGATAATAGGCTTGATGAGTCTCAGCAAACTCTCCATAACATCTCTGAATTTGGCACCTGGCAGACAGCACTTCTCTGGACATTCAGTCTGGTCGGCAGATGGACGCTTCGGTATCCCTCACAATAGAGTCACCAACCACCACTACCCTTTGCTTCCTTGTGGTCACTGATTCTGCAATATTGGGGTGCTTGAGCTCTGGTTCTTCCCTTTCCTGGGATGCTTTCACCTCCTCCACTTCCAGGGCTGCAAGCTGGTTCTTCAATTCAAGGGCTGGAGGAGTTGGATTGTTTATTCTGCAGGCTCTAGTGACTCATGTCCAACTCTCTCTATTCTGTAGCCTCTCATCATCATCTCTGTCAGAGGGCTCCCAGATATTTGGCAGTGTGGTTGAATGGTGCTGTACAGAGGCCGTTAACTCCAAGAAAGGTGTAAAGCAGGACCTAATTTATTTATTTAATTTATTTAAAAGTATTTATATCCCGCTTTAAACTTGAATCACAGCTGGTTTGTAGTGAAATCCATCAAGTAGGGTAGTGCGGGGGTGTCGGCATGCAGTGGTTGTGAAGGTAGTGTTTGTGAGTGTGTGGATAGGTAAATCTTGATTTAGGGTGCAATATATACAGTGTGTGGATAGGTAAATCTTGATTTGGGGTGCAGTATATACAGGTTAAGCTATCTACATTGGGCTATATACATTTTATTGAGAGTAATAGAATGTTTTTATGTTGTGGATGTCATGTCTGGTGTAGCTCCCTTTGTGGGGTGGTTAGGGTGGATTGGTGGTCTTCATTGAATTGTTCAATGAATAGGGTGGTTTTAAGTAGCTTCTGGAATTCTTTTATATCTCATGGATGTGGATGTGTTTGTTCTTGTGAATGAAGAAAATAGAAAGGAGCATAAGCACTGGTGAATCAGATGAAAGATACTGATAATTAAACAAACCTAGGATGCAAAAGTAGTAATTTTTTTAAGTGCATCAAAAACAAGAAACCTGCAAGGAAAACAGTTGAGCCACCAAATGACCAGGGATAAAAGAGGTGCTCACAGAAGATAAGGACATAGCAAAAAACCTAAATGAATTATTTGTTTCAGGTTTCGTGGTGGCATGCTTGAGAGCTAATCCAGAAAATTACAGACCAGAGAGCGTACGTATGTCGGAGCCATGTAAAATGGTGGATGCTGTTGGTAAGAACGGAATTACTGGGCTTGTGGCTAAAGATGACTCACTGGGGAACAATCTGCATGGATTTAGCATAGGAAAGTCACATTAATCTGTTATAATTTTGTAGCATTAATAGCTGCTTTGCTGTACTTGGTGTGGAGGAGCAGCAGTGGCCTGATGCCCACTAGCACTCCTTGTGCCCTGGGACAAGTCACTTTATTCGCCATTGTCTCAGAAGAAAGGCCTGGCAATCTACTTCCAGTCACACCTAGAAAACCCAGCACTGACTCAACCATTTGCATATTACTATACTTGATATGAGAGCTAGTATAGCATATATATGAATAAACTAAACTGGTAAACATGTGGATAACTGAAGCCAATCAATCTTGTACATCTGGATCTTCAGAGACCATTTCATAAAGTTCCTTATAAGAAAAATCCTCAGGAATTTTAAAAGTCACAGAATACAAGGTAGTGTCCTATTGTGGACTGGGAAATGGTTAAGACACAAAAAAAGAATATTTATGTATTTAATTTATAGATCGATAGGACTAAATAGTTGGTTTTACAAAAGGAAAGCGGTAAATGGTGACGATGTTCAGGGATGGAAGCAGAGTGGAAAAAACCTGGGGAAAGCTGGAAATCAGCAGGAAAGAACAGTAGATGCCGTGGAGGGAGTGGAAAATAGAACGTGTAAGACCAAAATTGTCTATGTCTGGATTTACATCTGCTCCCTGACATGAAGAGGGATTTAAAAAATGCTAGTTTTGGCTAGCCCAAGAAGGAGGTTTTAAAAGGGATATCCCCCTTCATACCCCAATGTTTATTTCTCTCTGCAAATTGAAATAAGATAAAAATAGAGACCTCTGTATGCAGGACTGGCTCTACCATTAGGCGAACTAGGCGGTCACTGAGAGCACCTGCCTTCCAGGGGCACCATTGCCACTGCTGTAGCCCTCTCCATTACTGCAGCTACAGCAATGGCTCAGTAAACATGGACAGCGCTTGCCTCTATTTATTTATTTAGCTGTATTTATATCCCGCTTTTCACTGGGTCAAAGCGGTCAATTGGGAGATACATTTAACACGAGGGGATATGACACACATATGCTAATACTTACAGGGAACATGGGCAATGGAGGGTTAAGTGGCTTGCCCAAGACCACAAGGAGTGCCTATAGGACTAGAAATCCCAGTCCCTCCGGCCTGAGATTGCGGTCCCCAGGTGGGACTTGAACCCCCGGCCCTCCGGCCTGAAGTACCTTGTCCTAACCACTAGGCCACCCCTCTCTAGTTGTTGGCATTGCTCCTGCAGCTCCTGGGCTTGATAATACCTCTTTTGTCCACCTCCGATGCAGACTTCAAAACAGGAAGTAGCGTCAGAGGGGGGTGTGGAAGAGGTATTATGAAACCAGGAACTGCGGAGCAGTGCCGATGACCAGCGGTAAGCACTACCCTGTGTTTACAGACCTGTTGCCATCACTGCAGGCCCCAGAGAGGGGCGGCAATGGCAGCAGGAGAGGGGGCAGACGGATGGAGGGGCCTGCCTAGGGCATTGCCAGTCCTTGTACTGGCCCTGTCTTTTCACCATATGTTAGATTGTCATTCTTCCAAAACCATACAAAGGTAGGTAAATGAAAAATACATAGCTTTGTGAGCTCAATGCAACAACCATCATCCAGCATGGTTTCTTTAGACGTTAGGCTTGATGCCAATCTATCGAGTTATTCTCTTCCAACGATGAACCCAGCACTGCGTTTAGAGCCTGCTTGGGGACTGCAGACAATAAAACAGCATTTGTAGCGGAGTTATTTCCAATGGAGCATTGATACAGAGCTTTGAAAGGTTGTCGGGCTCTAAACACAGTGCTGTGTTCGTCATTTGAGGAGAATAACTAGCGTCAAGCCTAATACCTAAGGAAACCACACTGGATGCTGGTTGTTGCATTGAAAGGTTTTTGAAACCATTAAGCCAATATACTTCCTTGGTTTGGGAGATTTTTAAGCGATAGGCAAAAGTTTGGAGTGTGTCACACATATTCTGTTGGTCTACACTTTTAGGTATGGTTCACTGGTTTTCTGGTCTTAAAACGACTAAAAAAGGAAAATTTGTTACAGGAGGTAATATTCCTCAAGACAAATATTCCAACAAAAATTGAGTTCACCAGTTGGAGTTTCTATATCTGCTTTTTTTGGATTTGGGATTTATATTTGGTAGATCATAAAGTTTCTATTTGTGGCCTTGTAAATTACCAGCACTTACACGTGCAAGTTGACAGGTTTCCCCGATCGATTCTTCCAACATGTACATTTCTGAAATGGCAGATATGCATGTCCTTATTTCTATTTTTAGAAACAGTTCAGCCTTTAGCAGAGCCATTTATAAAATACCTGCACAACTGTGAACATAGTGACCTCGATGTCTTCATTCTGATCTCTACGTCCTATCTAAAATGGGCCTTCGCATATATGAGAGCAGGGCTGGAATTGCTGGCATAGCTGGCCGATGGTGCTGAGCATTGTCTAACATACGATTGGTTTTGTGCCATATCTGTATTGCTACTTGCGCTATATCTAGTGCACCAATAGAGATCACCTGTAGTACCCCCTGATGAAGGCAATCGCCGAAACGGTTTGTTTTTTTCCAAACAATAAAGCGCATGTGACTTCCATATCTACTCGCTTCTGTGTTTTTTGCACAGGGCCCCGCGTTTCAGGGGGCCCCGCGCAAAGAACATTCTGCTTTTTTAAAATTTCAATTTTAAAAAAAAGCTGGCTGCTGCCGCCGCGGCAGCAGCAGAATGGAGTGTCCCGCGGGACCCCCTCTGCCCGCTGAGCCCCTCTACAAGGGCTTTCAGATTTGCGAAGGGAGAGTGACTCCCTCGCGTCTCTGTTAAGCCCGCAGGGGCTAATGGGAAATTTCCCATTAGCCCCTCACATCTAAAGGGGCAGATGAGAAATTTCCCATTAGCCCCTGCGGGCTTAACAGAGACGCGAGGGAGACACTCTCCCTTCGCGAATCTGAAAGCCCTTGCAGAGGGGCTCAGCGGGCAGAGGGGGCCCCGCGGGACACTCCATTCTGCCGCAGTGGCAGCGGCCAGCTTTTTTTTTTTTAAATTTCCCTGAGCCGATGTGGGGGGGTTAGGACTGGTAATGGCCTGGGCTATGGAGGGGGTTAGGACGTGACTTGAGGTGGGCTGTGGGTTGATGGGGGTTAGGACAGGAAATGGGCTGATGGGGAGGGGTTAGGACTTGAGGTGGGCTGTTGGGGGGGTTAGGACTGGTAATGGGCTATGGGGGGTTAAGACTGGTAATGGGCTGTGGGCTGATGGGGCCTGTCTGGAAATGGGGTGATGGGGGGTTAGGACTGGTAATGGGCTGGGGGGGGGGGGCTAGGACAGGAAATGGGCTATGGGGGGGGCTAGGACAGGAAATGGGCTGATGGGGAGGGGCTAGGACTTGAGGTGGGCTGTTGGGGGGGTCAGGACTGGTAATGGGCTATGGGGGTTAAGACTGGTAATGGGCTGTGGGCTGATGGGGGGTTAGGACTGGTAATGGGCTATAGGGAGGGGTTAGGACTTGAGGTGGACTGATGGGGTTAGGACTGGTAATGAGCTGTGGGCTGTTGGGGGGGGTTAGGAGTGGTAATGGGCTATGGGGGGGTTAAGACTGGTAATGGGCTGTGGGCTGATGGGGGGTTAGGACTGGTAATGGGCTATGGGGGGGTTAGGATTGGTAATGGGCTATGGGGGGTTAGGACTGATAATGGGCTATGGGGGGGCTAGGACAGGAAATGGGCTGATGGGGAGGGGTTAGGACTTGAGGTGGGCTGATGGGGTTAGGACTGGTAATGGGCTGTGGGCTGATGGGGAGGGTTAGGACTGGCAGTGGGCTATGGGGGGCTGACTGGAAATGGGCTGATGGGGGGTTAGGACTGGAAGTGGGTTGATGGGCTAGGACTGGTAATGGGTTGGGGGGTTGCTAGGACTGGTAATGGGCTGAGTGGAAGGGGAGGCTTGAATGGCAAATAGCTGATGGGGACGGGGACAGGGACTTGGAATGGAAATGGGCTGAGTGGAAGGGGGGGCTTGAACTGCAAATAGCTGATGGGCTGTGAGGGAAGGGAGCTAGGACTGGAAATGGGCTGATGGAGCAGCTAGGATAAGACTGGAAACGGGCTGTTGGGGGGAGCTAAGATTGGAAATGGGCTGTGGTGGGGGCTTGGATTGAAATGGACTCATGGAGGGGCTAGAACTGGAAGTAGGCTCATGGGGGGGCTTGGACTGGAATTGGGCTGAGTGGAGGGGAGCTAGGATTTGACATGGGCTGATGATGGGGCTAGGAAATGACTAGAAATGGGCTGATGGGGGGCTAGGATTGGAAATGAGCTGATGAAGGGACTCGGACTGGAAATGGATGGGGGAGCTAGGACTGGAAATGGGCTGATGGGGGGCTAGGACTGGAAATGGGCTGATGCAGGGACTAGAAGGGAATGGATGCTGGGTGAGGCTGGAACTAGAAGGGAGCTGATGTTGGGGAAGGATTAGAATGGGATGGGGCTGGAAGAGTAAAATGGAGAGAGGAAAAATATTTTTGGGGGGGGGGGATGAAAAATCTACAATTGGCCTGGTATTGGGGGATTGAGGATGGAGGGGTAAAATTTGAGTGGATGAAATCGGAATGAGGAAAGAGCAAAAGGAGAAAGATTAGTATGTTAAAGCAGATGTAGAGAGAGAGAATGGAAAAAAAACTAGAAGAGAGAAGAAAGGACAAATGGACAGCAGACGATGGAGAGTTAGCAGAAAACATGAAGAAACCAGAAGAAAGTGGCTGGAGCAATTGCAACTGAAAAAAATGCACAAAAGGTAGAAAGATATCTCTTTATTTTGAATTTATTAACTGGAATATGAAAGCTCTGGGAAATGTGCATCATTAACATCTGTGCTTTGTTTGGTACAAGAGGAAATTAATTTATAGTTTTATTTCTACAGTGTTGTTGTACATTCCAAGTTTGGCTTTTGGGGTTCCCAGTTTAATTATTGCCTTCCTGTTTCTAAATTGTGATTCCTTGTTTGGTGATGGTCTATGTTCTGCATGTGTAACTGAGCTGAGGTATTCTGTTTATGTAATTCCTATTTGACATTGCCACTTGTTCTCTTTCCCCAGTATTCTCTGAAATGTATTGGTTTAATATTTGCAGTGTTGCCTTTTGATAGGTAGGGTATGGTGCTTTGTGAGTCCTGGTAATGCTGTCAGGATACAGCGGGTTTGCTATGGGTTCTAAATGGGCAGCGTTTGTAGTAGTTCCTAATGTGTCCGGCAGTTGGCACTGGATTATAGTAATGTAGAAATCTTTTAGTCTTTCTTTATCCATACACTCATTAAGAGACATGTTTACTAAAAGTTAGTGTATGGTAACATTATGCAAATGTTTATGCAAATAAGGCCACTTATGCAAATGAGGCCCCACACCGAGTCTCCGCACATGGCCCCGCACCCCCCTTGGGCCGCCCCTGTATGAGAGAGAGAGATATGTTTATGTATACAGTACACATATAACAAGGGCAGTTTCCAAAAGTCATTTACCCATGTAAATAGGCTATCTGAAAAATTGTCCACCATTCCTCAGGTAGAAGTGTTAGTTTGTGTAGCTATCAAGATCTATTGTTTCTCTTTTGAGTGCAGTTGTTCTTTGTGCCCCCTTGGTGGCCTCCTAATCTTGCCTAATGGTTAAGCTAGCCCTGTGGGGAACTCTGTTCTATATTTCAATGGCTGACAACACATCCAATGTAATCTTTATTTACACAGTACTGGTGAAGTGGAAAATGTAAAATTTCAGAACCTTGTCAAAACAGTTTGCAATGTAACATGTTGTCCGATTTTCTGTTTTTATTAGATTTAGTGTATGATGCTCCATCCGAGGTAGAATATACCACATTGCTATTTAAAGATGACAAAAAAGGTAAGCATTCCAAAAGATTAGCTGAATTAGAAGCCCTGCAGCCATGTCCATGTATATTTGCAAGCACCATGACAGAAGTGAGCATGACAAAATCCACTTTTGTTAGGATTAGCAGCACAAGATAACAGATCACTGTGCTTTATTAACTGAAAAACCCTAGTAAAGTAATAATTCAGCCTCAACATTCTTTGGCCTGCTCAAAACAGACAAAAGTGAGGACAGTGTACTAAATCAAAGGGCCTGAATTTCAGCTGGGATGGCCCCCTTTTTTTTTTCATTTTAATATTTTATTAAATTTTCAAAATAACATTCAAAGAACTTCCATGAACGCAAAGAAAGATGCTTAAATCAGCTACATCACAAGAAATTATTTAGGATAATCATGCATCTACAATTAGACCACCATATATATATATATATATATATATATATCTTTATACACACAAGGAGGCGGCTCCGGGAAACACTTTTAACACATAGAAATACTATAAAATAACAGGCAGAGACCTTGGTGTCAGCCAGATGGGACACTAAAGAAACTTCAATACCTATACCCTCCCTAGCAATAAGAAATTCCAAGAGCTGTTTGGATTCAAAGAAAAGAAAATTATTACCTTGATAGGAAACATAACCACAAGAGGGAAATTTTAATAAAAAAGTAGCCCCCAAGGATTGAGTTCTAGCCCGATAGGACAGGAACTCCTTCCTTCTTGCCTGAGTAACCCTGGACAAATCCGGAAAAATGTGGACCTGAGAGCCCAAAAACTGCTCCTTGATATTCCTAAAGTATGAACGAAGAATCAACGACTTATCAGAGTCTAACTCCAAGGTTACAAGCAAAGTAGACCTCTCAGTGATTACATCCAAGGAACTTTCTAAGAAGCCTGTTAACTCTCCAACCCCAAACGGTGTATCAGATTGAACACACTTCCTATCCAGGACAAGTATTGAACTCTGGTTAATGGGGGCATATGTTCCTGTGAGATTCGTAATACCTCACAGAAGTATTTCCTCACCATTTCCATAGGAGAAAGAACCGGGGATTTAGGAAAATTCAATAACCGGAGGTTATTCCTCCGGATCTGATTCTCCAGATATTCTATTTTCCTAGTCATCAAAACTTTATCCTTGATTAGAGTCCCCTGTAGATCTTGTAGATGTTCCGTCCTTGCTGCAAGTTGAGAGACCTCACCAGTCTGCTTTTCTTGACGCGCAGAAAGTGTGGTAAGTTTCTTTAACAGACATTAAATCAGCTTTAACAGTTCCCACTACCATAGATAGAGAGGAAATTAATGAAGTTATGGCTTCCCACAGTGATTCCAAAGTTATAACAGTGGGTTTTACCAGCTCTTGAGTAGCCAACATCTGGCTTCCTCCTATCCCGACAAGCTGTTGCCCAGCCGCTGAAGTAGACTCTACCGTATCAGAAGTCCTCACCGACAGCCGTGGGGGTCCGGAGATAGCTGATGAACCCACCAACACACAGCCCTCTTCACTTCCACGCTCTGGAACACCATCAGGAGAACCAGAGGGAAGCACTGATTGTGGCGTCAAAAAGCTTCCGAGTTGAAACAGGGGGACTTGCTGATCAGGAGAAAGAAACACTCCTGATACGCTTGACACCGCAGAAGAATCCTCCTGCACTGCAGCCGAAGACGCCACTCCAGGCGTCGGGGAACCAAAGCCGCACGATAACAACGTGTGCTAACTGCCTTCAGAAAACACCAATGAGGGAAAGTTTGCTTGCTTTCTTTTCCTCCGTCCCATCACAAAATGAGTGCAGAGGACCGGCAGTCACACAACGCACAGAGCAACGCTAGGCTGTTCCTCCGACGCACAGTCCTGTCGCCATCTTGCCTCTGCATGTAACTCTTGAACCCGGTGCAGTAGCTGAGCTGGGATGGCCCCCTTTTAAAGTTGTGCCAACTCTGGTATTTAATATGTAGATTTGGCAGCATTATTCATTTACATGGCGCTGCTCAATAGATGTGTAAGCTGAGGCCATACCAGCGACTGTCCATTTTTAATTTAGGCCTGCTAAATTTGAAGGGGAATTAATGCAATGAAAGCTAACCACATTAAGAATTTGCTGCTACTGTTCACTTATACGTATGTAATTTGTGGTAATGTGTGCCTCATTAATATGTATGATAAACATCACATTTTACACCCATTAATGAACATTGTTCATTTATGTTTTCTTCCGATAGTCCCTCCTCCCAGATCAATTGGACCAGTGTTGTAATTCTGGCTATCATGAGCCTTTGACTACAACTGAGTTGCTGTGCACCCCACAGTAGCAGTGCCTGCCAAATCTAATGAATGAAATCAAACTACTCAGGAACTCCCCCCCCCCCACTCATTATAATAGATCTTCCCATCACCCTTCCAAAACCATTCATGCTGGGGCTTTAGTCTTCATTCCCAGTGTTTGAGGGCTGTCAACAGGCCAGGTTTTCAAGATATCCCTAATGAATATAATAAGAGAGATCTGCATACAAATTCATTATAAGAGAGATCTTCCCCACAAATGCAGCTACCTCGCCTCTCCCCCTCCTCACGCCCAACTTTCTCCCCTGCCTCTGCTACCCTCTCTTCCTTTCCCGTGATCTCTGAAAAGGAAACTGCATACCTTCTTTCTTCCTCAACTCACCACCTGCTCCTCTGATCCTATCCCCACCCATCTCCTGTCCCATCTCCTCCACTGTTGTCTCTTCCACCTCTCATATTCTCAACCTATCGCTGTCCACTGCAACTGTCCCTGCATCTTTTAAGCATGCTGTGGTCACAGCTCTCCTCGAGAAACTGTCACTTGATCGCACCTGTCCTTCTAATTATCGACCCATCTCCCTCCTTCTCTTCATTTCTAAACTACTTGAACGTTTGGTTCACCACCACTGCCTTGACTTTCTCTCCTCTCATGCCCTCCTGGATCCCTTACAGTCTGGCTTTCGTCCTTTACACTCTACTGAAACAGCTCTTGCCAAAGTCTCCTGGCAAAATCCAAGGGCCTTTACTCTGTCCTATTCCTTCATGACCTCTGCTGCTTTTGACACTGTTGATCACAACCTTCTCCTCGATACCCTGTCCTCACTTGGTTTTAAGGGCTCTGTACTATCCTGGTTCTCCTCCTCTCTCTCTCTCTCATCACTCTTTCAGTGTTAGTTCTGGTGGCTCCTCCTCTTCTGCTATCCCACTCCCAGTTGGTGTACCCCAAGGATCTGTCTTGGGTCTGCTCCTTTTCTCTCTCTATACCCAGTCCCTTGGTGCGCTCATCTCTTCCCATGGCTTTCAGTACCATCTTTATGCTGACTCCCCCCAGATCTACCTCTCTACACCTGAAATCTCTCTGGCAATCCAGACCCAGATCTCTGCCTACCTTTCTGACATTGCTGCTTAGATGTCTCACCGCCGCTTGAAATTGAACTTGGCCAAAAATGAACTTCTTATCTTTCCCCCAAAACCTCCTCTCCTCTTCCTCCTTTCTCAGTCTCTGTGGATAACTCTCTACTCCTTCCTGTTTCCTCTGCTCACAATGTTGGGGTTGTCTTTGACGCCTCTCTCTTCTTATCCACACACATTCATCTGATAGCTAAGATCTGCTGTTTCTTTCTCTATAACATCAACAAAATCCACCCATTCCTTTCTGAACACACTACTAAGACGCTTATCCACTCCTTAATCACCTCCTCTCTCTTCTACTGTAACCTACTCCTTGCTGGTCTCCCTTTGAATCATCTCTCTCCCCTTCAATCTGTTCAACACTCTGCTGCGTGGCTAATCTTCCGCCAGCCTCATCATGCCCATATTACTCCTCTTCTCAGGTCACTTCATTGGCTTCCTATCTGTTTCCACATCCAGTTCAAACTTCTCCTGCTGACCTATAAATGCATTCACTCTGCAACTCCTCACTACCTCTCTTATCTCTCCTTACATCCCCCCTCAGGAACTTCGCTCTTCTGGCAAACTGCTTCTATTTGTGCCCTTCTCTTCTATTGCTAACTCCAGACCACTCCTTTCATCTTGCTGCACCTTATGCCTGGAATAAACTATCTGTGTCTGTACACCAGGCACCTTCTCTGACACTTTTCAAATCCAGGCTGAAAACTCACCTCTTTGCTGCTGCTTTTGGATGTTGACTCACCAAGATCTTGTTTCTTTACCTTTCCCCCTTGTTTTATCCCTCTCTACACCTTCTGTGTTGTCTGTCTTGACTAGATTGTAAGCTCTGATGAGCAGGGACTATCTCTTACATGTCTATGCAGCGCTGCATATGACTTGTAGCGCTATACAAATGCTCAGTAGTAGTAGCAGTAGCAGCAGCAGCAGCAGCATCAAATGGAGATGAGCACACATTTTAATTAAGGATAGCCTGTAAACCTCACCTGTTGGCAGCCCTCGAGGACCTGGAGTTAAGATCAAGGTCCTAGGGGCTATGCATACCTCCTCTGCAGCAACTCCAGCCTTGACTGACCCAGACTGAAAAATCAAATCCGAGAAATTAATCAGAAACCTTGCACATGGAAACACACAGTGCTTGCTGCTTGGTCCTGAACTTTAGTACACTGGTCCCAGAAATCAAAACCAGTCATGCTTATGTACATGAAGCAGAAACACATTCCTTATGGAGTTCTTACCTTAATACAGAAACATAGACAGTAGCTGAAAAGCTTTATATGGTCCATGCACCTGCCATTTGTAGTTGCTGACTGTGCTGGCATAGGCCTTACTTTATCTGTGTCTTCAGAAGTAAAATGTAGTAAATTATAGTCATGGAACTTATTCCAAATTTACTTAATGACAGCAGGAAATAATCAAAGATTAAGAGAGAAATTCTTTGGAATATGTAATAAGAATGCTTTTTTTTTTTTAAATAAAAAGAAAGTAGCTCTTGGAGGCTTGCACCTTGTTGTAAGGACAAAATGTGAGTTGCTCAACTAGCTTCAAACCTAGACCTCCCACATGTCTGAAACAAATTTTCTACTACTGCAAAGAGTAGTTACTCACCTGTAACAGATGATCTCCAGGAACAGCAGGAATCAGTCATCACATATGGGTAATGTCGGCACCAACAGAGCCCGGCGCAGGAACACTGCCCAGCATCCAATAGGAACGCTTGTGAAAGCGTTCCTCCATGCATGCATGGCTTCCTTCTCGCCTTTGCTCCTGGTCTCCTCAGTCAGGTGAATAGCAGAGACAAATTTGGAACAAAAGTAAAAAGGGACAACTTGAAGAAGAGGTGGGCGGGTTGTGAAGACTGATTCTTGCTGTTCCCGGAAATTACTTGTTACAGGTGAGTAACTACGCTATCTCCAGGAACAGGCAGGAAGTCAGTATTCACATATGGGACTCCTAGCCTTAGACTACCGAGTGAGAGAAAGAGTCCCGGCACAGCCAGAGGTTGCAGCAGGGATCTGACAGACAGCTTGTTCGGAGTACCCCTCACAAGGTAGTCCAATGGGTGGTGGGCAAGTTGTCTAGATTTGAAAGAGGTTACGTAGAACATATTGTCCGACTTGAACATCACTTCTGGCATCCTTATCCAGACAATAGTGCGCTGCAAAGGTATGCAGTATAGACCACGTATCTGCTTGGTAGATCTCCAAAATAGGGACAGAACAGAGGTTAGCCATAGCTCGGACATTATGAGCTGTGACCTGCTGCTATAGAGACAGCCCAACCTGCAAGCAAGCAAGCAAGTAAGTAAGTAAGTAAGTAAAAGATATGCAATCTGCTAGCCAGTCTGAGAGTGTCCTCTTGGTAACCCTAGATGACTTTGGTCATAGGAGACAAATAACTGAGAGGATTGCCAATGACTCTTAGTGCGGTCTAGGTAAAAGGCCAATGCTCTCTTACATTCCAGGGTATGCAGTTTGGTCTCAGCAGAGGAGCTGTGAGGCTTTGGAAAGAACATTGGCAGTGAGATAGATTGGTTCAAGTGGAAGGAGGTGATGATCTTCGGTAGGACTTAAGATGTGGCTGAAGGACAACCTTGTCATGGTGGAATCTGGTATATGGAGCATAGTCCACTAAAGCCTGCAGTTCACTAACCCTTCCGGCTGAAGTTATTGCTATCAGAAAAAGAACTTTCCATGTTAGGCATTTTAAAGAAGCTGATGCCATAGGCTCAAAGGGGATGTACATGAGCTGTGCAAAAACAACATTTAAATCACACACACTGTGGGTGGTGGGTAGAGAGGCAGTTTGGTCAAGAGAAGACCCCGCATGAATCTGGCCACCAAGGGATGTGTTGAGATTGGGATGTTCTTCAAAGTATGGTGAGAGGCTGCCATGGTGCATCAATGCATCCTTACAGAGTTTGCCTTGAGGCCCGAGGAGGTAAAGAAAGCAGGTCCGGAAATGGACATGTGAAAGGATCTAGTGTTCTCTGTGAACACCAAATCGAGAATCTGCACCACGTGAAATCATAAGACCGACTGATTGAATCTTTCCTGGAAGATAGAACATGCAAAACCTCATCTTGAAGTCCTAGGTGTGAGAGGACAAAACACTCCACAGCCAGGCTGTCGAGTGAAGTGTCTTGAGGCTGGGAGGAGAGTCCCCTATTCTTAAGAGAGAAGGGTGGGAGGATGTCTCAGCTTGAGGGGAGGCATCTGAGCTAGTTGGAGAAGTAGAGGAAACCACAGCTGTCTGGGATAGTAGGAGGCAATGGGTATCATCGTTCCCCGGTTGGCTTGAAGTTTGAATAGTGTCTTTGCTATGAAGGGGAGAGAAGGAAAAGCATAGAGCAGATCCTGTCCCCAATGGAGGAGAAAGACATCCGAGCTCTCCCTGTGAGAGGGGGATCCTGGAGCAAAAGCAAAGTAATTGGGCATTGAAAGGAGAAGTAAAGAGGTGAGTAGCAGAGTCCCCCACAGGTGGAACAAGTGCTGTGCTACTTGAGGTTCCAGCCTTCACTCGTGCAGATGGAGGATGTGGCTTAGCCTGTTGGCTAAGTAATTCTCTGCTCCTGGAAGGTATACTGCATGAAGGTGAATTCCCCAAGGGATAGCCCAGTTCCACAAGCGGATGGCCTCCCTGCATAAGGGGTGAGATCCTGTTTCTCCCTGTTTGTTGATTTAGAACATGACTATCTGGTTGTCCATCTGGATGAGGACTGAGTGGCCCATGAGTTGGGGAGAGAAGACACAGATGGCATTGAAGATTGCTCTGAGTTCCAGGAGATTGATGTGAAGGATGACTAGAGCAGACCAGAGGCCTTGGGTTGTAAGGTCACTTAGGTAAGCTCCCCAACCGAGCTTTGATACATCAGTTGTTAGGGTACACTGCGGTGCAGACCTTTGAAAAGGTAACCCTGCGTCGAGGTTCTGCAGTAGGCACCACCATTGAAGGTCTGACTTCATCTGAGGAGTAATGGTGATGAAGAGGTGGCCTGTGGACTGCGTCCACTATTGTGACAGAGTCCATTGCCCCATTCTCATTTTGAGACAAGCAAGGGGTACGACGTGGACTGTGGAGGCCATGTGGCCTAGTAAGCGTAGGAATGTCCTTGCTGTTACTGGATGCTTGCTGCTGGACCTGTGTGGCCAAGGCAATTAGTCAGGTACATCTGTCGTCTGGCAGAAAAGCCCAGGCCTGGATAGTGTCCAGCCGAGCTCCTATGAACTCTAGATCTTGAGTTGGAGTCAGGTGTGAATTTGGATAATTTATGATGAAACCTAACTCTTGTAAGACATGGATGGGTTGTTTGAGGGCAGCGGTGACTGTTGAAGCAGTATCTGCTCTTAGCAATCAGTTGTCTAAGTAAGGGAACAGAAAGATTCCCAATGTTTGAAGGTAGGCTGCCACAACAGCCAGACACTTTGTGAAAACCCTTGGTGCAGAGGCTAGTCTGAGGGGAAAGACTCTATATTGGTAATGGTTGTTCAGAAACACAAATCTGAGGAAGTTCCTGTAATCTGGGTGGATCAGGATGTGTATATAAGCATCCTTTAGGTCCAAGGAGCAAAGCCAATCATTTGGTTGGAGATATGGAAGAAGGGTATCCAGAGAAATCATTTTGAACTTTTCCTTGATAAGGAATTTTGTTGAGCTTTCTGAGATATAGGATAGGCTGGTGGCCTCCTGTCTTCTTTGGAATAAGGAAGTATGGGAGTAGAACCCTAGGCCTTGCTGAGACAGAGGAACCTCTTCCATCGCCCCCTGCGTTAGTTCAGACAGTGGATCTCCTGTTGCAATAAGGAGGTGTGATAGAGAGCGAAGCAGGGTTGGCCCGCAAAATGAATGGGTGGAAGATCTCTGAATTTCAACTGCAGGCCCTGGCTGATTCGCTGTAAGGTCCATGGTTCTGAGGCGATATTGACCCAGCGGTGTGCGAAATACACTAATCTCCCAGGGATTATGGGAGGAAGGGGAGAATTTATGGGAGAATTGGCCATGCTCCCTTAGGAAGGAGTCAAAAACTCTGAGCAGGTTGAGTGGTAGGTGCAGGCTGTGCTTGGCAACCTTGGGTTTCCAGGGTTGTTTTTGGCCCTGCTGTCTCTATTGTTGTGGAGCAGAGTAGGAATGATAGGGTGGATAGAACAGTTACTTTTTAGAGTAGAAAGGTCTTTTGGTGGCAGCCTTCTTTTTAGAAGAATCTGCTGTCTTCCTTGAAAGTCTCTTCATAGAAGACCTCTCTAGCTCCCCTGCCTTCTCTCTCCACTTCTGGCCAAAGAGGTTCTCTCCATTGCAAGGAATGTTGATCAACTTATCTTGGAACCATTGTTCCAGGTCAGATACCTGGAGCCAGGCTGTCCATCTGGCTCCAATGCAGAATGCAGCAATTCTGCTATTGGCCTCAAACGCTGCCCATGTTAGGAATTTAGAAGTGTTTTGGGCATGCATGACTAAGACCTGATGAGCTGTCTGTTTGTCAGAAGGCATCAGGGTTGTAAACTCTGCCAGGTCCTTCGAGACATCCCTAAGGAACATGTCCATATAGAGCATGTAGGAATCTATTCTGGAGGCTAGCATTGTAGCCTGGAAGGCCTTTCTCCCAAAGGCATTGAGGGTCCTTGCTTCCCCTTCCAGGAGGCACTGAGGAGTGGTTCTTCTGGCTCTTAATTCTCCTCATGGCAGACTCCACTATCATGGAATGGTGAGGGAGCTGTGGTTTCTGGAAGCCTGGAGAGGGAAGGACTCTGTAAAGGGTATCCAGTCTCTTACTGACCACAGGAGTTGACATGGGAAAGTCTCACATCAGAGTCATTACATTTTTCAGGATGTTATGCACGGGGAAGGTTGCAGCCTCCTTCAGTGCTGATGGATACTGGAGGATATCAAGCTCCTCCACTCTGAGCTCCATTTTGGTAGCCACAGACACCTCCAGGGCAGTTGCCATATCCTTGATAAAGTCCTGGATGGACATGTCCTGGGGCGGTGACCATCAACCCTCATAGGGAGGTGACAGATCAGATGGTACATCCCTATTGGTATCGGAATCGATGGATGCCAGGTCAGAGGCTTCCAATCTGGACTCAGAGTCTGGGAGGAAATCAAAGTAATCTTTATCTGGCCCTAAATAGCTCCAGTACTTGGAGGATCGAGGCTGTTTGGATGTTGAGGGCATTGGGCATGGCAGCACCAAGGAACTTGATTCCAGCTGCTTGGCAGAACAATGCGAAGCAGGAGATGCCTGTGAAAGGTTACCAAGAGGGTCCTCCATGCCTATCATTGGTGCTGGTGGAACCGGTGCCGATTGCAGTACACACAATGCCATTGGTGTCACTACTGCTAGGAGCGCAGCAATGCTCTTCTCGATGGCGATGACTTGGTCATCGATCATTGTTACCGGGGAAGGAGTGGCTCCGGACACAACTCCCAACATCAGTATCAGGGGCATCCTCGAGCCCCTTTGAGGCTTTGGAGGGTGAAACCTCCAGCTGGGGCTGCTTTGTTAGATGGTTTGCATCGGAGTGAGGCGAATGTCGGTGACGATGTACATGCTCGATGTCCGTGCTGGTGCCAATCTCAATGCTGAGGTCAATGTCTTCTTCTTATGCACTCAGAGTGATGCTTTCCTTTTGTCAATCTGAATGCATGGGAAGATTTAGATGGAGTTGACGCCCCCGAGGAGTGCACTGAAGGAGTCGAGTCTGTTGGAAACAGCTTAGTCTTCTGCTTGTCCTGGCCCTTCCTACCTCTGGTAGTCATGTGGCAACAGGAGGGACAGGAATCTAATTGTGGTCTGGGCCTAAACACTTAAGGCACCAGTCATGCTTGTCAGTGATGGAAATGGTACTGGAACACTTGGAGCATTTTTAAAAACACTCCGGGGCTTTTCCATTTCTGGAAAAAGAACAGATGCAAATTCAAACTGGGTAGGCCTCACACACTCAATGGAAAATAAAGGAAAAAAATATTTAAAAATTAGAAAAGAAAATTAGGAATGGGAACCGGAATTGATGGGGAGTCGAGTCAGTCAACGGGAAGGCAAAAACTGAGGTACTCGGTACCACACAAAAATACTGAAGTCTCTTGACATGGTTGACAGGGACAAGGTCCCAATGGCTCTGCAGAAAAATAGACGACTGAGGAGACCAGGAGCAAAGGCAGGAAGGCAGTCATGCATGTGTAGAGGAATGCTCCCAAAAGCATTCCTATTGGATGTTGGGGAGTGTTCCTGCACCAGGCTCCGTCAGTGCTGACATCACCCATATGTGAAGACTGACTTTCTGCTTGTTCCTGGAGATTACTGATTTAATAAAATCTGGGGCTTATAAAGCATGAGTTTCTCTGCAATTGTCACAGGAGCATAAGTTTCTACCTGTCCTGGCTGCTCTTGCAATACAAACCGAGGGCTTTAAAAATGGACCACTATACAGACACTAAAGCAGTCAGACAATAAAAAGATGGTGCCTCTCTCCTATGCAGCATTTTCAATATATCATATTTTGGTAATTTCAGTGGCTACAAAGAAAGACACTTCAGTCGAATATGCAGACATCCTGATCAAAAATAACAACTAAAAGGTGTGTAATTCTGCTGAGGATTTACAGAAGTAGCTTAAGGGATCAACCTTTCTTTAAAAATATTTTGACACCCTCTGTGTATGTATAAAACAATTCAAACAAATATTTTAAATTCTTTAAGCAGCTGACAAGAGCCATATCACAAGTTTCTTCAAACTCACCAAATCTGACAGCACACATTGCTTATATCATAAAACAACATCACACACGTATGGCAAGACCCAACCCAAACCTTGGATTTGTTTACGTTGGGGTTTTAATTGCTTACCTTTTCCAAATCAAAGCTCAAGTTACCATTCAGCTACTGTAGTTATTTCCCTTCCCAAGGGAACTCACAATCTAAGCTGGTAGGTGAAGTAAATTTCATGGTGTATGTAACAAGCCATCTCACTCATAATACTCTATGCAACAAAATGTATTGTCTAGTTTCTAATTAGATTAGAAACTAGACAATCATATTTTGCAGTAATGGCTCCAAAGTTATGGAACGACCTTTCCAATCATTTAAGATTGAACTCATCCTACTGAAAGTGTAAAACTAATTTAAAACCCCCCCTTTTTTTTCAAAAGGTTTATCATATTTAGTTCACTTAAATGGGAAGAGGGAGAAGATCATGGTGTTTTTGTTAAATCAAGCAGATTGGGTACTGGGTTGGTCAGGCTCAGCACAGTGATGGGGGGCAGATAGTCTGTGATCCAGTAATTCTATTTCTTTTTTTCCCTTTTCTGTTTTATTTGTTCTTCTCTATTTTTATTTTAGTCTGATTCTGTATATTTATTTTTTAACTTTGATGTTTTTATATTCATTCTGCTATTTAAAATGTATTTACATTTTGTTATTTATATGTAATCTTGTATAATTTTGATGATTTTATTGTATTTTTTAATTTTTAGTCATTGTAAAGTGCTTAGAATATACAGTATTTATGATTTGCAGTAGAACTCTGAGCATTTCTCAAAGTCGCAAGGATCACCAGTGGAAGAAGCAACAGTTGAGCAGTGGGGCTGAAAGGCAACGTTTCTCACTAGACTACTCCTCCATCCCAATAAACCTGAGACAGCTTGTGCCTGCTCTAACATGGGAAACTGTAGGAAACCACTTTCAAGGAGACAGAACACCCCCCCCCCTTGGGTGCTCATGTGATGTGGGGGTGATCTAGATTCGCCAATTAGCCACCTAGAGGTACCAACATTGCCAGTGAGTGGCTTGAGGCCATGCCAAAACAAGAGGGCTCCTGAAAGCCAAGGACCCTGCAAGAAAAATGTTTAGGAGCCACTTCCATCAACGTAATTGTTTGAGGCAACATATCACATTACGCCCAGAAAGAGTGTGATATTATTTGCAACATTTTTGTTCCTGTAAGAGATATAACATGGTTGACACCAGTAAAAGATTTTCACGGAGTTCTACTGCTTTCTATACGTAACTGGAAAGCACAGTACAGATCACTTTTTCAGACCGATTGCTCAGGTACATCCAAACCCAGGAACAGTAGGCATCACACAGAGAGATATTGTACAGTGAAACCTAAAAAATGTATCACATGTAGCTGCAGGCAGTTTGTCCAGTGCAGAGTAATGATGACAGCCTTTAGCTAATAAGCTAGCTGAGAAGCAGAAGACAGGAGTGAGACTGGAACACAGCTGCTTTTAAAACCATACCACGCAAGTGGCAGAACTGGCCTTTCGTAAGATTATGCTGTTTGGGAGATTGAAGCATTTGATCTTCTCAGATGATTTGAGGACTGTTCAGTCTTTAGTCCTGGGTGGTCTGAATTATTTTAGCAGGCTATTTCTTGGGATTCCATATGAAATATTCCCATGTATCTCAGCCAGTGCTTTCTGCCATCAATTGTTGGGTCAACCTTGCACCCTACTTGGAGAGGCCCCATTGGCTACCTGTGTATTTTAGAATTCAATTTAAAATCTTAACTTTTGTTCATCACACATTAGGAGGGGGGGAAGGGGCTAAAGAGATTTTAATAAAAGAGTGGTTGAGTTCAGTCTCAAGGCTTTTGGAGCCTCCTGCAAACACAGGGCTAGGACACTCATTAAGAGTTTTTGTGTGGACAACCTCACAATTATAGAATGGTTTACCAGAGTCATAATATGAAAAGGGGTGGGGAGGGGGGCGGGGAACTTTTTGTCAATGCCTGAAAGCATTCTTTACTCAGGCATTTAGCAGGTGTGGTTGAAGGTTTTAGGCTGCAGTCTACCGGCTTTGGGGATTCATCTCAGGCTATTATGAGATTTGAGATTGCCCTATAACGATCCAGACGAAGCTTCAGTTTGGAAATCGAAGGTGGACTATCCTCCCCTAAACTAAAAAATTCCAAGATCTGGGCCGATCGTTCAATTTGCAGCGCTCCTCGTGGCAAAGAGGCCACATAATGAGAAACCTGCATGTATGCAAAACAATGTTTAGTAGGCAAATCATACTCCCGACTCAATGTCATAAAGGACTTGCATCTTCCCGCTGTTCCCATATTCAACAACTAGGGGTTCGCAGTCGTAATGAAATTCTCCAGGTGGGGTGTTGAATGAGATTTGGCCAAGGGGGGAGTGGGGGTTGACTAGTTGTAGCTGCCATTTAATGGATATATGATCCTAGAACGCTGGTGGAGGAGTGTGAGGTGGGTGGGGGGAGGGGGTTGGGGGGATGAAGGGTGGGAGGGTGGATGGGATAATATGTTATAACCCACCTGTTGTATTTCTTTATGTTGCCTCCCGGAGGGGATAAGAGTACACCCCCCGTGGAGACTTTGTTTGATGTTTCTTATTGCCTGATGGTGGATTTAAATAAAGTATATATATAAAAAAAAAAGGTTTGGACAAGTTCCTGGAGGAAACCATTATTAAGAAGGGACCCAGGATATCAATGCTTGACCCAGTACAAGCATTGTGGAACCTGTGTCTTTTGGGGAAACTGCTAGGTACGTATGACCTAGATTGGCCACTGTTGGAAACAGGATACTGGGCTTGATGGACCTTGGTCTGACCCAGTATGGCATATCTTATGTTCTATGTTCAACCGTTTTTACTGTGAGTCATTAAGAGGTGGTGTTGTATGGATGAGCAGCATATTTAGTATTTCACAAATAAATAAGGACTATTGCCTTTAAGGTGCTATTCATAACATAAGGTAACTTGGTCTTGCCTGCAAGCACAGAGCAGCAAGTGCCACTTATTTACTTCCATCAACCGATGACTCATGCTTGCTTTTTTTTCTCTCTTAAGATTTTATCTTTTTGGGTTTTTTTTCCCACAGGGCTTGCTTAGACAGCCTTGAGTTGAATCAATAGCTACAAGAATTAGCAGGCAGTATCCGACTCGTACCTGGTGCCCCACCAGACATGACATCTGGTGGACTTGAGAACAGTTTTCCACATCCAACACAATTTCAGTTTTAAAATACCTGCTGCAGAATACTAAACAATGAAACCTTGTTCTCAAGGCTGGCAAGTTTCCTATTCTCAAAAAGGAAAAAAAAAAAAGAAAAAAAAAGTGTTTTTAACCCTGGGGTATAACAAGGCTAAAAGGACACAGACTCTGGAAGACCCAATCACAGGGGGAAAAACACAGTTTCTCCACCTCCAGGGAGCTCAGCTACCGCTCATCCAACAGAAATACCTTTCCATCCTCTCTGCAAATGAGGTGTTTTATTACATAGTGATAGTTTGGGTAATGAGCAGATGTAGATGTAAAATAAAACACCACACTGAAGTTTGTGCCACTGTTTTACATGTGGATATCAATTTTCTTCTGAAATGTTATTAATCCAGCAGTCTGACATCCATTCATAGCACAGTGTCACATCCAACTTCATGATATGAGGAAATAACATACTGAAGTTGAGGCACTCAAGATACTATAAATAGTGAACAACAAATGAACCCATAGGTTTAATCAGATGGGGAATGAATGATCAGAAACATCCCATCTTAGGGCATCAATTTCCAATGACAGATGCGAAACAGATAGGGAAGACCCATTTTACTATTAATCATGTTCACAGAGGACATGCCAAAACATTTTTTCTTTACTGTAAGTTCCTTCACAACTTCCAGTCAGTCTTTACAAGTTTTTAGCTGCTGAAATGTATTTTATTAGAAAGTCTTTAGCTCTGGAGACATGCATCACTTCTCTCATTGTGGTGTCTCTGTTTCTCAGTTGGATCAGTCCATTTTCCAGGGTAGCCTCGTTGACGAATATGGTAAAAAGTATCCCCATTTCATCGTACCTGTATAGGAATTGAGAAGGTGTACAAAAGCTAAAGCAATGGCAATTGGAAGGCATGACAGACAACAGATTCATGTCCCAGATTGACACTGTCGATTATCAAGCTAAGTCAGTCTGATCTATGTTAAAAAAAAAAAATACCAACAATTTTCTTTAATAAAAAATAGTTTATATGCTTCTCACTTTGTACAAAGCTGCTCAAGCGATATCTGCATTGTCTCCAAATGCCCAGGCCACACGGAAATGCCATTTTCTACCAGTTCAACAAACAGCCCTTGACATACCTGTCAGGAGAAAAGTTACCTTCCATAATTATTATAATACAAGTCTGCACTCTTAAAGAAGATCTAGATTATCTCCATTTGCATGCAAGCCAGTGTGAAACTGCAGCAACCATCTTTAAATAAGTTATAATTTAAATACCAAATAAGACAAAAGTGTGTGTCAGAAAATAATTTACATTGGATAGTGGAAGAAGCCAAGACCGGGGGGGGTGACCGGTTGCAGATCCTGGACTGCTTTAACTTATTGTACGTTTCCTCACTCTTTCACAATGTCAAAAAGAGTGTGGGATCACCTATGTCCAAAGTTGAGTACCCACTTGCTAGCAGATAAAATTCAAAGTATTATTGGTGATGTATTCCTTCATATTTATCACCCTCAGCAAGAACTTTGTTCAAAGAGTCAGAGTCTTCTGAACTGTCCTCCTCCAAGTTTTGGACCTAAAGCTTGTGCTCAGTGAAGCTTTTTTGATTGTCAGCCCTGGAAGTTAGACCATGCTATCAGTCGTAATAAGATTTGAGACAGATCTGGAGATTAAATAAAATCAGGTCTTTATTGATTATTGGATCCCCGAGGCATCCTATGTTTTAGTCATGTTACATGGATATTGGACACTTTAAGGTTAACTTAGCATTAGTCAGTTTGTCCTGTTGATGTTTTCAGTTTGTCATATTGTCCGATGACATGTTAAATTCTGTTGTAATCTGGTGAGAAGCTTGTGATCAGTGCATCACAAGTTTCAATACATTAAATGAAATACCTGTAAAATGGGTAAACGGGTAAACGTAGATCGATTGTTGACGTTATCAGAATATAGAAAGACTAGGGGACATGCAATGAAGCTACAGGGTAAACTATTAAAGACTAATAAAATAAAATATTTTTTTCACTCAACGTGTAATCAAACTCTGGAATTTGTTACCGGAGGATGTAGTAAAGGCTGTTAGTGTAGCTGGGTTTAAAAAAGGTTTGGACAAGTTCCTGGAGGAAAGGTCCATAAACCATTATTAAGGGACCCAGGATATCAATGCTTGATCCAATACAAGCATTGTGGAACCTATGTCTTTTGGGGAAACTGCTAGGTACGTATGACCTAGATTGGCCACTGTTGGAAACAGGATACTGGGCTTGATGGACCTTGGTCTGACCCAGTATGGCATATCTTATGTTCTTATACAGTGGCCCTGCTGATGTAGCCAAGCTTAATTCCTCATAGAGAAGGATCAAGGGGTTTGTGCCAAATAGGAGGCAGCGTCTGCTGCAATTTTGGGATGTTGAACCACATCAGCAGAAGGAGTCCTTGCAATGAGAAGAAAAAGTTAAAGGAGCTCTGGGAGACCAAAAACATGAACTTGATGCAAATGTTACTGGTCTGCCCAGTACATCTTGATCAAGTTAGATTCTGCAAGCTAGACTCCTCTATTAATGATTATTCCTTAGAGAAGAAGTCTATCTCAGGAGGTGAAGGAAGAGAAGAGTACAAGGCATAAAGGCAAGCTTAAAAGAACTGGGCAAAAAAGGTGTACTGTATTTGTATAGCTCTGCGCATGCCTTGCAGCGCTAAACAAATGATAAGTAGTGAAGAGGAAGACCGTATTAAAGCAGTCAATACCACCTTGATTAAAGACAAGACTAAACTATAGTATAAAGAACACTTGGAAAATGTATTCAGATCTTTCGATGTTCCTGGGGAGAGCCTGTTGCTGGACAGCCTATGTGCTTTCAGGAAGAGCAGTGTGATCTGTAGAGTGACCAGTTTGCCTGGGAGCAGGACATCCTGACATCACCACTCTAAGGCCCCAAAAAAGATTGTGCTGTGCTAAGGATTTAGCTATGGGCATGCGTGAAGGGGCATGACCAAAGGGGCAGGCAACAACCCTTTGAAGCCCTTGCAGAAAACCATCAAAAGGAAAAAAATGGACCAAGCATGCACTGGTGTCAGTTACATCTAGTGGCCTGATAGATCATCATATCAAGCCTAAAGACCTCCCGCGTGTTTAAGGTACTGTTTCTCCTCACTCTTCCATGGAAGAGGCGTCCTTAAATTCCCCTGAGGGTGAACCCCCCCACCTTCAGAGTCTTCTATGGGGAATAGTTTGTTTAGTCCTGTGTTACGCCTGGGTCAATGTTCTCCCAGTGAAGCAATATCTGTAGAATCATTGCCATCCAAGTCTATTTGGGACCCATCTTCAGCTTTCTTGTCTGCAAAACTGGATTATTTTATTACGATTCCATCACCACCTCAGTTTCATCTTGAACTAACTCGTTCTTGTGCTTTTGGCTTGCTGGCTACTTCACTTTGGAATACGCTGCCTTGAGACCTATGCCATAAGTCTTCAGTGAAAAAATTTAAATTCGGGTTAAAAAGTAAATGCTTCAGCAAGCCTTTGAGGTGATCTAGTCTGCTGGGTCAATGTGGTGGACAGTGCTGACTTTTTTTTTGTGCATCTCTGGATTTGGCAATGTCTATAGGAATATTTACTGTTGTGCTACTCATTCCCTGGACTTGAGTGTCAGTTTTGTCTCTCTTGTTGGTATTTTTTGGGGAACTGTAAACCACCATGTTGGCTGTATGCAAACCGAATAGGGGTATATCAAATCTGTTCAAATAAACAAACATCTGGAAGATGGTAGCACATACTGAGAAGATACTCGCTTCTATAGTTTCTAAATTGTGTCAGTTTTCATAAGATATGGTTGCTAAATTAAAAAATATAGATCAGAAATCTGAGGTTTTAACCAAGGTGGTTTCTCTGTTTCTCAATGTACTTCACTGCAATCTGCTAGTGTTTCATTAATAAAAAATAGTCTTATTATTCATCGTCAGAGAGAAATAAGACTTTAAGGGTGATGAATTTTCCTGTTCACAATTTGCTTTCCCCTGAGATTTTACTACATAAATATTTTAAGTTTGCCTGATGTGGTTAACATTTCCTTGTTCACATGTTATCTACTTGGGCAAATAAAGAGAGTCTACCATTTCTCATAAATGTTTTGATGCCCTGGAGAATAAACCTGAATTTAATTTGACCTCTTTTCTTATATCTGGTTTCTGAAAATGATAAGCTACTGGTTTTAAAGACTTAAGAAAAAAAAGAAAAGAAAAAACACACATCTATTGCATTGTAGTTAAAGTGTCAATATTTCCTGATGTTTCAAAAATTGCAGAGGTAAAGTTTACTAGCTCTTATACCTATGGTTCTGACTTTGGGAGCTACATTGTATTTATGGTATCCATGCAAGTGATTAAATTTCTTATCAGGATAATTGTTGTTTTTGTAGATCCAATTCATTTAGAAATCTCTTTTTCAGAAAAGTATGCTGTACATCATTAGTTTGCTTCTATATGACTTGTGGTTCTTTGGGGTAGGGCCATCAGCTCTTATGTGCGAGTGATTTTCCCTTCTACTTTTCTGTACTGTATATCTAGCAATTTTCTCTGCTTGATGTTGGTTAGCATGCCTTATTCATTTCCTTTTGGTTTTTTTTTAATTATTTCATGCATTTACTAAGGACAATTTGTCTTATTGCATTTGGTATCCTAGTGGACTAAATTATAATTACTCACCTGTAACAGGTGATCTCCGGGTACAGCAGGAATTTAGTCTTCACATATGGGTATTGTCAGTACCGACGAAGCCTGCGCGGGAACGCTCCCCAGCGTCCAATAGGAAAGCTTTTGTGAGCATCCCACAGCGACTGCGTGCTGCCTTCCCGCCTTTCCCAACTGTCCCTCTCCAGTTGAGTTTAAAGCTGAGACAAAGAGAGAGAGAGAGAGAGAGAGAGGGAGAGAGAGAGAGAGAGAGAGGGAAAGAGAAAGAGAGAGATAGAACTCCTAGGGGAGGTGGGTGGGTTGTGAAGACTAAATTCCTGCTGTTCCCGGAGATCACCTGCTACAGGTGAGTAACTATGCTATCTCCAGGAACAAGCAGGAATGAACTCTTCACATATGGGGACTCCCTAGCTGCAGATGCCAGGGAGAAAACCCCAGAAGTTATGTGCCCTTGTGAAAGGGCTCCACTTCCCCCCATGGATCTCTGGCATCCTACCAGGGATGGTGGGTAGGAGTTGATTAAGTATGAAACAGGTGTTGAAGAACAGCCTGACCAAACAAGGCAGCCCGGCGGGAGTCCCTTGTCTAAGCAGTAATGGGCTGTGAAGGTATGAACTGATGCCCAAGTAGCTGCTCGACAGATGTCGTCGATAGACACAGAGTGAAGATGAGCCATAGAAGCTGCCATGGCTCTCACATTGTGAGCTGTGACATGGCCTTCAAGAGGAAGGTTTTCACTCTCATAGGCAAAAGATATACACTGAGCAATCCAACTGGACAGTGTTCTTTTGGAGACTGGAAGTCCTAAATGACTAGGATCAAAAGCAACAAAGAGTTGAGAGGACTTTCTATGTTGCTGTGTCCTCTGCAAGTAAAAGGCCAAACTTCTTTTGCAGTCCAAAGTATGAAGATTCATTTCTGCATTTGAGGGTGAGGCCTTGGGAAGAATACAGGAAGGTAAACCGCTTGGTTAAAATGAAAAGGTGACACACCTTTGGCATAAAGTGTGGATGAGTCCTAAGGACTACCTTATCATGATGGAACCTTGTATAAGGAGGATCAGCCACCAACGCTTGCAATTTACTGATGCGATGTGCTGATGTGATTGCAATAAGATAACCTTCCAGGAAAGGAATTTCAAAGTAGTAGTGGCTAATGGTTCAAAAGGCGGTTTCATGAGCTGCCCAAGAACCAGATTCAAGTCCCATGCCACCGGTGGTGGCTAATGGGAGGCTTAGTTAAAAGAAGGCCTCTCATAAATCTTGCTTTGACAGGATGAGAGGAAATAGGTTGTCCATTTAGAGGCTTGAAAGAAGCTGCAATAGCACTCAAATGAACTCTCACTGAATTGGTCTTAAGCCCTGCATTTGATAAATGAAGGAGATATTCCAGTACTGATTCCAGAGGTATCGCAAGAGGGTTAAGACCTTCTGCGAGCACCATATGGTAAACCTTTTCCACTTAAATGCATAAAAGCGTCTTGTGGAAGGCTTTCTGGAAGCATAAAGGATATCCTTTACCTGCTGGGAAAGGTTAAGACCGTGAAGTTCTAGGCTTTCAGCAACCAGGCCCTGAGATGCAGAGACTGGGGATTGGGATGCGACAGCATCCCGTCCTCTTGAGAAAGGAGATTTGGAGCAGATCCTAACTTCAGAGGTGGAGCTTGAGAGAGATGTAGGATCAGAGGGTACCACATTTGCCATGGCCAATGTGGAGCTATGAGAATCATATAACCTCTGTCTCTCTGAAGCTTGAATAGGGTTTTGGGAATTAGGGGAATGGGTGGAAAGGCATACAGGAAGCCCTGACCCCAATGGAGGAGGAAAGCATCCCTGGCCTTACAACCCTGAGCCGGAATTCTGGAACAGAACCGGGGAAGTTTGGCATTCAGCGGACTTGCAAAGAGGTCTATGTCCGGGGTTCCCCAAATTTGAAAAATTTTGGCCACCTGGTCTGCATGGAGAGACCATTCGTGTGGAAGCAGAACTCGACTGAGCCTGTCTGCCCAAGTGTTTTGAATGCCTGGAAGATACACAGCAAGGAGATGAATCTGATGCTCTCTGGCGAGGGCCCATAGTCGCAAAGCTTCGTTGCAGAGCGACAGAGAGCCTGTTCCGCCCTGCTTGTTCACATAGAACATGGCTACTTGATGTCCGTTTGAACTAGGACTGTCTTGTAGCTGAGCTGGGTGTGGAATACTTGAAGAGCAAGGAAGATTGCTCTGAGTTCCAGGAGATTGATGTGTAGATAGGCCTCCTGTGAAGTCCAGGTACCCTGGGTAGAGAGGCCTTGCAGGTGGGCCCCCCAACCCACCTGTGAAGCATCTGTTGTTAGAGTGGTTTGGGGTGGGGGTTGCTGAAAAGGAGACCCCACCAAAAGGTTTTTGGGTGATTGCCACCATTGGAGGGACAAAATAAGGTGATCTGAGTTTGCTATTTTGTCTAACAGGCAACCTGACACCTGAGTCCACTGAGTGGATAAAGTCCACTGGGCTGCCCTTATATGGAGGCGAGCATAAGGAACCACATGCACGGTGGATGCCATGTGGCCTAGCAACTGTAACATCTCCCGAGCAGTGAGGTGAGGTTTTAGCACTGCTTGGGAAGCTAACTGCACAATGCGAAGGCAGCGGGGCTGTGGAAGGTAGGCCCTTGTCTGTCTGGTATCTAGCAGAGCTCCTATAAACTCTAGGGACTGAATGGGAGCAAGGATGGATTTTGGGAAGTTTATGACAAGTCCCAAATATTGAAGGATGCGCATTGTGCGAGAGAGAGCAACCCTGGCCTCTGGCTCTGAAGGGGCTCGAATGAGCCAGTCGTCTAAGTAAAGGAAGACGAATATTCCTAGGGTGGGGAGAAATGCTGCCACCACAGCCACACATTTTGTGAACACCCTTGGTGCAGAGGCCAGGCCAAAAGGAAGAACCCTGTATTGGTAGTGCTTCCCTTGAAACAGAAAGCGAAGGAACTTTCGGTGAGTTGGATGGATGAGAACATGAGTGTACGCATTCTTGAGATCTAGAGAACAAAGCTAATCCTGACTCTGAAGGTATGGCAGCAGAGTTCCTAGAGAAATCATTTTGAACTTCTCTTTGAACAGGAATTTGTTCAATTCTCTGAGGTTTAAAATGGGTCTGTGTCCTCCTGTTTTCTTTGGAATAAGGAAATAGAGGGAGTAAAACCCTGTACTCCATTGGGGAATGGGTACCTCTTCTATTGCCTCTTGGGCAAAAAGCACAGTGGCCTCTTGACCTAACTGATCATTGAGATAGGTCTGAGAATTGAACTGTCTTACCATTGTAGGAGGGGGCATGCTGAGGAAATGAAGCTTGTACCCCTCTCTTACAATAGACAGAGTCCAATTTTCTGCTGTTATCTGACCGCATCTGGGGGCAAAATGACATAACCTTCCTGGGATGGTGGAGGGTTCTGGGCCAGGAAGGCAAAGTTCTCTAGATAGGAGTCAAAGCCCCTGTGGAGGCCGAGTCTGCTGAGCCGGGTGAGGCTTAGCAGCTTTTGTTTTTCTTTGCCTAGGTTGTTGCTGCTGTCCTTTTTGGGCAGACTGACCTAAGCGATGCCCCTGTTGGGTATAGGAGGGATAAAACTTCTTCTTCTTACTGAAGAATGGTTTCTTAGAGGATTTTTTCCTCGCAGGATCAGCTGTAGATTTAGACAATCTATCCAAAGTGATATTGTCAGCATCTATCTCATTAGCTTTTTCCTGACAAGTCTTGCCAAAGAGATTCTCTCCTGTGCAAGGAATATTCCCTAGTTTATCCTGTACCCAAATTTCCAAGTCAGATGCCTGGAGCCAGGCAATCCTACGTGCACCTATGGCAATGGCAGAGGTCCTGCTTATGCACTCAAAGCAGTCAAAGGCTGCACGATTCACAAACTTGAAAACATCCTGGGCATGTTTGACAAGGGCGAGATAATCCTGCCTCTTATCATCAGGAAGGAGAGGGCTCATGAGCTCTAAATCTCCTGTGACCTCCTTAAGGAACATTCCCATATACAAGATATAGGAACTGATCCTAGCAGAAAGCATGGAAGCCTGGAAGGTTCGACGTCCAAAGGCGTCAAGAGTCCTACACTCACGTCCTGGAGGATTAGATGCATGCCTTTTTGCACTCTTTATCCTTCTCATAGCTGATTCCATCACCATGGAATGGTGTGGTAATTGAGTCTTCTGAAACCCAGGACAAGGAGGAACTCGATACATGGTGTCGAGTCTTCGAGAGTGAGGAGAGGTGGTTAGAGGTGTTTCCCACATCCTTATCATGAGATCATGCAAGATCTCATGAATAGGTAAGGTAGCTGCCTCCTTGGGAGCTTTAGGGTATTGTAGGATTTCTAATTCCTTTGCCCTAGGCTCTTTTTCAGGAGCCACTGTGATGGAAAGACCTCGGGCCACATCTCGGATAAAATCCTGAAAGGACATATCCTCTGGTGGAGACATCCTACGCTGAGAAGAGGAATCCTTAGGAAGAAGTACTCTGGTATCGGCAGAGCTCTCAGAGTCTTCAGACTCATCTGAGGATTCGAAGTATCTCCGATCTGGGTGATCGTGCAAGGTACGATACCGGTACCGATCGAAGTCGGCATCAGAGTGATCCGGTACCGACTTGTCAATGCCGGATAGACACGCATGACTCTGTCCCGGTAGAATACCTGCCAATGTCGATGCAGTCGGTGCCGGTACTGGTTGAATTGTCTGAAGCGGTTTCAGGGGCATCGAGGATGTGAGAAGAGCCGCCAGACTGTGTTCAATAGCCAAGAATCTCTGGTCTATCGACGCTGCCGATGCTTGGGTATCGGTACCAGATGAAGCGGCCGGTATCTCAGAGCATGGCACCAGTAGTTCTGCCGAAGTTGAAGCCTTGAGAACATCCTGGAGCTCCGTTAGTGCTTTGGAAGCCGAAGCCTCCCGCCGGGGCAATTTTGCTGGTGAAAGTCCCGCAAGGGCAACGCCAGAGGCATCTCGATGTTTAGAAGGAGATCTACCCTTTGAGGACCAGCTAGATTTATGTTTAGTTACCTGAGATCCATGGGAGGAAGACGAAGCCCTGGAAGACGTCAATGCCACGGAGGAAAAAGGGTGCTGAGTTTAGCAGCTCGGTTTTGCTGACCCCTTTTTGACATCATCCCACAGGCAACACACTCTGAAATAGAGTGGTCAGGACCTAAACATTGAGGCACCACTCATGGGTGTTGGTGACGGAGATGGTACCGCCAGACTTAGAACACTTTTTAAAACCCAAAGCGGGTTTTTCCATTTTGAAGGAAAAAGTTGGGCCTAGCGCCCAAAATGGCGCGTGGCACCTGAGGAGAAAATTACTGGAAAAAGACTCCAGAAAAAGTTTTTGTTTTTTTTTAAAAAGAAAAGAAAGAAGAACCGGTGGTACCGGTGTAGCGTCGAAGGAAGGCAGACACGACCACAAAAAAGAAGAATAGAAGGTATTTTTTTCTGCGGTGACAGGATGTGCAAACTGTCGGCTCCGCGGAAAATGAAGAACTGGAGAGGGACAGTTGGGAAAGGCGGGAAGGCAGCACGCAGGCACTGTGGGATGCTCCCAAAAGCTTTCCTATTGGATGCTGGGGAGCGTTCCCGCATAGGCTCCGTTGGTACCGACGATACCCATATGTGAAGACTACATTCCTGCTTGTTCCTGGAGATATAGCAACGACAATTTTCTATAATAATAGAATAAACTTTTTCAGGGGGCAAGTGACCTTTCTGGTCTGGTTGCTCTTCGAAGAAATCGTAATATAAAACTGCACATCTACTTTTGCAACTTGCAAGCTTTTTTATGGAACATAAAGTCTGGATTTATCCAGAGCTAGTTAGGGTGACAGGCCAGGAAAACTCTAATTCATTATTTTGCAACTAACATCGCTTCAGACCAACACAGCCATGTCTGTCTGTCATATTTTGGCTTTTTTTTTTTTTTTTTTTTTTAACTTCAAAAGTTCAACATTTTTGTATAGACACAAAAAATAGGAAGTCAAAACAAGACTCAAGCTCACATCACAGAGGCCCACATCTACAAATAGAAAATGAAAATATAACAAAAAGCCTAGACTTTTAGCCTAAATTTACATTAGACCCCATTATCTTTAGTTGTACAACCAAACATAGAAAGAAACGTTCCAGCCAGAAACGTTTCTACAAAGCTGGATCAAGGAAAGTATAAAGTATTCCCTGACACACAATCAAACATTTGCAAGGAAATTTTAGGAAGAATGTAGCTCCCAAGGCCCAAAAAGCCTTACGAGGAATTTGCATAGGCCTGGAAACGTCCAGAAAAACATTTAATTGGTTGACTACAAAAAGAAACATTTTTACACTGAAAATATTTTTTAAGAATATTAGATTTATCCAGTAGCTAAACAAACATCACTAATACAGTCGACCTTTAAAGAATTTAATCTAAAGAAGATTCCAGGAATGCGGAAAGATCTAAAGTCTCAGCTTGTGACAGCTGATCCGGAACCTTCCGACTCTCCCTCCACACTCCGAATCGCATTTGGCAGATAATACTTATTAGCAATAGGAATAGAGGTGAGATCAGAAAATAGTAAGCTCTCTTTCAAAAATTTATGAAACAACTGCATGGGAAAGAGATACAGAGTACAAGGAAAATTTAAAAAGTGGAGATTAAAAGCCGTTAAGAAATTCTGCAATGATTCCACCTGCTGATGAACAAGCAGGAAATCGCTAGCAGAGGAGTGGAAATCTGCACCCACTGTTTAGCACAAACCTGGGTTAATTCCAAAAGCTTATAGTCTCCTGCTCAGCCAATTTAGTAATGGTTTCAATGGAGAAAACAGATCTATTCGAAAGCATTCGTCAAAGCTAATTCTGTGCAGCAGACATCTTGCCAGATATCCTTTAAATGATATATCAGCCTGCGGAAGAACCAAGGCTGATGGCAAAACAAAAAAAGACAACGGTTTAGGCAACGGGGCCAACCGCTTCCCCAGTCCATTCCTGACAGTCAAACCATAGGGTTGGTCTGAAGGAAAGGAAGTCATAAGAACATAAGATATGCCATACTGGGTCAGACCAAGGTCCATCAAACCCAGTATCCTGTTTCCAACAGTGGCCAATCTAGGTCATACGTACCTAGCAGTTTCCCCAAAAGACACAGGTTCCACAATGCTTGTACTGGGTCAAGCATTGATATCCTGGGTCCCTTCTTAATAATGGTTTATGGACCTTTCCTCCAGGAACTTGTCCAAACCTTTTTTAAACCCAGCTACACTAACAGCCTTTACTACATCCTCCGGTAACAAATTCCAGAGTTTGATTACACGTTGAGTGAAAAAAATATTTTCTTTTATTAGTCTTAAATAGTTTACCCTATAGCTTCATTGCACCCAGGCGTTCACATTGCCATAACCCGTTTCCACCTCTAGAGTGTCCCTCAAATCTTTAATCTCCACTATTTTGATTGCGTTAGGGTCCTTATGCTGGGAAATGGTGTGGAGACCCGAGTCTGATTCTTGAGGGGTATTCTTATCCTCAATCTTCCTAGGGGATCTTGCCCACTAACGTCTATTCCTAGTACATAGGTCCCATCCAGTGAGTCATCCCTTCTAGAGAGGGTGGCCACAATGGGGTTGCAACTTCCTGGGTTACATTGCTTAATGCTGTGTTTCTTTATCATTATTTTTTTCTTTTGAACTGGGTGCCTCTTCCCCTCTGGGAAGACCCAGCCTCCATCCTCGGTGGTCCACCAAACTTGTGACCACCTATAACAGGGCATCACGTACACAAGTGTCTGGGCATTCTCTGGACACACATACTTATGACCATTTCCCCACAACTTTTCTTAGTATCCCCCATCACAATTTATCACTTGGCAGGCATCAAATTCTAGGTTAACTGGTCCCTCTCCCTCTGGTATGGTTACAGTAAATATGTTGGGGTACATCCTTCCCCATTGTGTCTGTGTTTTTATTATTCATCCGTCCATCCCCATCCTAGATCCCATGTCACTCCCCTTAACAGAGAAAGTGATTCCCCCATCATAGCAACATCATCCACTTTTCTTTGTCTAAGTTATAATTTTTATTAGTCCTTTTTAACCAACTCCTCTCCTGTTCTTCTGTTTTTCCTTGTTATTTTTCGGGCACACAGGGTCATTAGTTCCCTGGACCTTCCATTGTGAGTCTAAAGGTAGTCGCCGTGGAACCACTGAGCTCACAGAAACCTCTAAAGAAGCTGCACAGCTGGGTGGAGTCACTAAACCCTTTACATAGAAACATGGAAATATGATGACAGAAAAAGACCACATGGCCTATCGAGTCTGTCCTTCCATAACAACTACAACAGTCCCCTTTTTACCTTTAGAGATCCTCTGTGTTTGTCCCATGCTTTTTTGAATTCAGTTACTGTCCTCATCTCTACCACCTGAACCAGCAAAAAAACAGCACTAGCCACTCGCGGCTGAAGAAGGACAGAAACAAAGAGTGGCAGGTTCGCACGCAACACCTTTATTGAACAAATAAGTGGCTTAAACCCAACACAGGACCGTGTTTCGTGTTGTACTTCATCAGGGGTTATCGGGGCACACTAAAAAACATATAATTCATAAAATTATATTATTAAATAAATACAATTAAAACAGTAACTTAAAATAAGGGGCTAAGACAATAAATATAAACATAAATAGATTAAAATTCAACATATTAAAAAAATATGTCTCACTATACCATAAACGCCTTAGGTCTCATTTTATAATGACAGATCGACACATGCTATCTTACTGAGTTCGGCCTAGACACTTCCGGTTTTGTATCCTTTTTAATACGCATGCGCTGGCGTTTTTTTGAGTGCTTGAAGGAGTAACACCCGTTTCCAGTCGTCCCTTTGGTATTTTTCAAACAGGTAAAAATTCTGTTTTAATTAACATTGTTAAGTTTTTTTAATAAAGAAACTTTGACTTTTCCCGGGACGCTTACGTTTTAAACATGTATTGTTTTGTGGTCTTTTGTATCTTAGTACCGGCATACTTTTTCAAACGCGAAGGAGGCACACACGTTGGTAGTGTTTCCCTGGTCCTCTTAAATAGGTAGAATTGATTTCCAACAACTTTGTAAGTTTTAACATTGACATTTTTTAAGAGTTAGGGTTTGATTTTAAATAAGTATAAGTCAGTGTTTCTTTGCATCCTTGCAAATTATATAGGAGGTCCCTCGGTGGTCTACATAGAAGGGTTACACTCCACGTGTCGTGTCCTCCGCATTGGGGAGCATCTTATTTATTCATGTTTTTATTCATTGAAAAATTTTGTACAATGATGCCGAGCGTTCATCTTTCAAGCATTTAATTCATTGCCATTTTTCCGTTGCTTATAGCCGGATGATAATATGTTCTTTTAATTCACCCATAAGTGCTATTTCGCAAAAAAAAATTTTGGATGAGATTTGTACAATGTGCTATCTTTCTATTATGCCTCTTTATCCTCTTCGCCGACAATTTATAGATTGGTTTTACCAGGCCTTTGTTTGATATTATGTCCCAAATCGTCTTAAAGGAAGATGTTGTTCAATGGTATGCCAATAGGCCTTCAAGAGCAGGGTCCCTTCTAGCCCTCGTAAGCAAATTATTAATTTTTCAACATTTGGCATGTTTAACCAATAAAGGTCTTTTGGGTGCGTCTGGATTTCATTACTCTATATATAGATTCATATAAGGTTCCCCGTTGCCCCCCTAAACACATTTAATTTATTTTTGAACAAATTTTCTAAATTTATGTTCTTTTTTACAGAAGAGTTTTTTATTTAAGATATTAGTGACTTCAATTACACATTTATGTGTATTGTGCAGTTAGTGACCACCACACACCAATCAGGTAATGTCCGATTTTGATGTTTATTAGCAATTTTTTACACTCACTTCTTCTTCTATATTTGTTCTCCTCATCCCTTCAGTCCTCTTTTATATATGTGATCTTTTTATATGTGATCTTTTAGTACGTAGATTTGATTATTTATCCTTCTCATCAAGTTTTGATCCTTCTGTTTAATTCTTATAGCATTCTTAAGTACCCTTAATTATAATTTTAACTGCATTTTTATTGTATTTCTAAAAATTTTTAAATTGTTTTTGTGTTCCATATTGGTTCGATGTGACACATTAGATATTAGAAATATGCATGTACAGATTTTGTGTTTTCTTAATTATGATTTTAACTGCATTTTTAAATGTATTTCTAATTATCTTTGAGTTCCATACTGGTTTTATGCGACACACTAGATATTAGAAATATTCTGTGTTTCATCTGAGACCTAAGGCGTTTATGGTATAGTGAGACATATTTTTTTAATATGTTGAATTTTAATCTATTTATGTTTATATTTATTGTCTTAGCCCCTTATTTTAAGTTACTGTTTTAACTGTATTTATTTAATAATATAATTTTATGATTTATATGTTTTTTAGTGTGCCCCGATAACCCCTGATGAAGTACAACACGAAACACGGTCCTGTGTTGGGTTTAGGCCACTTATTTGTTCAATAAAGGTGTTGTGTGCGAACCTGCCACTCTTTGTTTCTCATCCCTACCACCTCCACTGGGAGACTATTCCACGGATCCACTACTCTTTCCGTAAAGAAATATTTCCGCATATCACTCCTGAATCTATCTCCCTTCACCCTCATCCCATGTCCCCTCGTAGCAGAACTTGCTTTCAATTGAAAGAGGCTCTCTCCCTGAACATTTATGCCATGGAGGTATTTCAACATCTCAATCATATCACCTCTATCCCGCCTTTCCTCTAAGGTGTACATATTAAGATCCTTCAGTCTGTCCTCATATGCTTTATAATGAAGACCACTAATCATTTTAGTAGCCACCCTATGCACCGACTCCATCCTGTTCACATCCTTTTGAAGGTGCGGTCTCCAGAATTGCACATGAGGTTGCACCAAAGACTTATACAGAGGCATTATCATCTCCTTTTTTCTGCTAGCCATTCCTCTCCGTATGCACCCAAGCATCCTTCTAGCTTTTGCCGTTGCCTTTTCTACCTGTTTAGCTACTTTAAGATCATCAGACACAACCACACCTAGGTCCCGCTCTTCTTTAGTGGACAAAAGTACTTCACCCCCTATACTATATTGCTCCCTTGGATTGCTTTGTGGGAGAAGGTTCAGAAATAGAGTCACCATTCTCTGACTGTCAAGTAGAATCAAGACCAGTCGGAAGGGAACAAGAATCTTAACTGGTCCATGGGACAGAGTACCTTATCAGCTTTAGATCCTTCTGATAAACTCTTCCTCTTTCTCTTCGGTCCCATATACCGACGACTGTCTTTCTAATGCACCAAAGGTGTGCCCAACGGGCCTGATCAGCCCCTCAGAATGTGTCCCGAGGATGTGCCCGCTTCCGCGTCCCACAGAGGGGTCTTGATCTTTATAGGCCCCTTCAGCCACGACGTCACTGGGTGGGTGGCTCCTGCGGTGCCGAGAACAACTGCTGCAGTCCAGGTAAGTAAAGATGATGATCCTCACTGCATCTCCCCGGGCCTTGGTCTTTATAGGCCCCTTCAGCCCAGACGTCACCAGGTGGCTCCAGTGGTGCCGGGAACAACTGCTGCAGTACAGGAGAGTCAAGATGACGATGCTCCGACACTTTGGCCTTCTATTCTTCTGACAAAATCAATCTCATCTCTTAATGCTTTCCAAATCCATGATCCTTTCAACACAAAATCTGTTATCCAGTGTGACAATGCAGAGGCTCAGAAAGAGAAGAAAAAGGGTTTAAAACACCTTCTGTCACCTCATATGTTTACGGATACAGGACAGGAAGGGGTTAAGATTTCAGCACATGAACCTTCTCTGCAAAGAAGAGCAGGGAAAGAACCACACCCTAGCTCTAGGCTAACCCAGAGACCTAGCCAATCAGGGAGGTGGGCGGAGTCAGACCGGATTGGGCCCCCCTGCACTCATAACCAGGAAGCAGCAGTTAGTAGAGGAGGCGAAAGGGGAACGAAGGACAGAACCGGAGAAAAGAGGAGGAAAGGAGTTACAAGGACCGGAGGTGGAGTTGAAAGGAGAGTTCCTGTGGGTGGTCCAGGAAGAGACCCAGGCAGAGCTCAGCTCCAAGAGAGAGGCTTGGCTGATCCAGATCCAGGCGGAGATCAGGAGGGGAGAGTGGACCCTGGAAGAGACCCCGAGCCAGACTCAGGATCCTTGGACATAGACTTGGAGTCAGTGGAGTTCCCCAGAGTTAAAAGCAGCCAGAACCAGGTCAGAGCAAAACCTTTTGAACCTTGTAAAGTAGATAGCTCTGAAGTAAGCCAGTCTCGAGAGAGTGGTAATAGCGTGCTTTCTAGGAGGAACAGGCCTGAACCAAGTTTTGAAAGGAAACCTGGAATTACCAGAGATAAGTTGGGCTGTAGGAAAGTCTCTATTGAGAAACTGCAAGCATTTTCCTTATACAGACAGCGTGACCAGAGCACTAGCTCAGAAGGTAGCACACCTGCCTATCAGCAAGACTAATTGGCAGTTACCGGGCAGAGAACTAGGAACAGACCCTGAGGACCGGGCTGTGCTGAGGGATCTTATAAGGCAGTACCAGAAGAGACATATCCCTCCCAACCAGAGGCAACTACCTAGGCAAGGCAAGGAGGAAATAAACCCCTTTTATGAGGTGTTAAGAGGTGCTGATAAACCCAAAGCCTTGCAAGTGCCCAGAAGACAGAGAGAGAGTAAATGGAAACAGCTTCAGAATATAATTAAGGAATTAAAGTCTGAAGGCTTATATGTTCCCCAGGATAAAGGGATTTCGGAGAGGCTGGAAGAACCAATGGAGTTAGGGGCTCCCTTATCCAGTAACAGTGATTCTGAGATGGAATGTGGAATGTGTATGAAAGAGTAAGGATCTATAATTTATTCAGGTTCTATGACTGAGTGCTGTGAAGCCCAAATCGAGATTCTTAGAGTTTGCACAAGAAACAGCAGCGTTCTGCTGGGTGCAATGACTCAAAGCTTCATACCTTGCAGCTGTCTATGAAAGGCAACGTAAGGAAGTGTTCCTGCACAAGAAGCCTGTTATCAAGAGGCCAAGAGAGTGTGGAGATTGCCATTTTATTTAAAGCTGTTAAAACAAGATATGAATATTAGAAAGAAAATACAACAGCTAGAAGTTTCCTTTATTGAGAGCTGATACTTGGAAAGCAGTGCTAGCGTTCTGGGAAAGTTGTTGTATTGATAAAGCTGGAAGAAGCCTAAAAGCATTTAAGTTTGTTACCTGTCCCTGAGAAGAATCAGGAGAACTGACTTTATACTTGGACTTTCATTTGGTACAAAAAGTTACCACTTTACTTTCTGTGTTGGGGGAGTAAATCCTGTGCGGTTCTCTATGCAATACTTTGTGCTATACTTTGTGCAACAATAAAAGTATTCTTTAACTTGAAACCCAACCTTGGCTGTCGTCACTTCGGTCCACAACTACACTAGGACACAGGGCTACAGCACTACCAAGGACTTTAAAATCCCGTGTCTCACTTACCAACTACCTAATATGCCCAGAGCTAGGCGGTGAGGTGTCACACCAGCCATACATAAACTACCTTTAACCCCATTTCCCTGGATTCTCTGTCTAAGGCTATTTCATCCATACCTAAAACGAACCGCCCATTCGACCCTATACCATCAATATGGGTGCAACACCCATCTCTTGCCACTCTCCCAACTGTGTTTTCAAATGTCATCTCTTTCTACTGGCTTGGTACCTACTCTATGGAAATGGGCTATCGTTCAATCTTCATTAAAAGACAGTTCTTCAGACCCCTCAGATTCCTAAAAACTACCGGACGATCTCAAACTTACCTTTTCTCTCCAACAGATAAACTGGTTCTCATGCAGCTATCAGACCACCTTGAGCATAGCAACTCTCAATCAGGGTTTTGCTCAAGACACAGCAGGAAACAGTTGTAGTGTCCCTCCTAAATGAGATTTATGCATTCTTAGATCATAGAAACATGAATCTTGCTGTCTCTCTGGATCCTACTGGATCCATTCAAACACCAATCGCCAGCATTCTCAGCATTTATGTCATATCAGGATCCATATCATCCCCCCATTCATTGAGCAGGACTTCAATTTGGGGTCAAAGGGCCTTTCCAACCCAACATATCTCGGGCTCTATCCCTCAACTGCGTCCATATGTCCTGCAAAACTGGGCATGTCCACCACATATCTATGAACTCCCCTCTACCTCCACAGCCTCTCCAACACCGAGGGTTATTTCTTCCACCCATTTTACTAATTCATACCGGAATTAGATACATTTGATGAAGCACTTTCTAACAGTGCTTTTGAATTGTGGCTGATATCGAGGGGATTTTAATTGCTTCATATATCCTCTCCCATCTGGTTTGGTCCCAAGTTCCCCCTAGATCCTCCGGCTTTCATATGCATGCTTTGCTCTACTGGGTTGCCTAAAGCACCACACCACGAGATGTGTTGAATGTTCTAAAAGATGCCTCCTTACTCCCTAAATCAATCATGGCTCTTTTGCAACCTAGAAAATTAATTGTATTTATTTAAACTACCTTTCTAGTATTCAAAGCGGTTTACATGAGCCAATTGAAAATAGCCATACCAATCCCCTGCTTCAAGCTTGAATTCCTGCTTGTTCAACAAAGGGTCATAGTTGGCCTTGTTCAATTAGAATTTGGCCCACATATTGTAATCCTTGCCCACTGTTGAAAAATATTTGATGCACCTTCTTCCAGGAATCCCTCACGCTGTAGGATGTGTTGCATTCTCAAACTCTCTCCTGCTCCCACCAAACATCTATGTGCCTTTCTCCACACTCAAAGTACATGCTATGAAAGGATTATTCTCCTGTCAAACCTGCCCAGTTCCTCCTGGTTGCCACAATAGATCTGTAAGAGGCTCTGGTCCTTTCCCCACTTGCTCAATCCTACTCCATTGGGGTCCCTCCTTCCCCATTCGCCAACCCAGCAGGGCTTTCAATTGGGCTGCCTGATAATATCTTACAAGTTTGGAGACCGCTCCATTGGGGTTCCTCCTTCCTTTTCCCTCTGTACATTATCACTTTTTGCACCCTCAGAGGCCTTCACCTCTAGATATACAAGAATATTCGTCTTTGTATTAATGCTAGCACCGACTTGGGCACTTCTATAGGCAAGGCCATAAATTGAAATAGTAACCTAGGCAGTATGTTCATTTTTACTATATCAATTCTTCCAAACCATGAGAATTATGGTTTGTTCCATCTTACAAAGTCGTTCATCACATTTTTAACTGGGGGTGTATAATTATATTGATACAAATCATCCCACTCTCTGCTGACCTGTACCTTTAGATATTTTATCCTGTATTTTGCCTGCTGAAAAAGAAAATCATCCCATATTTTTGCTTCATCTCTGGGGTCTAGATGGTTTCGAAGGACCTCAGTTTTCTCCATATTGACTTTATATCCGGAGACATTAATGTACCTTTGAACCTCCTCTAAAAGTATGGGTAGAGATTGCAAGTATGGGTAGAGATTTTTCGTAGAGAAGAGTTAGTGCTCTTGATCACGGAGTCTCTTCAGACCCTTAACTTGGCGGTCACTCGCCCTCTAGAGGATGACGGTTTGGAGGATCCGCTCATTCAAGCGGTGCGGGAGTCCCAGGTGGTGTTTCCCGTGCACCGTGTGGTGGAACAAATGATCCAATCCGAGTGGGATCAACCAGAATCCGGTTTGAAAGGCATTCGGACTATGAATCGTCTATACCCCTTAGCCGATAAGGACAAGGACTTGTTTAAGTCTCCGCGGGTGGATGCTGCGGTGTCAGCGGTGACTAAGAAAACCACCATCCCGGTGGAGGGTGGTGCGGCCTTAAAGGATGCGCAAGATAAGAAGGTAGATAATTTATTGAAACAAGCCTTTGATACTAATGCTTTGTCCCTACAGGCCTCGATTTGTGGCGCTTGGGTGGCTCGAGCCTGTTTACGTTGGGCGCAGCACTTGCGCTCCGCCTCTGGCTTGGATCAGCAGGGGTTGTTGGAGGTCACCCGCTTAGAGTCTGGGTCGGCGTACTTGGCAGATGTGCATTATGACTTAATTAGGACATTGGCTAATAGCATGGCTTCTTTGGTAGCGGCGCGCCGGTCCATCTGGTTACGTAACTGGGCGGCCGACAGTTCTTCAAAGTCTCGTCTCAGTAGGTTGCCCTTCAAGGGCAAGTTGTTGTTTGGTGATGCTCTGGATAAGTTAGTTAAAGACCTTGGTGAGTCTAAGGGCGGTAGACTACCGGAGGATAAGCCCAAGCTAACTAGAACCGTGCCCTCTGCGCGCGGCCAGTTTCGAGACTTTCGTAGATTTCGCTCTTCCCGTCTTTGGAGTTCTCAGCGCGGTCGTTTTGGAGCCCGCTCCCAGGGGTTTCGTGGGTTCCGGGGAGCTGGATGAGGCTTCTCTGGAGCCTCCGCTTCCTCGTCCTCTTCCTTTAATCGCAAGCCACAATGAAGCGAGGCGGGCTCTGGAGGGAAATCCGGTCATCGGGGGTCGCTTACGTGATTTTCTTCCTTCTTGGGCCCAAATTACCTCAGATCAGTGGGTGCTGCAGATAATCGAAAAGGGTTATGCACTGGAGTTTGCGTACCCGCTCCAGGATTCCTTTGTTCTGTCTCCCAGCAGGGGCGATCAAAAGTCTCGGGCCCTGCGGGTGACCCTTCATCGTCTCTTATCCCTCGGGGCGGTGGTTCCCGTTCCTTCTTCCGAGCGAGGCGCCGGTCGCTACTCCATCTATTTTGTAGTTCCAAAGAAGGACGGTTCTCTCCGTCCCATCTTGGATCTCAAGGGCGTGAATCGAGCTCTCAGAGTTCCGCACTTTCGGATGGAAACATTGCGATCTGTCATCGTGGCGGTGCGGCGAGGGGAGTTTCTCACGTCACTCGATCTCTCCGAGGCTTATTTACACATTCCCATCCGGGAGTCTCATCAAAGGTTCCTCCGTTTCGCGTTTCCGTGGGGTCACTATCAATTTCGGGCCATGCCGTTCGGTCTAGCTACTGCTCCCCGTACCTTCACGAAAGTGATGGTGGTGGTAGCAGTGGCCTTGCGGAAAGAGGGCATCCTCGTTCACCCGTATCTCGACGATTGGTTGATTCGGGCAAAGTCCAGTGACGAGTGTGTGCAAGTCACGAGCAGAGTGGTCTCTCTGCTACAGGGTCTCGAACAGAAGAGCAGTCTGCTGCCGACTCAGGACCTCGAATACCTGGGAGTGCGTTTCGACACGGTCAGGGGTCTGGTGTGTTTGCCGGAGCGCCGTGTCCTAGCCTTACAGAGCCTCGTCCGCCTCTTCCTGCGCTTGCCTGCCCCGTCCGCGTGGTGGTACCTCCGTCTCCTCGGCACGATGGCCGCAACCCTGGAGGTGGTTCCTTGGGCGAGGTTCCATATGCGTCCACTTCAGAGTGCATTGTTACGCCGTTGGTCCAACCAGTTCGACTCTTTGAACATGAGGTTGCCTTGCCCGAAGCCGGTTCGTCGGTCGCTCCGGTGGTGGCTATGCTCGAAAAACCTGCGGTTGGGGCTTCCCTTGGAGCCTCCTCTTTGGGTTCCGTTCACGACGGATGCCAGCCTCTCCGGCTGGGGTGCTCACTGCGAGGATCGCTTCACGCAAGGGACGTGGTCTCCCCTGGAGGCGTCTTGGTCGATCAACCGCCTCGAACTTCGGGCGGTGCGACTCGCCCTGATAGCCCTCGAAGCCGTGGTACTCAGGAAGCCGGTGCGCGTGCTCTCGGACAATGCGACGACCGTGGCCTACATCAATCGCCAGGGGGGCACCGGCAGTGTGCCCTTGGAATCGGAGGCGACGGCTTTGTTCTCTTGGGTACAGACTCGTCTGCCGGCAATCTCGGCAGCGCATATAGCAGGCACGGAGAATGTGCAAGCGGACTTCCTCAGCAGAGTGCGGGTAGACCCCAGGGAATGGGAACTGAACCCGCAGGTTTATGAGCAGATAGTTCGTCGGTGGGGTCCTCCTGTCATGGATCTCATGGCGACGTTTCAGTCGGCGAAGGCCCGGCGCTTCTTCAGCAGGCGCCGAGAACGCATGTCCGAGGGGCTCGACGCCCTCATTCAGCCGTGGCCGACGTCCGGACTTCTTTATGTCTTTCCTCCGTGGGCGTTAATCGGTCGGGTCGTTCAGCGCATAGAAAGCCACCGGGGACGGGTGTTGCTGGTAGCTCCGGACTGGCCCAGGAGACCTTGGTATGCCGACCTGGTCAGATTACGCGACGGCGTTCCCTGGCCCCTGCCCTCGTTACCGGATCTTCTTCTTCAGGGTCCTCTGCGAATGCCCCAGGTGGCTCGATTCTCGCTTACGGTCTGGCCATTGAGAGGGCTCGGTTAAAAAAGAGGGGTTACTCCCCTGCGGTGATTGACACTCTCCTTCGGGCGCGCAAAGCGTCCACCTCTCTCACTTATGTGCGCGTGTGGAGAATTTTTGAGGACTGGTGCTCCAGACGGGGTGTGCGGGCGGTGACGGTATCCGTGCCCGTTGTTTTAAGTTTTCTTCAGGATGGCTTTGATAAAGGTCTTGCCGCCAGCTCTCTGAAGGTTCAGTTGGTGGCCCTCTCCTGTTACCGGGGCAAAGTGTTGGGGCTTTCTCTCGGGGCTCATTTGGACGTGCAACGTTTTCTCAGGGCGGTTTTTCGCTTGCGTCCTTCGCGTAGAATCTCCGTTCCTCCATGGGACTTGAATCTCGTCCTGCGGGCTTTGGTTCGAGAGCCCTTTGAGCCTCTCCGACGGGCGTCTCTTAAGGATCTGACTCTGAAGACCGTTTTTCTCGTGGCCATCTGCTCTGCAAGACGAATCTCTGAGCTCCAAGCGCTTTCATGCAGGGAGCCCTTTTTGTCTTTTTCCCCGGATCGTGTAGTCCTTCGGCCCGTTCCTTCCTTTTTGCCCAAGGTGGTTTCGCCTTTTCATTTAAATCAGGCGGTTTTCCTCCCGGTCCTGCATGCCGTTTCCGACAGTCCTGCGGACAGGGGACTTCAATACCTGGATGTGAAACGCGTTCTTCAGCGTTACTTGAAAGTGACTGGGCCTTCCGAAAGACCGATCGTTTGTTCGTGCTGTTTGGCGGCGCGCGGAGAGGTGAGGCGGCGGCTAAAGCCTCTATCGCGCGTTGGGTCAAAGAGGCGATCGCGTCGGCGTATCTGTTGCAGCATAGGTCGGTTCCGGAGGGGTTGCGAGCCCACTCTACCAGGGCTCAGGCGACGTCCTGGGCGGAGCTTAGCTTAGTTCCGCCAGCGGAAATCTGTAAAGCGGCCACTTGGTCGACGTTGCATGCCTTCAGTAAACACTACAGGTTGGATGTGTTGGCCGCTCGGGATTCTTGTTTTGGTTCGGCTGTTCTGCGCGCCGGCTGGCAAGGTCCCGCCCGGTGTTGACTGCTCTGTTACATCCCGATTGTGGAGGACTAAACTGGAGGACCGCTCAGGAAATGGAAATTACACATACCTGGTAATTGTAGTTCCTGGAGGGTCCAGTTTAATCCTCCTTCCCTCCCGCTTCTCAGATTGAGTGTTGCGGCGCGCTTTGGCGAACAGCTCCGACTGCGAGCGATTTTCTCTGCTCTTCTCTGGCTTTCGCTGCTCCTTCCGGCCGCACTTCCAGTCCATTGGTTGTTGCGGGTTTTCCTCCAGCCTTTTCCCTTGGGGGTCTGGGTGGGGGCTGTCCTTTTTACTGCCGGTGCGTCGATAGGGGCGCAGTGCAGCGGTCTGACTTCCTCGTTTGGGGAGGGGTTGGAACCTTCTTGGGGACAAAGTTTCTCTGTTGGGTTTAACAGCATTTTTATAACAGTGTCATGTGTTGCTTCTTTAAGTATGCTTTGTTACTAGTCACTGGGGGCTTCTGGGAGCTCTGCCTGCATACATCATACAGAAAGAGTTGATTGGTCCAGTCTCCAGACTGCAGGAGGAGGTGCACTACCCGATTGTGGAGGACTAAACTGGACCCTCCAGGAACTACAATTACCAGGTATGTGTAATTTCCATTTTTTGCTCAACTCTTATGCGTCTTGAAAGCACAAATTCCCCTCACCCAAGTTAATCAGGTTTTCAGCCAGGCCACAGCACAGAAACTATTTTGTTATCAGTCCTGAATGAAGTCCGTATGTCTTGGGAGAAAGGTAACATCTCATTAACAGTATCACTTGATCTCTCCAGCGCTTTTGACCTGGTTCATCACTCCCTCCTTCTATCTTGTCTTTCTTCTGCCTGTCTAAGATCCATAGTTCTTCATTGGTTTCACACCTCTCTCTTCACTTGGACTTACTATGTTTCTTTTCAATCAGCCGTTTCAACTCATTTTCCTCTTCCCTGTGGTGTTCCACAGGGTTCAGTGCTGGCTCCTCTGCTGTTCAATGTTTTCCTTGTCTCGCTTATGTTACTTATCCAGCAGCAAGGTGTGTGTGCATATTTCTATGCAGACGACATCCTGCTACTGTAACACTCATTCTACTTCCCCTGATCTTTCCTCAGTGAACACTTGTTTTGATTTGATAGCTACCTGGTTGAGAACGAACAATCTGCAACTTAATCCAGCAAAGACTTCTGCCTTGTGGCTCTCCGGTTCATTCCCATCTCCATCCGTTTCCCCATCTCTCGAAGGCTCCACCATTTCCACTGTCCGAACTTTTAAATACCTAGGTGTTATTCTCGTCTCCTCATTCACTTATCAATCCCATATTAATTCTATAATTCGCTGGTGTTTCTTCTCTCTCCACCAGGTCCGAGCCATTCGCTCTTTCCTTCCACTAACTACTCTACTCCTTTCCTTAGTAATCTAGTTGGATTATTGTAATACCATATATTCCAGTCTTCCCCAATATCAGCTGAAACATTTACAATCAGTTCAAAATACTGCTATTCGCCTCCTTCATCAGTCTTCCCGTCATGAACATATCACTCCAATATTCATCAAATCCCATTGGCTTCCCATATCTTATCGTATCTAATATAAAATTACTCATTATAATCCACAAGGTTCTTAACATCAGTTTTTATGCCTATTTGTCTTCCCATATTATCCTATATGCCCCCACATGTTCGCTCTGTTCCATACACACCCACTGTCTCTACCTGCTGTCCCCAGCAAATGCACATTTGGACAGCACCCGCAATTCCGCCTTCATTGTGAAATTCGCTCCCACCATTTACACCTCGAGTTGGCATTTCCAAAATTCAAAGCAGCACTTAAAACACACCTTTTCCAAATGGCTTTTAACATAAATCCGGGTATCATCTAAGACATATGAACCAAGAACAATTCACCTCCTTATACTCCTGGAACACTGGACAGCTCTACTCCCTTTCCCCTTACTGCCTGCTTTCTATATTTCAGTCACCCTTTCCTATTTTGAATTGACATTCTTTTCCTCTTCTATTGTTTTTGTTTTTATTGTGAACTGCCCCAATGCATTGTCGAGGGGCGGTATATCAAGCTTTTTAATAAGCCATAAACCCTTGAGGTCCAAGATGGGGCAGAAGGATCCATCCTTTTTGGGCACCACAAAGTAGATGGAAAGAGGGATCAGATGAATAGCATGGAGTTGGAGCAAGTGCTGATGTGTCAAATGTATGGCTGCCCACTTGGCAGAGGAGCCGCATGGGGAAACCAGGAAAGCTTTTGGGACAGGGGCAGGGGCAGCCAAGTCGAGAGCATAGCTCCTTGAAACCACCTCGAAGCACCCACTTGTATGATTTTATTTGGGTCCATTTGCAGGAAAAGAGAAGCAGCCGACCTCCCACAGGTGGCATCCCTGAATGGACCCCAAGCCTGTCAATGGGAGGGACAGTAGGGACCTGAGAACTTGGTGGTAGAGGAGTAATTATCCCTGTTGTGGTGGACTCCTTGAAAGGACTGAGGCCTGGATCCTGACTTGTTCAAGGAAGCATCGAGTTTGCCAGGGCGATAGCATCAGATGTCCCTGAAGCATACCCTGTAAGCAGAGGATGAAGAAGATGAAGCTGCAGTGCGACGAGAAATGAACTTTGGCTGATCCTCCAGCAAGTTCTGAGCCTTGACATCCCCCAAATCCTTCACGGGCTTTTTGAGATCCTCACCGAAGAGAAGCCTCCCTTTAAATGGGAGCTTAGCAAGACGGGATTTGGAAGCTGCATTAGCATTCCAATGCTGGAGCAAAAGCCAGTGACATGCAACCGTATCCGCTGCTACAGAGAGGCACAGGAGATCATCAAAGGCTTCTCTTATAAAGGTGGTAACTGATTCCAGGCGAGGCAAGGCCAGGCCGGGTCTTCCAGGAGAAGTTGGAGCCATCGCAACAGAGCCCCCCGCAAACCACTGCCTGCGGTGCTAAGGAAGAAGAAAAGGAGGTTTCCAGTGGACCCTCCACCTTCCAGTCATTCTGATCTTTAAGAGTGTTACTGCCTTAGACGGGAATAGTCTGTTTAGTGACAGCAGTCACGAGAGCATCCACCTTAGGAATATGCAGCCATTTGCCAAGGACCAGAGATAAAAATGCCTGAAGCGTCGCACGAAGAAACATCTGGACAATCCCATTCCAAGGTGACCATTTGCTGAAGCTCTATGGGAAAAGGAAAAGCCTTGGATGACTTCTTGATATCCACAATGATGGGATCCACTTGAGGCTTAGCTGGGTCTGGAGGAGTCATTGTCTCTGAAAGGTGAAGTGCTTCTGTAATCTGGGCAATGAGAGTTCCTCTTTACGGAATAGAAATCTTGTCCCTCATCCCGAGTCTCCTGCTCTTCCTCCAAAGGCGAAAACTCACCTTCCTCTCTGTCAGACACAGAATTAAGGGAAAGGTCCTCCAACAGGCACTCACCATCCTCTCCAGCAAGGTGCACATCCCCTGAAGGAGAGGAGGTACCCCCGAGTTGGGTAGTAGGGAGACTGGCAACAGCATCAGCCAAACTGAGCCTGGCACGCTTTCTATGCGGAGAAGGTGCAGGAATTGGCCCTGCCAAGGAGCCCAAGTGCCAAAAATCTCAGGCCTGACAGAACAGTGTCAAATTGTTGGTCCGAACTGCTAGCATCTAACTGAGAAGACTCTGCAATAGTGCAAGCTGGACTGCTGTAGCGAGCTGTGCTCAGGGAGAAAGAGCAGAGGAAGAATTTCCACAGCCAGCTGAAAAGCTGAGGGGACAACGGCAGGCAGTGCAGCCAATGACAAAGACATGCCAGTAGAGGGGGCCCCCCTGGTTGGCTCCACGGGTGGCCCACAGGCTATTGATGAGATTCCTATGCTTCTTCCAACATGATAAACAGCATTGCAGGGAAGAAGGCATAGCCGCAGAAGAAGAGAAAGAAGAAAGAAAGGTGCAGGAAGAGGATTTTCCCTCCACAAAATGGCAGCCGCACTGCAAGCCTTTTTGGCGGGAGCCACGGGAAGGAGGAGAAGAGAGGAAATGGTGCCAGCGCGGGGAAACCAGCTGAAAAGTTTTTGGGACAGCTGAAGAATGCAGTCCCTCGACACCAGAGCCTTCAAGTGTTTTATTTTGTTTTTTGTTTAACTTTATGAAGTAAAGCGAAAAAGAGCCCGGTAGGCTATACTCTGACTTAACTTCATTTAAAAGGGAGTGCTGACCTGGAAGGCTGCACTGTTCCTTATGAACAGGAGCACTTCCCTTCACAGGTGCTCCATTGATCCTTCTGACCAGCTGCACCTCTGGAAATCCCTGAATAAGGAACAGGAGGCACTGCAGTGTGCCAAGTCAGTCAAAATTTAAAGGAAAGATGCACAGACAGAGAATTCTTTAGAAATTGTCAGGAGGTAAAGAAGTCCATCATCTGCTGTGACAGAGAAAATGCTGAAGCTGACCCCTAGTGGTACAGAAATTATATACCAAGGGTGATGTCACAGAGCTTCTGTGATTTTCTCTGTCTCAGTATCTGCTGTCAGGGGGACACAACACCTAGTCTGGACTGGTCTAGCAGGATGGTTTGGCATGGTTACATCAACAGAGGCTTAACTGGGTTCTGGCACTACAGAATTTCTAATTAAAATGACAGCTGAATGGATTCATAGAAATGATAGAGATTTTATTTGTGTTGTTGGGATTTATCATTTACTTGCTATATTTCAAGAATATGGCAAAGCAACCTAGCATTATGCGGATTTATTATAGAGAATCTAATCTGCAGTTTGTATATCACAAGGAAAAACACTGTTGTACTGGAGCTGAAACATGCAAGAGTTTAAATGTCAACACACCTGTCTCAAGTCTGAGGCGGGTCCTCTTCCCATATCCAAGGCAACTTTAATTGGAGCTAGGCAAGGGTGAAGCTTTAGGACCTAACAACGTGACAGAAAATAATGGTAAAAAGGCAATCTGTTTCTTTTCCGAGTGAATGACTACTTATATTTCAGAAAAGTGCAAATGAGCAGGAATGCAAAAAATTCCAACCCTGAGCTCTTCTCACCATTAGCAAGATTATAAGTATGTTTAAAAGCATACTTTGGAAAATACCTACAGGGTTAAGAATTGGAAGTGATGTTCTGCTACCTCAGTATTCTGCTCCTTGGCTGCTAGGTCACATCTCACAACTTTCAGTTCATAATCAAGTTTCACAAGCAAAACTGCAATAAGTATCTTGCATATTGTTTGCCAAGGACTAGAGCAGAAGTTCCTCTGAGATACATTCTCACTGCCAATTATTGAATGGCAGGGATGGCCACAATAGCAATGCCAATTACCTTCCCTCCCAGGCCTCACTGATGCACCTATGACCTGAGTCACAGGACAAGTCCATTCTAAAGCCTTTTATCCACAAGATATATGCTGCAAAGCTAAACCCCCTCTGCTCTTGGTGTCTAACCTAACCGCATTGCAATTGTCATGCTTTATACTCTGGCCCTAATAAAGTTTAATTAAATCAAGGACGGTGGAAGGCCTTTTCTTTGGGGGACCACAAGCTCCGCCCTAACTCCACCTAAGCCCGCCTCACAGGCAGAGACCTTTCCTGTTCTGCCCACAGGGATCCGATCTCCCATGGGCAGAGAGGAAAGGTCTTTGTGAAATCGCGGCTTATCTTCTGCCCACGGGGATGGATCCTCGCAGGCAGCCTGCTGTCTGTCGGCTACAAGACCCTTCCTGTCTGCCCACGATCCCCGCGAGTAGACAGAAATTGTCTTTGTCATGATAATGGCTAGCAGGAAGCAGACTACACGCAGGGGATCCCATCTCCCATGGGCAGAAAAGGAAGAGAAGCTGCAATGACAGCAAAGACCCTTTCTGTCTGCCCACGGGAATCCTTTCTCCCAAAGGCATTCAGGAAGTTTCTTTGCTGTGATCACGGCTTCTCTTCTTCTTTTGCCCACAGGGGATGGGATCCCCATGAGTAGCCTGCTGCCTGTCATGCAGCAAATTTTGGTTGGGCCAGGGCCCATGTAGCTCATCCCTTTCCAATGCCTATGAATTAAATTAAATTAATAGTGACAGTGGATCAAACTGAGTTTTTTTTACTGCTCTAGTGATGTCACTATAGATGTTTTTCTTGAGGTATATGGAGGAAGTGTACAGAATAGCTCTGACAGCATGCCTGATGGGGTAGGAATAGGTGGGGTAGTCTCTAGACGTGTGGGAGAAGAGCGACAGGTAGGGATGGTCTTTGGATTGCACATTATGAGGGTTAGGAGGTTGGAGAGGGGAGAGAAAAAGCAAATTTCATCTAACTTCTGTATATGTCACTCTTTGCTAGTTTCCTAGAGAGTGCAATCTGTGGTTTGTAAATGTGATCTGTGTGCACTTAATAAATAAACAAATTCTTCCTCTAATAATGAATGTAAAGTAGCATTATCTCATCTCTCCAAGGATAATGTCTAAAAGTAAGAGGTGGTGGTTTCTATTACGAATCAATTGCTACAAAAAAAGAGATGGGCAAGGCAGTGAAATGGGTTAGATGCTATTGGCTCTTGATTTGTTCTGTACATGTGCTGCATTTTGCTTTCTAAGCTCTATATTCTGCATTTTTTCACCTTTACCTGGTATTACAGAAAAGTACCTTTTTCTGATGAAGTTTCTTTTTAGTGGATGAGCTTTCAGTAACCTGCAGAGAATCATACAGGTAAGCAAGCAAACCTCGATCCATATCTCCATCCACTGACAATGACTGAGGGACCACACTCTTTCTTCCATCCCGAGCCTGTATAAAAAGAAATTTCATTCATTGAACTCACAACTCCCCTCCCCAAACACATGTGCATAGAGAATTGCTTGAACTCTGAACAAAGCTTACAAGGCATTTATACAAATAAGTATTTCACTATCAAAATGTCTTCTGCCTCCCCTGGAAAACATCATGACTCCCTTCAGTGAAACAACTGCTCACTGTTCTCACCAACAGCTCGAGCCTATGCCAAAACCACCACGCTCCTCTCCACTGTACAAATAAGCCCATTTTTTAATTTAAATACTTAAATGAATGCTAAAACAAAACAATTAGAGTGTACATATCAGTGATATGAATGCAGTATAAACAACTAACAGAATGGTATGAACATCATGTCAGGAGGAGAGCCTATTTCAATTGAAAAAAACCTCTGAAACAAGGGGGCATAGGATGAATGTGAAAGCGGAGTTGCTTACCTGTAACAGGGGTTTCTCCATAGACAGCAGGGGCATGCAACTGCATTTGATAGGTGATGTCTCTGACGCTGCCAATGTGCCGGGCTCTCCTTGGCTCAAACTCTGCTTCCCACCTTGCCGTCTGCCTTCTCTGTCACTTTGTCTCATAGCTTAGTGGCCATAGACCAGAGAAGTCTATGAAAGGAGATGCAAAGATGGATTTGCTGAGTTGATCGTGCTTTCCTGAACGTCTGTGCATTGGTCTCCTTAGTTATTTAGTGGTTGGTCTTTTTTTTTCCCTTCTTTTTGTAGAGAAGACAGGCAGGTGAATGTGGCTGCATACCTCCGCTGTCTACAGAGAACCCCTGCTACAGGTAAGCAACTCTACTTATAGCAGACAAGCAGGGGGATGCAGCCGCACTTGATAGGTGAGTCCAGAGCCAACAGCAGTCTCGGGGTCCGTTTAGGTTGTGGTATGGTTGTTCTAGTTATGGGCGGCAGAACAATGTTGCTGCTGTGATTGTTACTTAGGAAGCAAAAAAGGTTTCCGGAACCACTTGGCCGAAGGAGAGGTCCTGGGCCAAGGAGCGGTCCAAGCTGTAGTCTTTGGCGATGATGAGAATGGAGGTCCAAGTGGCTGTATGCAGGTGTCTTAGGCCAAGACTAAGGATAGGTAGGCTATCCTAACTGCTGTGGCTCGTAGAGGGTGAGGCTTGATGGGGTCAGGGGATTACTGTTGCGCTCAGGTGTAGCAAAAGTATTTGCATTCAGATATCCAGGAGGAAATGGTCATCCAGGATTATTCAGATTAAAAGTAAAGAGTTGCGAGAAAGCTCGTACATCCTTTGTTGCCTGGAGGTAGAACAAAAGAGCTTGTCCACAATCCAGCATGTGAAGGGTTTCCTCCGGTGAATCTGGAGTACTGAAGGACTGGGAAAAAAGGACAGCAGAACAACGACTTGGTTGAGATGAAAGGTGAAGATGACACTGGAAAAAAATTTTGGATGTGTGAGCAGGACTACTCTATTGTGGAAAAATTGTGTGTATAGCGGGTAGTGAACTAGTGCCTGCAGTTCACTAATTCTCCTTGCTGAGGTGATGGCAACCAAGATGACCGCCTTCCAGGCGAGGTGCTTAAGGAAGGCTGAGGCTAAAGACTCAAAGGGAGACGTCATTAGCTCTGAGAGAATGTTGAGATCCCATGTCAGAAGAGGCGGTTTGAGTGTAGGCTTGGTATTCATGAGGCCTTTCATGAACTGGGAAACTAGCAGATGAACAGAGATGGGTTTCCCATCCATTGGAACATGTGAAGCAGCGATGGTGGAGAGATGATAGTGAACGGATGTTTTTTGTAGGCCTGAGTGCGAGAGCTGAAGTAGGTATGTGAGGATGACCCAGGGGGTAGGTGACCAGGTGTAGGTATTTCCCCTTAGTCCAGCTGGTAAAACGCAACCACATTTGGTGGTAATACAGTCACATTGACGGTTTCCTGGAAGCGGAGATTACATTGCACACTTCAGACAGAGCAAGTTCCTCTGCTAAATTAGGCAAACTTTCCAGGCCG